>JAKEPQ010000097.1:67500-667500 GCA_024500445.1 Entomyzon cyanotis | reverse complement strand
CCTTCCCAAACGCCAATGGTTCCTGAGCTGCCAGGAGATGGCAAAGGAGGCTCTGGAGGTGACACTGGGGACATTGGGGACACTGGGGACATTGGGGACATCATTGTGACATTGGGGACATTGGGGACATCATTGGGACATTGGGGACATTGGGGACATCATTGGGACATTGGGGACATTGGGGGACATTGGGGACATCATTGGGATATTGGGGACATTGAGGACATTGGGGACTTTGGGGATGTTGGGGACATTGGGGACATCTTGGGATACTGGGGACATTGAGGACTTTGGGGATGTTGGGGACATTGGGGACATCTCGGGGGTGTTTGGGGACAGCTGCAGGTGACATTGGGGAGTGTCTGGGGACATTTGGAAGGGTTTGGGGACACCTGGGGGTGACATTTGGGGACATTTTGGGGCATTTGGGGACATTTTAGGGCATTTGGGGACATTTTGGGGGATTTGGGGACATTTTGGGGTGTTTGGGGACATTTTGGGGTGTCTGGGGACATTTTGGGGTGTTTGGGGACACCTGGGGGTGACATTTGGGGACATTTTGGAGAGGATTTGGGGACATTTTGGGGCGTTTGGGGACATTTTGGGGTGTTTGGGGACATTTTGGGGACTCTGGGGACACCAGGGTGCCATCTGTCCCGCTGTCCCCAGGCGGTGACATCGGGCCAGCTCCGCCTTGTCCCCAAATTCCACGAGAAAAACTGGAAAACCTGGATGGAGAATGTGGGGTGAGCGGGGCAGGGGAGTTGGGGTCACTTCTGCCCTTTTTGGGGTCATTTCTGTCCTTTTTGGGGTCATTTCTGCCCTTTTTGGGGTCATTTCACCCATTTTGGGGTAATTTCTGTTCATTTTTGGGGTCATTTCTGTCCTTTTTGGGGCATTTTGGGTGTTTTGGGGTAATTTCTGCATATTTTGGGGTCATTTCTGTCCATTTTGGGGTCATTTCTGCCCTTTTTGGGGTCACTTCTGTCCTTTTTGGGGCATTTTGGGTGTTTTGGGGTAATTTCTGCATATTTTGGGGTCATTTCTGTCCTTTTTGGGGTCATTTCTGTCATTTTGGGGTCATTTCTGCTCCTTTTTGGGGCATTTTGGGTGTTTTGGGGTAATTCCTGCATATTTTGGGTTAATTTCTGTCCATTTTGGGGTCATTTCTGTCCTTTTTGGGGTCATTTTGGGTGTTCTGGGGATTTGGGTTAATTTCTGCTCAATTTGGGGTAATTTCTGTGCATTTTGGGGTCATTTCACCCATTTTGGGGTAATTTCTGTCCTTTTTGGGGTCATTTCTGCCCATTTTGGGGTCATTCTGGGTGTTTTGGGGTCATTTCTGCATATTTTGGGTTAATTTCTGCTCATTTTTGGGGTCATTCTGGGCGTTTTGGGGTAACTTCTCATTTTTGGGGTCATTTCACCCATTTTGGGGCATTTTGGGTGTTTTGGGGTAATTTCTGCATATTTTGGGGTCATTTCTGTCCTTTTTGGGGTCATTTCACCCATTTTGGGGTCATTTCTGTCTTTTTTTGGGTCATTTTGGGTGTTTTGGGGATTTGGGTTAATTTCTGCTCAATTTGGGGTAATTTCTGCATATTTTGGGGTAATTTCTGCTCATTTTTGGGGTCATTCTGGGCATTTTGGGATCATTTCTGTCTTTTTTGGGGTCATTTTGGATGTTTTGGGGTCATTTCTGCATATTTGGGGGTTAATTTCTGCTCATTTTTGGGGTCATTTCTCCCCATTTTGGGGTCATTTTAGCCCATTTTGGGGATTTGGGATAATTTCTGCTCAATTTGGGGTCATTTCACCTATTTTGGGGTCATTTCTGCCCATTTTGGGGTCATCTCAGGAATTTTAGTGGGAAATTCTTTTCTTTTAGGGTCCCATTTTGGGGTGAAATCCTCCCTTTTGGGATCACATTTTGGGTCACATTTTAGGGTGAAATCCTCTCCTTTTGGGGTCACATTTTGGGTCTCATTTTGGGGTGAAATCCTTCCCTTTAGGGATCACATTTTGGGATCATTTCTTCCCCTTTTGGGGCAAAAAAATCCTCCCTTTTCTGGGTCACATTTTGGGATCATCCTGGGAATTTTGGGGTCATTTCTGCCCTTTTTGGGGGGAAATCCTCCCTTTTGGGATCACATTTTGGGTCCCATTTTGGGGTGAAATCCTCTCCTTTTGGGATCACATTTTGGGGGAAATCCTCCTGATTTGGGATCACATTTTGGGTCACATTTTGGGGAAAATCCTTCCCTTTTTAGGGTCACATTTTGGGGTGAAATCCTCCCTTTTGGGGTCACATTTTGGGATCAAATCCTCTCCTTTTGGGATCACATTTTGGGGTGAAATCCTCTCCTTTTGGGGTCACATATTGGGTCCCATTTTGGGATCAAATCCTTCCCTTTTGGGGTCACATTTTGGGGTGAAATCCTCTGCTTTTGGGATCACATTTTGGGGAGAAATCCTCCTGGTTTGGGGTCACATATTGGGTCCCATTTTGGGATCAAATCCTTCCCTTTTGGGATCACATTTTGGGATCATCCTGGGAATTCTGGGGTCATTTCTGCCCATTTTGGGGTCACATTCTGGGGGGAAATCCCGGGAATTTTGGGCTGAAATCCTCCCCATTCCGTGTCCCGTTTCGCTGCCACCCCGGAGTGTCCCCAGCTGTCCCCAGAGTGTCCCCAGAGTGTCCCCAGGTGTCCCCAGCTGTCCCCAGAGTGTCCCCAGCTGTCCCCAGAGTGTCCCCAGGTGTCCCCAGCTGTCCCCAGAGTGTCCCCAGCTGTCCCCATCTGTCCCCAGCTGTCCCCAGGCTGTCCCCAAATGTCCCCAGGCTGTCCCCAGGTTGTCCCCAGGTGTCCCCAGCTGTCCCCAGCTGTCCCCAGGCTGTCCCCAGGTTGTCCCCAGGCTGTCCCCAGCTGTCCCCAGCTGTCCCCAGACTGTCCCCAGACTGTCCCCAGACTGTCCCCAGAATGTCCCCAGGCTGTCCCCAGCTGTCCCCAGGCTGTCCCCAGCTGTCCCCAGCTGTCCCCAAATGTCCCCAGGCTGTCCCCAGGCTGTCCCCAGCTGTCCCCAGGCTGTCCCCAGGTTGTCCCCAGGCTGTCCCCAGCTGTCCCCAGCTGTCCCCAGCTGTCCCCAGACTGTCCCCAGACTGTCCCCAGAATGTCCCCAGAATGTCCCCAGGCTGTCCCCAGCTGTCCCCAGGCTGTCCCCAGCTGTCCCCAGCTGTCCCCAAATGTCCCCAGGCTGTCCCCAGGCTGTCCCCAGCTGTCCCCAGAGTGTCCCCAAATGTCCCCAGCTGTCCCCAGCTGTCCCCAAATGTCCCTAAATGTCCCCAGGCTGTCCCCAAATGTCCCCACATGTCCCTTTTTGCAGGGACTGGTGTCTCTCCCGGCAGCTCTGGTGGGGCCATCGGATCCCAGCCTTCCAGCTGCGCCCTGGCCGTCCCCAGAATGTCCCCAGCCGTCCCCAGGCTGTCCCCAGCTGTCCCCAGTGTCCCCAGGAGGGTCCCTGGTTCGTGGGGCGCAGCGAGGAGGAGGCAAAGCAGGAAGCAGCGAGGAGTTTGGGGTGTGAGCCTGAGGAGGTGCAGCTGGAGCAAGGTGAGGGGCTGGAAATGCCCTGAAAACGTCCCAAAAGTAGCCCAAAAGTAGCCTGAAAATATCCTGGAAGTATCCCAAAAATATCCCGAAAATATCCTAAAAGTATCCCAGAAATATCTCTAAAGTATCCCAGAAATATCCTGAAAATATCCTGAAAATAGCCTAGAAACATCCCAAAAACGTCCTGAAAATATCCCAAAAATATCCTGAAAACATCCTAAAAATGTCCTAAAAATATCCTGAAAATATCCTAAAAATACCCTAAAAATACCCTGAAAATATTCTAAAAATATCCTGAAAACATCCTAAAAATACCTTAAAATATTCTAAAAATATTCTAAAAACATCCTAAAAATACCCTAAAAATATACTAAAAATACCCTAAAATATCCTAAAAATATCCTAAAAAATCCTAGAAGTATCATAAAAATATCCTAAAAATATCCTAAAAAGTCCTAAAAGTATCATAAAAATATCCCAAAAATATCCTGAAAATACCCCAAAAACATCTTGAAAATACCCTGAAAACATCTTAAAAATATCCTGGAAGTATCCTAAAAATATTCTAGAAATATTCTAAAAATATCCTGAAAACATCCTAAAAATATCCTGAAAATATCCTAAAAATATCCTGAAAATATCCTAAAAATATCCTAAAAATATCCTAAAAATATCCTAAAAATACCCTAAAAATATCCTAAAAATATACTAAAAATACCCTAAAAATATCCTAAAAACATCCTAAAAATACCCTAAAAATATACCTAAAAATACCCTAAAAAATCCTAAAAATATCCTAAAAATACTCTAAAAATACCCTAAAAATATCCTGAAAATACCCTAAAAATATCCAAAAAATATCCTGAAAATATCCTAAAAATACCCTAGAAATACCCTAGAAATACCCTAAAAATACCCTAAAAATACCCGAAAAATATACTAAAACTACCCTAAAAATACCCTAAAAAAACCTAAAAATACCCTAAAAATAATCTAAAAATATCCTGAAAATATCCTGAAAATACCCTAAAAATATCCTGAAAATACCCCAAAAATACCCTAAAAACACCCAAAACTGGGGGGAAACCCCAAAACCCGAGCCTGAGGGGTTTGGGGTCACCTGGGGACACTTTGGGGACACTTTGGTGTCCCCAGACCCCGACGTGTTGGACACTTGGTGACACTTGGTGACATTTGGTGACATTTGGTGACACTTTGGTGACATTTGGTGACACTTTGGTGACATTTGGTGACATTTGGTGACATTTGGTGACATTTCTGTCCCCAGACCCCAGTGTTGGACACTTGGTGACACTTGGTGACATTTGGTGACATTTGGTGACACTTTGGTGACATTTGGTGACATTGGGTGACATTTGGTGACATTTGGGTGACATTTGGTGACATTTGGTGACATTTGGTGACATTTGGTGACATTTCTGTCCCCAGACCCTGACATGTTGGACACTTTGGTGACATTTTGGTGACATTTGGTGACACTTTGGTGACATTTGGTGACATTTGGTGACATTTGGTGACATTTTGGTGACATTTTGGTGACATTTGGTGACATTTGGGTGACATTTGGTGACATTTGGTGACATTTGGTGACATTTCTGTCCCCAGACCCTGACATGTTGGACACTTTGGTGACATTTTGGTGACATTTGGTGACACTTTGGTGACATTTGGTGACATTTGGTGACATTTGGTGACATTTGGTGACATTTTGGTGACATTTTGGTGACATTTGGTGACATTCGGTGACATTCGTGACATTCGTGACATTTTGGTGACATTTGGTGACATTTGGTGACATTTTTGTGACATTTGGTGACATTTGGTGACATTTGGTGACATTTGGTGACATTTCTGTCCCCAGACCCTGACGTGTTGGACACTTTGGTGACATTTTGGTGACATTTGGTGACATTTGGTGACATTTGGTGACATTTCTGTCCCCAGACCCTGACGTGTTGGACACTTTGGTGACACTTGGTGACATTTGGTGACATTTGGTGACATTTCTGTCCCCAGACCCTGACGTTCTGGACACTTGGTTCTCCTCTGCTCTCTTCCCCTTCGCCTCCCTGGGCTGGCCGCAGCAGGTGAGACCCTGATGTCCCCAAATGTCCCCAAATGTCCCCAAATGTCCCCAAATATCCCCTCGTTGTTCCCTGAATATTCTCTCAATGTCCTTTAATGTCCCTTCAGTGTCCCCTCAATGTCCCTAAATGTCCCTCAATGTCCCCAAGTGTCCCTTTGTGTCCCCAACGTCCCCTCAATGTCCCCAAGTGTCCCTTGAATGTCCCCAAGTGTCCCCTTTGTGTCTCTCTGTGTCCCCAGTGTCCTCTCAATGGTTCCTAATGTCCCCAAATGTCCTTCTAGGTCTTCTCAAGGTCACTCTAATGACCCCTCATTGTCCCCTCAATGTCCCCAAATGTCCCTCAATGTCCCCAAGTGTCCCTCAGTGTCCCCAAGTGTCCCTCAATGTCCCCAGCTGTCCCTTTGTGTCCCCAGAGCTCGGATTTTGGCCGTTTTACCCCAACTCCTGTTCTTCTGGGTGGCATTGAGTGTCACCTGAGTGTCACCTGAGTGTCCCTCAGTGTCCCTTTGTGTCCCCAAATGTCCCCCAATGTCCCCAGCTGTCCCTCTTGTCCCCAGAGCTCGGATTTTGGCCGTTTTTACCCCAACTCCTGTTCTTCTGGGTGGCTTTGAGTGTCACCTGAGTGTCACCTGAGTGTCCCTCAGTGTCCCCAAATGTCCCTCAATGTCCCCAAATGTCCCCCAATGTCCCCAAGTGTCCCTCAATGTCCCCAGCTGTCCCTTTGTGTCCCCAGAGCTCAGATTTTGGCCATTTCTACCCCAACTCCTGTTCTTCTGGGTGGCTTTGAGTGTCACCTGAGTGTCCCTTCATGTCCCTCAGTGTCCCTCTGTGTCCCCAAATGTCCCTCAATGTCCCCAAATGTCCCTCAATGTCCCCAGCTGTCCCTCTTGTCCCCAGAGCTCGGACTTTGGCCGCTTCTACCCCACCTCGGTGCTGCTGACCGGCAGTGACCTCCTGTTCTTCTGGGTGGCCAGGATGGTCATGCTGGGCCAGAGGCTGACTGGCCAGCTGCCCTTCTCCCAGGTCAGTGCTGTCCCCAAGGGTCCCCAAGGGTCCCCAAGGGTCACCAAGGGTCACCAAGTGTCCCCAGAGGTCGCTGATGTCCCCAAGGGTTGCCAAGGGTCACTTTGGGGTCACTTTGGGGTCTCCAAGGGTCACCAATGTCCCAAAATCCCCTAATTTCTGAGGGTTCAGTTGGGTTTTTGATGTCCTTGATGTCCCCAAGTGTCCCCAAGGGTCACCAAGTGTCCCCAGGGGTCACTGATGTCCCCAAGGGTTGCCAAGGGTCACTTTGGGGTCTCCAAGGGTCACCAGTGTCCCAAAATCCCCTAATTTCTGAGGGTTCGGTTGGGTTTTTGATGTCCTTGATGTCCCCAAGGGTCCCCAAGGGTCACCAAATATTCTGAAGTGACACTGATGTCCCCAAGGGTCACCCAGGGTCACTTCAGGGTCACTTTGGGGTCTCCAAGGATCACCAGTGTCCCAAAATCCCCTAATTTCTGAGGGTTCGGTTGGGTTTTTGGTGTCCCTGATGTCCCCAAGTGTCCCCAAGTGTCCCCAGGGGTCACTGATGTCCCCAAGGGTCACTTCAGGGTCACTTTGGGGTCTCCAAATGTCCCCAAATGTCCCCAAGGGTCCCCAGGGGTCACTGATGTCCCCAAGGGTCACTTCAGGGTCACTTTGGGGTCTCCAAGGGTCACCAATGTCCCAAAATCCCCTCAATTCCTGAGGATCTGGTTGGGTTTTTGATGCCCTTGATGTCCCCAAGTGTCCCCAAGTGTCCCCAAGTGTCCCCAGGGGTCGCTGATGTCCCCAAGGGTTGCCAAGAGTCACTTTGGGGTCACTTTGGGGTCTCCAAGGGTCACCAGTGTCCCAAAATCCCCTAATTTCTGCAGGTTTGGTTGGGTTTTTGGTGTCCCTGATGTCCCCAAGGGTCCCCAAGGGTCACCAAATATTCTGAAGTGACACTGATGTCCCCAAGGATCACCCAGGGTCACTTCAGGGTCACTTTGGGGTCTCCAAATGTCCCCAAGGGTCCCCAGGGGTCACTGATGTCCCCAAGGGTCACTTCAGGGTCACTTTGGGGTCTCCAAATGTCCCCAAGGTTCCCAAAATCCCCTCAATTCCTGAGGATCTGGTTGGGTTTTTGGTGTCCCTGATGTCCCCAAGTGTCCCCAAGGGTCCCCAGGGGTCACTGATGTCCCCAAGGGTCACCCAGGGTCACTTCAGGGTCACTTTGGGGTCTTCCAGGATCACCAGTGTCCCAAAATCCCCTAATTTCTGAGGATCTGGTTGGGTTTGTGGTGTCCCTGATGTCCCCCAGTGTCCCCAAGGGTCACCAAGTGTCCCCAAATGTCCTCAGGGGTCACTGATGTCCCCAAGGGTCACCAAGGGTCACTTTAGGGTCACCAATTGTCCCCAATGTGCCAAAATCCCCTAATTCCTGAGGGTCTGGTTGGGTTTTTGGGGTTCTTGATGTCCCCAAGTGTCCCCAAGTGTCCCCAACCCCATTTTCGATGTCCCCAATCCCATTTTTGGGATTTCTCTCCCCATTTTCAGTGTCCCCAATCCCATTTTTTGGGTCCCCAACCCCATTTTTGGGGTTTCTCTCCCCATTTTTTGTGTCCCCAACCCCATTTTCAGTGTCCCCAATCCCATTTTTGGGGTTTCTCTCCCCATTTTCAGTGTCCCCAACCCCGTTTCGGGTCCCCAATCCCATTTTTGGGGTTCTTCTCCCCATTTTCAGCGTCCCCAACCCCATTTTTTGGGTCCCCAACCCCATTTTTTGGGTCCCCAACCCCATTTTCAGTGTCCCCAACCCCATTTTTTGGGTCCCCAACCCCATTTTCAGTGTCCCCAACCCCATTTTTTGGGTCCCTAATCCCATTTTGGGGTCCTTCTCCCCATTTTCAGTGTCCCCAATCCCATTTTTGTGGTTTCTCTCCCCATTTTTTGTGTCCCCAACCCCATTTTCGGGTCCCCAGTCCCATTTTTGGGGTTTCTCTCCCCATTGTCAGTGTCCCCAACCCCATTTTTTGGGTCCCCAACCCCATTTTCGGGTCCCCAGTCCCATTTCCAATGTCCCCAATCCCATTTTTGGGGTTTCTCTCCCCATTTTTTGGGTCCCCAATCCCATTTTTGGGGTTTCTCTCCCCATTTCCAATGTCCCCAACCCCATTTTTGGTGTCCCCAACCCCATTTTTGGGTCCCCAACCCCATTTTCGGGTCCCCAGTCCCACTTCCAATGTCCCCAACCCCATTTTTGGGGTTTCTCTCCCCCGTTTCCAGTGTCCCCAACCCCATTTTCAGTGTCCCCAATGTCCCCAACCCCCCAGGTCCTGCTGCACTCCCTGGTCAGAGATTCCCAAGGACGGAAAATGAGTAAATCTCTGGGAAACGTCATCGATCCTCGTGATGTCATCGGGGGAGCAACGCTCCAGGTACCCCAAAAATCACCCCAAAAAAACCCCAAATTACCTCAAGATCACCCTGAAAAAATGCTGGAGAAATCCTGGAGAAATAATCCCAAAAAAAACCCCAAAAATCCAGCAGAACTGCCGGACAAGTCTCCTCAAACAACCTCAAAAATCTCAGGAAAATCCTCCTGATTAACCTCCTAAAATAATCTTGGGAAAAATCACCCCAAATAACCCCAAAACCATTGCAGAGAAATGCCCCCAAAAAACCCAAAATAAACCCCCAAAAAACCCAAATAATCCCCAAAAAACCCAAAATAAACCCCCAAAAAACCCAAAATAAACCCCCAAAAAACCCAAATAATCCCCAAAAAATCCTGGAACCCAAAAAATCCCAGAAAAATTCCCAAATCCAGGGTGCTTTGGGGGTTATTTTGGGGTTTCCCTTTCCCAGGAGCCCCAAATTCCCTCAAATCCCCCAGACCTGAGGATTTTTCAGGTTTTTCAGGGGTTTATTTTGGGGTTTTCTTCCCCCAGGAGCTGCAGGAGAAACTTCAGAGTCGAATTTTGGATCCTCAGGAGCTGCAGGCGGCGCTGAAAGGGCAGGTGGGACCCCAAAAATCACCCAAAACACCCCAAAAATGACCCAAAACACCCCAAAAATCGCCCAAAACACCCCAAAATTATCTAAACCATCCCAAAAATGACCCAAAACACCCCAAAAATGAGCTAAAACACCCCAAAAATCACCCAAAACACCCCAAAAATGAGCTAAAACACCCCAAAAATCACCCAAAACACCCCAAAAATGAGCTAAAACACCCCAAAAATGACCTAAAATACCCCAAAAATGAGCTAAAACACCCCAAAAATCACCCAAAACACCCCAAAATGATCTAAACCATCCCAAAAATGACATAAAACACCCCAAAAATGAGCTAAAACACCCCAAAAATCATCCAAAACGCCCCAAAAATCACCCAAAACACCCCAAAAATCACCCAAAACACCCCAAAAATGAGCTAAAACACCCCAAAAATGAACTAAAATACCCCAAAAATCACCTAAAATACCCCAAAAATCACCCAAAACATCCCAAAAATGACCTAAACCATCCCAAAAATCACCTAAAACACCCCAAAAATGACCTAAAACACCCCAAAAATGAGCTAAAACACCCCAAAAATCACCCAAAACACCTCAAAATGAACTAAAACACCCCAAAAATGACCTGAAATACCCCAAAAATGATCTAAACTATCCCAAAAATCACCCAAAACACCCCAAAACTGAGCTAAAACACCTCAAAATGCGCTAAAACACCCCAAAAATCACCCAAAATACCCCAAAAATGAGCTAAAACACCCCAAAAATCACCCAAAACACCCCAAAACTGACCCCAGGACCCCAAAAACTGCCCCTGAGACCTCCAAAAATGACTCAAAATCCCCCAAATCTTCCTCAAATCCTTCCTGAGACCCCAAAGCTCCCCAAATCCTCCCCAAAATCCCCCCTGAGACCCCTCAGGACCCCAAAATCCCCCAAATCCTCCCCAAAATCCTCTCAGGATCCCCCAAATCCTTCCTGAGACCCCAAAATCCCCCAAGTCTCCCCCAAATCCTCCCCAAAATCCCCCAAATCTCCCCAAAATCCCCCCTGAGGCACCTCAGGACCCCAAAATTCCCCAAAATCCCCCCTGAGACCCCTCAGGACCCCAAAATCCCCCAAATCCCCCCTGAGGCCCCTCAGGACCCCAAAATCCCCCAAATTTCCCCCAAATTCCCGGCAGAGCCGTCAGTTCCCGCAGGGAATCCCCGAGTGCGGCGCTGACGCCTTGAGGTTGGCCTTGAGCAGCCAGAGTGCCCACGGTGAGTGAGACCCCAAAATCCCAGAAATCCCACCCCAAATCCACCCCAAAATTATCCCAAATCCACCCTGATTGCAGTCAGAGTGCCCACGGTGAGTGAGACCCCAAAATCCCAGAAATCCACCCCAAATAGCCCCAAATCCACCCTGACTGCAGCCAGAGTGCTCATGGTGAGTGAGACCCCAAAATCAC
This sequence comes from Entomyzon cyanotis, assembly GCA_024500445.1. Taxonomy (NCBI): domain Eukaryota; kingdom Metazoa; phylum Chordata; class Aves; order Passeriformes; family Meliphagidae; genus Entomyzon; species Entomyzon cyanotis. Next base: position 656,310 of record JAKEPQ010000097.1, on the reverse strand, counting down.
CCCAAATCCACCCCAAATCCACCCCAAAATTATCCCAAATCCACCCCAAATCACCCCAAATCCACCCTGACTGCAGCCAGAGTGCCCACGGTGAGTGAGACCCCAAAATCACCCCAAATCCACCCCAAATCCACCCCAAATCCACCCCAAAATTATCCCAAATCCACCCCAAATCACCCCAAATCCACCCTGACTGCAGCCAGAGTGCCCACGGTGAGTGAGACCCCAAAATCACCCCAAAATTATCCCAAAATCACCCCAAATCACCCCAAATTACCCCAAATCCACCCTGATTGCAGCCAGAGTGCCCACGGTGAGTGAGACCCCAAAATCCCAGAAATCCACCCCAAATCCACCCCAAAATGATCCCAAATCCACCCTGACTGCAGCCAGAGTGCCCATGGTGAGTGAGTGAGACCCCAAAATCACCCCAAATCACCCCAAATCAGCCCAAATCAGCCCAAATCACCCAAATCACCCCAAATCACCCCAAATCACCCCAAATCCACCCTAATTCACCCTAATTCACCCCAAATCACCCCAAATCACCCCAAACCCACCCCAATTCACCCCATACCATCCTGGGACCCCTAAATCCCCCTGGGGGTTACTGGGAGTTACTGGGAGTTACTGGGATGGTTCTGGGGGTTACTGGTCGTTACTGGGATGGCTCTGGTGGTTACTGGGATGGCTCTGGGGGTTACTGGGATGGCTCTGGTGGTTACTGGTCGTTACTGGGATGGCTCTGGTGGTTACTGGGATGGCTCTGGGGGTTACTGGGAGTTACTGGGGGTTACTGGTGGTTACTGGGGGTTACTGGTGGTTACTGGGATGGCTCTGGTGGTTACTGGTGCTTACTGGGGGTTACTGGGATGGCTCTGGTGGTTACTGGGATGGCTCTGGTGGTTACTGGTGCTTACTGGGAGTTACTGGGATGGCTCTGGGAGTTACTGGGATGGCTCTGGTGGTTACTGGGATGGCTCTGGTGCTTACTGGGATGGCTCTGGTGGTTACTGGTGGTTACTGGGATGGCTCTGGTGGTTACTGGTGGTTACTGGGATGGCTCTGGGTGTTACTGGGATGGCTCTAGAAGTCACTGGGGTGGCTCTGGTGGTTGGTTACTGGTCCTTACTGGTGCTCACTGGTGACGCCCGTCCCCGCCAGGCCCCGAGCTGCGGCTGGGCGTGGTCTCCGTGCTGACTCAGCGCCGCTTCTGCAGCAAGGTGTGGCACGGCGTCGGGTTTGTGCTGCGAGCGCTGGCGGGGCAGGGGGAGCGCCTGAGAGCGCCGCAGGAGGTGCGGGCAGTGGGAGCAGCCGGGCAGGGACCCCGGGAACGGGACGGGGGACCCCAAAAACCCCGGAGGGACCCCGGAAACGGGACGGGGGACCCCAAAACCCCCGAGGGACCCCGAAATGACCCCGAAATGACCCCAAAAGCGGGATGGGGGACCCCAAAAACCCCCGGAGGGACCCCGGAAACCCCGGAGGGACCCCGAAATGACCCCGAAAACCCCCAGAATGACCCCAAAAACCCCCGGAGGGACCCCGAAAACCCCAAATAACCCCAAAAACGGGATGGGGGACCCCAAAACCCCCCGAGGGACCCCCAAAACCCCCGGAGGGACCCCGAAATGACCCCGAAATGACCCCCCAAAACCCCCGAATAACCCCAAAAACGGGATGGGGGACCCCAAAACCCCGGAGGGACCCCCAAAACCCCCAAATAACCCCAAAAACCCCCAGAATGACCCCGAAAACCCCCAAATAACCCCAAAAACCCCCAGAATGACCCCAAAAACCCCAAAATGACCCCAAGAACCCCCAGAATGACCCCAAAACCCCCCAGAATGACCCCAAAACCCCCCAGAATGACCCCAAAAACCCCAGAATGACCCCAAAAACCCCAAAATGACCCCAAAAACCCCCAAAATAACCCCAAAAAACCTCAAAAGTAACCCCAAAACCCCCAAAATTACACCAAAAAAAGTCAAAATGACCCCAAAAACGGAATCGGGGACCCCAAAAATCCCCAAATAACCCCAAAAACCCCCAAAATGACCCCAAAAACCCCAAAATGACCCCAAAAACCCCAAAAATGACCCCAAAAACCCCAAAATGACCCCAAAAACCCCAAAATTACCCCAAAAACTGCATCAGGGAGCCCAAAACCACCAAAATACCCCAAAAACCACCCCAAAACCCCAATGCCCTATTTTTCTCCCAAATTCCCTGTTTTTCCCCTCCAATTTCCCCATTTCTCCCCATTTTTCTCCCCAAATTCCCATTTCCCAGGTCATTCCCAGCTCCCCCATGGATCTCTGGATCCTCTAGACCCCAAATCCCCATTTTTCCCCCAAATTCCCATTTTTTCCCCATTTTTCCCATATTTTTCCCGTTTTTCCCCATATTTTTCCCTTTTTTCCCATTTTCTCCCCATTTCTCCCCATTTTTTCCCCAAATCCCCATTTTTCTCCCCAAATTCCCATTTCCCAGGTCCCTCCCAGCTCCCCCATGGATCTCTGGATCCTCTAGACCCCAAAATCCCCATTTTTTCCCCATTTTTCCCCGTTTCTCCCCATTTTTTCCCCCAAATTCCTCATTTTTCCCCATTTTTTCCCCATTTCTCCCCATTTTTTCCCCAAATCCCCATTTTTCTCCCCAAATTCCCATCTCCCAGGTCCCTCCCAGCTCCCCCATGGATCTCTGGATCCTCTAGACCCCAAAATCCCCATTTTTTCCCCATTTTTTCCCCGTTTCTCCCCATTTTTTCCCCCAAATTCCTCATTTTTTCCCATTTTTTCCCCATTTTCCCCCATTTTTTCCCCCAAAATCCCCATTTCTCTCCCCAAATTCCCATCTCCCAGGTCATTCCCAGCTCCCCCATGGATCTCTGGATCCTCTAGTCCCCAAATCCCCATTTTTTCCCCATTTTTTCCCCGTTTCTCCCCATTTTTTCCCCCAAATTCCTCATTTTTTCCCATTTTTTCCCCATTTCCCCCCATTTTTCCCCAAATCCCCATTTCTCTCCCCAAATTCCCATCTCCCAGGTCCCTCCCAGCTCCCCCATGGATCTCTGGATCCTCTAGACCCCAAAATCCCCATTTTTTCCCCATTTTTTCCCCGGTTTCTCCCCATTTTTTCCCCATTTTTTCCCGTTTTTTCCCATTTTTTCCCCAAATCCCCATTTCTCTCCCCAAATTCCCATCTCCCAGGTCCCTCCCGGCTCCCCCATGGATCTCTGGATCCTCTCCCGCCTCTCCCTGGCCGTCTCCGAGGTCTGCAGGAGGTTGGAATCTCTGGAGTTCCATGCAGCTGCAGCAGCAGTGCAGAACTTCTGGCTGCGCAGCTTCTGCGACGTCTACCTGGTGAGGCCCAAAAAAATCCCCAAAAATCCCAAAAGTCCCGTTTTTGGGGGTCTTGGGGCATTTTTGGGGTCGCTGTCTCACTTTGGGAGGTTCCTGTGGTTGGAAAAGTCCCGAAATTCCCATTTTTTGGGGGGAATTGTTCCACTTTTGGAGATCCCCATAATCCAAAAAGTCCCAAAATTCCCAAAATTCCCATTTTTTGGGGGGAATTGTTCCACTCTTGGAGATCCCAATAATAAAAAAAATCCAAAAAGTCCCAAAATTCCCATTTTTTGGGGGAAATTGTTCCACTCTTGGAGATCCTAATATCCAAAAAGTCCCAAAATTCCCATTTTTTGGAGGGAATTGTTCCACTCTTGGAGATCCCAATAATAAAAAAAATCCCAAAATTCCCAAAATTCCCATTTTTTGGGGGGAATTGTTCCACTCTTGGAGATCCTAATAATCCAAAAAATCCCAAAATTCCCATTTTTTGGGGGGAATTGTCCCACTTTGGGAGATCCTAATAATCCAAAAAGTCCCAAAATTCCCATTTTTAGGGGGGAATTGTTCCACTCTTGGAGATCCTAATATCCAAAAAGTCCCAAAATTCCCATTTTTTGGGGGGAATTGTTCCACTCTTGGAGATCCCAATAATAAAAAAATCCCGAAATTCCCATTTTTGGGGGGAATTGTTCCACTTTGGGAGATCCTAATATCCAAAAATCCCAAAATTCCCAAAATTCCCATTTTTTGGGGGGAATTGTTCCAGTTTTGGAGATCCCCATAATCCAAAAAGTCCCAAAATTCCCAAAATTCCCATTTTTTGGGGGAATTGTTCCAGTTTTGGAGATCCCCATAATCCAAAAAGTCCCAAAATTGCCAAAATTCCCATTTTTTGGGGGAAAATGTCCCATTTTGGGGTCATTGTCTCACCTTGGGAGGTCCCTGTGGTTCCAAAAATCCCAAAATTCCCAAAATTTCTCCTTTTTTGGGGATCCTTGCTCCATTTTTTTGGGATTTCTCTCCCCATTTTTGGGGTTTCTCTCCCCATTTTTGGGGTTTCTCTCCCATTTTTGGGATTTCTCTCCCCATTTTGGGGTTTCTCTCCCCATTTTTGGGATTTCTCTCCCATTTTCGATGTTTCTTTCCCCATTTTTGGGATTTTTCTTCCCATTTTCAGGGTTTTTCGCTCCCTGACTCCATTTTTTGGAATTTCTCTCCCATTTTTTGGATTCCTCTCCCATTTTCAATGTTTCTCTCTCATTTTTGACGTTTCCCTGTTTATTTTTTCTTGGTTTTCTCCCCATTTTGCAATTTCTCTCCCTATTTTTTGGGTTCTTCTCCCCATTTTTGGGTTTTCTTTCCCTAGTTTTGGGTTTTTTCACTCCCTGACCCCATTTTTTGGGTCGCTGATCCCATTTTTGAGGGTTTTTAACCCCATTTTTGATGGTTTTCTCCCCATTTTTGATGGTTTTACCCCTTTTTTTGGTTTTTTACCCCATTTTTGATGCTTTTAACCCCATTTTTGATGGGTTTTACCCAATTTTGATGGTTTTTACCCCATTTTTGATGGTTTTCTCCCCATTTTTGATGGTTTTCTCCCCATTTTTGATGGGTTTCTCCCCATTTTTGATGGGTTTTACCCTATTTTTGATGGTTTTTAACCCCATTTTTTATATTTTTCCCCCCATTTTTCCATCCCCAGGAGGTGTCCAAGGTGTCCCTGCAGTCCCCATTTTGGGATTTCTCTCCCATTTTTCATGTTTCTCTCCCCGTTTTGGGTTTCCTTTCCCCATTTTTGGGATTTCTCATTCCCTATCCCCATTTGTTGTGTTCCTGATCCCATTTTTGATGGGTTTCACCCCATTTTTGAGGGTTTTTTACCCCATTTTTGATGGTTTTCTACCCCATTTTTTTGGTTTTTTACCCCATTTTTTGGGTTTTTTCAATGTTTTTCCATCCCCAGGAGGTGGCCAAGGTGTCCCTGATCCCATTTTTGATGGTTTTCTCCCCATTTCTGTCCCCAGGAGGTGTCCAAGGTGTCCCTGCAGTGTCCCTGATCCCATTTTTTATGGTTTTTACCCCATTTTTTTGGTTTTTAACCCCATTTTTGATGGTTTTCTCCCCATTTTTGATGGTTTTAACCCCATTTTTTGGTTTTTCCGTCCCCAGGAGCTGTCCCTGCAGTGTCCCTGATCCCATTTTTGGGGTTTTTCACCCCATTTTTGATGGTTTTCACCCCATTTTTGATGGTTTTCTCCCCATTTTTTTGGTTTTTAACCCCATTTTTGATGCTTTTAACCCCATTTTTGATGGTTTTAACCCCATTTTTTTGGTTTTTAACCCCATTTTTGATGGTTTTCTCCCCATTTTTGATGGTTTTCTCCCCTTTTTTTTGGTTTTTAACCCCATTTTTGATGGTTTTAACCCCATTTTTTTGGTTTTTAACCTCATTTTTGATCGTTTTCTCCCCATTTTTGATGGTTTTCTCCCCATTTTTGGATTTTTCCGTCCCCAGGAGCTGTCCCTGCAGTGTCCCTGATCCCATTTTTGATGGTTTTTCTCCCCATTTTTGGATTTTTCCGTCCCCAGGAGCTGTCCCTGCAGTGTCCCTGATCCCATTTTTGATGGTTTTCACCCCATTTTTGGGTTTTTCCGTCCCCAGGAGGGGCCTGTCCCTGCAGTGTCCCTGATCCCATTTTTGTGGTTTTCTCCCTTTTTGGTTTTTCACCCCATTTTTTGGGTTTTTCTTTCCGTCCCCAGGAGGTGGCCAAGGTGTCCCTGCAGTGTCCCTGATCCCATTTTTTGGGTTTTTCACCCCATTTTTTGGGTTTTTCCGTCCCCAGGAGGTGGCCAAGGTGTCCCTGCAGTGTCCCTCCCTCCGTCCCTCTGCCCTCTCCACGCTGCTCTCCTGCTGTGACCTCGGCCTGCGCCTCCTGTCCCCCTTTGTCCCCTTCGTGGCCGAAGAGCTCTGGCAGCGCCTGCCCCCGCCCCGCCCCGCCCCCTCCCTCTGCCGAGCGGCTTTCCCGGAGCCCCGCGGGCTGGTGAGGAGCGGGCCGGGGGGTTGGGGGGATTTTGGGGGGTTTTGGGGGGGATTTGGGGGGATTTTGGGGAGTTTTGGGATGGATTTCGGGGCATTTGAGGGAGTTTTGAGGGGGTTTTGGGAGGATTTTTGGGGGATTTTGGGGAATTTTGGGAGGATTTTGGGGGCATTTGGGGAGATTTTGGGGGATTTGGGGGGATTTATGGTGTTTTAGGGTGAATTTGGGGTGATTTGGGATGGATTTGGGAGGAATTTTGGGAGATTTGGGAGGATTTGGGGGGATTTGGGGAGATTTTAGGGGATTTTGGGGGGTTTTGGGGGATTTTGGGGTGATTTGGGATGGATTTGGGGAGATTTTTGGGGGATTTGGGGGGTTTTGGGGGATTTATGGTGTTTTAGTGTGATTTTGGGGTGATTTGGGATGGATTTGGGGGATTTTGGGGGGATTTGAGGGAGTTTTGAGGGAGTTTTGGGAGGATTTTGGGAGATTTTGGGGGATTTTGGGGGAATTTTGGGAGATTTTGGGAAGTTTTGAGAGGGGTTTGGGGGATTTGGGGAGATTTTGGGGGATTTGGGGAGATTTTGGGGGGATTTATGGTGTTTTAGGGTGATTTTGGGGTGATTTGGGATGGATTTGGGGGATTTGGGGGCATTTGAGGGAGTTTTGAGGGGGTTTTGGGAGGATTTTTGGGGGATTTTGGGAGATTTTTGGGGGATTTGGGGGGAATTTTGGGAGATTTTGGGGAGTTTTGGGGGATTTGGGGAGATGTTGGGGGATTTGGGGAATTTGGGGGATTTGAGGGTGTTTGGGGAGATTTTGGGGGATTTATGGTGTTTTAGGGTGAATTTGGGGTGATTTGGGATGGATTTGGGAGGAATTTTGGGAGATTTGGGAGGATTTGGGGGCATTTTGGGGGATTTGGGAGGATTTGGGGGAGTTTTGGGAGGAGTTTAGGGAGTTTTGGGGCATTTTGGGAGATTTTGGGGTGATTTGGGATGGATTTGGGGAGTTTTGGGGGATTTTGGGGAATTTGGGGGGGGTTTTGGGGGATTGGGGGAGTTTTGGGATGGATTTGGGGGCATTTGAGGGAGTTTTGAGGGGGTTTTGGGAGGATTTTTGGGGGATTTTGGGGAATTTTGGGAGGATTTTGGGGGCATTTGGGGAGATTTTGGGGGATTTGGGGGGATTTATGGTGTTTTAGGGTGAATTTGGGGTGATTTGGGATGGATTTGGGAGGAATTTTGGGAGATTTGGGAGGATTTGGGGGGATTTGGGGAGATTTTAGGGGATTTTGGGGGTTTTGGGGGATTTTGGGGTGATTTGGGATGGATTTGGGGAGATTTTTGGGGGATTTGGGGGGTTTTGGGGGGATTTATGGTGTTTTAGTGTGATTTTGGGGTGATTTGGGATGGATTTGGGGGATTTTGGGGGGATTTGGGGGATTTTGGGGTTTTGGGAGGATTTTTGGGGGATTTGGGGGGTTTTGGGGGGATTTATGGTGTTTTAGTGTGATTTTGGGGTGATTTGGGATGGATTTGGGGGATTTTGGGGGGATTTGAGGGAGTTTTGAGGGAGTTTTGGGAGGATTTTTGGGGGATTTTGGGAGATTTTGGGGGATTTGGGGGGGTTTGGGGGGATTTGGGGAGATTTTTGGGGGATTTTGGGGGGGTTTTGGGAGGATTTTTGGGGGATTTGGGGAGATTTTAGGGGATTTTGGGGGTTTTGGGGGATTTGGGAAGATTTTGGGAGGATTTGGGGGGATTTGGGGGGATTTTGGGGGATTTTGGGGGATTTTGGGGAGTTTTGGGATGGATTTGGGGGATTTTGGGGGGATTTGAGGGGATTTGGGGGGATTTGGGGGATTTGGGGGGATTTGGGGGAGATTTTGGGGTGATTTGGGATGGATTTGGGGGATTTTGGGGGCATTTGAGGGAGTTTTGAGGGGGTTTTGGGAGGATTTTTGGGGGATTTTGGGAGATTTTTGGGGGATTTGGGGGAATTTTGGGAGATTTTGGGGAGTTTTGGGGGATTTGGGGAGATGTTGGGGGATTTGGGGAATTTGGGGGATTTGAGGGTGTTTGGGGAGATTTTGGGGGATTTATGGTGTTTTAGGGTGAATTTGGGGTGATTTGGGATGGATTTGGGAGGAATTTTGGGAGATTTGGGAGGATTTGGGGGGATTTGGGGGAGTTTTGGGAGGAGTTTAGGGAGTTTTGGGGCATTTTGGGAGATTTTGGGGTGATTTGGGATGGATTTGGGGAGTTTTGGGAGGATTTTGAGGAGATTTTGGGGGATTTTTGGGGGATTTGGGGAGATTTTGGGAGGATTTGGGGGCATTTGAGGGAGTTTTGAGGGGGGTTTTGGGAGGATTTTTTGGGAATTTTGGGGAATTTTGGGAGATTTTGGGAGGATTTTTGGGAGATTTTAGGGGATTTTGGGGAATTTTGGGGCATTTGGGGAGATTTTGGGGGGATTTATGGTGTTTTAGGGTGATTTGGGATGGATTTGGGGGATTTGGGGGCATTTGAGGGAGTTTTGAGGGGGTTTTGGGAGGATTTTTGGGAGATTTTGGGGGATTTTGGGGCATTTTTGGGCATTTTGGGAGATTTTGGGGCATTTTGGGAGATTTGGGGGATTTATGGTGTTTTAAGGTGATTTTGGGGTGATCCGGGGTAGATTTTGGTAATTTCAGGGGATTTGGGGTCGATTTTGGGGAGTTTTTGGGAAGTTCCAGGCTGATTTTTGGCAGCCTGGGTGGATTCTGAGTTCTGGAGGATTCTGGGGAGGAGCTGAGGTGGATTTGGGGTGGATTTGGGGCTTTTTGGGTGGTCCTGGGGGGATTTTTGGGATTTTTTGGCTTCACCCTGGCTATCTCTGGGTGGTTTTTGGGTTATTTTGGGTGTTTCTAGAGGGATTTTTGGGATTATTTTGGGTTCACCCCAAGGCTCTCCCTGGGTGTTTTTAGGATTATTTTGGGTTCACCCTGTGTATCTCTGGGTGTTTTTGGGTTATTTTGGGCTGTTTCTAAGTGGATTTTTGGGGATTTTTTTGGCTTCGCCCCAGTGCTCTCTGGCTGGATTTTTTGGGATTATTTTGGGTTCACCCTGTGTATCTCTGGGTGGATTTTTGGGATTTTTTTGGGTTCACCCAGTGTGTCTCTGGGTGTTTTTAGGATTATTTTGGGTTCACCCCAAGGCTCTCCCTGTCTGTTTTTGGGATTTTTTGGGTTCACCCTGTGTATCTCTGGGTGACTTTTGGGATTATTTTGGGTTCACCCCAAGGCTCTCCCTGGCTGTTTTTAGGATTATTTTGGTTTATTTTGGGTGTTTCTAAGTGGATTTTAGGGATTTTTTGGCTTCACCCAGTGTGTCTCTGGGTGTTTTTAGGATTATTTTGGGTTCACCCCAAGGCTCTCCCTGGGTGATTTTGGGATTTTCCCCCCAGGCTCGCTGGCACAACCCCCAGCTGGAGGCGCAGGTGGCGGCCATGTTGGATTCGGTCCGAGCCGTGCGCGGACTGCGGGAAACCTTCGGGCTCAGAGGCCCCGCCCACCCCCCAGGTGAGGCCCCGCCCACCCCCAGGTGAGGCCCCGCCCACCCCCGGTGAGGCCCCGCCCACCCCCGGTGAGGCCCCGCAGCTCCCAGCATGCTCTGGGGCGGCCAAGATGGCGGGGGCGGTTGTGGGACTACAAATCCCAGCATGCTTTGCGGGAGCCGAGATGGCCGACAGGATGTGGACTACAAATCCCAGCATGCCTTGGGGTGGCCAATATGGCCGCCAACGGGGTTCACGCGTCCCAGCATGCTTTGCGGGAGTCAACATGGAGGGCTCTGTATCCCAGCATGCCTCGGGGCAGCCAAGATGGCGGGCGGGGGTGTGGGACTACAATTCCCAGCATGCCTTGGGGCGCCCAGGGCGGGCGATAGAGTGGGAACTACAAATCCCAGCATGCTTTGGGGTGTCCAAAATGGCCGCCGGAAGTGATAACCACTCCCAGCATGCCTCGGTCAGAACTACACCTCCCAGCGTGCTTAGCGAAGCCAACATGGCCGCCCAACGCCCCAAGATGGCGGCGGGCGCGGCGGCGGCCATGTTGTGGGCGTGGTCTCCCCGCAGTGCTGCTGCGGCGCCCGGCGGAGGCTCCCGATTGGCTGGAGCCGCTCGGCCCCGCCTTCCGCGCGCTCTCGGGGGCGGGGCCTGTGGAGCTCCTCCCAGCGGGGGCGGAGCCTGGGCCGGGCTGGGTCGGAGCTGCGGCCGGGCCTGAGAGCTTCGTGTACCTGAGGATCCAGGTGAGGCCGGGCCCGGGGCATTGTGGGACACTGGGGGACTCAGCAGGGCATTGTGGGACACTGGGGGACTCAGCAGGGCATTGTGGGATTTTGGAGGACCCGGGCGAGGCCTGAGGGTCTGAGGTGCGCTGTGAGACCCCGAGAGCCTCAGGGTGGGTTTTTGGGATCCCAAACCCCTCCGGTGACATTTCAACCCCTCAGGGTGGATTTTTGGGATCTCCCAGTGACATTTTGGCCTCTCAGGGTGACATTTCAACCCCTCAGGGTGCATTTTTGAGATCTCTTGGTGACATTTTGGCCTCTCAGGGTGCATTTTTGGGATCTCCCAGGGTGACATTTCAGCCCCTCAGGGTGCATTTTTGGGATCCCAAACTATTCCCAGTGACATCTCAACCCCTCAGGGTGACATTTTGGGCTCTCAGGGTGGATTTTTGGGGCTCTCAGGGTGACATTTCAACCCCTCAGGCTGCATTTTTGGGATCTCCCAGTTACATTTTGGCCTCTCAGGGTGACATTTCAACCCCTCAGGGTGCATTTTCTCTCAGGGTGGATTTTTGGGATCCCAAACCCCTCTGGTGACATTTCAACCCCTCAGGGTGCATTTTTGAGATTTCTTGGTGACATTTGGGGCTCTCAGGGTGATTTTTGGGATCTCCCGGTGACATTTCAGCCCCTCAGGGTGACATTTTGGCCTCTCAGGGTGACATTTCAGCCCCTCAGGGTGACATTTTTGGGATCTCCTGGTGACATTTTGGGCTCTCAGGGTGACATCTCAACCCCTCAGGGTGACATTTCAACCCCTCAGGGTGACATTTTGGGCTCTCAGGGTGACATTTCCGTCCCTCAGGGTGCATTTTTGGGATCCCAAACCATTCCCAGTGACATTTCAATCCCTCAGGGTGACATTTTGGGCTCTCAGGGTGCATTTTTGGGATCTCCTAGTGACATTTTGGCCTCTCAGGGTGACATCTCAACCCCTCAGGGTGCATTTTTGGGATCCCAAACTATTCCCAGTGACATCTCAGCCCCTCAGGGTGACATTTTGGGCTCTCAGGGTGACATTTCAACCCCTCAGGGTGACATTTTGGGCTCTCAGGGTGACATTTCAACCCCTCAGGGTGACATTTCAGTCCCTCAGGGTGCATTTTTGGGATCCCAAACTATTCCCAGTGACATTTCAACCCCTCAGGGTGACATTTGGGGCTCTCAGGGTGACATTTTGGGCTCTCAGGGTGCATTTTTGGGATCCCAAACCATTCCCAGGTGACATCTCAACCCCTCAGGATGGATTTTTGGGATCTCCCGGTGACATTTTGGGATCTCCCGGTGACATTTCAATCCCTCAGGATGCATTTTTGAGATTTCTTGGTGACATTTTGGGCTCTCAGGGTGATTTTTGGGATCTCCCGGTGACATCTCAACCCCTCAGGGTGACATTTTTGGGATCTCCTGGTGACATTTTGGGCTCTCAGGGTGACATCTCAGCCCCTCAGGGTGACATTTTGGGATCTCCTGGTGACATCTCAGCCCCTCAGGGTGACATTTCAACCCCTCAGGGTGACATTTTGGGATCTCCCGGTGACATCTCAACCCCTCAGGGTGACATCTCAGCCCCTCAGGGTGACATTTTGGGCTCTCAGGGTGGTTTTTGGGATCTCCCCCTGGTGACATCTCAGCCCCTCAGGGTGACATCTCAACCCCTCAGGGTGACATGCTCAGCCCCTCAGGGTGACATCTCAGCCCCTCAGGGTGACATCTCAGCCCCTCAGGGTGACATTTTTGCGCCGTCCCCCTCAGGGCCTGCTGGACCGCGAGGCCTCCCGGGCGCGGCTCCTCTCTCGCCTGGAGAACCTGCAGCGTCGCCTCAGGAGCCTCACAGAGAACCCCAGCTGCCCCCAGCAGCAGCACCAGGTGGGGCAGGGCTGCAATTAGCGCCTCATTAACGAGGCGGCCTAATTAGCGCTAATTAGGTTGACGGTTAACCCTTCGTTCCCCCGCAGGCCGCCGTGGTGAGAGCGGAGATCTCCCGGCTGCAGGGAGCACTGCAGGCCCTGGAGAGCCCCGGGGAGGGATGAAAATCAATTAAAAATCAAGTTAATGAGGTCGTGGCCTCGTTAAGTGAGGGGGCGGGGCTTGGGGGGAGGGGGCGGGGCTAAAGAGAGGCCACGCCCGCTCCGGGTCGGGATCGGCGGACGGCGCTGGGAGGTAGAGCGGCTGAGGAATCCCAAAGATTCCCAAAATTTGGGTGCCCAGACCCCAAAATTGGGGTCTGAGAGGCCGAAGTCGGGGCAGAGACCCCAAATTGGGCGTTGAGACCCCAGAATTGGGCTCTGACCCCCAAAAATTGGGGTGAGGGACCCCCAAAATTCGGGGCAGAGCTTCCAAATTCGGGGCAGAGACCCCAAAATTGGGCATTGAGACCCCAAAATTGGGCATTGAGAGCCCAAATTGGGCACTGAGACCCCAAAAATTTGGGTCAGAGACCCCAAATTGGGCATCCAGACCCCAAAAATTTGGGTCAGGGATCCCAAAACTGAGCCGAGAGACCCCAAAATTCGGGTCAGAGACCCCAAAATTGGGCACTGAGACCCCAAAATTGGGCTCTGACCCCCAAAAATTCGGGTCAGGAACTCCAAAATTCGGGTCAGGAACCCCAAACTGGACCTCGAGACCTCGAAATCAGGAGCCGAGACCCCAAAATTTGGGCTCTGACCCCCAAAATCGGGTCAGGAACCCCAAAATTCGGGTCTCAGACCCCAAATTGGGGCTCAGCCCCCCCAGCCCTGCTGTCCCCAACTCGGTGACATCGCCGGCATGCGGTGACGTCATCGGGACCCCAAATTCGGGCTGAGGACACCCCGGGGGTCACCTGCTGTCACCTGCGGCCACCTCAGGTACTGGGAATCCGCGCTGTGTGTCACCTGTGTGTCACCTGTGTCACCTGTGTGTCACCTGTGTGTCACCTGTGTCACCTGTGTGTGCCCCAATGTCACCTGTGTGTCACCTGTGTCACCTGTGTGTCACCTGTGTGTCCCCAATGTCACCTGTGTGTCACCTGTGTGTCACCTCTGTGTGTGTGTCCCCAATGTCACCTGTGTGTCACCTGTGTCACCTGTGTGTCACCTGTGTGTCACCTGTGTCACCTCTGTGTCACCTGTGTCACCTGTGTGTGTCCCCAATGTCACCTGTGTGTCACCTGTGTCACCTGTGTGTCACCTGTGTGTCACCTGTGTGTGTGTGTCCCCAATGTCACCTGTGTGTCACCTGTGTCCCCTAATGTCACCTGTGTGTCACCTGTGTGTGTCCCCAATGTCACCTGTGTGTCCCCAATGTCCTCTCTGTGTCACCTGTGTGTCCCCAACATGTCACCTGTGTGTCACCTGTGTGTCACCTGTGTGTCACCTGTGTGTCACCTGTGTCCCCAACGTGTCACCGCCTGTGTCCCCTAATATCACCTGTGTCCCCAATGTCCTCCCCCAACCCTCTGTGTCCCCAATGTCCCCAACATGTCACCTCTGTGTCACCTGTGTGTCACCTGTGTGTCACCTGTGTCCCCAACGTGTCACCTCCTGTGTCCCCAATGTCACCTCTGTGTCCCCTAATGTCACCTGTGTGTCCCCAGTGTCACCTCTGTGTCACCTGTGTGTCCCCGATGTCCCCAACGTGTCACCTCTGTGTCCCCAATGTCCTCTCTGTGTCACCTGTGTGTCCCCAATGTCCCCTAATGTCCCTTCCTGTGTCCTTTCTGTGTCCCTTTGGTGTCCCCAATGTCCCTCAATGTCCCCTAATGTGTCTTCTTGGTGTCCCCAATGTCCCCTCTGTGTCCTCTCTGTGTCCCCTGTGTGTCCCCAACGTCCCCCCAGTGTCCCCAACGACCCTTAATGTCCCCTCCCGTGTCACCAATGTCACCTGTGTGTCACCTGTGTGTCCCCAGTGTGTCCCCAATGTCCCTCAGTGTCCCCCCAGTGTCCCCAATGTCCTCTAATGTCCCCTAATGTGTCGTCTTGGTGTCCCCAGTGTCCCCTCTGTGTCCTCTCTGTGTCCCCTGTGTGTCCCCAGCGTCCCCTCCCTGTCCCCTCTGTCCCCCCGGTGACGTCACCTCTGTCCCCCAGGTCCCCCCATGGCCGAGGGTGGCTCCTCCCCCCTGTCCCCCCCGGGGAGGTGACAGAGCCCCAGGGTGACACCGGGGGTGACATCGAGGGTGCCACGGTCACTGTCACCCCCTGGGCTGGCGGCATCACCATCACCGTCACCGCGGCGCCGGCGGAGGAGGACGCCGAGGACATCGGGGACATTGGGGACGTTGGGACATCGGGGACATTGGGGACATTGGGGACACCGAGGATGTTGGGGACGTTGGGGACATCAAGAAGATTGGGGACATTGGGGACTCAGGGGATGCTGGGGACATCAGGAAGGTCCAGGACCTTGGGGACACCAAGAATCTTGGGGACACTGAGGACACTGGGGACACTGAGGACCTTGGGGACATCAAGAACCTTGGGGACACTGAGGACATTGGGGACACTGAGGACTTGGGGACATCAAGAACCTTGGGGACACTGAGGACACTGAGGACCTTGGGGACATCAAGAACCTTGGGGACCTCAGGGACCTCCAGGATGTTGGGGACATTGAGGACATTGGGAACACCAAGAACATGAGGGACACTGGGGACATCAAGAGCCTTGGGGACATTGGGGACATCGGGAGTGTCCAGGACCTTGGGGACACTGGGGACATGAAGAACCTCGAGGACATCAGGGACATCGGGAATACGCGGGATGTTGGGGACCTTGGGGACATCAAGGACCTTGGGGACATCGGGGATGTCCAGGACCTCGGGGACCTTGGGGACATGGGTGAGGGCATTGGGGACACTGGGGACAGGGATGTCCCAGCTGTGAGGGACGCTGGGGACATCGGGGACCGGAATGGCCCCAACCCCCTGGAGGAGGACACTGGGGACAAGGATGTCACCACCCCAGGGGACATTTGGGACGTGAATGTCACCATCCTGAGGGACACTGGGGACAGGAGTGTCACAGCCTCCAGGGACACTGGGGACATCCCAATCTCCGAGGACAGGGACCTTGAGAGGGACCTTGGGGACAGAGATGTCCCAGCTCCTGGGGACAAGGATGTCACCACCCCATGGGACACTGGGGACCTTGGGGACAGAGATGTCACCACCCTGAGGGACGCTGGGGACATCCCAGTCTCTGGGGACAGCGGGGACAAGGACGTCACCGTCCCAGGGGACGTTTGGGACGGGGATGTCCCAGTTTTTGGGGACAAGAATGTCACCACCCCGAGGGGGACACTGGGGACATCGCGGTCTTTGGGGACAAGGACACTGGGGACAGGGATGTCACCGTCCTGAGGGACATCAGGGATGTTGGGGACAGTGTCACCACCCCGAGGGACATCTGGGACAGGGACAGTGGGGACAGAGGTGTCCCAGCTCCTGGGGACGCTGGGGACAAGGATGGCACTGCGCAGCTGGCCAAGGACCTTGGGGACATCGGGGACCTTGGGGACATCTTGGGGACATCGGGGACATTGGGGACATCAGGGACATTGGGGACATCAGGGACCTTGGGGACATCGGGGACATTGGGGACATCGGGGACCTTGGGGACAGGGAGGCGCCAGTCCTTGGGGACATCAAGGACAGCGATGTCACCGCCCTGAGGGACAGCAGGGACACGGAGGTTTTTGGGGACAGGGCTGTCCCACCCCCCAGGGACTTTGGGGACAGTGACGTCACCACCCCAGGTGACCCTGGGGACACCGGGGACGGTGATGTCACCGTCCTGAGGGACACTGGGGACACCGGGGACAGTGACGTCACCACCCCAGGTGACACCGGGGACCTCGGGGACATGGCTGTCACCTGCCGGGCTGGTGGCATCACCATCACGGTGGTGGCTCCGCCCCCCGAGGAGGAGGAGCTCCCGGACGATGATGTCATCGCGTGTGACGTAGTCGCTGCTGACGTCACTGCAGCCGGGGAGGGCGATGACGTCACAGAGGGGCGGGGCGGCCCCTCCCCTCCCCCGGTGGTGATGTCATGGCAAAGAGTGACGTCACTCCCTCAGTGGCGAGGGATGACGTCACCGCTGAGGTCATCAAGGACGATGACATCACTTCCTCTGTCCGGGAGGAAACTCTCGCCGATGACGTCATCGTCCACGGGAGTGACATCACTGCCGATGTCATCACCCCCGGACGTGACCTCACTGATGACGTCATAGTCTGGGACTACCTCCATCGAGACCTGGATGACGTCACCGATGACCTCACCACCCTGCGCAACCTCGCTGATGACGTCATCACCCCCGAGAGCAAAATTGCTGATGACGTCATAGAACACGGCTTTCCCGATGACGTCATCGCCTGGGGTGACGTCGCACCTCCCCTCCCAAGGGACGATGACGTAATAACCGGTGATGACATCACCTATGACGTCATCGACACGGTCACGCCTGTTGATGACGTCATCGCCGCCCATGGCCTCCCCTCCCTGTCTGAGGATGACATCATCGATGACGTCATCCCTGAGGGACTCCTCGATGACGTCATCCATCATCACGCCCTCACTGATGACGTCATCGACGATGACATCACCACCCTCACTGGCCTGGGATCCCTCCCCGTCGATGACGTCATCACCGCCGATGACGTCACCTCCTCCCTGCTGGGTGACGTCACCGGTGACCTCGACGGCGCTTGGGACGACCTCGCCGATGACGTCACAGCCGACGATGACGTCACGCCCTTCCTGCCCTTGGACCGCCCGCCAGGCCCCGACGATGACGTCACGGATGACATCACCGATGACGTCACACCGGGAGCGGAGCAACCGCTGCTCAGCTCCTCCCCCTTCGGCCGCCGCCATGATGGCGGCGATGACGTCACCGATGACGTCACCGAGGACGCGCCCAGGGAGGGCGGGGCAGGTGAGATGGGCGTGGTCAGGCGTACATGGGCGTGGTCAGGGCTAAGTGGGCGTGGTCATTGATCAGTAGGCGTGACCAGTACTTAGTGGGCGTGGTCATGGATTGAAGGGCGTGGTCATTACTAGATGGGCGTGGTCAATGGTAAATGGGCGTGGTCTGAGTAAGTGGGCGTGGCCCGTACTCAGTGGGTGTGGTCATGAACCGAAAGGCGTGGCCAGGGCTCGGTGGGCGTGGCTAATTGGTTTTGGGGCGGGAATTGCCATTCTGGGCGTGGCTATCGCATGGGTGTGGTCCGATGGGCGTGTCCCGCTCTGACCACGCCCCCCCGGCTGGCCCCGCCCCCAGGCGCCCCGCAGACTCCTCCCCCCGGCTGCCCCCTGCTGTTCCTGGCTCTGCTCTGCCTCCTGCTGGCGCTGCTGCTGCTCGCCGGGCTCTGCGCGGTACGGGGAGAAATACACCTGGGGGGCGGAAAATACACCTGGGGGGAATAAAATATACACCTGGGGGGCAGAAATAACACCTGGGGGGTAAAAAAATACACCTGGGGGGCGGAAAATACACCTGGGGGCGGAAAATACACCTGGGGGGAATAAAATATACACCTGGGGGGTAAAAAAATACACCTGGGGGGCAGAAAATACACCTGGGGGGGAATAAAATACACCTGGGGGTAAAAAATACACCTGGGGGGCGGAAAATACACCTGGGGGGAATAAAATATACCTGGGGGTAAAAAATACACCTGGGGGGCAGAAAATAACACCTGGGGGTAAAAAATAACACCTGGGGGGGAAAAATACACCTGGGGGGCAAAAAATACACCTGGGGGGTAAAAAATACACCTGGGGGATAAAAAAATAACACCTGGGGGGTGAAAAATACACCTGGGGGGAATAAAATATACCTGGGGGGCAGAAAATAACACCTGGGGGGCAAAAAAATACACCTGGGGGGCAAAATAATACCTGTGGGGGAATAAAATACACCTGGGGGCAGAAAAATACACCTGGGGGGGGAATAAAATATACCTGGGGGGTAAAAAATAACACCTGGGGGGCAGAAAATAACACCTGGGGGGCAAAAAAATATACCTGGGGGTAAAAATACACCTGGGGGCAGAAAATACACCTGGGGGCAAAAAATACACCTGGGGGCAAAAAATACACCTGGGGGGTAAAAAAATACACCTGGGGGGGAAAAATACACCTGGGGGGTAAAAAATACACCTGGGGGGCAAACAAAAATTATCTGGGGGCCAAAAAAATATCGGGGGGGCAAAAACTGTGGGGAGGGGGTGGAAAATGCCCTGGGGGGCAAAAACTATTGGGGAGGGGCAAAAGAATATGGGGGGGGAGGGGAGGGTCCCAAATTGATGGGGGAGGGGAAGAAATCCTTGGGGGCTCCTGAGTAGATTTTTGGGGTTCCCAGGGTGGGTTTTGGGGTTCTTGGGGTGTTTTTGGGGTATTTTTTGGGGTTCTCAGGGTATTTTTTGGGGTTCCCAGGGTGGTTTTTGGGGTTCCCGGGGTGGTTTTTGGGGTATTTTTGGGGTTCTCAGGGTATTTTGGGGTATCCTGGGTCTAATTTTGGGGTATTTTTGAGGTCCCTGGGGTGGTTTTTGGGGTTCCCAGGTTGTTTTTGGGGTTCCTGGGGTGTTTTTTGGGGTTCTCAGGGTATTTTTGGGGTTCCCAGGGTGGTTTTTGGGGTTCTCGGGGTGTTTTTTGGGGTACTTTTTGGGGTTCCTGGGGTATTTTTTGGGGTATCCTGGCTTCATTTTTGGGGTATTTTTTAGGTTTCCAGGTTGGTTTTTGGGGCTCCAGGGTATTTTTTGGGGTGTCCATGGTGTTTTTTGGGGTTCCCAGGTTGTTTTTGGGATTCTCAGGGTATTTTTGGTTATCCTGGGTCCATTTTTGGGGTTCCCGGGTTGTTTTTTGGGGGTCTCAGGGGTATTTTTGGGGTTCCCGGGGTATTTTTGGGGGTTCTCAGGGTATTTTTTGGGGTTCCCAGGGTATTTTTGGATATCCTGAGTCCATATTTGGGGTATTTTTGGGGTTCTCAGGGTATTTTTTGGTATCCTGGGTCCATTTTTGGGGTTCCCGGGTTGTTTTTTTGGGTTCTCAGGGGTATTTTTGGGGTTCCCGGGTATTTTTGGGGTTCTCAGGGTATTTTTTGGGGTTCTCAGGGTATTTTTTGGGGTCCCTGACCCCCCCGCCCCTCCCCCCCAGGCCGTTCATTACGTCAAAGTTTTCATCATCAGCTCAGCTGCTCTGGCTGTGCCTCCAGCCGAGGCTTTCCCGTGACAGAAACACCCCGAAATCACCCCGAAATCACCCCGAAATCACCCCGAAATCATCCTGAATTCATCCCGAAAGCCTAATAAATTATACTGAAAAAAACCCGAGTGTGAGTCATTCCTGTGAGCTGAAATATCCCAAATTCACCCCAAAATCATCCCAAAATCATCCTAAATTCACCCTGTTACTCCAAATTCACCCCAAAATTCATCCCAAAATAATCCCGAAATCCTATATTATATCCTCCATTTTTTCCTCAACTCCCAATTCCCCAATCCCCATAAATCACCTTCATCCCGAAATCCTAATAAATTATATTGAAAAAAAACCCGAGTTTGAGTCATTCCTGTGAGCTAAAATATCCCGAATTCACCCCAAAATCACCCCAAAATTTCCAAAATCATCCTGAATTCACCCCAAAATTATCCCAAAGTCATCCCAAATTCATCCCAAAATCCTAATAAATTATACTGAAAAAAATCCTGAGTGTGAGTCATTCCTGTGAGCTGAAATCCCCCGAATTTACCCCAAAATCATCCCAAATTCATCCCAAAATCATCCTAATTTCCCAAAATTATCCCAAAATCATCCAAACCATAACCTCTTGAGCAAATCCCGAATCACCCCAAAATCATCCAATAAATTCACCCCACGATCCCCCAAATCCAAATTATCCAAAATCCAAATAAATTCATCCAAAATTCCAATAAATTATCCCCCCCCAAAATGCCAATAAATTCCCCAAAATCCAAATCCAAATTATCCAAAATCCAAATCCAAATTCCCCAAAATTTAAATCCAAATTATCCAAAATTCCAATCCCAAATTCCCCAAAATCCAAATAAATTCCCGAAATTCAAATAAATTCCCAAAATCCAAATCCCAAATTATCCAAAATCCAAATCCCAAATTCCCCAAAATCCAAATAAATTATCCCAAAATTCCAATAAATTATCCAAAATTCCAATAAATTCACCCAAAATCCAAATCCCAAATTCACCCAAAATCCAAATAAATTATCAGAAATCCAAATCCAAATTCCCCAAAATCCAAATACCAATTATCGAAAATTCCAATAAATTCCCCAAAATCCAAATAAATTACCAAAAATTCCAATAAATTATCCAAAATTCCAATAAATTCCCCAAAATTCCAATAAATTATCCAAAATTCCAATAAATTCCCAAAATTTCAATAAATTATCCAAAATGCCAATAAATTCCCCAAAATTCAAATAAATTCCCAAAATTCAAATAAATTCCCAAAAATCCAAATAAATTATCAAAAATCCAAATAAATTATCCAAAATTCAAATAAATTATCCAAAATCCAAATAAATTCCCCAAAATCCAAATAAATTCCCAAAATCCAAATAAATTCCCCAAAATTCCAAATAAATTATCCAAAATTCCAATAAGTTCCCAAAATCCAAATAAATTATCCAAAATTCCAATAAATTCCCCAAAATTCAAATAAATTCCCCAAAATTCCAAGTAAATTATCCCAAAATTCCATATAAATTCTCCAAAAATCCAAATAAATTCCCCAAACTCCAAATAAAATCCCCAAAATGCCAATAAAATTCCCCAAATCCCCCAAAAATCTCCTCAAAATTCCCCTTAACGTCCCCAGCTCCTCCCCTTGGGGACATTGGGGACACCTGGGGACACCTGGGGACACCTGGGGACACCTGGGGACACAGTCCAGACTTGTCCCCACCTTGGGGACATTGGGGACATTGCCCAGACTTGTCCCCTGGTCAAGGGCAGTGGCTGCGGACAATGAGCCATTTGTCCCCAAGTGCCACCTGGGGGGACACGGGGGAGGGGTGGTGACACCTGGGGGGGGTTGGGGACATCGGGGACATTGAGGAAATTGGGATTTGGGGACATTGGGGACATAGGGGGCTTTGGGGACATTGGGGACATTGGGGACATTTGGGACATTGGGGACACATTGGGGACATTGGGGTCATTTGGGACATTGGGGACACATTGGGGACACTCATCTCCCGTTGTCACCCCCATGGCGACAGCCCTGTCCCCACCCAGCAGGTGGCACTGCCACTCCCTGTCCCTCCCCGGGGCTGTCGTTGTCGCCAAGGCCATAAGTCGGGGACAGCCGGGGAGGTGGCAGCGCCGTGCAGGTGACAATGGGGACACTGGCGACACTGGCGGTGGCTCTGGGGACACTGCTGCTGCTGGGGGGTGAGCGGGGGACTTTGGGGACCTTGGGGACATTGGGGACATTGGGGACATTGAGGGGCTTTGGGGACTTTGGGGACCTTGGGGACATTGGGGACATTGGGGACATTGAGGGGCTTTGGGGACTTTGGGGACATTGGGGACATTGGGGACATTGGGGACTTTGGGGACTTTGGGGACATTGGGGACATTGGGGACATTGAGGGGCTTTGGGGACTTTGGGGGCTTTGGGGACTTTGGGGACATTGGGGACTTTGGGGACATTGGGGACATTGAGGGGCTTTGGGGACTTTGGGGACATTGGGGACAATGGGGACCTTGGGGACATTGGGATAAAGGGGACAATGGGGTGGCTTTGGGGACATTGCGGGATTTGGGGCATTGGGGTGGCTTTGGGGACATTAAGGGACATCGGGGAACATTTGGGGACACCGGGAGGGACACGGGAGGGACTGGGGGTGTCCCTGTCACTGTCCCCACCCCCCCCTGTCCCCACCCTGTCCCCCTCAGGCCCCGCCGCTCCCCTCCCTCTCCCCGAGCCTTGGGGACAAGCGGTGACATCGCTGCTGCAGTCGCTGGTGGCTCCGGCGACACCTCGGGGACAACAGGCGACACCACCGCGCGGCTTCGGCGAGTGGCTGCGGGACTTGGGGACATCGCCGCAGGGCCACCCGGGGCGTCCCCAGGCGCCGAGGGGACCTTGGGGACAACCCGGGGACCTTGGGGACAACCTGGGCTGCCGAGGGGACCTTGGGGACATCCCGGGGGACCTCGGGGACATCGCGGAGGGGTGGCGAGGTGGCAGCAGGGCCAGGAGTTGGGGACACCGCAGGGGACAGCGGGGGTTTGTCCCCAAGAGGAGGTGACAGAGGGGACACGGAGCCAGGGACAGGCGACAGGTCCCCAAATGCCACCCCCGCCTGTCCCGGGCCAGGTGACAACGGGGACAAGTCCCCAAGATGAGGGGACAGATCCCCAGGAGGAGGTGACACCGGCGACACGTCCCCAGGGACAAGGGACAAGTCCCCGAGTGCCACTCCCGCCTGTCCGGGGACAAGGGACAAGTCGCCTGTGGCCAGTGCCACCTCCCCCGGGCCAGGGGACAATGGGGACAGCAGGGACAGCTCCGCAGGGCCACCAAGCCCGCCGGCAGGGGGTGGCGCAGAGGCCTTGGGGACATCGCGGGTCACCAGGCGACATCGAGGGACACTGAGGAGAGCGAGAGCCGCGGTGAGGGGACAGCTGGGGACACTCCGGGGACAGCTGGGGACAGCTGGGGACACTCCGGGGACAGCTGGGGACACTCTGGGGACAGCTGGGGACATTCCGGGGACAGCTGGGGACATTCCGGGGACAGCTGGGGACAGCTGGGGACACTCTGGGGACAGCTGGGGACAGCTGGGGACAGCTGGGGACACTGGGGGACAGCTGGGGACATTCGGGGACAGCTGGGGACAGCTGGGGACACTCTGGGGACAGCTGGGGACAGCTGGGGACACTCCGGGACAGCTGGGGACAGCTGGGGACATTCCGGGGACAGCTGGGGACAGCTGGGGACACTCTGGGGACAGCTGGGGACAGCTGGGGACACTCCGGGGACAGCTGGGGACAGCTGGGGACACTCGGGGGACACTCTGGGGACACTCCGGGGACAGCTGGGGACAGCGGGGAGAGACTTGGGGACACCAGGAGGGACTCTGGGGACACTCTGGGGACATTCCGGGACGCCGGGATGGCTTTGGGGACACTCTGGGGACACTCGGGGCATGGTTTGGGGACAGCTGGGGACAGCGAGGGGGGACTTGGGGACACCGGGAGGGGCTTTGGGGACACTCTGGGGACATTCAGGGACGCCGGGATGGCTTTGGAGACAGCAGGAGGGGCTTGGGGACACTCGGGCCATGGTTTGGGGACAGCTGGGGATTTGGGGACACCGGGAGGGGCTTTGGGGACACTCAGGGGACACCGGAGGGACTCTGGGGACACTCTGGGGACATTCAGGGACACTCAGGGGCTTTGGGGACAGCGGGGGGTGGTTTGGGGACACTCTGGGGACACTGCAGGACACATGTCCAGCGCTGTCCCTTGTCACCTCTGCAGGTTGGGGACACTCGGCGGAGGTGCGGGAGCCACACTAGAGCCGGGATGGCCTCGTGTCGCTGTCGCCGTGTCACTGTCGCGATGTCACCGCCCCCGTGCCCTCCTCCTGTCGCCGGGTCACCATCCCCGTGTCCCCAGTCTGTCCCCTCTTGTCCCCTCCTTGTCACCTCCCTGTCCCCAATAAAGGTGGAAGCAGCGCTGTCGCTGTCGCCGTCGCTGTCCTTGGTGACACCGAGGTGACACCGAGGGGTTTGGCGTCCTTCCGTGGTGACAGAGGCGACAGCGACAGGGTGGCACTTGGCGACTTTAATGGGGACATCTGGGGTGTGCAGGTGACAGCGGTGACACTTCTTGGGGACACTGACGGGTCAGGGGACAGCGGTGGCACTTGGGGACAATCCCAGCTCCAGCGCAGCGGTGACACTCGCTGGTGACATTCCCACGGTGTCCCTCGGGGGTCAGGCGGTGCCACCCCTCCCCCCTGTCGCCGCGGTGCCGGGGGGCGGGGCTTTGTCCTTGTCGCCTCTATCGCCGCCTTTGTCGCCTTTGTCGCTCCTTTTGTCGCCTCCTCTGTCACCTCTATCGCCGCTATCGCCGCCGCTATCGCCGCTATCGCCGCTATCGCCGCTATCGCCGGCCGGCCAGGCGGGCAGAGGAGGCCAAGGGGCGACAGGGAGATCCGGGGGGGAGGGGAGGGGGAGGGGCGATCGGCCATGGCTGGGGGGA
The DNA here is from genome assembly GCA_024500445.1 of Entomyzon cyanotis. Classification (NCBI taxonomy): domain Eukaryota; kingdom Metazoa; phylum Chordata; class Aves; order Passeriformes; family Meliphagidae; genus Entomyzon; species Entomyzon cyanotis. The sequence continues at coordinate 631,347 of JAKEPQ010000097.1, read as the reverse complement.
GGGGCGGCAGTGAAAACCAGTGACACCAGTGACCTCCCAGTGCATCCCAGTAACATCCCAGTGACATCCCAGTGACATCCCAGTGACATCACATGACATCACAGTGACACCAGTGACATCCCAGTGACATCCCAGTGACACCAGTGACATCCCAGTGACATCCCAGTGACATCCCAGTGCATCCCAGTGACACCAGTGACATCCCAGTGACCTCCCAGTGACATCCCAGTGACACCAGTGACACCAGTGACACCAGTGACACCAGTGACACCAGTGACACCAGTGACATCCCAGTGACATCCCAGTAACATCCCAGTAACATCCCAATGACCTCCCAGTGACCTCCCAGTGACCTCCCAGTGACATCCCAGTGACATCCCAGTGACCTCCCAGTGACATCCCAGTTCCTCCCAGTAACACCAGTGACATCCCAGTGACATCCCAGTGACATCCCAGTAACACCAGTGACATCCCAGTGACCTCCCAGTGACCTCCCAGTGACATCCCAGTTCCTCCCAGTAACACCAGTGACATCCCAGTGACATCCCAGTGACCACCAGTGACCTCCCAGTAACACCCGATGCATCCCAGTGACCCAACCAGTGACCACCAGTGACCTCCCAGTTCCTCCCAGTCCCTCCCAGTTCCCCCCAGTGACCACCAGTTTGCTCCCAGTTCCTTCCCAGCTCTTCCCAGTCCCTCCCAGTTCCCCCCAGTGACTCCCAGTGACCTCCCAGTTCCCCCCAGTGACTCCCAGTGACCCAACCAGTGACCACCAGCTCCTCCCAGTGACCTCCCAGTGTCTTCCCAGTTCCCCTCCAGTCCCTCCCAGTGACCAGCGGTGACAACCAGTTTGCTCCCAGTTCCTTCCCAGTTCCCTCCCGGTTCTTCCCAGTTCCTCCCAGTGAAAACCAGTGCCTCCCAGCCTCCCAGTTGCTTCTAAGTGACCCCCAAGTCCATCCCAGTCCCCCCAGTTCCTCCCAGTCCCCCCCCAGTTCCTCCCAGTCACAACCAGTGCCCTCCTGATATCTTCCCAGTTCTCCCCATTAACTCCCCAGTCCCTCCCAGTCCATCCCAGTCCCTCCCAGTGACCCACAGGTGACAACCAGTGACCCCCAGTTCCCCCCTAGTCCCTCCCAGTCCATGCCAGTCCCCCCCAGTACCTGGCAGCGCTGCACTGGGAGCAAACTGGGAGCAAACTGGGAGCACTGGGAAGCTCCTCTGCCTCTTAAAGGCTGCCGGGGGGTGGGGGGAGGGGCGGGGCTTGGGTTTGGGACATTCCAGGTGTGTCATCCCAAATTTTGGGAAGTCCCAGCTTCGGGACTGGCTGAACTGGGAGCACTGGGAGCACTGGTTTGGGGTTTGGGGCTGAACTGGGAGCACTGGTTTGGGGGGAGGGGGGAGGGGCGGTGGTTCCACCCACGGGGGGGAGGGGACAGCTGGGGTGGGGGGAGGGGCTGGGAGTGGACTGAGAGTGACCCCAGTGTCCCCAGTGTCCCCAGTGACCTCATCCCAGTGTCCCCAGTGTCCCCAGTGTCCCCAGTGTCCCCAGTGTCCCCAGTGACCTCAGTGTCCCCATGGATGTCACCATTCCCAGTGTCCCCAGTGCTCCCAGTGACCTCATCCCAGTGACCCCAGTGACCTCATCCCAGTGTCCCCAGTGCCCCCAGTGACCTCATCCCAGTGATGCCAGAGTCCCCTTATGTCTGTTCCCAGTGTCCCCAATGTCCCCATGGATGTCACCATTCCCAGTGTCAACAGTGTCCCCAGTATCCCCCCAGTGTCCCCAATATCCCCCAGTGTCCCCATGGATGTCACCATTCCCAGTGACCCCAGTGTCCCCAGTGCCCTCATCCCAGTGCCCCATGTCCCCATGGATGTCCCCATTCCCAGTGTCCCCAGTGTCCCCATGGATGTCCCCACCCCCCAGGCCCCAGTGTCCCCAATATCCCCCCAATGTCCCCAATATCCCCATTCCCAGTGTCCCCATGGCTGTCCCCATTCCCAGTGTCCCCAATATCCCCCAGTGCCCCTCCCCCAGTGTCCCCAATGTCCCCATTCCCAGTGTCCCCATGGCTGTCCCCATTCCCAGTATCCCTGCTGTCCCCAGGGTCCATTCCCAGTGTCCCCAGTGTCCATTTTCAGTGTCCCCAGTGTCCCTAATGTCCCCAGTGTCCCCATGGATGTCTCCATTCCCAGTTTCCCCATTGTTCCCGTTGTCCCCATTGTCCCTAGAGTCCCCATTCCAGTGTCCCCACTGTCCCCAGTGTCCCCAGTGTCTCCACTGTCCCCAGTGTCCCCATTGTCCCCATTCCAGTGTCCCCAGTGTCCCCAGTGTCCCCATTCCAGTGTCTCCACTGTCCCCAGTGTCCCCATTCCAGTGTCCCCATTCCACTGTCCCCAGTGTCCTCATTCCAGTGTCCCCATTCCAGTGTCCCCAGTGTCCCCAGTGTCCCCAGTCCCAGGCCAGGGCCAGATCCGAGACTTTATTTGGGATCCTTTGGGAACCTTTGGGATACATTGGGATTCTTTAGGAACCTTTGGGATCTCTTGAGATCCTTTTGGAATCCTTTGGGTTCCTTTAGGCTCCTTTAGGATTCTTTGGGATCTTTTAGGATCCTTTGGAGTCCTTTTGAGATCCATTGGGAACCTTTGAGCTCCTTTGGGATCCATTGATCTCCTTGAGGATTCTTCAGGATCTTTTGGGCTCTTTTAGGATCTTTTAGGTTCCCTATTTCCTGCACCCCCCACAGCCATCCCCAGCCCCATCGCCATCCCCAGCTCCCTCTCTGGCTCCGGATCCCGATCCCGATCCCGGTCTGCCCCCAGAGGATCCTGACCCTCCATAGGATCCCGGCCCACCCCCATAGGATCCCCCATAGGATCCCTGGCCGCCCCCATAGGATCCCTGTCCCGATCCCGATCCCGATCCCGATCCCACTCCTGGGCCTATTCCCGATCCCGATCCTGATCCTGATCCCGACCCCACTCCTGGTCCTATTCCTGATCCCGATCCTGATCCGCCCCCATAGGACCCAGCCCCATATCCCGATCCCGGTCTGCCCCCATAGGATCCAGATCCCGATCCCGATCCCGGGCTGCCCCCATAGGATCCCGATCCTGATCCCGGTCTGCCCCCATAGGATCCCGATCCTGATCCCGGTCTGCCCCCATAGGATCCCGATCCCGATCCCGGGCTGCCCCCATAGGATCCCGATCCCGATCCTGGGCTGCCCCCATAGGATCCCGATCCCGATCCACCCCCATAGGATCCCGATCCCGATCCTGGGCTGCCCCCATAGGATCCCGATCCCGATCCCGATCCCGGTCTGCCCCCATAGGATCCCGATCCCGATCCTGGGCTGCCCCCATAGGATCCATATCCTGATCCCGATCCCGATCCGCCCCCATAGGATCCATATCCCGATCCCGATCCCGGGCTGCCCCCATAGGACCCAGCCCCATATCCCGACCCAGCCCCATATCCCGACCCCGATCCCGGTCCCCGCCGCACGGGGATGTATCCCCCGATCCTCGCCGGGTCGCGCAGCCCCCGGAACAAAGGGGATCCCGGGATTTTGTAACCGGGCGCTGGAGAACCCCGGAGGAACCCGAGATTCCCGATCCGCCCCCGTAGGACCCCGATCCGCCCCCGTAGGATCCCTGACTTCCAGAGGATCCCGATCCGCCCCCATAAGATCCTGGTCCTCCGTAGGATCCTGATCCGCCCCCAAAAGATTCCGGAATGCCCCCATAGGATCCCGGTCTGCCCCCATAGGATCCTGGTCCTCCTCCATAGGATCCCGAACTTCCAGAGGATCCCGATCCCCCAGAAGATCCCGGTCTGCCCCCATAGGATCCTGGTCTGCCCCCATAGGATCCTGACCCCTCCATAGGATCCCGAACTTCCAGAGGATCCCGATCCCCCAGAAGATCCCGGTCTGCCCCCATAGGATCCAGATCCGCCCCCATAGGATCCCGGTCTGCCCCCATAGGATCCTGACCCCCCTCCATAGGATCCCGAACTTCCAGAGGATCCTGATCCCCCAGAAGATCCCGATCCGCCCCCATAGGATCCTGGTCTGCCCCCATAAGATCCTGGTCCTCCTCCATAGGATCCCGAACTTCCAGAGGATCCCGATCCCCCAGAAGATCCCGGTCCGCCCCCATAGGATCCTGGTCTGCCCCCATAGGATCCTGATCCGCCCCCTAAAGATTCCGGAATGCCCCCATAGGATCCCGGTTTTCCCCCATAGGATCCTGACCCCCCTCCATAGGATCCCGAACTTCCAGAGGATCCTGATCCCCCATAGGATCCCGATCCGCCCCCATAGGATCCTGCGTCATCCCCATAGGACCCCGAGGATCCCCCATAGGACCCCGAGCTGTCCCCATAGGAATCCAGCCCCCCATAGGAACCGGATCCACCTCCCCCTTGGGATCCAGGTCTGCCTGATCCCGATCCAGATCCGGGTCTTCCCGATCCCGACCCAATTCCCCCCTGGGATCCAGATCCGGGTCTTCCTGATCCAGATCCCGATCCGGATCCAGATCCAGGTCTGCCTGATCCTGACCCAGTTCCCCCTTGGGATCCAGATCCGGGTCTTCCCGATCCAGATCCAGATCCAGGTCTTCCGGATCCAGATCCAGGTCTTCCCGAGCCGGATCCCCCATAGGATCCTGATCCCAATCCCCCATAGGATCCTGGTTTTCCCCCATAGGATCCTAAATTCCCGGAGGATCCCGAATCTCCTCCATAGGATCCCGAATTTCCCGAGCCTCCCGATCCCCCATAGGATCCCGAATTTCCCCCATAGGACCCAGAGTTCCCTCCATAGGATCCCGAATTTCCCCCATAGGATCCGGAGCCTCCAGACGATCCCGATCCGCTTCCAGAGGATCCCGGTTTGCCCCCGGAGGATCCTAAACTTCCAGAGGATCCCGAGTTTCCCCCGTAGGATCCGGAATTTCCCGAGGGTCCCGAATTCCCGGAGGATCCCGAATTCCCAGAAGATCCCGAATTCCCGGAGGGTCCCGAATTCCCGGAAGATCCCGAATTCCCGGATCCCAGCTGGGGGCTCAGGAATCCCAGAGGATCCTTGCAGGGATCAACTCCAGCCGGCAGCGGAGCCAGGTCGGATCCGGATCCCGATCCATAGCCCGATCCCGATCCCGATCCAGATCCGGGTGAGTCGCAGCGCCCGGAGGCGGCTGGGGGAGGGGAGAGGTCAGGGGATCCCAGTTCAGCCCAGTTCAGCCCAGTTCAGCCCAGTTCAGCCCAGTTCAGTTCAGCCCATCCCGCTTCACATCCCAGTTCATCCCAGTCCCACCCAGATTCCATATCCACCATTCCCAGTCCATCCCAGTTCATCCCAGTTCAGCCCAGTTCATCCCAGTTCCTCCCAGTTCCTGTCCCACTTCCTCCTAGTCCATCCCAATTCCCAGTTCCTCCCAGCTCATCCCAGTCTCTATCCCCAGCTCATCCCAGTCCATCCCAGTCTCTCCCAGATTCCATATCTGTCATTTCCAGTCCATCCCAGTTCATCCCAGTTCCCATCCCAGTCCCACCCAGATTCCATATCCATCATTCCCAGTCCATCCCAGTTCCTCCCAGTTCAGCCCAGTTCCCATCCTGGTCCTTCCCATTTCCCAGTTCATCCCAGTTCCCTTCCCAGCTCACCCCAGTTCCTCCCAGATTCCATATCCACCATTCCCAGTCCATCCCAGTTCATCCCAGTTCCTCCCAGTCCATCCCAGTTCCTGTCCCACTTCCTCCTAGTCCATCCCAATTCCCAGTTCCCATCCCAGCTCATCCCAGTCCCTCCCAGATTCCATATCCGTCATTCCCAGTCTGTCCCAGTTCATCCCAGTCCATCCCATTTCCCAGCTCATCCCAGTTCCCTTCCCAGCTCATCCCAGTCCCTCCCAGTTCCCTTCCCAGCTCATCCCAGTCCCTCCCAGATTCCATATCCATCACTCCGAGTCTGTCCCAGTTCCCATCCCAGTTCATCCCAGTTCATCCCAGTTCCCATCCCAGCTCATCCCAGTCCATCCCAGTCTCTCCCAGATTCCATATCCATCATTCCCAGTTCAGCCCAGTTCATCCCAGTTCCCATCCCAGCTCATCCCAGTCCATCCCAGTCTCTCCCAGATTCTATATCTGTCATTTCCAGTCTGTCCCAGTTCATCCCAGTCCATCCCAGTCCCTCCCAGACTCTGGATCCATCATTCCCAGTCCTTCCCAGTCCCACCCAGATTCCATATCCGTCATTCCCAGTCAATCCCAGTCCATCCCAGTCCCTCCCAGATTCCCTATCACTCCATCTCCGTCCCTCCCAGTCCCTCCCAGTCCCTCCCAGTTCCTGTCCCAGTTCACGTCCCACACTTTGCCTTGCTGACCTCATCCCAGTCTGTCCCAGTCTATCCCAGTTCCTCCCAGTGACGTGGCTGGGATAGAACGGGACCCGTTCCCCATTCCCAGTGCCTCCCAGTTCATCCCAGTTCATCCCAGTTCCCCCAGTCTTCATCCCAGTCCTTCCCAGTCTCCATCCCAGTCTATCCCAGTTCATCCCAGTGACCCCAATCTCCATCCCAGTTTATCCCAGTCTATCCCAATCTCTCCCAGTCCCTCCCCCCCCCAGTGTCTCCCAGTCTACTCAGTCTGTCCCAGTCTCCATCCCAGTCCCCCCAATCTTTAATCCCAGTCCTTCCCAGTTCTTCCCAGTCCATCCCAGTCTCCATCCCAGTCCCTCCCAGTCCACCCCAGTCCCTCCAATCTCCCATCCCAGTTTCCCCATTTCCTATTCCAGTCCTTCCCAGTTCATCCCAGTCCATCCCAGTGCCCCCAGTCTCCATCCTAGTCCTTCCCAGTTTCCCCAGTCCCCATCCCAGTCCCTCCCAGTCCATCCCAGTCTCCATCCCAATTTATTCCAGTCCATCCCAGTCTATCCCAGTCTACACCAGCCTCCATCCCAGTTCCCCCAGTCTCCAAACCAGTCTATCCCAATCTCCATCCCAGTCCCTCCCAGTCCATCCCAGTCTCTCCAGTCTCCATCCCAGTCCATCCCAGTCTCTCCAGTCTCCATCCCAGTCCATCCCAGTCTCCATCCCAGTTTATCCCAGTCTCCATCCCAGTCCATCCCAGTTTATCCCAGTCTATCCCAGTCTATCCCAATCTCTCTCCCAGTCCCTCCCAGTCCATCCCAGTTCCCCCAATCTCCATCCCAGTCCATCCCAGTTCCCCCAATCTCCCTCCCAGTCTCTCCCAGTTTCCCCAATCTCCCTCCCAGTCTCTCCCAGTTTCCCCAATCTCCCTCCCAGTCCCTCCCAGTCCCTCCCAGTTCCCCCCAGTCCCACCTGGCAGCAGCAGCAGCAGCAGCAGCAGCGCAGCTCCCGGAGCCATCGGGGCAGGGAGGGGACAGGGAGGGGACAAACTGGGAGCACTGGGAGCCAACTGGGAGCCAACTGGGAGTGAACTGGGAGTGAACTGGGAGCACCTTAAATAGGGCAGGTGGGGTGGGGGAGGGGCGGGGGGAGGAGGCCACGCCCACCGCAAATCCTGTGAGTCACTGGGATTGACCTGCTTGGGGTGGGGGGGGGAGTGGGGGCAGGTGGGACACACCTGGGGACACACCTGGGGACAGCTGGGACACACCTGGGACACACCTGGGGACAGCTGGGACACACCTGGGAGAGATGGGATTCACCTGGGACACACCTGGGACACACCTGGGGACACCTGGGAGAGATGGGATTCACCTGGCTAGACCTGGGGACACCTGGGAGAGATGGAATTCACCTGGGACACACCTGGGGATACACCTGGGGGCACCTGGGACACACCCGGGATAGACCTGGGGACATCTGGGATAGGTGGGATTCAGCTGGGACACACCTGGGACACACCTGGGGACACACCTGGGGACACCTGGGAGAGATGGGATTCACCTGGCTAGACCTGGGGACACCTGGGATAGATGGAATTCACCTGGGACACACCTGGGATAGTTGGGATACACCTGGGATATACCTGGGGACACCTGGGATACACCTGGGATACACTTGGGGACACTGGGGACACACCTGGGGACACCTGGGATAGATAGGTTTCACCCGGGACACACCTGGGATAGTTGGGATACACCTGGGGACACCTGGGATAGACCTGGGATAGACCTGGGATAGACCTGGATACACCTGGGACAGACCTGGGATAGGTGGGATTCACCTGGGGACACCTGGGGGATATTGGGATAGCTGGGATAAACCTGGGATACACCTGGGATACACCTGGAATACACCTGAGAAACCTGGGATACACCTGGGATAGACCTGGGCGATTTGGGATAGACCTGGGATACACCTGAGATACACCTGGGGTAGCTGGGATACACCTGGGGTACACCTGAATTGCACTTGGGTCACACCTGGATCACCTGGAAAACACCTGGATCACACCTGGGGACACCTGGGGACATCCAGAAAACACCTGGATCACACCTGGGGGGATACTGGGATAACTGGGATACACCTGAGACACACCTGGAGCACCTGGGACACCTGGAAAACAGCTGGGTCACACCTGGATCACACCTAGGGGGGAGACTGGGACACCTGGGTCACACCTGGAGGGGATGGGACTGGACACTTGGGACACCTGGGGACACCTGGGTCACACCTGGGGACACCTGGATCCCCTTGGGGGCTCAGGGCTCACCTGGCCAGGATTGGGGTCAAAGGTCAGAGGTCACGGCTCACCTGTCCAGCCAGGTGAGGTCTCACCTGGGCTCACCTGGCCGGGATTGGGGTCAAGCTTGGGGCGTGGCTGACGCCAAACTGACCTCGACCCCCACCCAGGGGCGTGGCCAGGTGAGGGGGCGTGGCCGCCAGGTGAGGGGGCGTGGCCGGCAGGTGAGGGGGCGTGGCCGGCAGGTGAGGGGGCGTGGCCTCCCCGGAAGTGGCCAATTTAAGGGGTGGGGGGGAAGAATTTGGGGGAAAATTTGGAGAATTTTAAGGAATTTTGGGGAAATTTCGGGAGATTTCGGGGAGAATTTTGGGGCAATTTGGAGAAAAATTTGGGGGAAATTTGGGGATTTGGGGAGAATTTTGGCGGAATTTTGGGGAATTTTGGGAATTTTGGGGCAATTTGGAGAAAAATTTGGGGGAAATTTGGGGAATTTGGGAGAATTTGGGGGAATTTTGGCAGAATTTGGGGGAGTTTTTGGGAATTTGGGGGAATTTTTGGGGAATTTTTTGGGATTTGGGGAGAATTTTGGGGAATTTTTGGGAATTTGGGGGGAATTTGGGTCTGTTTGGGACCGTGGAGGTCCTGGGACGCTGAATTTGGGGAAATTCGGGGGAATTTGGGGAAATTTGGGGAAAATTCGGGGGAATTTGGGATCCCGGGGATGTCTGGGGAGGAGGAGAGAAGAATTCCTGAAATTTTGGGTCGATTTTGGGTCGATTTGGGCTATTTCGGCGATTTTTGGGATCCCCAACCTCCCCCGCCATCTCCTCCCGCCTCGGCGACCCTACAAAAACACCGAGGCTCCTCCCCCTCGCCAAGCCACGCCCCCTCCCCAAGCCCCTCCCCCTTCCGCACACAAAGCGCTGCCCCTCCCCCCACCCCCAAATTCGGGGGTTCCTCCTTCCCTCCCCCTCCCCCCAACCCCCAAATTCCCCAAAATCCCCAAATCCCTCAAATTCCCCCAAAATCCCCAAAATTCCCCCACATTCCCCAATTTCCCCCAAAATCCTCCATTTCCCCCCCAAAATCCCATCGCCCTCCCCCTCCCCCCCACCCCCGAAATCCCCAAATTTCTCCCCAAAAAGGGCGATTTGGGGGGGGGGGGAGGGGTGACCAGGCCGCCCCTCCCCCCCTTAGCCCCTCCCCCCACCCCTTAGCCCCGCCCCTCCCCCCACCCCAGGAAAAGCCTCTTTTCCTCTCCCCCTCCCCCCACCCCTCCCCTCCCCCCCGCCGCCTCCAGCTCCTCTCCAACCCCTCGGTGAGTATTTTGGGGACCCCCAGCCCCTCCCCCCACCCCTCCCCCCACCCCGAGCGACCCCCGGGGTGGGGGAGGGGCGCGGGGGATCCCCAGGATTTCCCCTCCCCCACCCCCTTTTTTTTTTATTATTTTTGGGATTTTTTTTTTTTTTTCCTCCTCCTCCACAAAGAGCTCCCCTCCCCCCACCCGCCCCACCCCGCCGCTCCGGGGGGTCCTGGGGGGTCCCTGCCCCTCCCCCCACCCCCTCCCCAAATCCGGGGATCCCAAAACACCCCCCGGATCCCAAAAAAATCCCCATTTTGGGGTCGATTTCCCGCGATTTTGGGGCTTTTTTTTTTTGAATTTTTTTTTCCTCCATCGCGACTTCCCGCGGAGATCCGGATGCTCCGGGATTCCCAACCCGGAATTTTGGGATTCTCCCCCAGATTTTGGGGATCCTCTCCGGATTTTTGGGATCCCCCCGGAATTTTGGGACCACCCGGGACCCCCAAAAAAATTTTTGGGATTTCCCTCCAAGGATTTCCTGGGAAGTTCGGGATGCTCCGGAATTCCCCCGCCTTGGATTTTTTTGGGGATTCCCACCCAGATTTTGAGATTTCCCAGCCAGGTTTTTTTGGGATCCCCCGGAATTTTGGGATCCCCCGGGATTTTTGGGATTCTCCCCGAGATTTTTGGGATTCTCCCCGAGATTTTTGAGATTCCTCCCCCGGATTCCCCCCCTTTGGGATTCCCACCCGAATTTTTGGGATTCCCCCGACTTGGGATTCCCCCCGTTTTGGGATCCCCACGGGATTTTTGGGATTCCCACCCGAATTTTTGGGATCCCCACGGGATTTTTGGGATCCCCACGGGATTTTTGGGATTTCCTGGATCCCAAATTTCCCCCTCAAGGATTTTTTGGGATTCCCTCCGGACGCTCCCAGACCCCAACCTCGGGATTTCCTGGGAATTTCCCAAAATTCCTCGGATTGCCCCCCAAAATTCCTGGGATTCCCGGGGCTCCCCCGGCTGCCCTGGTGGCCTCTGTCCTGTTGCTGGTGTCCCCATTGTCCCCAGCTGTGTCCCCAAACCTCACCCCTGGTGCCACCAGTGTCCCCAGTCCCATCCCAAATTGCTCCACCATTCCCAAATTCCATCCCTGATCCCTCAAACCCAATTCCAGGTTCTCCATCATTCCCAAACTCCATCTCTGGTTCCTCCACCATCCCCAAACCTCATCCCAGATCCTTCAAGCCCAATTCCAGATCCCTCCAGCATTCCCAAACTCCATCCCAGGTCCCTCAAACCTCATTCCAGATGTCCCCACCATTCCCAAATTCCATCCTTCGTTCCTCCATGATTCCCAAACTCCATCCTAGGTTCCTCCATGATTCCCAAACTCCATCCCCTGGTGTCTCCACCATTCCCAAATTCCATCCCTGATCCCTCAAACCCAATTCCAGGTTCTCCATCATTCCCAATCCCCATCCCTGATCCCTCAGCCATTCCCAAATTCCATCTCTGGTTCCTCCACCATCCCCAAACCCATCCCAGATCCTTCAAACCCAATTCCAGATTGCTCCCAGTTCCTTCCCAGCTCTTCCCAGTCCCTCCCAGTTCCCCCCAGTGACATCCCAGTGACCTCCCAGTTCCCCCCCCCCCCCCAGTGACTCCCAGTGACCCAACCAGTGACCATCAGCTCCTCCCAGTGCCCTCCCAGTGTCTTCCCAGTTCCCCTCCAGTCCCTCCCAGTGACCAGCGGTGACAATCAGTTTGCTCCCAGTTCCTTCCCAGTTCCCTCCCGCTTCTTCCCAGTTCCTCCCAGTGAAAACCAGTGCCTCCCAGTGCCTCCCAGTTGCTTCTAAGTGACCCCCAAGTCCATCCCAGTCTCCCCCAGTTCCTCCCAAACTCCATCCTTGGTTCCTCCATGATTCCCAAACTCCATCCTAGGTTCCTCAAACTCCATCCCAGGTTCCTCCACCATCCCCAGTTCCCATCCCTGATCCCTCAAACCTCATCTGTTATCCCTCAGCCATTCCCAAACTCCATCCCCCCCCCCCCCCCAAACCCCCCCCCAACCCCCAAACCCCATCCAAACCCCCCCCCAATCCCAAACCCCATCCCAGGTCCCTCAAACCTCATTCCAGATGTCCCCACCATTCCCAAATTCCATCCTTGGTTCCTCCATCATTCCCAAACTCCATCCTGGGTTCCCCGTTCCCAAACCTCATCCTTTTCCTCCAGACTCCTCAAACTCCATCCCTGGTGTCTCCATGATTCCCAAACTCCATCCTAGGTTCCTCAAACTCCAATTCCAGGTTCCTCCACCATCCCCAATTCCCATCCCTGATCCCTCACCAACCTCCATCTGTTATCCCTCAGCCATTCCCAAACCTCATCCCAGGTCCCTCAAACCTCATTCCAGATGTCCCCATTCCATTCCCAAATTCCATCCTAGGTTCCTCCAGTGATTCCCAGAACTCCCATCCCTGGTGTCTCCACCATTCCCAAATTCCATCCCTGATCCCTCAAACCCAATTCCAGGTTCTCCACCAGTTCCTCCCAAACTCCATCTCTGGTTCCTCCATGATTCCCAAACTCCATCCTAGGTTCCTCAAACCTCATTCCAGGTTCCTCCACCATCCCCAGTTCCCATCCCTGATCCCTCAAACCTCATCTGTTATCCCTCAGCCATTCCCCCCCCCCCCCCCCCCCCCCCCCCCCCAAACTCCATCCCTGATCCCCCAAACCCAATCTCTGATGTCTCCACCATCCCCAAACTCCATCTGAGATCCCTCAGCCGTTCCCAAACTCCATCTTTGGTTCCTCCAATGTCCCCAAACTTCATCCCAGATGTCTCCATCAATCCCAAACCTCATCCCAGCTCCTCCAAACCTCATCCATGGTCCCTCAAACCCCATCCTAGCTGTCTCCACCATTCCCAAATTCCATTTTTGGTTCTTCCACGATTCCTAAACTCCATCCCAGATCCCTCAAACCCCATCCATGGTCCCTCAGACCTCAATCCCATATCCCCCAGGCCCCTCGGGATGGCAGTTCCGGGCTGGAAGCTTCTCCACCATTCCCAAACTCCATCCCAGATGTCTCCATCATTCCCAAACTCCATCCTTGGTTCCTCCACCATTCCCAAACCTCATCCCAGATCTCTCAAACCTCATCCCAGGTTCCACCATTCCCATCCCAGGTTCCTCCACCATTCCCAAACCCAATCCCAGGTCCCTCCATGATTCCCAAACTCCATCCCTGATCCCCCAAACCCCATTTCTGATGTCTCCACCATTCCCAAACCTCATCCTAGATATCTCCACCATTCCCAAACTCCATCCCATGTCCCTCAACCATTCCCAAACCCCATGTCTGGTTCCTCCACCATTCCCAAACCTCATCCTAGGTTCCTCAGACCTCATCCCTGGTATCTCCACCATTCCCAAACCCCATTTCTGATATCTCCACCATTCCCAAACCCCATTTCTGATATCTCCATCATTCCCAAACCCCATTTCTGGTATCTCCACCATTCCCAAACCTCATTTCTGGTATCTCCACCATTCCCAAACCTCATCCCAAGTTTCTCCCTCATTCCCAAACCTCATCCCAGACGTCTCCACCATTCCCAAACCCCAATCCCATGTCTCCCAGGCCCCTCGGGATGGCAGTTCCGGGCTGGAAGCTTCTCCACCATTCCCAAATTCCATCCCAGATCCCTCAAACCCCATCCTAGATGTCTCCACCATTCCCAAACTCCATCCTTGGTTCCTCCACCATTCCCAAACCTCATCCTAGGTTCCTCAAACCTCATCCCTGTATCTCCGCCATTCCGAAACCCCATTTCTATGTCTCCACCATTCCCAAACCTCATCCCAGACGTCTCCACCATTCCCAAACCCCAATCCCATATCTCCCAGGCCCCTCGGGATGGCAGTTCCAGGCTGGAAGCTGCAGCTCCTGGAGCGCCGACGCCGCGAGGAGGAAACGCTGAGGCGCCGAGAGAAGGAGCAGCGAGACAGAGCAGCTCAGGTGCCTCCCTGGAAACGGGAGCTGCTGGAGAGACGGCGAGCCCGAGCCGGCCTGGGGGGGCCAGCCGAGAATCCCCCCAAAAATCCCGACATTCCGGCCAAAACCCCGAAATTCCAGCCAAAAATCCCGAAATTCCACCCAAAAATCTGGACAATCTGGCCAAAAATACCGAAAATCTGCCCAAAAATCCTGAAAATCTGCCCAGAAGTACTGAAAATCTGCTCAAAAATACGGAGAATCTACCCAAAAACCCTGAAAATCATCCCCGCGATGCCAAAAATCCCAGCAGTTCTGAAAACTCCCCACAGGACCCCAAAAATCCCGAATATCATCCCCACCATCCCAAAAATCCCCCAAATTCTGAAAACTCCCCACGGGATCCCAAGCCAACTCGAGATCCCGAAAATCATCCCTGGGATGCCAAAAATCACCCTTGGGATCCCAAAAATCCCACCTGGGATTCCGAAAATCCCCAAAATTCCAAAAATCATCCCTGTGATCCCAAAAATCATCCTTGGGATGCCGAAATTGCCCCCCAGGACCCCAGAAATGACCCCCAGGACCCCAAAAATGACCCCCAGGACCCCAACCCCCCCCGGGGTCGCGTCAGTCGCCTCCGCAGTCGCTTTGTCCACCCTGGGGACAGCGAGGGACAGCGGGGAGGGGACAGCGGGGTGGGGACAGCCGAGGGGACAGGAGGGGTCAGGGGTCATGGGGGGGTCAGTTTGGGGTCAGCTGAGGGTCAGGGGTCAGCCAAGGGTCACGGGTTGGTCACCAATTTGGGGTCACCGGAAGGTCAGGGGTCAGCCAAGGGCTTGGGGACAGCTGTGACCCATGGGGTGGTCACCAGTTTGGGGTCACCTGAGGGTCAAGGGACAGCGAGGGACACAGGGATGGTCAGGGGACAGGGGTTGGTCACCAGTTTGGGGTCACCGGAAGGTCAGGAGGTGACCAAGACCCCCAGGACAGGCAAGGGACACGGAGTGACCACTGGTGTGGTGACATCCGAGGGTCAGGGGACAGCCAAGGACACGGGGATGGGCAAGGGACACGGAGTGACCGCTGTGGGGACAGCCGAGGGGTCAGCCAAGGGTCACGGGGTGGTCACCACCTTGGGGACAGCCGAGGGACAAGGGGTGGTCAAGGGGATGGTCAGGAGCTGGAAGGTGGCAGAGGGACGGGGAGGTCAGGGGACAGTGGGGACACTGGGGGCACAGTGGGGACACTGGGGACACAAGGGACACTGGGGACGCTGGGGACACAAGGGACAGTGGGGACACTGGGGACACAAGGGACACTGGGGACACAAGGGACAGCGAACGGCCACGACAGCCCGGGGCCACCCAAGCCCCCCGTGGCCTCCCCGTCCCCAGTGTCACCGGTGTCGCCTCCCTCGGTGTCACCTCCCCGCGAGGGCGTGGCCGCGCTGTCGCCGGGGGTGGCACTGCCGGGGTCGGGCGCTGTCGCGGTGTCGCCTAGCTCTGTCCCTGTGTCCGCCTCTGTCCCCAGCTCTGTCCCCAGCTCTGTCCCCGTGTCCCCTAACTCTGTCCCGCTGTCCCCCGCCTCTGTCCCCGTGTCCGGCTCTGTCCCCAGCGCTGTCCCGGTGTCCCCGGCTGTCCCCAACCCTGTCCCCTCGGCCATGCGGGGCTCCCCCCGCCGCGACCCTGCCTGTCCCCCTCCCTGTCCCCACCCGGCGCTGCAGCGGCGCAGCGGCAACACCATCACCGTGCGGCCGCGCCGGGCGACATCCGCCGCCGCTGGTGGCCCCGAGGGTGGCCCCGGTGGCCCCGGGGGTGACCCTGGTGGCCCTGGTGTCCCCGCGCCGCCCCCCCGAGCCCCCCCCGGGCCCCCCCAAAAGCGATACCCGACGGCCGAGCAGATCCAGGTGATCGGGGGTTACCTGGCGCTGCCGCGGTCCTGCCTGGCCAAGAGTGACCAGCACAGGAAGAAGGTACTGCGACCCTCCTGTCACCTCTGTGTCACCTCTGTCACCTCCCCCGTGTCACCCCTGTGTCCCCCTGTGTCCCCCCGGGTCATCCATGTGTCCCTCTGTGTCACCTCTGGGTCATGGATCTTGTCTGGCCAAGAGTGACCAGCACAGGAAAAAGGTACTGCGACCCTCCTGTCACCTCTGTGTCACCTCTGTCACCTCCCCCGGGTCCCTCTGTGTCACCCCTGTGTCCCGCCGGGTCATCCGTGTCACCCCCGTGTCCCTCTGGGTCACCTGGGTCACCTCTGAGGCCCCCATGTCACCCCCGTGTCACCAGGTTCCCCTGTGTCCCAGTGTCCCCCCGTGTCCCTGTGCCACCTCTGTGTCCCTCCAGTGTCACCCCCAGGTGTCCCTGTGTCCCCTCTGTGACCCCCTGGGGTCCCTCCTGTCCCCTGCTGTCCCCAAACTGTCCCCAAACTGTCCCCAAACTGTCCCCTCCTGTCCCTCCCCCCCCGTTTTGGGGCTCCCAGGACCCCCCGAGTTGTCCCCCGAGTTGGGGACAATGACAAGGGGGGTGTCACCCCCTCCCCTCCCCCCCGGGTTACCCAGAATCCTCCCGGGAGCCCCAAAAACAGGAACCCGGAGGGGGGAGGGGCAGGAAGTGGTTCCCGCGGTGGCCGCGAGGCGCCCCTCCCCCACCCTCCATCCCAACCCCCCAAATTCTTCTGCCGAAACTCCCAAATTTTCCCAAAATTCCCGAAATTCCTCCGAAATTCCACCCTAAAATCCCCCCCGTTCCCTCACCCCAAATCACCATCCCAATGTCCCCAATATCCCCCATCCCCCCAATGTCCCCAATGTCCCCAAATGACCCCAACATTCCCTGACATCCCCAATCCTCCCAATGTCCCCAATGTCCCCAATGTCCCCCCCAGTTTTCCCAATCCCCCCAAATGTCCCCAATATCCCAAATGTCCCCAATGTCTCTAATATCCCAAACACCCCTTGGCATCCCCAATGTCCCCAATGTCCCCAATGTCCCAAATTTCCCCCAATCTACTCAATGCCCCCAATGTCCCCAACTGTCCCCAACATCCCCAATATCCCAAAATATCCCAAATTCCCCATATTCCTACAATGTCCCCAACCCCCCCTTGTCCCCAACATCCCCTGATGTCCCCAATGTCCTCAATATCCTCAATGTCTGTAATATCCCAAACACCCCTTGGCATCCCAAATGTCCCCAATGTCCCCAACTGTCCCCAATGTCCCCAACTGTCCCCAATGTCCTCAATGTCTCTAATATCCCAAACACCCCTTGGCATCCCCAATGTCCCCAGTGTCCCCAGTGTCCCCAATGTCCCAAATTTCCCCCAATCTACCCAATGTCCCCAGTGTCCCCAGTGTCCTCTGATGTCCCCAACGTCCCCTGATGTCCCCAATGTCCCAACTGTCCCCAATGTCCCCAATGCCTCTAATATCCCAAACACCCCTTGGCATCCCCAATGTCCCCAATGTCCCCAATGTCCCCAATGTCCCCAATGTCCCAAATTTCCCCCAATCTACTCAATGTCCCCAATGTCCCCAATGTCCCCTGATGTCCCCAACTGTCCCCTGATGTCCCCAATGTCCTCAATATACTCAATGTCTCTAATATCCCAAACACCCCTTGGCATCCCCAATGTCCCCAACTGTCCCCAACTGTCCCCAACATCCCCAATATCCCAAAATATCCCAAATTCCCCTAATTCCTACAATGCCCCCAATGTCCCCAACATCCCAAATCCCCCCGATGTCCCCTGATGTCCCCTGCTGTCCCCAGCTGAAGATCTGGTTCAGCGAGCAGCACCTGGAGCGAACCTTCTGCTACCCCTCGGAGGGGGCAGTGCTGGCGGCTTGGGGACCCCAGGAGGAGACCCCGGGGACACCCCAGGGACACTTGGGGACACCCCAGGGACACTTGGGGACACCCCAGGGACACCCAGAGAACGAGGAGGAGGAGGAGGAGGAGGAGGAGGATCTTCCTCCCGCCGTGAGAGGAGGGATGCTGAGGGGGCGAGCCCTGCTTGTCGGTGGGTTTTGGGGGATTTTGGGGGGAAATTTGGGGGGATTTGGGGAGATTTGAGGGTGATTTGGGGGAATTGGGAGAAGATTTGGAGGGATTTGGGGGGATTTGGGGGGAGATTTGGGAGATTTGAGGGTGATTTGGGAGTGATTTGAGGGGAATTTGGGGTGATTTGAGGGGATTTGGGGGAATTGGGAAGATTTGGGGGATTTGGGGTGATTTGGAGGTGATTTGAGGGGGATTTGAGGGGAAATTTGGGGGTGATTTGGGGGGATTTGAGGGGTTTTGGGGGAATTTGTGGAGAGATTTGTGGGATTTAGGGGCTTGGGAAGGGATTTGGGGGAATTTGAGGGTGATTTGGGGGAAATTTGGGGGGATTTGGGGGTTTTGGGGAGGAATTTGTGGGGTTTGGGGGGATTTGGGAGGCTTGGGGGTTTGGGAAGGGATTTGGGGGGATTTGAGGGGGATTTGGGGGGTTTGAGGGGACTTGGGGGGCTTGGGAAGGGGTTTGGGGTGGATTTGGGGAGGATTTGGGGGAATTTGGCAAAGATTTGGAGGGATTTGGAGGTTTGGGAACGGATTTGGGGGCTTGGAAAAACGATTTATGGGGAATTCGAGGGAGCTCGGGATAATTTGGGGAGGGATTTGTGGGGTTTGGGGGAATTTAGGGACTTGGGAAGAGATTTGGGGTGGATTTGGGGAGGATTTGGGGTGGATTTGGGGGAATTTGGGGTGGATTTGGGGTAATTTGGAGTCTCGGGAAGCAATTTGGGAGGGATTTATGGGGAATTTGGGGGAATTTGGGGTGGATTTGGGGGAATTTGGGGTGGATTTGGGGGAATTTGGGGGAATTTGGGGAGGATTTGGGAGGAATTTGGGGGAATTTGGGTGAATTTGGGGTCTCGGGAAGCAATTTGGGAGGGATTTGTGGGGAATTTGGGAGGAATTTGGGGGGATTTGGGGGAATTTGGGGTCTTGGGAAGCAATTTGGGAGGGATTTGGGGAGGGATTTGTGGGGTTTGGGGGAATTTAGGGTACTTGGGGAATTGGGTAGGAAATTTGGGAGTGGATTTGTGGGGAATTTGGGGGGATTTGGGGGATAATTTGGAGTCTCGGGAAGCAATTTGGGAGGGATTTGGGGAGGGATTTTGGGGGGGGGAATTTGGGGGAATTTGGGGTGGATTTGGGGGAATTTGGGGTCCCAGGGAACCTCTGGGGCGCGTTCAAGTCCATCAATGAGCGGATTTGGAGGCTCAGTGTGAAATTCAGGACCCGATTTGAGGGATTGGAAAGGATTCCGTGAGGATCCTGAGCTTGTCTGGAGCGAATTTTGGGGGAATTTCAGTACAAACCAGGATTCTTTAACCCTTTAATGCCCGTTTTCCCCCCCTCAGACGAATCCTGCCGTCGATAACCCTGGCTGAGACCCCCAGGACCCCCAGGACCCCCAGAGACCCCCAGGACCCCCAACGCCGGCGCTGGGGGGAGGGGAAACCACCCCTCCAGGACCCCCAGGAGGGGCAGAGCAGGGCCGGACACTCGGACACAACCCCCCAGCCCACCCTGAGGGGATCTCGGGGGTCTTTCCACCCCATTTTGTAGCTTTTTTTAGCACCGCGGGGGGTTTGTTATCCGTAACGAGGTTTTTATAGCCGAACCGAGGGATTTTTCTAGCCGGGGCGGGGGGGTTGTGGTGCAATTCTGTCAGTATTGGGCTGAACCGGAGCTCTCCCAGTTTGGACTGGGCCAGAACCAGTTTGGACTGGGCAAGCAGTGGCCAAAGCCGTGGCAGTATTTGGGGAGGGGGGAGGGGCAAAGCTGCTTTGAAGGGGGGTTGGGGGGGATGGGGGAGGGGCGAAAAAACCACATAGGATGAGCAGGCCGAAGCCTGCGGCCTGTTCCCGTTGCCTTGGCAACGAAGCCTGCGGCCTGCCTACTCCCAAGGCCTTCTCCCGTTCCCATGGCAACGAAGCCTGCGGCTGTTGACCCGCGAGGCCTGATGCTGTTGCCATGACGACAAAGCCTGCGCCTTGTGGACTCCCAAGGCCTACTCCCGTTGTCGTGGCAACGAAGCCTCAACGTATCGCGACAGAGCGGCAATAAACGGCGATATCAGCTTTCACGAGTCCGGCTGGTGACCTCGGGGAGCGGAGGGAACCTGGCGGGGCGTGTGGAGGCGAGGAGGGAAAATCCGGGGCGCTAAAAAAAAGCCGTTCTATCTTGGAATTGCGCTTCTCAACGCGGTATTACGGTAGAGCGCGCGCGCGCTCGCGGCGGTACGGTAGGGCCGCTGGTGGGCGGGGCCTCGCGGGCCGCGCGCGCCGATTGGCCGAGCCTCCCCGCGCCGCGCTCCGATTGGCCGAGCGGCTCGGCGCGGAGGGAGGAGAAGGAAGCGGCGGGCGGCGGCGGCCATGGCGGCGATGGCGGCGCTGGAGCGCTGGGTCTCCGGGCAGCTGCAGGAGCTGCTCGGCCTCAGCGCTCGCCACGTCCCCGCCTTCCTGGTGGCGCTGGCGCGGCGCAGCCGCAGCCTGGAGGAGCTGCTGGAGAGGCTGCGGGAGACCGAGGCGCTGCGGGTGGAGGAGCCGCGGGTGCGAGAGTTCGCGCGGCAGCTGTGGGAGAAGGTGGGCGGAGCGGCGTGAGGGGAAAAGGGCGGGAAGGGCGTGAGGGGAGGGGGCGGAGCCTCGCGAGGCGGGAAGAGGGGAGGGGGCGTGGCCTACATGGAGTGGGCGTGGTTTGGACAGCATATTTGATGCTGAGGGTGTGGCCAATCAAGAGGGGGGCGGGGCTTGAAGGCAAGGGGCGTGGCCACGATAACGGGCGTGGCTTAACCGACTTTAACGGTGATGTCACCACCAGTGGGCGTGGCTCCTGCACAGAGCAGCCAATCGGGCTGAGCCCTGGTTTCCAATGGGCGTGGCCATTTCAGGGTGTGGCCCGGGGGGTGTGGCCGTATTGGGTGTGGCCAGGTGGGTGTGGCCAGGCAGGTGTGGCCATATTGGGTGTGGTTGGAGGGGCGTGGCCATATTGGGTGTGGCTGGATGGTTGCGGCCATATTGGGTATTGTCAGGTGGGTGTGGCCATATTGGGTGTGGTTAGGGGGCGTGGCCATACGTGGAGTGCCCATATTGGGTGTGGCCAGGCAGGTGCGGCCATATTGGGTGTGGTTAGGTGGGCGTGGCCATATTGGGTGTGGCCAGGAAGGTGTATATTGGTGTGCAGGTGGGTGTGGCCAGGTGGGTGTGGAAGTTGAGTGAGCCATATTGGGTGTGGCAGGAAGGTATATTGGGTGTGGTTGCTGGGTGTGTCCATACTGGGCGTGACCAGGTGGGTGTGACCATATTGGGCGTGGTTGGGGGGCGTGGCCATGCTTGGCGTGGCCAGGTGGGTGTGGCCAGGTGGGCGTGGCCAAGTTGAGCGCAGCCATATTGGGTGTGGCTAGATGGTCGCGGCCATATTGGGTGTGGTTAGCTGGGTGTGTCCACACTGGGCGTGGCCAGGTGGGCGTGTCCACATCGGGGCGTGTCCGTGGGCGTGTCCTGACCCCGCCCCGCCCCCAGGTCCCCCGCGAAGCTCCCCGGGAGCCGCCAGGCCGCGCGGCAGAGCGAGCCGCGCTGGAGCTCCAGCGCCAAAACCGCGGCTACCGATTGGTGGAGAGCGACGAGGAGGAGGGGCCGGGCCCCGCCCAGGGCCACGCCCAGGACCACGCCCAGAACGAGCCACGCCCACGCCGACGTCACCTGAGGAGGCGCCGCCGATCCGAGTCACCTCCCGAGGCGCCGGCGTCCCCGCCGTGAGTTTTGGGGGGATTTCCCCCAAATTTGGGGGTTTTGGGGTCAATTCTGCACCTCGGGGTGCTCAGGGACCTCCTGGGTTTGGGATTTCCCCCAATTTGGGGGGTTTTGGGGTCAATTCTGCACCTGGAGGAGCTCTGGGACCTCCTGGGTTTGGGGTTTCCCCGTTTTTGGGGTCTTGAGGATCTCTGGGACCTCCTGGGTTTGGGATTTCCTCCAATTTCGGGGGTTTTGGGGTCAATTCTGCACCTGGAGGAGCTCTGGGACCTCCTGGGTTTGGGGTTTCCTGTTTTTTGGGGTCTTGAGGATCTCTGGGACCTCCTGGGTTTGGGGTTTCCTGTTTTTTAGGGTCTTGAGGATCTCTGGAGTTGCTCAGGGGCCCTCTGGTGTTGGGATTTCCCGTTTTTGGGGATTTTGGGGTCAATTCTGCACCTCGGGGTGCTCAGGGCTCTCCAGTTTTTGGGGTTTCCCATTTTTGGAGGATTTTGGGGTCTCTCTTCCCCTTTTGGTGTCCCTGGGTGGGATTTTGGGGGTCCTGGGTTGGTTTTTGGGATCCTGAATTGGATTTTGGGCTCCCGAGTTGATTTTTGGGGTGTCTTAGGTGGAATTCTGATGTTTTTTTGGTGTTCCTGGCTAGGATTTCAGTGCTCCTCCGGGAATTTTGGGATCCTGAATTGGATTTTGGGATCCTGAATCTGGATTTTGGGCTCCTGAGTTGGATTTTTGGGGAGTCCCAGGTGGAATTCTGATGTTTTTTTGGTGTCTCTGGGTGGAATTTTGGTCTCCCTGGCTGGGATTTCAGCGTTCCCAGGTGGGATTTTGGGATCCCAGGTGGGATTTTGGGATCCCAGGTGGGATTTTGGGGGATCCTGAATTGGATTTTGGCCTCCCAAGTTGATTTTTGGGTGTGTCCTGGGTGGAATTTTCAATTTCTTTCGCTGTTTCTGGGTGGAATTTCAGTGCTCCTGCAGCAATTTTGGGATCCCAAGCGGGATTTTGGGGCTCCTGGCTGGGATTTTGGGATCCTGAGTTGATTTTTGGGGAGTCCCAGCTGGGATTCTGATGGTTTTTGATGCTCCCAGGTGGGATTTCGATGTTTTTTGATGCTCTCAGGTGGAATTCTGATGCTTTTTGATGCTCCCAAGTGGAATTCTGATGGTTTTTGATGCTCCCAGGTGGGAATTCTGATGTTTTTTGACGCTCCCAAGTGGAATTCTGATGGTTTTTGATGCTCTCAGGTGGGATTTCGATGTTTTTTGATGCTCCCAGCTGGAATTCTGATGGTTTTTGATGCTCCCAAGTGGAATTCCGTTGCTCCTGGTTACGATTTTGGAGGTTTTGGGTACAATTCTGTGGTTTCTAGATGGGACTTTGGTATTTCTGGTGGGAATTCCGCTGTCCCTGGCTGGGTTTTCTGGGCTCCCGGCTGGGATTTTGGGATCCTGAGTTGATTTTTGGGGAGTCCCAGCTGGAATTCTGATGGTTTTTGATGCTCCCAGCTGGAATTCTGATGGTTTTTGATGCTCCCAGCTGGAATTCTGATGTTTTTTGATGTTCCCAGGTGGAATTCTGATGGTTTTTGATGCTCCCAGGTGGAATTCTGATGTTTTTTGATGTTCCCAGGTGGAATTTTGATGTTTTTTGATGCTCCCAGCTGGAATTTTGATGTTTTTTGATGCTCCAAGCTGGAATTCTGATGTTTTTTGATGCTCCCAGCTGGAATTCTGATGGTTTTTGATGCTCCCAGGTGGGATTCTGATGTTTTTTTGATGTTCCCAGGTGGAATTCTGATGGTTTTTGATGCTCCCAGGTGGAATTCTGATGGTTTTGATGCTCCCAGGTGGAATTCTGATGTTTTTTGACGCTCCAAGCTGGAATTCTGATGGTTTTGATGCTCCCAGGTGGAATTCTGATGTTTTTTTGATGCTCTCAGGTGGATTTCGATGTTTTTTGATGCTCTCAGGTGGGATTTCGATGTTTTTTGATGCTCCCAGGTGAAATTTTGATGTTTTTTGATGCTCCCAGCTGGAATTCTGATGGTTTTTTGATGCTCCCAGGTGGGATTTCGATGTTTTTTGATGCTCCCAGGTGGGATTTTGATGGTTTTGATGTTCCCAGGTGGGATTCTGATGGTTTTTGATGCTCCCAGCTGGAATTCTGATGTTTTTTTGATGTTCCCAGGTGGGATTTTGATGTTTTTGATGCTCCCAGGTGGAATTCTGATGGTTTTTGATGTTCCCAGCTGGAATTCTGATGTTTTTTGATGTTCCCAGGTGGGATTTTGATGTTTTTGATGCTCCCAGCTGGAATTCTGATGTTTTTTTGATGCTCCCAGGTGGAATTTTGATGTTTTTGATGCTCCCAGGTGGAATTCTGATGTTTTTTGATGCTCCCAGGTGAAATTTTGATGTTTTTTGATGCTCTCAGGTGGGATTTCGATGTTTTTTGATGCTCCCAGCTGGAATTCTGATGTTTTTGATGCTCCCAGGTGGGATTTTGATGTTTTTGATGCTCCCAGCTGGAATTCTGATGTTTTTTGATGCTCCCTGGTGGGATTTCGATGTTTTTGATGCTCCCAAATGGAATTTCGTTGCTCGTGGTTACGATTTTGGAGGTTTTGGGTACAATTCTGTGGTTTCTAGATGGGACTTTGGTATTTCTGGTGGGAATTCCACTGTCCCTGGCTGGGTTTTCTGGGCTCCTGGCTGGGATTTTGGGATCCTGAGTTGATTTTTGGGGAGTCCCAGCTGGAATTCTGATGGTTTTTGATGTTCCCAGCTGGAATTTTGATGTTTTTGATGCTCCCAGGTGGAATTCTGATGGTTTTTGATGCTCCCAGGTGAAATTTTGATGTTTTTTGATGCTCTCAGGTGGAATTCTGATGGTTTTTGATGTTCCCAGCTGGAATTCTGATGGTTTTTGATGCTCCCAGGTGGGATTTTGATGGTTTTTGATGCTCCAAGCTGGAATTCTGATGTTTTTTGATGCTCCCAGGTGGAATTCTGATGGTTTTTGATGCTCCCAGGTGGGATTTTCATGTTTTTGATGCTCCCAGCTGGAATTCTGATGTTTTTTGATGTTCCCAGCTGGAATTCTGATGGTTTTTGATGCTCCCAGGTGGGATTTTCATGTTTTGATGCTCTCAGGTGGAATTTTGATGGTTTTTGATGCTCCCAGCTGGAATTTCGTTGCTCCTGGTTAGGCTTTTGGAAGTTCTGGGTACAATTCTGTGGCTTCTAGATGGGATTTTGGTATTTCTGGTGGGAAATCCGCTGTCCCTGGCTGGGTTTTTTGGGCTCCTGGCTGGGATTTTGGGATCCTGAGTTGATTTTTGGGGAGTCCCTGGTGGGATTCTGATGTTTTTTGATGTTCCCAGGTGGGATTTTGATATTTTTTGATGCTCTCAGGTGGAATTCTGATGGTTTTTGATGCTCCCAGGTGGAATTTTGATGGTTTTTGATGCTCCCAGGTGGGATTTCAATGTTTTTTGATGCTCCCAGCTGGAATTTCAATGTTTTTTGATGCTCCCAGCTGGGATTTTGATGTTTTTGATGCTCCCAGCTGGAATTTCGTTGCTCCTGGTTAGGCTTTTGGAAATTCTGGGTACAATTCTGTGGTTTCTAGATGGGATTTTGGTATTTCTGGTGGGAATTCCGCTGTCCCTGGCTGGGTTTTCTGGGCTCCCGGCTGGGATTTTGGGGTTTTTGGGGCTCCCCAACCCCATTTTTGGCTCCCCAGGCCCCCCGAGCCCCCGAGGAGCCCGAGGAGGAGTGGGAGGCGTCGGAGCGAGAGAGGCTGAGGGATCTGCAGGAGAGAGACGCCTTCGCCGAGAGACTGAGGAGGAGAGACCGGGAGCGCGACAGGGGAGGCAGGGGGGACGACAAGGTGGGATTTGGGGGGATTTGGGGGGATTTGGGGAGGGTTTGGGAGGGTTTGGGAGGGTCTCTAGTGGGATTTGGGATCCTCGAGTGGAAACTTGGGGGGTCCTGGGTGGGATTTGGGGGGATTTCGGGGGATTTTGGGAGGGTTTGGGAGGGTCCTCAAGTGGGATTTGGGATCCTCGAGTGGCAATTGGGGTGGAAATTGGGGGATTCTGAGTGGGATTTGGGGGGTTCTGAGGGGATTTGAGGGGTCCTGGGTGGGATTTGGGGAATTCTGAATAGGATTTGGGGGGATTTGGGGGCATTTTGGGGGAGTTTGGGAGGGTTTTGGGAGGGTTTGGGAGGGTTTGGGAGGGTCTCAAGTGGGATTTGGGATCCTCGAGTGGAAACTGGGGGGTCCTGGGTGGGATTTGGGGGGGTTTTGGGGGGATTTAGGGGGTCCTGGGTGAGATTTAGGGGGTCCTGGGTGGGATTTGGGATCCTCGAGTGGAAACTGGGAAGTCCTGAGGGGATTTGGGGGATCCTGGGAGGGTTTGGGAGGGTCTCAAGTGGGATTTGGGATCCTCGAGTGGCAATTGGGGTGGAAATGGGGGGATTCTGAGTGGGATTTGGGGGATTCTGAGGGGATTTGGGGAATTCTGAGGGGATTTGAGGGGTCCTGGGTGGGATTTGGGGGATTCTGAGGGGATTTGGGGAATTCTGAGGGGATTTGAGGGGTCCTGGGTGGGATTTGGGGGATTCTGAGGGGATTTGGGGGATTCTGAGGGGATTTAGGGCTCCTGAGTGGGATTTGGGGAGTCTCAAGTGAGATTTGGGATCCCCTGAATGGGAATTGGGGTGGAAATGGAGGGGTTTGGGGCAGATTTGGGAGATTCTGAGGGGATTTAGGGTGTCCTGGGTGGGATTTGGGATCCTTGAGTGGAAACTGGGGGGTCCTGAGGGGATTTGGGGTGTCCTGGGTGAGATTTGGGATCCTCGAGTGGGAATTGGGATCCTCCAGTGGGAATTGGGGTGGAAATCAGGGTGTCCTCAGTGAGATTTGGGGAATTCTGAGGGGATTTGAGGGGTCCTGGGTGGGATTTGGGGGATTCTGAGGGGATTTGGGGAATTCTGAGGGGATTTGAGGGGTCCTGGGTGGGATTTGGGGGATTCTGAGGGGATTTGGGGGGTCCTGAATAGGATTTGGGGGGATTTTGGGGGATTTTGGGGGAGTTTGGGAGGGTTTGGGAGGGTCTCAAGTGGGATTTGGGATCCTCCAGTGGGAATTGGGGTGTCCTGAGTGGGATTTGGGAGATTCTGAGGGGATTTAGGGTGTCCTGGGTGGGATTTGGGATCCTCGAGTGGAAACTGGGGGGTCCTGAGGGGATTTGGGGGCTCCTGGGTGAGATTTGGGGGGTCCTGGGTGGGATTTGGGATCCTTGAGTGGGATTTGGGATCCTCCAGTGGGAATTGGGGTGGAAATTGGGGGATTCTGAGTGGGATTTGGGGATTCTGAGGGGATTTGAGGGGTCCTGAGTGGGATTTGGGGAATTCTGAGGGGATCTAGGGGGTCCTGAATAGGATTTGGGGGGATTTGGGGGCATTTTGGGGGAGTTTGGGAGGGTTTGGGAGGGTCTCAAGTGGGATTTGGGATCCTCAAGTGCAAACTGGGGGGTCCTGGGTGGGATTTGGGGAATTCTGAGGGGATTTAGGGGGTCCTGGGTGAGATTTAGGGGGTCCTGGGTGGGATTTGGGATCCTTGAGTGGAAATTGGGGGGTCCTGAGGGGATTTGGGGGATCCTGGGAGGGTTTGGGAGGGTCTCAAGTGGGATTTGGGATCCTCGAGTGGGAATTGGGGTGCAAATTGGGGTGTCCTGAGTGGGATTTGGGGGATTCTGAGGGGATTTGGGGGATTCTGAGGGGATTTGGGGCTCCTGGGTGGGATCTGGGGAGTCTCAAGTGAGATTTGGGATCCCTAAATGGGGATTGGGGTGGAAATTTGGGGGGTTTGGGGCAGATTTGGGAGATTCTGAGGAGGTTTGGGGTTCCTGAATAGGATCTGGGCAATCCCAGGGGGATTCTGGGAGCTCCTGAGTGGGATTTTGGGGCTCCCAGCTGGAATTTGGGGTGTTCCTCCCTTCCCTCACCCTCTTTTCCCCTTTTCCCTCTTTTTTCCCCATTTTCCCCTTTTCCAGGCTTACCAAGAAGCCCAAAAACGCCTCAAAATCGCCGAGGAGGACCAGAAAGCCATGGTGAGCTCCCAAAATTCCCAAAAATCCCTAATCCCTGCTCTTCCTTCCACCCCTTTTTCCCTTTTTCCCCATTTTTCCCCATTTTTCCCCATTTTTCCCGACTTTTCACCCATTTCCCAGATCCCAGAGCTGCAGAAGCACTTGCCCTGGGACATTTGATTCCATTTTATTCCCATTTTATTCCCATTTTATTCCCATTTTATTCCATTTTATTCCATTTTTTCACAATTTCACCCTATTTTCCTCCCCATTTTCCCCCATTTCTTCACCTTTTTTCCCATTTTTTCACTGTTTCACCCCATTTTTCTCTGTTTTCTCACCGTTTCACACCATTTTTTCACCATTTTTCCCCATTTTTTCCCCATTTTCTCCCATTTTTTCCCCAATTCCAGATCCCCGAGCTCCACAAACACAAATACCTGCCCACCTTATTCAATTTTCATCCATTTTCTTCCATTTTCTTCCATTTTCTCCCTGTTTTCTCTATTTTCTCACTATTTTTTCCCCATTTCTTCACCATTTCTCACCATTTTTCCCCATTTTCTCTCCATTTCACACCATTTTTTCCCATTTTCTCACCATTTTTTCCTGTTTTTTCTCCATTTCTTCACCATTTTTCCCTATTTTTCCCCATTTCACACCATTTTTTCACCATTTTTTCCCCATTTCTCACCATTTTTTCCCATTTTCTCCCAATTTTTCCCAATTCCAGATTCCTGAGCTCCATAAACGCTCTTGCTGTGAATACCTGTCCATTTGATCCCATTTTATCCCATTTTATCCTATTTTATCCCATTTTCTCCCCATTTTCCCCCATTTCTTCACCATTTTTCCCCATTTTCTCCCCATTTCACACCATTTCTTCACCATTTCTCACCATTTTTTCCAGTTTCTTCACCGTTTGTCACCATTTTTTCCCCATTTTTCCCATTTTCTCACCATTTTTTCCCCATTTCTTCACCATTTTTCCCCATTTTTCCCATTTTCTCACCATTTTCTCACCATTTTTTCCCCATTTTCTCCCCCATTTCTCCCCATTTTCCCTCCCCATTTTCTCCCATTTTCCTGCCCCTTTTCTCCCCATTTTCTCCCCATTTTCTCCCCATTTCTCCCCATTTTCTCTCCCCATTTCTCCCCCATTTTCTCCCCATTTCTCCCCATTTCACCCCATTTTCTCCCCATTTTTTCCCATTTTCTCCCCAATCCCAGATCCCCAAGCTCCGCAAACACTCCTGCTGTGAATACCTGCCCATTTTATCCCATTTTATCCCATTTTCTCACCATTTCCCCCCCCCCCCCCCCATCTTCGTCATTTCTCCCCATTTTTCCCCCATTTCTCCCCCATTTTTCCCCATTTTTCCCCATTTTCCCACCATTTCTCCTCATTTTTCCCCATTTTCTCCCCATTTCTCCCCATTTTCTCCCCCTTTTTTCCCCATTTTCTCCCCATTTCTCCCCATTTCTCATCATTTTTTCCCATTTTCTCCCCATTTTCTCCCATTTTTCCCCAATCCCAGATCCCCAAGCTCTGTAAACACTCTTGCTGTGAATACCTGCCCATTTTATTCCGTTTTCTTCCATTTTATTCCATTTTCTCTCCATTTTTTCCTGTTTCTTCTCCATTTGTTCACCATTTTTCCCCATTTTCTCCCCATTTCACATCATTTTTTCCCATTTCTTCACCATTTTTCCCCATTTTTCCCCATTTTCTCCCCATTTCACACCATTTTTTCCCCATTTCTTCGTCATTTCTCCCCATTTTCTCCCCATTTCTCCCCATTTTCTCCCCATTTTTCCCCATTTTCTCCCCACTTTCTCCCATTTTCTCCCCATTTCTCCCCATTTTTCCCCATTTCTCACCATTTTTTCCCATTTTCTCCCCATTTCTCCCCATTTTTCCCATTTTCTCCCCATTTCTCCCCATTTCTTCACCATTTTTCCCCATTTTCCCCGATTTTCTCCCCTTTTCTCCCCTTTTTCCCCCATTTCTCCCCATTTCTCACCATTTTTCCCCATTTTCTCCCCATTTCTCCCCATTTTCTCCCCATTTTCTCCCCATTTTTTCCCATTTTCTCCCCATTTCTCCCCATTTTCTCCCCATTTTTCTCCATTTTCTCCCCATTTTCTCCCCATTTTCTCCCCATTTTCTCCCCTTTTTCCCCATTTTCTCCCCATTTCTCCCCATTTCTTCCCCATTTTTCCCCATTTCTCCCCATTTTTCCCCATTTCTCCCCATTTTCTCCCCCATTTTCTCCCCATTTTCTCCCCTTTTCTCCCCATTTTTCCCCATTTCTCCCCCATTTTCTCCCCTTTTCTCCCCATTTTCTCCCATTTTCTCCCCATTTTCTCCCCATTTCTCCCCATTTTCTCCCATTTTCTCCCATTTTCTCCCCAATCCCAGATCCCCGAGCTCCGCAAACGCTCCCGCCGGGAATACCTTGCCAAACGGGAACGCGACAAGCTGGAAGAGCTCGAGCTGGAAATCCAGGATGAGGAATTCCTGTTCGGAGAAGAAGCGCTGAGCGCCGCGGAGCTGCGAGAGCTTCGCTACAAACGCCAAGTGCGGGATTTGGCTCGGGAGTACAAACAGGCGGGAGACAGGGAGCAGCTGGAGAGGAGCTCCCGGTACCACATCCCCGAGGAAACCCGGGAGAAGGTAAAAATTCCCAAAAAACCTAAAATTCAGGTGTTGGGATGGTGGGTTTGGGGTTTAGCGGTTCAAAATATGGGCTGGGATTGTGATTTTCATGTTTATTCCACAAAAAAACTGTTCTGGGATCAGCACATCCCTGAGGAAATGAGGGAAAAGGTGGGAGATTTGGGAAAATTTGGGCAAATTTGGGAAAATTGAGGGAATTTGGGGGTTCTGGAGAGGAGAGCTCAGTACCACATCCCCGAGGAAACCCGGGAGAAGGTGGGAGATTTGGGGAAAATTCGGGAAAATTTGGGAAAATTTGGGAAAATTTGGGAAAATTTGGGAAAATTGGGGAAAATTCGGGAAAATTCAGGCAAATTGAGGGAATTTGGGGGTTCTGGAGAGGAGATCCCGGTACAACATCCCCGAGGAAACCCGGGAAAAGGTGGGGGATTTGGGAAAATTGGGGAAAATTTGGGAAAATTTGGGAAAATTGGGGAAAATTGGGGAAAATTTGGGAAAATTTGGGAAAATTCGGGAAAATTTGGGCAAATTGAGGGAATTTGGGGGATCTGGAGAGGAGATCCCAGTACCACATCCCCGAGGAAACCCGGGAAAAGGTAAAAATTCCCCAAAAACCCCAAAATTCAGGTGTTGGGATGGTGGGTTTGGGGTTGAGCAGTTTGAAATTCATCCTGGGATTGTGATTTTCACGTTTATTCCTTCAAAAATCTGTCTTGGGATTGCTGGGATTCTGCTGGGATTGTGGTTTTCTATTTTTTTCCCCCAAAATCCGGCATGGAATTGTGGTTTTTCCCATTTATTCCCCCAGAATCTGATGTGGAATTGTGGGTTTTCCCATTTATTCCCCCAGAATCTGATGTGGAATTGTGGGTTTTCCCATTTATTCTCCTAAAATCCTTCCTGGAATTGTGATTTTTTTGCCTTTAGTCCCCCCAAAATCCATCCTGGAATCCACAGAATTCCATTTCCAGGACCTCTAATTTCCCCCAGACCACTTCCCATGACCCCAAATCCCCCTAAACCACCCCAAATCCCTTCTAAACCACCCCAAATCCACCCCAAACCACTTCCCATGATCCCAAATCCCCCCTGGAACACCCCAAATCCACCCCAAACCTGCTCCTGTCACTGCAAATCCACCCCAAATCATCCCAATTCCATCCCAAACCACTTCCTATCACCCCAAATCTTATCTCACATCCCCTCTAAACCACCCCAAACCACTTCCAATGATCCCAAATCCACCCCAAATCCCCCTAAACACCCCAAAATCCCGTTTTCCAGAAAATCCCGGAGCAGGAGGCCCCAGGAGCTGACAAATCCCAGACCCTGGGACTCCACTAAACATCCCAAATCTCCCCTAAACCACCCCAAATCCCCCTTAAACCACTTCCCACGATCCCAAATCCCCCAAAATCACCCCAAAATCCCATTTTGCAGAAAATCCCGGAGCAGGAGATTCCTGGAGCTGACAACTCCCAGACCCTGGGACTCCCCCAGACACTCTAAACCACCCCAAATCCACCCCAAATCCCCCTTAAACCACCCCAAATCCCCCTAAACCACCCTAAATTCGCTCCAAACCACTTCCCACGATCCCAAATCCCCCAAAATCACCCCGAATTCCCGTTTTCCAGAAAATCCCGGAGCAGGAGGCCCCTGGAGCTGACCATTCCCAGACCCTGGGACTCCACTAAACATCCCAAATCCACCTTTAACCAACCTAAATCCCCCATAAATCACTTCCCACGATCCCAAATCCACCCCAAATCCCCCTTAAACCACCCCAAATCCCCCTTAAACCACCCCAAATCCCCCTAAACCACCCCAAATCCACCCCAAACCGCTTCCAATGATCCCAAATCCCCCCTAAACACCCCAAAATCCCGTTTTCCAGAAAATCCCGGAGCAGGAGGCCCATGGAGCTGACGATTCCCAGACCCTGGGACTCCCCCAGACACCCCAAATCTCCTCTAAACCACCCTAAATCCACCCCAAACCACTTCCAATGATCCGAAATCCCCCAAAATCACCCCGAATTCCCGTTTTCCAGAAAATCCCGGAGCAGGAGATCCCTGGAGCTGACAACTCCCAGACCCTGGGACTTCCCCAGACACTCTAAACCACCCCAAATCCCCCTAAACCACCCTAAATTTGCTCCAAACCACTTCCAATGATCCCAAATCCCCCTAAACCACCCCAAAATCCCATTTTCCAGAAAATCCCGGAGCAGGAGGCCCCAGGAGCTGACGACTCCCAGACCCTGGGACTCCACTAAACATCCCAAATCCACCTTAAACCAACCTAAATCCCCCATAAATCACTTCCCACGATCCCAAATCCACCCCAAATCTCCTCCAAACCACCCCAAATCCACCCCAAACCACTTCCCATGATCCCAAATCCCCCTAAATCACCCCAAATCCACCCCAAACCTGCTCCTGTCACTGCAAATCCACCCCAAATCATCCCAATTCCATCCCAAACCACTTCCTATCACCCCAAATCTTATCTCACATCTCCTCTAAACCACCCCAAACCACTTCCAATGATCCCAAATCCACCCCAAATCCCCCTAAATCACCCCAAATTCCCATTTAGCAGAAAATCCCAGAGCAGGAGGCCCCAGGAGCTGACGATTCCCAGACCCTGGGACTCCTCCAAACACCCCAAATCCACCCCAAATCCCCCTAAACCACCCTAAATTTGCTCCAAACCACTTCCCACGATCCCAAATCCCCCCTAAACACCCCAAATTCCCATTTTGCAGAAAATCCCGGAGCAGGAGGCCCCAGGAGCTGACGACTCCCAGACCCTGGGACTCCACTAAACATCCCAAATCCACCTTAAACCAACCTAAATCCCCCATAAATCACTTCCCACGATCCCAAATCCACCCCAAATCTCCTCCAAACCACCCCAAATCCACCCCAAACCACTTCCCATGATCCCAAATCCCCTAAATCACCCCAAATCCACCCCAAACCTGCTCCTATCACTGCAAATCCACCCCAAATCATCCCAATTCCATCCCAAACCACTTCCTATCACCCCAAATCTTATCTCACATCCCCTCTAAACCACCCCAAACCACTTCCAATGATCCCAAATCCACCCCAAATCCCCCAAAATCACCCCAAATTCCCATTTTCCAGAAAATCCCGGAGCAGGAGACCCCAGGAGCTGGCAAATCCCAGACCCTGGGACTCCCCCAGACATCCCAAATCCCCTCTAAACCACCCCAAATCCACCCCAAACCACTTCCCATGATCCCAAATCCCCCAAAATCACCCCGAATTCCCGTTTTGCAGAAAATCCCGGAGCAGGAGGCCCCTGGAGCTGACGACTCCCAAGCCCCACGGGACGAGCAGCGGCGCTGGGAGGAGCAGCTGCTGGGCGCAGCCTCGCTGAGGTTTGGGGCTCGAGACGCTGCCCTACAAAAACCCCACAGGGACTACGAGCTGCTGCTGGAGGAGGAGGAGATGGTGCAGTTCGTTAACGCTGCGCAATTAGAGGGGACTGACCCCGAGAAGGTGGGGATTGGGGGGAGTTTGGGGGGGTTTGGGGGGATTTGGGGTGATGGGAGGAGGTTTGGGGGGGGATTTGGGGGATTTGGGGTGATGGGAGGAGGTTTGGGGGGGATTTGGGGTGATGGGAGGAGGTTTGGGGGGATTTGGGGTGGATTTGGGGTGATGGGAGGAGGTTTGGGGGAGATTTGGGGTGATGGGAGGAGGTTTGGGGGGGATTTGGGGTGGATTTGGGGTGATGGGAGGAGGTTTGGGGGAGATTTGGGGTGATGGGAGGAGGTTTGGGGGGGGATTTGGGGTGATGGGAGGAGGTTTGGGGGGATTTGGGGTGGATTTGGGGTGATGGGAGGAGGTTTGGGGAGGATTTGGGGTGATGGGAGGAGGTTTGGGGGGATTTGGGGTGATGGGAGGAGGTTTGGGGGAGATTTGGGGTGATGGGAGGAGGTTTGGGGGGGATTTGGGGGGATTTGGGGTGATGGGAGGAGGTTTGGGGGGGATTTGGGGTGGATTTGGGGTGATGGGAGGAGGTTTGGGGGGGATTTGGGGGAGATTTGGGGTGATGGGAGGAGGTTTGGGGGGGATTTGGGGTGGATTTGGGGTGATGGGAGGAGGTTTGGAGAGGATTTGGGGTCCCAAAGGGGAATTCGAGGAGGTTTGGGGTGATGGGAGGAGATTTGGGGTGGATTTGGGATCATGGGAAGAGGTTAAGGAGGGATTTGGGGTGGTTTTGGGGAGGGAAAAGGAGGATTTGGGGTCGTAGGAAGGGGTTTGGGGTGGATTTGGGGGATTTGGGGTGATGGGAGGAGGTTTGGGGGGGATTTGGGGGAGATTTGGGGTGATGGGAGGAGGTTTGGGGGGATTTGGGGTGGATTTGGGGTGATGGGAGGGAGGTTTGGGGGGATTTGGGGGATTTAGGGTGATGGGAGGAGGTTTGGGGGGATTTGGGGGAGATTTGGGGTGATGGGAGGAGGTTTGGGGGGATTTGGGATCATGGGAAGAGGTTAAGGAGGGATTTGGGGTGGTTTTGGGGAGGGAAAAGGGGAATTTGGGGTTGTAGGAAGGGGTTTGGGGAGGTAAAAAGGATTTGGGGTGATGGGAAGAGATTTCAGTGGGATTTGGGGTGATGGGAAGAGGTTTGGGGAGGTGAAAAGTGGACTTGGGATCATGGGAGGAGGTTTGGGGAGGATTTAGGGTGATAGGAGGAGGTTTAGGGGGGATTTGGGGAGGTAAAAAGAGGATTTGGGGTTGTAGGAAGGGGTTTGGGGGTGGATTTGGGGGATTTGGGGTGATGGGAGGAGGTTTGGGGTGGATTTGGGGAGGTAAAAAGAGGATTTGGGGTCGTAGGAAGGGGAATTTGGGAGGATTTGGGATCATAGGAAGAGTTTTGAGGAGGATTTGGAGTGATAGGAAGAGATTTGGGGTGGATTTGGGGAGAAAAAAGGAAGATTTGGGGTAAAAAGAGGATCCTGGAGCATCCTGGGTGAGGACTGGTGACCCTGAGGTGACACCAGGATGTCCCCACTGTCCCCAGGATGTCCCCAGGCTGTCCCTGAGGCCAAGAGCCACCAGCAGCCAGTGCTGTGGGGTTGGTTTGGGGTGACACCAATGACACTGGGGCTGCTCTGGGGTGACACTGGTGATACTGGGATGACACTGGTGACACTGGTGTGATGCTGGGATGATACTGGGATGGCACCAGTGACACTCAGGTGTCCCTGCTGTCCCCAGGATGTCCCCAGGCTGTCCCCAAGGCCGAGCACCACCAGCAGTCAGTGCTGTGGGGTTGGTTTGGGGTGACACCAATGACACTGGTGTGACACTGGCTGTACTGGGATGACCCTGGTGACACTGAGATGACACTGGGATGTCCCCACTGTCCCCAGGATGTCCCCAGGCTGTCCCTGAGGCCGAGCACCGCTGGCAGTCAGTGCTGTGGGGTTGGTTTGGGGTGACATTGGCTGTACTGTGGTGACACTGGCTGTACTGGGGCTGTTCTGGGGTGACACCAGCGACACTGAGGTGGCACCGGGATGTCCCCGCTGTCCCCAGGACGTCCCCAGGCTGTCCCCAAGGCCGAGCACCACCGGCACTCAGTGCTGTGTGGTTATTTGGGTGTAACACAAATGACACTGGTGATACTGGGGTGACACTGGTTGTACTGGGGCTGTTCTGGGGTGACACCAGCGACACTGAGGTGACACTGGGATGTCCCCACTGTCCCCAGGATGTCCCCCCAGCTGTCCCCGAGGCCGAGCGCCACCGGCACTCAGTGCTGTGGGGCAATTTTGGGGTGACATTGGCTGTACTGTGGTGACATTGGCTGTACTGGGGCTGTTCTGGGGTGACACCAGCGACACTGAGGTGACACCGGGATGTCCCTGCTGTCCCCAGAATGTCCCCCCCGCTGTCCCCGAGGCCGAGCATCACCGGCATTCAGTGCTGTGTGGTTATTTGGGTGTAACACAAATGACACTGGTGATACTGGGGTGGCACTGGTTGTACTGGGGCTGTTCTGGGGTGACACCAGCGACACTGCGGTGACACCGGGATGTCCCTGCTGTCCCCAGGATGTCCCCCCGCTGTCCCCGAGGCCGAGCATCACCGGCATTCAGTGCTGTGTGGTTATTTGGGTGTAACACAAATGACACTGGTGATACTGGGGTGACATTGGCTGTACTGGGGCTGTTCTGGGGTGACACCAGCGACACTGCGGTGACACCGGGATGTCCCTGCTGTCCCCAGGATGTCCCCCCAGCTG
This sequence comes from Entomyzon cyanotis, assembly GCA_024500445.1. Classification (NCBI taxonomy): domain Eukaryota; kingdom Metazoa; phylum Chordata; class Aves; order Passeriformes; family Meliphagidae; genus Entomyzon; species Entomyzon cyanotis. The sequence goes on along the minus strand of JAKEPQ010000097.1, from coordinate 594,484 downwards.
TCCCCGAGGCGGAGCGCCGCCGGCAGTCTCTCCAGGAGAGCCGCAGGTCGCTGCCCATCTTCCCGTTCCGCGCCGAGCTGGTGGCTGCTGTGGCTCAACACCAAATCCTCGTCATCGAGGGGGAAACTGGGTCGGGAAAAACCACCCAGATCCCCCAGTACCTGCACGAGGAGGTGACTGGGAGCACTGGGAGGGACTGGGAGGCGATTTGGGGTGGAATTGAGGGGTTTGGGGTGGATTTTTGGGGGAATTGGGGTGGAATTGGGGAGGTTTGGGGGGAATTGGGGTGGAATTAAGGGGGTTTGGGGGAGAATTGGGAAGGTTTTGGGGGGATTTGCGGTGGGTTTGGAAGGGACTGGGTTGGGAAAAACCACCCAGATCCCCCAGTACCTGCATGAGGAGGTGACTGGGATGGACTGGGAGGGACTGGGAGGGGATTTGGGGTGGAACTGGGGAGGTTTGGGGTGGATTTGGGGGGATTTGGGGGCAATTTGGGGTGCTGGGGGTGCAACTGGGATCACTGGGAGGGACTGGGGGGCAACTGGGAGGAAACTGGGGAGGATTTTGGGGGGATTTGGGGTTCTGGGGAGGATTTGGGGTCCCAAAGGGGATTTCAGGTTGTCATTTCCCTTTCTGGGGCTCAGTTCTGATTTCGGGATGTCCTTGTTGTCCCCAATGTCCCCCAAATGTCCCCAATGTCCCCAAATGTCCCCAATGTCCCCAATATCCCCCAATGTCCCCAATGTCCCCGATGTCCCCAATGTCCCTAATGTCCCCAATGTCCCCAATGTCCCCAATGTCCCCAATGTCCCCAATGTCCCCCAATGTCCCCCAATGTCCCCTCTGTCCCCAATATCCCCCAATGTCCCCAATGTCCCCAATGTCCCCGATGTCCCCTCTGTCCCCAATATCCCCCAATGTCCCCAATGTCCCCAATGTCCCCCGATGTCCCCGATGTCCCCAATATCCCCGATATCCCCCAATGTCCCCAATGTCCCCAATGTCCCCAATATCCCCCAATGTCCCCAATGTCCCCAAATGGCCCCGATGTCCCCAATGTCCCCGATGTCCCCAGGGCTACACACGAGGAGGGCTGAAGATCGGGGTGACACAACCACGGCGAGTGGCAGCCATGAGTGTGGCAGCGAGGGTGGCACTGGAGATGGGGACAAAGCTGGGCAACGAGGTGACACTGGGGACACTCTGGGGACACTCTGGGGACACTGGGGACACCCTGGTGACACTTCAGGGGACATTGCGGGGGTGGAGAGTGACCACAGGAGGAGCTGAGCGACAGGGGTGGCCTGGGGTGGCCTGAGGGACTCAGGGGAGGTGACACTGACCACAGGGAGGTGACACCCAGCTGTCCCTTGTCCCCAAGGTTGGGTACAGCAGGTGACAATGAACCCAGGGAGGTCACCAGGGAGGTGACACTAACCCCAGGGAGGTGACACAGCTGTCCCTTGTCCCCAAGGTGGGGTACAGCATGTGACAGTGACCACAGGGAGGTCACCAGGGAGGTGACACAGCTGTCCCTTGTCCCCAAGGTTGGGTACAGCAGGTGACAGTGACCACAGGGAGGTCACCAGGGAGGTGACACAGCTGTCCCTTGTCCCCAAGGTGGGGTACAGCAGGTGACAGTGACCACAGGGAGGTCACCAGGGAGGTGACACAGCTGTCCCTTGTCCCCAAGGTTGGGTACAGCAGGTGACAGTGACCACAGGGAGGTCACCAGGGAGGTGACACAGCTGTCCCTTGTCCCCAAGGTTGGGTACAGCAGGTGACAGTGACCACAGGGAGATGACACAGCTGTCCCTTGTCCCCAAGGTTGGGTACAGCAGGTGACAGTGACCCAGGGGAGGTGACAGTGACCAGGGAGGTCACCAGGGAGGTGACAGATGTGTCCCTTGTCCCCAGGTCGGGTACAGCATTCGTTTTGAGGACTGCACCTCGGACAGGACAGTGCTGAAGTACATGACAGACGGAATGCTGCTGAGGGAGTTCCTGACCGAGCCGGACCTGGCGTCCTACAGGTGACATTTGGGGACATTTGGGACACTCAGGGGACATCGGGGTGGAGACAGGAGTGTCCTTGTCCTTGGGCTTACTGGTGTCACTTTGGTGTCCCCATGTCCTTGTCCTGTCCCTTGTCCTTGTCCCTCTGGTCATCACCACTTCCCTGTGTCTTTGTCCCTGTCCCCATGGTCACTCCGTGTCCCCATGGTCATCCCGATGTCCCTGTCCCCATCTTCACCCATTCCCCATGTCATCCCAATGTCCCTGTCCCCATGGTCACTCCGTGTCCCCATGGTCATCCCGATGTCCCTTCCCCATGGTCACTCCGTGTCCCCATGGTCACCCTGTCTCTGTCCCCATGTCCCCATGGTCATCCCGATGTCCCTGTCCCCATGGTCACCCCATGTCCCCATGGTCACCCTGTCTCTGTCCCCATGTCCCCATGGTCATCACCATGTCCCTGTCCCCATGGTCACCCCATGTCCCCATGGTCATCACCATGTCCCTGTCCCCATGTCCCTGTCCCTCTGGTCATCGTGATGTCCCTGTCTCTGTCCCCCTGGTCATCCCCCTGTCCCCACATCCCTGTCCCCATGGTCACCCTGTCCCCGTCCCCATGTCCCTTTCCTGTCCCCATATCCCCATCCCTGTCCCCATCTCCATGTCTCTGTCCCCTTTGTCATCCCCACCCCACCATGGTCACCCTTTGTCCCCTGTCCCTGTCCCCATGTCCCATTCCCCACATCCCCACATCCCTGTGTCCCCATCCCTGTCCCTCTGGTCATCCCCATGTCCTTGTCCCCCTGTCCCCATGTGCCCATTGTCACATGTTGTCCCCATTGTCACACGCTGTCCCCATGGTCACTCTGTCCCTGTCCCCATGGTCACTCTGTCTCTGTCCCCATGTCCCCATCCCTGTCCCTCTCATCATCCCCATGTCCTTGTCCCCATGTCCCCATTGTCACACGCTGTCCCCATGGTCACCCTGTCCCCATTGTCGCATGCTGTCCCCATGGTCACTCTGTCCCCACGGTCACTGTGTCCCTGTCCCCGTGGTCACTGTGTCCCCGTGGTCACTCTGTCCCTGTCCCCATGGTCACTCTGTCCCCACGGTCACTGTGTCCCTGTCCCCGTGGTCACTGTGTCCCTGTCCCCGTGGTCACTCTGTCCCCGTGGTCACTCTGTCCCTGTCCCCATGGTCACTCTGTCCCCACGGTCACTGTGTCCCTGTCCCCGTGGTCACTGTGTCCCTGTCCCCGTGGTCACTCTGTCCCCGTGGTCACTCTGTCCCTGTCCCCATGGTCACTCTGTCCCCACGGTCACTGTGTCCCTGTCCCCGTGGTCACTGTGTCCCCATGGTCACTGTGTCCCTGTCCCTGTGGTCACTCTTCCCCATGGTCACTGTGTCCCTGTCCCCGTGGTCACTGTGTCCCTGTCCCCGTGGTCACTCTGTCCCCACGGTCACTGTGTCCCTGTCCCTGTGGTCACTCTGTCCCCATGGTCACTGTGTCCCTGTCCCCGTGGTCACTGTGTCCCCATGGTCACTGTGTCCCTGTCCCCGTGGTCACTCTGTCCCCATGGTCACTGTGTCCCTGTCCCCATGATCACTCTGTCCCTGTCCCCATGGTCACTCTGTCCCCATGGTCACTCTGTCCCCGTGGTCACTTCCCCTGGTCACTCTGTCCCTGTCCCCGTGGTCACTCTGTCCCTGTGGTCACTGTGTCCCTGTCCCCATGGTCACTCTGTCCCCACGGTCACTGTGTCCCCATGGTCACTCTGTCCCCATGGTCACTCTGTCCCTGTCCCCGTGGTCACTGTGTCCCCATGGTCACTGTGTCCCTGTCCCCATGGTCACTCTGTCCCCATGGTCACTGTGTCCCTGTCCCTGTGGTCACTCTGTCCCTGTCCCCATGGTCACTCTGTCCCCATGGTCACTCTGTCCCCGTGGTCACTGTGTCCCTGTCCCCGTGGTCACTGTGTCCCCATGGTCACTCTGTCCCTGTCCCCGTGGTCACTCTGTCCCCATGGTCACTGTGTCCCTGTCCCCATGGTCACTCTGTCCCTGTCCCCATGGTCACTGTGTCCCTGTCCCCATGGTCACTGTGTCCCTGTCCCCATGGTCACTGTGTCCCCGTGGTCACTCTGTCCCTGTCCCCATGGTCACTCTGTCCCCACAGTCACTGTGTCCCTGTCCCCATGGTCACTGTGTCCCCGTGGTCACTGTGTCCCTGTCCCCATGGTCACTCTGTCCCCACAGTCACTGTGTCCCTGTCCCCGTGGTCACTGTGTCCCCGTGGTCACTGTGTCCCCATGGTCACTCTGTCCCTGTCCCCATGGTCACTCTGTCCCTGTCCCCGTGGTCACTCTGTCCCTGTCCCCATGGTCACTCTGTCCCCGTGGTCACTGTGTCCCTGTCCCCGTGGTCACTGTGTCCCCATGGTCACTCTGTCCCTGTCCCCATGGTCACTCTGTCCCCATGGTCACTCTGTCCCCGTGGTCACTGTGTCCCTGTCCCCGTGGTCACTGTGTCCCCATGGTCACTCTGTCCCTGTCCCCGTGGTCACTCTGTTCCCGTGGTCACTCTGTCCCCGTGGTCACTCTGTCCCTGTCCCCATGGTCACTCTGTCCCTGTCCCCGTGGTCACTGTGTCCCCATGGTCACTCTGTCCCCGTGGTCACTCTGTCCCCGTGGTCACTGTGTCCCCGTGGTCACTCTGTCCCCGTGGTCACTGTGTCCCTGTCCCCGGTCAGTGTGATCATGGTGGACGAGGCCCACGAGCGCACTCTGCACACGGACGTTCTCTTCGGCCTCATCAAGGACATCGCTCGCTTCCGGCCGCAGCTCAAGGTCCTGGTGGCTTCGGCCACGCTGGACACCGAGCGCTTCTCGGCCTTCTTCGACCACGCGCCCGTCTTCAGGATCCCGGGCAGGAGGTTCCCCGTGGACATCTACTACACCAAGGTGACACCCTGGGGACACTGGGGACATTGGGGACATTGGGGGAATTGGGGACACTGGGGACATCGGGGGGATTGGGGACATCAGGGGGACTGGGGACATTCTGGACATTGGGGGAATTAGCGACATTTAGGGCCTGGGGGACACCTGGTCATCTCCGGCCACCGTTTCCCGGTGGACATCTACTACTACATCAAGGTGACACCTTGGGGACATTGGGGACATCAGGGACACTGTGGGTGTTCAGGGATGTTTGGGACATCGGGGACACTGTGGGGATTGGGGACACCGGGGTGTTCAGGGACATTGGGGTCATCTGGTCATCTCCAGCCACCACTTCCCAGTGGACATCTCCACCAAGGTGAGCTGGGGACATTGAGGGGACAGCTGGGGGTGGGAGGAGTTAGGGGACATTTGGGGACAGTAGGGGAAATGGGGAACCTTTGGAGGTGTTTGGTGCTGATGTCACCTTTCTCTTCTCTGTCCCCTCTGTCCCTTCTGTCCCCCTGCTGTCCCCAATGTCCCTTCAAATGTCCCTTTTGTCCCCCTGCTGTCCCCCTGCTGTCCCCAATGTCCCCAAATGTCCCCCATTGTCCCCTCAGGCGCCCGAGGCTGACTACCTGGAGGCCTGTGTGGTGTCAGTGCTGCAGATCCATGTGACACAACCGCCTGGGGACATCCTGGTGTTCCTCACGGGACAGGTCAGTGTCACCGCAGTGTCACCTCAGTGTCACTTCACTATCCCCTGGATGTCCCCAATGTCCCCAGGAGGAGATCAAGGCCTGTGTGGAGCTGTTATCCTCAATGTCCCCATGATGTCCCCAATGTCCCCAATGCCGCCATGTCCCCAGGAGGAGATCAAGGCGTGTCCCCCTGATGTCCCCAATGTCCCAATGATGTCCCCATGATGTCCCCAGGAGGAGATCGAGGCCTGTGTGGAGCTGTTATCCTCACTGTCCCCAGTGTCCCCAGTGTCCCTGTGTCCCCACAAGGAGATCGAGGCCTGCGTGGAGCTGTTATCCTCAATGTCCCCATGATGTCCCCATGATGTCCCCATGTCCCCATGATGTCCCCAGGAGGAGATCGAGGCCTGCGTGGAGCTGCTGTCCCCATGTCCCAATGATGTCCCCAATATCCCAGTGATGTCCCCATGATGTCCCCATGTCCCCAATGTCCCCAGGAGGAGATTGAGGCCTGCGTGGAGCTGCTGTCCCCAATGTCCCCAATGTCCCCATGTCCCCATGTCCCCATGATGTCCCCATGTCCCAATGATGTCCCCAGTATCCCAATGATGCCCCCAATGTCCCCATGATGTCCCCATGTCCCAGTGATGTCCCCATGTCCCAGTGATGTCCCCAATGTCCCCATGTCCCCATGATGTCCCCAGGAGGAGATCGAGGCCTGCGTGGAGCTGTTGTCCCCAATGTCCCCATGATGTCCCCATGTCCCCGTGATGTCCCCATGATGTCCCCATGTCCCCATGATGTCCCCATGATGTCCCCAATGTCCCCATGTCCCCATGTCCCCATGATGTCCCCATGATGTCCCCATGTCCCCAGGAGATCGAGGCCTGCGTGGAGCTGCTGTCCCTAGTATCCCAATGATGCCCCCAGTGTCCCCATGATGTCCCCATGTCCCAGTGATGTCCCCAGTGTCCCCAATGTCCCCATGATGTCCCCATGTCCCCAGGAGGAGATCGAGGCCTGCGTGGAGCTGCTGTCCCCATGTCCCAATGATGCCCCCAGTGTCCCCATGATGTCCCCATGTCCCAGTGATGTCCCCATGATGTCCCCATGTCCCAATGATGTCCCCAATGTCCCCATGTCCCCAGGAGGAGATCGAGGCCTGCGTGGAGCTGCTCCAGGACCGCTGCCGCCCGGCTGGGCTCGCGGCTCCCCGAGCTGCTGGTTCTGCCCATCTACGCCAACCTGCCGTCCGAGCTGCAGGCCAGGATCTTCCAGCCCACCCCGCCCGGCGCCAGGAAGGTGCGCTGGCCCTTTAAGAGGGGGCGGGGCCTCGGGGAGGGGGCGTGGTTTGGGGAAAAGGGGCGTGGTTTGAGATGGGTGGGGTTTTGCCTGAGTCAGGAAGGTGTGCTGGCCCTTTAAAAAGGGGGGTGGGGGCCTCGAAGAGGGGGCGTGGCTTCATGGGGAGGGGGTGTGGTGTGGGAGAGAGGGGGTGGGGTTTGTTAAAAGGGGCGTGGTTTAAGATGGGTGGGGTTTTCCCTGAGTCAGGAAGGTGCGCTGGCCCTTTAAGAGGGGCAGAGCCTTAGGGGGTGTGGCTTCATGGAGAGGGTGTGGTTTTAAGAAAAAGGGGGTTGGATTTGAGGGGTGTGGCTTAACTGGGTGTGGCCTAAATGGGCGTGGCTTGATAGGATGGCTTTGGGTGGGGTGTGGCCTAATTGGGTGTGGTCCCTAGGGGCGTGGCTTCATTGCATGGGATGTTAATGGGGTGGGGCTTGAAGGGGTGGGGTCAGAATGGGTGTGGCTTCATTGGGTGGAGCCTAAAGGGGTGTGGCCTAATTGGGTGTGGTCAGAAGGGGTGTGGCTTAACCGGGTGTGTCCCAGAGTGGGCGTGGTTTAACTATGCATGCTCCAAATGGGCGTGGTTTATCGTCATGGGATTTAAAAATGGGTGGGGCCTGTGAGGGCGTGTCCAGGGGGCGGGGCCTGTCCCTGTGGGCGTGTCCCTTTAGTGTCCCCGTGTCCCCAGGTGGTGGTGGCCACCAACATCGCCGAGACGTCGGTGACAATCGATGGCATCGTGTACGTGTTGGACCCTGGCTTCTGCAAGCAGAAGAGCTACAGCGCCAGGACCGGCATGGAGTCCCTGGTGGTGACACCCTGCTCGAGGGTAATGTCACCTTTTCCTCCTGTTGTCACCTGGTGTCACCTGATGTCATCTATTGTTACCTTATTGTCACCTATGGTAACCCATTGTCACCTACTGCCATTCCCTGAACCGTCATGGAGTCCCTGGTGGTGACACCCTGCTCGCAAGTAATGTCACCTATTGTCACCTGGTGTCACCTGGTGTCACCTGGTGTCATCTATTGTCACCTTATTGTCACCTATGGTAACCCATTGTCACCTAATGCCATTCCCGAATGAACTGTCATGGAGTCCCTGGTGGTGACACCCTGCTCGAGGGTAATGTCACCTATTGTCACCTGGTGTCACCTGGTGTCACCTGGTGTCATCCATTGTCACCTTATTGTCACCTATGGTAACCCACTGTCACCTACTGCCATCCCTGAACTGGCATGGAGTCCCTGGTGGTGACACCCTGCTCGAGGGTAATGTCACCTATTGTCACCTGGTGTCACCTGGTGTCATCTATTGTTACCTTATTGTTATCCATTGTCACCTTATTGTCACCTATGGTAACCCACTGTCACCTACTGCCATCCCTGAACCAGCATGGAGTCCCTGGTGGTGACACCCTGCTCGCGGGTAATGTCACCTTATTGTCACCTGGTGACACCTGGTGTCACCTGATGTCATCTATTGTCATCTATTGTTATCCATTGTCACCTTATTGTCACTTATGGTAACCCATTGTCACCTACTGCCACCCCCTGTCACTGGCCTGGAGTCCCTTGTGGTCACCCTGTGTCCCCAGCTGTGTCCCCAGGTGTGACAGGTGACCTCAGGTGTGTCCCCAGGTGTGACAGGTGACCCCAGGTGTGTCCCCAGGTGTGACAGGTGACAATTCCATGTCCCTTATCCTCACATCCCCATGTTCCCAGTGTGTCCCTATGTCCCTGCCATGCCCCAGGCAGGTGACAGGTGACAATATCACACCCCAGGTGTGTCCCCAGGTGTGACAGGTGACATTTCAATGACATTTCGGTGTCCCCAGGCATCAGCCAGTGAGCACTTGGGCCTTGTCCCTGTGTCCCCATGTCGCCACCATACCCTGGGTGGGTGACAGGTGACCCCAGGTGTGTCCCCAGGTGTGACAGGTGACCCGGGCAGGTGACAGGTGACAATCAGGTGCCATTTCGGTGTCCCCAGGCCTCAGCCAACCAGCGCTTGGGCCTTGTCCCTGTGTCCCCATGTCCCCACCGTGCCCCGGGCAGGTGACAGGTGACCCCAGGTGTGTCCCCAGGTGTGACAATGACATTTCTGGTGTCCCCAGGCGTCAGCCAACCAGCGGGCAGGCCGGGTGGCACCTGGGAAATGCTTCAGGCTCTCATGTCCCCTTGTCCCTGCCATGCCCTGGGCAGGTGACAGGTGTGACAGGTGACCCCAGGTGTGTCCCCAGGTGTGTCCCCAGGTGTGACAATGACATTTTGGTGTCCCCAGGCGTCAGCCAACCAGCGGGCAGGCCGGGCAGGTCGGGTGGCACCTGGGAAATGCTTCAGGCTCTACACAGCCTGGGCGTTCCAGCACGAACTGGAGGAAACTGCCGTGCCTGAGATCCAGAGAGCTGACCTGGGCTCACTGGTGCTGCTGCTCAAGAGCCTGGGTGAGACTGGGAGCGACTGGGAGGGACTGGGATAAACTGGGAGGGACTGGGAGTCACTGGGAGGGACTGGGATGGGGTTAAGGGGAGTTTTGGGGTGTAGGGTGATGTCATGTTTTAAGAGCTGGTGAGACTGGAGGGATGGAGTTATGGGAGGGACTGGGATGGAACTGGGAGGGACTGGGAGGGACTGGGATGGGGTTAAAGGGGAGTTTTTGGGGTGTCAGGGCTGACCTGGGCTCACTGGTGCTGCTGGTCAAGAGCCTGGGTGAGACTGGGAGGGACTGGGAGTCACTGGGAGGGACTGGGAGTGACTGGGAGGGACTGGGATGGAACTGGGAGGGACTGGGGGGGGGGGGGGGGGGGGGGTGGGAGGGACTGGGATGGGGTTAAAGGGGAGTTTTTGGGGTGTCAGGGCTAACCTGGGCTCACTGGTGCTGCTGCTCAAGAGCCTGGGTGAGACTGGGAGGGACTGGGAATGGACTGGGATAAACTGGGAGGGACTGGGATAAACTGGGAGGGACTGGGAGCATCTTGAGGGACATTTCAGGGACCCCTGAGACCCCTCGGGTGACATTTTCGAGGACCCTGGTGACATTTTTGGGGTCCTCGGTGCCACCTCAGGGTGTCCCCAGGGCTGGGGGGAGTCAGGGACCCCCAGGGCCCTGCAGTGACACCTTGGTGACACACTGGTGACCCCTTGGTGACATCTTGGTGACACCTTGGTGGACACTTTGGTGACCCCTTGGTGACATCTTGGTGACTTGGTGACATCAGGGATCAACGACCTGATCCACTTTGATTTCCTGGATCCTCCACCCCACGAGACTCTGGTGTTGGCGTTGGAGCAACTCTACGCCCTGGGGGCTCTGAACCACCTGGGGGAGCTGACCACGGTACTGGGATGGACTGGGATTAACTGGGAGGGACTGGGAACAAACTGGGATGGACTGGGAGGGACTGGGAGGAAAAATCGCAGCGGTTTTGGGGTGAAAAATGGGGGTTTTGGGGTGAAAAATGGGGATTTTAGGGGCAAAAATGGGGGTTTTGGGGAGAAAAGGGGAACTGGTTTATACTGGGATGGACTGGGAGGGACTGGGGTGTCACTGGTCTGTACTGGTCTCTAACTGGTCTGTACTGGTCTCTAACTGGTCCCAGCTGGGTCGGCGCATGGCGGAGCTGCCTGTGGAGCCAATGTTGGCCAAGATGATCCTGGCGAGCGAGCAGTGAGTGTCCCCAGTGTCCCCCTCAGTGTCCCCAGTGTCCCCTCAGTGTCCCCAGTGTCCCAGGTATGGCTGCACAGAGGAGGTTCTCGTGGTGGCTGCCGTGTCCCCTCAGTGTCCCCAATGTCCCCAAAGTGTTCCCAAGGTGTCTGCGAATGTCTCAAGGTTTCCCCTCAGTGTCCCCAATGTCCCCAACGTCCCCAGCGTCCCCGGTCCCCAGTATGGCTGCACTGAGGAGGTTCTCAGGGTGTCCCCTCAGCGTCCCCTCAGTGTCCCCAATGTCCCCAATGTCCCCAGTACGGCTGCACAGAGGAGGTTCTCACAGTTTGTCCCCAGTGTCCCCAATGTCCCCTCAGTGTCCCCAGTGTCCCCTGTCCCCAGGTACAGCTGCACAGAGGAGGTTCTCACGGTGTCCCCTCAGTGTCCCCAATGTCCCCTCAGTGTCCCCAATGTCCCCAATGTCCCCAGTACGGCTGCACAGAGGAGGTTCTCACAGTTTGTCCCCAGTGTCCCCAATGTCCCCTCAGTGTCCCCAATGTCCCCAATGTCCCCAGGTACGGCTGCACAGAGGAGGTTCTCACAGTGTCCCCTCAGTGTCCCCAATGTCCCCAGTGTCCCCAGGTACAGCTGCACAGAGGAGGTTCTCACAGTGTCCCCTCAGTGTCCCCAGTGTCCCCAATGTCCCCAGGTACGGCTGCACAGAGGAGGTTCTCACAGTGTCCCCTCAGTGTCCCCAATGTCCCCTCAGTGTCCCCAATGTCCCCAATGTCCCCAGGTACGGCTGCACAGAGGAGGTTCTCACGGTGGCCGCCATGCTGTCTGTCAACAATGCCATCTTCTATCGCCCCAAGGACAAAGTCCTGCACGCCGACAGCGCCAGGGTGGCATTTAATGTCCCCGGGGGTGACCACCTGGTGCTGCTCAACGTCTACAACCAGGTGTGGCACTCTGGGGACACTGGGGACATTGGGATATGGGGGAATATGGGACACTCGGGGGCACTGGGGACATTGGGATATTGGGGACATTTGGGGGGATTGGGAACATTGGGGACACTGTGGGGGGTTTGGGGACACTGCAGTGTCCAGCAGCAGCACTGACCATGTCCCTTTGTGTGTTCTTTTCTCTTTGTCCTTGTCCTTCCTTGTCCCCAATGTCCCTGATGTCCCAAATGTCCCCAATATCCTTAATGTCCCCAATATCCCCAAATGTACCAAATTCCCCCAATATCCCCAATCTTCCCAATGTCCCCAATATTCCAAATATCCCCTGACATCCCCAATGTCATCAATGCCCCCTATATCCCCAATGCCCCCAATGTCCCCAACGCTGTCCCTGCTTTCCCCAATGTCCCCAATATCCCCAAATGTACCAAATTCCCCCAATGTCCCAAATATCCCCTGACATCCCCAATCCCCCAATATTCCCAATATCCCTAATGTCACCAATGTCCCCCAATGTCCCAAATTCCCCCAATATCCCAAATATCTCCTGACATCCCCAATGTCCCAAATGTTCCCAATACTCCCAATATCCCCAACGTCCCCAACACCCTCAATGTCCCTAATGTCCCCAACATCCCCAATGTCCCCAATACCCCCAATGTCCCTAATGTCCCCAACATCCCCAATGTCCCCAACATCCCCAATGTCCTGAATATCCCCAAACGTCCCAAATTCCCCCAATATCCCCAATATCCTTGTTGTCGTCCCCAATATCCCAAATGTCCCCAATCCCCCCGCTGTCCCCTGCTGTCCCCAACGCTGTCCCCACCGCTGTCCCTGCTGTCCCCAGTGGGTGGCCAGCGGTCACTCCCTGCAGTGGTGCTACGAGCACTTTGTCCAAGCTCGCTCCCTGCGCCGCGCGCGCGACGTTCGCGATCAGCTGCAGGGCCTGATGGAGCGAGTGGAGATCGCGCCGTCCAGCTGTGGGGCCAACCTGGACCTCGTCAGGAAGGTGAATATCCCCAGAAATCCCAAAAATGTCCCCAGAACCACAGCCAGGATATCCCCAAAATAGCCCCTAAACAGCCCAAAGATATCCCCAAAGTATCCCCAAAATACACCCGGGAGATCGCGCCATCCAGCTGCGGGGCAACCTGGACCTCGTCAGGAAGGTGACACTGCCCCAGAAATCCCAAAAATGTGCCCAAAACATCCCCAAAATACCCTTAAACATCCCCAAAACCACAGCCAGGATATCCCCAAAATACCCCTGAAATATCCCCAAAATGTCCCCAAAACCACACCGAAATGCCCCTAAACAGCCCAAAGATATCCCCAAAATACACCTGGGAGATTGCCCTGTCCAGCTGTGGGGCAACCTGGACCTCATCAGGAAGGTGAATACTGCCCCAGGAATCCCAAAAATGTCCCCAAAACCACAGCCAGGATATCCCCAAAATAGCCCCAAAATATCCCCAAAGATATCCCCAAAATGTCCCCAAAATACACCTGGGAGATTGCCCTGTCCAGCTGCGGGGCCAACCTGGACCTCGTCAGGAAGGTGAATATCCCCAGAAATCCCAAAAATGTCCCCAAAACCACAGCCAAAATGTCCCCAAAATATCCCCAAAATACACCTGGGAGATCGCGCCGTCCAGCTGCGGGGCCAACCCGGACCTCGTCAGGAAGGTGACACTGCCCCAGGAATCCCAAAAATGTGCCCAAAAACATCCCCAAAATATCCCTTAAACATCCCCAAAAACACAGCCAGGATATCCCCAAAATACCCCTGAAATATCTCCAAAATGTCCCCAAAACCACACCGAAAATAGCCCCTAAACAGCCCAAAGATATCCCCAAAATACACCTGGGAGATTGCCCTGTCCAGCTGTGGGGCCAACCTGGACCTCATCAGGAAGGTGAATATCCCCAGAAATCCCAAAAATGTCCCCAAAACCACACCCAAAATACCCCTAAAATATCCCCAAAACCACAGCCAGGATATCCCCAAAGTACCCCTGAAATATCTCCAAAATATCCCCAAAACCACACCGAAAATATCCCCAAAATATCCCCAAAACCACACCCAAAATATCTCCAAAATATCCCCAAAACCACACCCAGAATAACCCCAAAACACCACCCTGGGATCATCCCAGTCCATCTCAGTCCACCCCAGTGCTCTCCCAGTCCATCCCAGTCCCTCCCAGTAACCATGTCCCCATTTCTGTCCCCCCAGGCCATCACAGCAGGGTTCTTCTACCACACTGCCCGCCTGGCCCGCGGCATGGAGTGACCCCATAACACCATCCCAGTCCATCCCAGTCCATCCCAGTGCTCTCCCAGTCCACCCCAGTGCTCTCCCAGTCCCTCCCAGTCCCTCCCAGTAACCATGTCCCCATTTTGTCCCCCCCAGGCCATCACAGCAGGGTTTTTCTACCACACTGCCCGCCTGGCCCGCGGCGGCTATCGCACAGTCAAGCACCAGCAGGCTGTGTTCATCCACCCCAACAGCTCCCTGTTCGCCCTGCAGCCCCGCTGGGTGCTCTACCACGAGCTGGTGTGCACCTCCAAGGAGTTCATGAGACAGGTGGGGACACCTTGGGGACATTGGGGACACCTTGGGGACAGCCTGGGAACATGGGCAGGACAGTGGGACACGTGGCAGGGACACGGTGTGGGTTTGGGGACACAGCAGGGACATGCTGGGTGCTGCACCACGAGCTGGTGTGCACCTCCAAGGAGTTCATGAGACAGGTGGGGACACCCTGGGGACATTGGGGACACCTTGGGGACAGCCTGGAACATGGGCAGGACAGTGGGACAAGTGGCAGGGACACGGTGTGGGTTTGGGGACACAGCAGGGACACAAAGAGGGACATGAGGGGGACATGGTGGCTCCTGTGCCATCAACTCATCTGCACCTCCGAGGTCCCCACGTGGGGACAAGGGTGACACCAGAGGGGTGACAGGGACCTGGTGGCCACATCCCTGCAGTGACCAAAGTGACAAAGTGGTGACCCCAAGATGACCAAGCACAGGATGTGACCCCAACACACTGTCCCCAACCCCAGGTGTCCCCTTTGTCCCGGGATGTCCTCCAGGTGATCTCAGGGATGTCCCCAGCTGTCCCCAGGTGTCCCCTGTGTCCCCAAGTGATCGAGATCGACAGCTCCTGGCCGCTTGAGGTGGCCCTGAGCTGTCCCCAAGTGCCCCTAGCTGTCCCCAGGTGATCCCAGGGATGTCCCCAGGTGTCACCAGATGTCCCCTCTGTCCCCAGGTGATCGAGATCGACAGCTCCTGGCTGCTCGAGGTTGCTCCTCACTACTACCAGGCCAAGGAGCTCGAGGACGGCAGTGGCCGAAAAATGCCCAAAAAAGCCGGAAAATCGCGGGAGGAGCTCGGCTGACCCTCGGGGACACCTTGGGGACACTTGGCTGACCCTGGGGACACCTTGGGGACACTTGGGGACACTGGGGGTTGTCGCAATACAGCCCCAGCGGCAGAGGATCGGCGCCACCCCGCGCTGGGGACACTGCTGTCCCCTCTGTCACCACTGTCGAGTTTATTCTGTACATTAAGTTAAGGGGGGAGGGTTAGGGACAGGGGGAGGTGACAAAGGGGACACTCCCGGCCGGGGGGAGGGGCGTCCAGGTGTCCCCCGCGGTGGCCTCGGTGGCATCAGGGCCTGGCTAGTGCCACCGCCAGCGCCGCGGCCACCAGCAGCTTCTTGGGCTCGGGGACAGCCGTGGGGGCTGGCATCAGCTGGGGGGAGGGGACACGGGGTCAGGGGACACCGGGATGTCCCCAGGTGTCCCCAGGTGTCCCCAGACTCACCTTGTCCACGCGGTGGCAGCGGATGAGTCCCTGCGAGTTGAGGAAGAAGGTGGAGAAGGCGTCGTAGGACCTGGGGGGGGACACGGGGGGACTTGGGGACATCGGGGATGGGGTGGCATTGACAGCCCCAGGGGTGACAGGGAAAGAGGGGACAGCACGGACATTTGGGGACATCGGGGACACTGGGGATAGGGGTGGCACTGACCCCCCTGGGGTGACAGGGACACAAGGGACAACAGGGACATTGGGAGAGGGGTGGCATCAACACCACCAGGGTGACAAGAGGATGACTCAGAGGTGACAAAGGGGTGACACAGGTGTGCCCCAGGGGTGGCACTGAGCACAGCAGGCGTCTCCTGTCCTGGTGGTAGAAGGAGGTGACACAGGAGGTGACACAGGGAGGTGACACAGGTGTCACACTGACCTCAGCAGTGTCCATTTGTCCCTCCTGTACCAACGCAGCAGCAGCAGGGTGACACAGGGGTGACACAAGGGAGACACAGGGATGACATGGGTGACACAGGAGGTGACACAGGTGTCACACTGACCTCAGCAGTGTCCATTTGTCCCTCCTGTACCAACGCAGCAGCAGCAGGGTGACACAGGGGTGACACGAGGGAGACACAGGGATGACATGGGTGACACAGGAGGTGACACAGGTGTGACACTGACCTGAGCAGTGTCCGTTTGTCCCTGCGGTACCAGCGCAGCAGCAGCAAGTGCAGCAGCAGCCCGGTCAGGGTGACACAGGGGTGACACAGGGATGACAGAAGGTGACACAGGAGGTGACACAGAGGTGACACTGACCTGAGCAGTGTCCGTTTGTACCTCCTATACCAGCGCTGCAGGTGCAGGTGCAGCAGCAGCCTGGTCAGTGTGACACGAGGGTGACACAGGGCTGACATGGATGACACAGGGATGTGACACAGGTGACACAGAGGTGACACTGACCTGAGCAGTGTCCATTTGTACCTCCTATACCAGCGCAGCAGCAGCAGGTGCAGGGGCAGCCCAGTCAGGGTGACACAGGGTTGACACGGGGTGACACAGGGAGGTGACAGGTGACACAGGGGTGACACAGGTGTCCCACCCACCTGAGCAGTGTCCGTTTGTCCCTGCGGTACCAGCGCAGCAGCAGCAGGTGCAGCGGCAGCCCGGTCAGTCTCCAGCGCGCTCGGACACTCCAGTCCTCGGGGTGTTTGGTCAACGCCAGCACCTCCAGCCTCAGGCTGGCAAAGTAACCCCAGGCCAGCACCCGGCAGAGTGCCACTGCCACCGCGTACATGGCCCTGCCCCTGGGGACATCAGGGTCAGTGTCACTGTCACCTCCCTGTGCCACCCTGACACCACCCAGCAGGGTCACAGTAACCCCAGGCCAATGCCCGGCAGAGTGCCACTGCCACAGTGTACGTGGGCCTGCCCCTGGGGACACGGGGACATCATTGTCACCTCCCCGTGCCACCCTGACACCTCCCAGTTACCCCCACTATCCTGTCACCTCCCTGTCACCTCCCCTTGGCACCTTCCCGTGTCACCTCCCCGCTCTCCACCTCCTTGTCGCCTTTTTCTGTCACCTCCTTGCCACCCCCAGTGTCCCCAGTGATGTCCCCAGGGGTCCCGTGATGTCCCCAGTGTCCCCAGGGATGTGAGGGATGTCCCCAGTGATGTCCCCAGTGTCCCCAGTGTCACCCACCGCGTGTGCAGGTGCAGGATGTGGTTCTGGAACTCCACGTCAGGAGCATACAGGGAATAGTCTGGGATCTTCAGGAAGAAATTGGGGAGCTGGAGGGGGACAGGGCTGTCACCTGGGTGTCACCTGGGCTGCTGTCACCTCCCCAGTCCTGTCCCACTCCCCCCATTTGTGTCACCTCCCCTGGTTTGTCGCCTCCCCAGTCCTATCCCACTCCCCTTTTCTTCTCAATCCCGCCAGTTTTGTCACCTCCCTGGGCTGTCTTGTCACCCTCTCCCCAATTTGTCACCCCCCTTTACTTCATCGCCCCCTCTCCATCCTGTTCCCCATCTCCCAATTGTCACCCCCTCCCCAATTTGTCACCCCCTCCTCCTCTTTGTGTCCCCCCTTCTCCCCAATTTGTCACCCCCTAACTTGTCACCCCCTCCCCAATTTGTCACCCCCTCCTCCTCTTTGTGTCCCCCCTTCTCCCCAATTTGTCACCCCCCCTAACTTGTCACCCCCTCCCCACTTTCCCCCTCTCTTCCCCTCCCCTCCAGGTGTCCCCACTGTCCCTTCACTGTCCCTCTAGCTGTCACCACTGTCCCCTCCCACTGCCCCCCAGCTCTCCCCCTCCCCCACAGCTGTCCCCCCCCGCTGTCCCCACTGTCCCCCTGATTGTCCCCACTGTCCCCTGCTGTCACCTCGTGCCGCAGCCTCTCGTGCATGGTGGCCAGGTGCTCCTCCATGGAGGGGGGGTTGTTCCTGCGGCCCGGGGGTGTCCCTGGTGTCCCCAAGGGGGGTCCCGGGGGTCCCAGCAGCAGCCGGGGGGATCCCTGACATCGATGTCATCCTCGCGCCGCCCGTCCACCGTTGTCACCGGGCCACCGAGCCCCTCCAGCCCCCGGGGGGGTGACCGGGCAGGGGGACAGTGGGGCAGCAGGGACAGCGCTGCCCGGGGGCACAGGGGGGGCTGCAGGTCCTGAATTGGGGGGAAAAAAAGGGGATTTGGGGTTTGGGTTATTTGGGGAAGGGGTGGGAGCGGCAGAGTTTGCCCTATTTTGGGGGGATTTACCCCATTCTGGGGGGATTTACCCCATGGAAAAGGGGCTTTTCCTGATTTTGGGGGCATTTACCCCATTCTGGGGGGAATTTGCCCCATTTTGGAGGGATTTACTCTATGGAAGAGGGGATTTACCCCCTGGAAAAGGGGATTTTCCTGATTTTGCAGGGATTTACCCTATTTTGGGAGGATTTGCCCTATGAAAGAGAGGATTTACCTCATGGAAAAGAGGATTTTTCCCGATTTTGGGAGAATTTACCCCACCGATTTTGGGGGATTTACCCCTTTTTAGGGGAATTTGCCCCCTATGGGTCCCACAGGCCCCGCCCCCAGCAGGGCCCCGCCCTCGATTTGCATAACCACGCCCCGTAGCGGCCAAGCAAAATTATTAAAGAACCTCTATTTACATAACCACGCCCTCTCCTACCCACTCTCAATCATCGTTTCCTCGCGCGGCTCTATTTGCATAGCCCCGCCCACCACGGACCTCGATTTGCATAACCCGCTCCTTCATAAACAACCAACACCCCGCTGATTTGCATAACTCCACCCACCCCGCAGCCGCTTCGCGCTCTATTTACATAACCCAACCCCTTTCTAAACCCGCTATACCCCATTCACATAACCCCGCCCACTCCACACCGCGATTTGCATAACCCCACCCACAAATCACCATAACCCCGCCCCTCTCCCCTCAGCGCTCCCCTCACCTGCGGCCGCGCTCGGTAGCGGCGGCGCTGCGGGTCCGGCCCGGGCGCTGCTGCCGCTGCCGGAGCCCAGGCGCGGCCGGGCCGGAGGCGGACGGCGGCGGTGACGGTGGCGGTGACGTGCCGGTACATGGCGGCGCCGCTCGTCGCTGTCGCCGCTGTCGCCCTGGCGCTGCCGCCTCCTCTTCCCCTCACGCCGGGCGCTCGCTCCGCGCCTGCGCGGGCCGCGCGCGCTTCCCCCTCAGCGCGCTGCGCGTGCGCCGAGCGCGGGAAGGTGACCCGGCGCCGGCTGCGCATGCGCGGTGCTTCTGCGCTGTTCCCGCCCAGCCGCTGCTTATTCATGAGGTGAGAGGGGGCGGGGCCAAGCGGCGGGAGCCAATGGGAAGCGCGCTCTCACGCTCGGAGGCGGGGCTAATGCCATATATGGATAGCGCTTTGAACAAGCCACGCCCAGACCCGGAAAATACTCGAAGAAAGAACGAAAGCTCGGAGTCACCGGTTTTATTGAAATGTCCCCAAAAACGAGGCGGGGAGGGGAAGAGCGGAGACCCCCCGGGGCCGGGCGGGGGGGGAGGAGATAGGAACTGGTTCCCAGTAGAGTTCCAGTGGGGTGGGAACCGGTTCCCAGTGGGGTTATGGGGCAGAAATTGTTCCCCAGTGGGGCAGGAATTGTTCCCAGTGGGGTAGGAACTGGTTTCCAGTGCGCTAGGAACTGGTTTCCAGTGGGGTTATGGGGCAGGAACTGGTTCCCAGTAGGGTTATAGGACACAAATCGGTTCCCAGTAGGATAGGAACTGATTCCAGTGGGGCAGGAACTGGTTTCCAGTGGAATTAAGGGGCAGGAATTGTTTCCAGTGAGGTTATGGGGCAGGAATTGTTCCCAGTGGGGTTATGGGGCACAAACTGGTTCCCAGTGGGGTTTCCAGTGGGGTGGGAATTGTTCCCAGTACGGTTATGGGGCAGGGATTGGATCCCAGTGGGGCAGGAACTGGTTCCCAGTGGAATTATGGGGCACAAACTGGTTCCCAGTGAGGTTATGGGGCACAAACTGGTTCCCAGTGGGGTTATGGGCCACAAACTGGTTCCCAGTGAGGTTTCCAGTGGGGTGGGAATTGTTCCCAGTAGGGTTATGGGGCAGGGATTGGATCCCAGTGGGAGAGGAACTGGTTCCAGTGGGGCAGGAACTGGTTTCCAGTGGAATTATGGGGCACAGACTGGTTCCCAGTGGGATAGGAACTGGTTCCAGTGGGGCAGGAATTGTTCCCAGAGGGGTTTTGGGGCACAAACTGGTTCCCAGTGAGTCCATGCAGCCCCCAGTTGTCCCCAACCCCCCCAAAGTCCAGGTGACCCCAACCCCCCACGGCCCGGCCGGGGAGGGTCAGTGGTCAGGGGGGTCAGTGGCCATCCTGGGGGGTCAGTGGCCATCCTGGGGGGGGTCACTGGCCAAAGGGGGAGGGGCCAGGGGAGGTCAGCGGCCGACGCGCCCCAGGGAGCTGTGGGGGGAGGGGGAAAGACCTCAAACTGAGCCTAAACCAGCCCAAAATCCAACCCAAACTGAGCCCAAATCAATCCCAAACTGATCCCAAATCAATCCCAAACTGAGCCCAAACTGATCCCAAATCAATCCCAAACTGAGCCCAAATTGATCCCAAATCAATCCCAAACTGAGCCCAAATCACAAACAACACCCAAAACCCAAAACCCAAACCATCCCAAACTGATCCCAAATCAATCCCAAACTGAGCCCAAATTGATCCCAAATCCATCCCAAACTGAGCCCCAAAGCCAACCCAATCCCAAAACTGATCCCAAACCAAGTCCCAAATCTATCCCAACCCAAACCCAAAATTAAACTCAAATCGAACCCAACCCAATCCCAAAACTGAACCCAAAATCCATCCCAAACTGGTCCTAACCCACCCCAAAACTGACCCCAAACTGATCCCAAAATCAATCCTAACTCAATCCCAAAAATGACCCAAACTGATCCCAAACCAAGCCTAAAATCAGTCCCAAACCTAACCCAACCCCAAACTCCCAACCCTCCCAAAATTAGTCCTGATGCAACCCCAAAATTGACCCCAAACTGAACCCAACCCAAACTCAAAGTGGATCCCAATCCGAATCCAACCCCAAAGAAGATCCCAAACCCCAAAATGGATCCCAAACCAAACCTAACCCAAGCCCAAATGGATCCCAAACTGATCCCAAACCAAGCCCCAAATCAATCCCAACCCAAACCCAAAATCAAACCCAAACTGAGCCTCAAATCGAACCCAACCCGATCCCATCCCAATCCTGATCCCATCCCAATCCCGATCCCACCCCGATCCCAATCCCACCCCAATCCCACCCTCCCAATCCCAATCCCACCCCAATCCCATCCTGACCCCAATCCCGATCCCACCCCAATCCTGATCCCACCCCAATCCCAATCCCATCCCAATCCCAGCCCAATCCCAATCCCCACCCCAATCCCAATCCCCAAATCCCAATCCTGATCCCACCCCAATCCCAATCCCATCCCAATCCCACCCCAATCCCAATCCCCACCCCAATCCCAATCCCACCCAGCCCAATCCCAATCCCCAGCCCAATCCCCACCCCAATCCCGATCCCACCCCAATCCCAATCCCATCCCAATCCCACCCCAATCCCAATCCCGATCCCACCCCAATCCCGATCCCAATCCCATCCCAATCCCAATCCCACCCCAATCCCAATCCCGATCCCACCCCAATCCCAATCCCAATCCCACCCCAATCCCGATCCCACCCCAATCCCGATCCCACCCCAATCCCAATCCCACCCACCCCAATTCCCACCCCAATCCTGATCCCACCCACCCAATCCCAATCCCATCCCAATTCCATCCTGACCCCAATCCCAATCCCATCCCAATCCCAATCCCAATCCCATCCCAATCCCAATCCCACCCCAATCCCAATCCCGATCCCACCCCAATCCCGATCCCACCCCAATCCCAGCCCAATCCCAATCCCAATCCCAGCCCAATCCCAATCCCATCCCAATCCCTATCCCATCCCAATTCCATCCTGACCCCAATCCCAATCCCATCCTGACCCCAATCCCAATCCCACCTACCCCAATCCCGATCCCACCCCACCCCGACCCGCGGTCCCGTACCTGGCTCGGCGCGGGGGCTGCTCGGGGGCGGGGCTGGGGGGTCTCCCCGGGGGTCTCTCTGCGCAGCAGGAAAGGCCGCAGGCTGCCCCGGACCGGAGAGCCCCGCGACAGGTTAAAGGGCCACGGCGGCTCCGCCTCCTCCCGCAGGACTGGGGACAGCGAGGGACACAGCTGGGGACTCGGCCGGGACACGCCCACTGGCCACACCCACCGACCACACCCACTGACCACACCCAGGGACACAAAATGATACACCTAATGGCCACACCCACTGACCACACCCACTGACCACACCCACGAGATACAGCAAATGATGACACCTATGGCCACACCCACTGACCACACCCACTTACCACCACCCAGTGATACAGCAAATGATGACACCTATGGCTACGCCCAATGACCACACCCACTGACTCACACCCATTGACCACACCAATGGATACAGCAAATGAACATCTATGGCCACGCCCACTGACCACACCCATTGTCACACCCATGGATACAGCAAATGAAATCTATGGCCACGCCCACTGACCACACCCATGGCCACGCCCAATGACCAAACCAATGGATACAGCAAATGATGACACCTATGGCCACACCCACTGACCACACCCACTGACCACACCCATTGACACACCAATGGATACAGCAAATGACATCTATGGCCACACCCAATGGCCACGCCCATGGCCACGCCCAATGACCACGCCCAGGGACACACCCACAGACCACACCCATGGACACAGCAAATGATGACATCTATGGCCACACCCAATGACCACACCCAGGGGTGCTCCCATGGCCACACCCATCGACACACCCAATGGACACACCCCAGGGTTACACCCAATGACCACGCCCATGGACACGCCCAGCTGCCACACCCATGGATACACCTGAGAACCACACCCAAAGACAGACTGGGGTCACACCCACAGACCACACCCATCGACACACCCAATGGACACACCCAGGAGACACGCCCAATGACCTCATCCATGGCCACACCCAATGACCACACCCATTGATCCTACACCCAAGGGACACATCTGAAGACACACCCATGGACACGCCCAGGGGTGGGACAGCCATACCCATGGACACGCCCACTGGCCACACCCATAGGAAGGGGCAACCACACCCAATGACCACACCCACGGACCACACCCACGGACCACACCCAGGGCAGCCACACCCACTGACCACGCCCAGGGCGGGGCCTTACAGTCGCGCTCGGTCAGCGAGTAGGGCTTGATTGGCTCCTCCGGCCGCGGCCGCGGGAATGGACGCCGGACAGGGGCTGTGGGGTTAACGGGATGGTCAGACATGGGAATGAGCCAGAAATGGTGGAATTCAGCCCAAAATCCACTCAGGAAATGGCAGAATTCAGCCCAAAATACACCTCAGGAAACATCAAAATCCAGCCCTGGAAATGGCAGAATCTGTCCCAAAATCCATCCCAGGAAACCCCAAAATCCACCCCAAAATCCACTGAGGTAAACACCAAAATCCACCCCAAAATCCACCCAGGAAAAACACCAAAATCCTCTGGGATCTGCAAAAGAATTCCATGGAAAAACAGGAGAAGTTAGCCCAGGACTCACTGGTTCTGGTGGAGAAAAATCCTTCAAAGATGACGAAATTGTTCACCTGGAGAGCAGACAATAATTAATTTCTGTAATTCTGGTTAATTTGGTTGCCCTGGTTGCTATTTATGATAATGAAATATGAAATTAAAATATATTTAATACTTTGGTCATTTAATAATATGCATTTACTTATTGCACGTTTATTAAAAAATATATTTTTTTATATGTGCAATTAAAAAAATTTAATATTTAAATATTCTCCCCTGGGGCAATTTTCGAGGAGGAAATATTAAATCTTTAGCACTCAAGTTAAAATTTAAAATTCAAACTTCAAATTGAAAACTAAATGTTTGATTTACTGAGAAAGCAATATTTAGCATACAATAAAAAGCAATAAACATTTGGGAGGAAAACAGGAATTTCCGAGGGAATTTCGAGGGGGAAAACAGGAATTTTTGGGTGAAAAATTTCAATTTTCTTTTCCCCACTCACCTGTGGGATGACATCACAGAGCCCAAAATGTTTCCTGAGGAATCCCAGCAGTTTCTCTGAAGGTCTGTCAACAGCCAACTTCTCGGGCTGAACTCTCTCCTTCTGGAATTTCGGGATCCCAACACCTCTGTCAGCCCCAAAATGCCCTTTTTCCCACCCAAAATCCCTGTTTTCCCCAGAAAATTCCCATTTTCCCCTCTAAAATTCCCATTTCCTCCCAAAAAATCCCATTTTCCCCCTAAAAATTCCTCTTCTCCCCCTCTAAAATTCCCATTTTCCCCCTGAAAATTCCTCTTTTCCCCCTCAAAACTCCCATGTTTCCCTCAAAACTCCCATTTCTCCCTCAAAATCCCCGTTTTCCCCCAAAATCCCCATTTCCCCCCCAAAAATCCTAATTTTCCTCAAAAATCCCCATTTTTTCCTCCCCCCAAAATCCCCATTTCTCCCCCAAAATCCCCACACTTCCCCCCCAAAATCCCCATTTTCCCCCCAAAATCCCCATTTTCCCCCAAAATCCCCATTTTTCCCCAAAATTCCCGTTTTTTCCCCCCAAACCTGCAGCATCTCCCTGAAGAGCTCCCTGCCCAGCCCTCGGCGCTGCTGAGATTCGTGGATGTAAAAATCCAAAACACACAGAGGTTCAACCTCCACGTGGGATCCGTCACGGTCCTGGGGGGAAAAATCCCAAAATTCCATGGGATTATTCCCAAAAATCCCAAAATTCCACGGGATTATTCCCAAAAATCCCAAAATTCCACGGGATTATTCCCAAAATTCCGTGGGATCCTTCCCCAAATTCCTTGGGATCAATCCCAAAAACCCCCAAATTCCATGGGAGTGTTCCCGGAAATCTCAAAATTCTGTGGGATTATTCCCAAAAATCCCAAAATTCTATGGGATTATTCCCCAAACTCTGTGGGATCATTCTCATAAATCCCCAAATTCCACGGGATCATTCCCAGAAATCCCCAAATTCCAAGGGATTATTCCCAGAAATCCTCAAATTCTGTTGGATCCCCAAATTCCATGGAATTATTCTCAGAAATCCCCAAATTCTGTGGGATCGTTCTCAGAAATCCTCAAATTCCCTGGGATTATTCCCAGAAATCTCCAAAATTCCCAGCAGGACTCACCAGCAGGAAAAGTTTCTTGTATCCAACCTTGAGGAATCCCAGCACTGCACCTTTGGGGGGCCTGGGGGGATTTGGGGGAAGTTAGTTTTTGGGGGAATTTTGGGGGAATCTGGGGGGTCTTGGATGGGTTTTGGGGGAATTTTGGGGAGGGCTGGGATGGATTTGGGGGGAAAAAGTAGATTTGAAGAGGAAATTTGGGGGTCTGAGGGCGATTTTGGGGAGATTCTGGGGTTACTTTGGGGTGATTTTGGGGTATTTTAGGGTCTCACCGGGTGTCCCTCAGGATGTACACCACATGCAGTCTGAGGTGTGTTTTTGAGGATATTTTGGGGTATTTTTAGGTGATTTTAAGGTGATTTTGGGGTCTCACTGCGTGTCCCTCAGGATGTACACCACATGCAATTTAAAGTGTGTTTTTGAGGATGTTTTAGGGTGATTTTAGGGTATTTAAAGATCATTTTAAGGTGATTTTGGGGTCTCACCAGGTGTCCCTCAGGATGTACAGCACATGCTGGTTGAGGTGTGTTTTTGGGGATATTTTGGGGATATTTTAAGGTGATTTTAGGGTGATTTTGGGGTCTCACTGCGTGTCCCTCAGGATGTGCACCACATACCGGTTGAGGTGTGTTTTTGGGGATATTTTGGGGTGATTTTGAGGATATTTTAGGGTGATTTTGGGGTCTCACCGGGTGTCCCTCAGGATGTGCACCACATGCAGTCTGAGGGGTGTTTTTGAGGATATTTTTAGGTGATTTTAAGGTGATTTTGGGCTCTCACCGGGTGTCCCTCAGGATGTACACCACATGCTGGTTGAGGTGTGTTTTTGGGGATATTTTGGGGTATTTTAAGGTGATTTTAGGGTGATTTTGGGGTCTCACCGGGTGTCCCTCAGGATGTACACCACATGCAGTCTGAGGGGTGTTTTTGAGGATATTTTGGGGATATTTTGGGGTATTTTAGGGTGATTTTGGAGTCTCACCGGGTGTCCCTCAGGATGTACACCACATGCAGTCTGAGGGGTGTTTTTGAGGATATTTTGGGGATATTTTGGGGTATTTTAGGGTGATTTTGGGGTCTCACCGGGTGTCCCTCAGGATGTACACCACATGCAGTCTGAGGTGTGTTTTTGGGGATATTTTGGGGTATTTTAGGGTGATTTTGGGGTCTCACCGGGTGTCCCTCAGGATGTACACCACATGCCGGTTGCTCTCCATTCGGGTCGCACTCGTCACAGGGGTGGAGAGACCCTGGGCCTGCCTGGGGGGACACAGGACCCCCCGTGACCCCCAAATTTTCCCCAGGACCCCCATTTGACCCCACAGTGTCCCCAGTGACCCCCCAAATTTTCCCCAGGACCCCCAAATTTGACCTCAAACCGTCCCCAGTGACCCCCCAGGACCCCTTTGTGACCCTCAGGACCCCAAATATTCCCCAGAAACCCTCATTTGACCCCACACTGTCCCCAATGACCCCTTTGTGACCCCCAAATTTTCCCCAGGACCCCTCACTGACCCCTCAGACCCCCCAGATTCCATCCCCATTGTCCCCAGTCCCCCTCAGTCCCCCACCTTGGCCGAAGCCTTGCCCAGCTCATCGATCACCATCCTCAGCTGCTGCTCCAGCTCCTCCCTGCACGGAAACACCGAGAGCTGCCATTGTCACCCCGCTTTCCCCTCACGAAAACCCCAAAATTCCCCCCAATCCCCCTCAATTTGGGGGGGGTCCGCCAGTTTCCCGGCTTGCCCCGCGCCGCTCCTTCCCGGCCTGCCCCGCGCGGCTCCCGGTACCGTTTGGCGTTGCCGCCGCGCCCCGCGGGCCGCAGGTGTTGATCCACCACGCAGAAGCGGTCGCCGAGCACCGGGGCCAGGTCGAAGGGGAACTCCATGGTCGCCCCGCGGGCCCGGCCCGGCCCGGCCTGGCCCCGCCGCCTCCTCCGCCCGCCGGGCCCGCCGGGCCGCCACCGCCACGGCCGCGCCCGGGCGGCAAAGGAACCGCGCCCTCCGCGGGGAGGAATCAGCCAATCGCGGCCGGCCCCGCCAAACGCCGGCCAATCGCTGCGCTCCGTTCAGCCGGCCTTAGCAACCGAGTCCCGCCCTTAGCAACCGCCAGCCAATCGCTGCCGCTGCCGCGCCCGTTCTTAGCAACCGAGTCCCGCCCATGGTAACCGCCAGCCAATCGGCGCTGCCCGTTTGACAGCGCTGAGGAACAGAGTCCCGCCCATGGCAACCGGCAGCCAATCGCTGTCCATGCCGGGCCCGTCCTTAGCAACCGAATCCCGCCCCTGGCAACCGCTCATCAATCATGGCCGCCGCCTAGCCCGTCCTTAGCAACCTAGTTCTGCCAATGGCAGTCACTCACCAATGGCCGCCGCCCCTTCTCCCGCCCTCAGCAATCAAATCCCACCCATAGCAACCGCCGGCAAATCCCTTCCGCTCTCGGGCATCAAGCCACGCCCCCAGCAACGCCTCGACCAATCAATTGTGCTCTCCTGACTAAGCTCCGCCCCCGGCACATGCTCGCCCAATCGCTGCCGCCCATTCTGCCGTCCTTAGCAACCAAGCCCCGCCCTCCTTAGCAACCCGCTCTTCCCGCCACGGCAAAGCATGACGGGAAGCACCACCCCGCCGCCGCAAGGCATTGTGGGATATACTCCCCCTCCCACCGCCGCCATTTTGCGCCTCGGCCGCCATTTTGGCCTCGTGCCTCAGTTTCCCTGACTTAAAAAAAAGACAATTTTGTGGAGTTTTTAAACGTTTTATTTCCCCGACGGGCTCGGGGGTTATCGGGGTAATCCTCCTTGAGGAACCCGCGGTACAGGCGGCGCATTCGAGCCACCTGGGCGGCAGGAGGTTGCTGCCATTCGTACCAGGGGTACCAGGCCTGGGTTTCTCCCCTCAGGGCAGGAGCTGCGGGAGTTTTCCCCACGGCAGCGTGCTGGTTGGAGAAATCCTCCTCAGGAACCTCCACGAAGGGGACGTTGAGCCACAGGAGCCCTGGAGAGAGGAGTGAGGGGTTTGGAGGGAAGGCAGAGGGGTTGGGAATCCATAAATTCCCAGGTTTGGGGCTCACCGTGGTCCTGGGCCTTGGCGATGGCCTGGGAGAGGAGTTTGTGCTGCTTCATGCAGATTCCTGAGGGGAAAAAGGGTCAGGGAGACACAAAAGTGGCTTTTAGGATGCAAAGGTGACTTTTGGGACACAAAGGTGACTCTTGGGACACCAAACTGTCCCCTCACCTGTGTGGATTGGGTGGAAAATGACACCAGAGTGAGGGCAGATGAACTGATCCAGCAGCTTCACATTCTGCAGGGAGAGAAAAGGGGAAAAAATAGGGTAAAGTGGTAAAAAAGAGGGAGAAAGGGGTAAAAAATGGGGTAAAGGGGTAAAAAGAGGGAGAAAATGGGTAAAAAAAGAGGGTAAAGGGGTAAAAAGAGGGAGAAAATGGGTAAAAAAGAGGGAGAAAATGGGTAAAAAAGAGGGAGAAAATGGGTAAAAAAGAGGGAGAAAATGGGTAAAAAAGAGGGAGAAAATGGGTAAAAAATAGGGAGAAAATGGGTAAAAAACAGGGTAAAAGGGTAAAAAAGAGGGTAAAGGGGTAAAATAGAGGGAGAAAGGGGTGGAAAATGGGGTAAAAAAGCCATAAAGCGGGTAAAGATAAGGCAAAAGGGGGAAAAAGAGGAAAAACCAAGGAGGGAAAGAGGTGAAAAGCAAGGGAAAATCAAGGAAAAAGGAATAAAAAAGAGGAAAATGTGGTGAGAAAGATGGACAAGAAGGGAAATTACAGGGAAAGGAGGGAAAAGGGAGTAAAAGAGAGGAAAAATAGGATGAAGGAGGAGAAGAGATTAAAAGAGAGGGGAAAAAGGGGGAAAGAAGAGGGAAAAGTGGGATAAAGGAAAGGGAAAAAGGGAGGAAAAAGGGAAGAGGAGATAAAAAAGAGGATGAAAAAAAAGAAAAATGGAAGGAAAAAGCAGGAAAAGAGGGAGAAGTACAGGAAAAGGAGATAAAAAAAGAGAAAGGGAGTAAAAAGAGGGAAAAGGGGAGCAGAAGGAAAAGCTTTGCCCTCAGATCCCCCAAACTCACCCGAAAATCCACCAGCAGGTTCCTGTCCCGGCAGATGGGACAAGGATTTCCTGCAGTCTTCCCCCGGCGCTGAGGGAAAAACGGGAATGGAGATATTCCAGTCACTCCCAGTGCCTCCCAGAATGTCCCAGTGTTCCCAAAATGCCAGCTGGAAACCTCAGGGGTCTCCAAAATGCCCCCCAGTGCCTTCCCAGTGCCTCCCAGTAACTCCCAGAATGTCCCAGTGTTCCCAAAATGCCAGCTGGAAGACCTCAGGGGTCTCCAAAATGCCCCCCAGTGCCTTCCCAGTACCTCCCAGTGCCTCCCAGTGTATCCCCAGTCACTCCCAGTGCCTCCCAGAATGTCCCAGTGTCCCCAGAATGCCAGCTGGAAACCTCAAGGGTCTCCAAAATGCCCCCCAGTGCCTCCCAGTAACTCCCAGAATGTCCCAGTATCCCCAAAATGCCAGCTGGAAACCTCAGGGGTCTCCAAAATGCCCCCCAGTGCCTTCCCAGTGTCTCCCAGTAACTCCCAGAATGTCCCAGTGTTCCCAAAATGCCAGCTGGAAGACCTCAGGGCTCCTCAAAATGTCCCCCAGTCCATCCCAGTCACTCCCAGTGTCCCCCCAGTACCCTCCAGTCTCTCCCCGAGGCTCTTAAGCAATAGCAAAAGGCACCCTAAGTCCCTCCTGACACCCCAAACAGCCCCTTAAACCGCCTGAGATGTCCCCAGTGTGTCCCCAGCGTCCCCCAGTGCCCTCCCAGTCACTCCCAGTGTCCCCCCAGTACTTCCCAGTGCTCCCAAGTGTCCCCCCAGTCCCTCCCAGTGCCCTGCCAGTCATTCCCAGTGTCCCCCCAGTCTCTCCCAGTGCCTCCCCGAGGCTCTTAAGCAGCAGCATAAGGGACCCCAAGTCCCTCCTGACCCCCCAAAAAGCCCCTCTAACCCCCTGAGATGTCCCCAGTGTGTCCCCAGTGCCCTCCCAGTGCTCCCAGTGCTCACCAGGCAGGTCTTGCGGGTGTGCTGAGGGGGGATGGATCCCTTGTGGTTGCGGCGGTAGTTGTGCCACACGGGGTTGTCACCGTAGGTGGCTCGGTACTCTGATGGGGACATTTTTGGGGGGTTTAGGGGTTGAGGACCCCAAAATCCCCCCTGACCCCCAAAAATCCCCAAATATACACAAACCTTCGCTCTCCAGGTACTCCCAGGGCCGCTCCAGGTAGGGGGAGGGGGCGGGCTGGGGGTCCTTGGGGGTTTCCTGGGTGCTGCAGAGCCGGGGGAGGTCCTGGGGGAGGGGTTGTGACGTCATAGTTGTGTCCCGAATGATGACGTCACACATCACGCAGGGTCGCCCCGTCCTCTCCCTCTCATTGCCCAACCCCTGGCAGTGACGTCACGGGTACACTGCCCGCGGTGACGTCACTGCCCGACCCGAAACAGTCTGCAGCGCGATATGACGTCACCGCAATGCGGATAGTGACGTCACGCTCCGCTAAACCACGCCCCCCTCCCCGGCCTTAGCGCCCCCTGGCGGAGAGCCCAACCGCGCGCAGTGACGTCACTCGCCCCGCCCGCCGCACGTGGCCCGCGCTGCCCCTTCCCCTCCCCCCACCTCCCCCTCACTCCCCTCCCCCCAATTCCCGCTGCCTCCTCCCCGCCATTCCCCGCCTCACCTGAGCCCACCGCCGCCTCCTCACGCCTCCTCCTCCTCCTCCCGCCGCCCTCAGCGCCGCCGCCGCCCAGGCCAGCGCCATCTTCCCGCCTCTCCCCGCCCCGCCCCGCCCTTTCCCTCACGCGGGGGCGGAGCGCCGCCATCTTGCCTTGCGGCCGCTCCGCCCTCCTCCTCCCCGCTCCCTCAGGCAGCCGCGCATGCGCAGCGCCCTCCCCGCGCCCTCCCCGAATTAAAACTGCGCCACACGGCCCGCGGACAATGGCGGGCGGAGGCCGCGCGTGCGCACTGAGGCTCCCGCGCAGCCGCCGTTGGGCTGCTCAACGGCAGGAGGGGGCGTGACCAGCGCGCGCCGGGGGCGTGGCCAGGCGAGGGGCGTGGCCCGGTATAAAAAGCCGCGCCCGGCTTCGCCGCCGCCATTCTGAGGGCTGGTGGAGGTGAGTAGAGAGCTGCGCTGGGCTGGCGGTTTTTCGGCGGGGAAGGGGCGCGGGGGGGTTTTTCCCTTTTTTTTGCCTTTGGGGGGGCTCTTGAAACGCCAATTGTCGTTAATTCGGCGAAAAATGCGGCTTTTCCCGTCTCGAAGCCCCTCCGGGGCCGCCGCCGCCCTCATGTCTCCTCAGAGCTGAGCCCCCCCCACCCCAAGGGCGTTTCCTCGTTTATTTTTTTTCGTTTTTCTCCCGTTTAAACTCCAAATTTTCCCTGGGGATAACAGCTTCTAATCGTTTCGTGTCTTTTCTTCTTTGCTTCTAATTGCTTTTTTTTTCAATTTTTTTTTTCTTTTTGTCGTTATGCCCACCCCAACCTCCCCCCCCCCTTTTTATTTTTCCTTTCCCCGCTCCAGGTTTGGTTGGTCTTGAGAGACGCCGTCGCCTTTACCACGAGAGAAAAACAATACAAACAATACAAAATACAATACAAAACGCGAACAAAACAACAAACAATATATATACAATAATAGAGGGGAAGGAAAAAAAAGGTTTTCTGTGCCCCTTTGCCGTGAAGAGCCGCCGCAGCCTCTCCGTCCTTTGGACCGTCCTTGGAAGCCGTTCCAAACCCGAAGGAAACTTCACTTTAAAAAACATATTTCCCTCTTCTTTCCCCCCCCAAAAACAAAGGCAAAAAACCCACTTTTTTTTTAACAAAAAAACCCAAGCAACTTTTTTTTTTATTCAGGTTTTTTTGTTTTTCGGTTTCTAGCTCGACCAATTTAGCTCGATCCACTCCTTTAGGGCTTTAAAAAAAAACAACCAAAAAAAACCAAAGGAAAAAAAAACCCTTTAAAAAAATAACCAAAATACCCGTCAAGCTGCAAAAAAAAAGTTGCTGCGTTTTTTTTAAAGCCATGACTAAAAACAAACGAATTTTTTGGCTCTAACACCACCTCCAAATGCCAAAATCCAAACCTTGAAGCGCTGTCGGCTGAGAAAAAAAATTGGATAGTAAGTGTTGAATTTTCAGCAGGCTCCCCCCTTCTCTCTCTCTCTCTTAAAAAATACAAGAAAAAAACCCTTAAAAAACCTGATTTATTTGTCACAAAGAGCAAAAATAATGGGAGGAAGATTTCCCCCCACCGTGTGCTTGAGGAGGACGTGGGCTGTGCCAAAAAAAGGTGGTGAAAGCTGGAAATTTCGGGGGGATTTCGGGAGAAAAAAGCGGTTTTCGGAGGAGGAGGAGGGGTCACCGAGCAGCTCCCACGGTTTAAAAAAAAAAAAAATCCATAAAAGAAAAAAAAATACCCCAAAAAAAGCTGGAAAATGGCCCCCAAAAAAATCGCGCGGTGGGGGAGACGGAATTTCGGGAATTCCGGGAATTTTCGGGGCATTCCCGGCCGGCAATCTGTACATAAAGATTGCAAAAAAAAAAAAAAACAAAAAAAAGGAAGGGGGGAAAGGGGAGGAAAAAAAAATAATCCGCGCGGGGGGTGGGGAAGGTTTGGAAATTTCAAAAAACGAGCTGATTTCTTTCCTATTTTTATTTTTTAGGTGCCATTTTAGGATTGTTTTTTGCGCTGAGAAACGCGGGGGGGGAGGGAGGTTAAAAATTTCGGGGTTTGGGTGAAATTCGGGCGAAATTTGGGTTTAATTTGGGATATTTGAGGGGGGGGAGGTGGCAATCTAGCAATAAAGATTGCTAGGCAGGCTGAGCTTTACCCAAATTCTGCTTTTTTTCCCCCAAAAAAAGCAATTTAAATCACCCCCCCCTTCCTAGGGCAGCTCCAAAATGGCTGCCGCTCTTTGTTTTCCCAAAAATCGGATTTTTTCCTTGCCTAATTCCGCTGGTTTTTGGGGATTTTTATTAGATCTCAACCCCCCCCTCTTATTCCTCGACCCCCCCCTCGTTAATTTTTGGGATTTTCATCCCAAATCCTGGTGGTTTTTTAGGATTTATTCGTGGGGGGAAAACGGGGGTTGAGCGGTTTTTTTTGTAACAAATTTCTCTTTGTGTCTGTGCTTCTTCCCCCTTTCAAACCACCCTAAAAACCCCCAAAATTCCTTAAAAAAATTGCTTTAAAACCCCCAAAATTGGGTTTTTTTCCCCAGTTTAAAATGGCGCCGAGGCCTCGCTGCCAATGCTCCTCCCACCATGAGGCCACCCTGAAAAATCCCATTTTTTCCCCCTTTTTTCAGCCCCCCTTGCCCCAAAATCCCTTTTGAACTCCCCCTTCCACCCCAAAAATCCTCTTTTTTCCCCTTTTTTCCACTCGATTTTGATCCATTTTTTGTTTTTCTCTCTCCTCTCTCCCTTTTTCCTGCTTTTTTGGGGTTTTTTTGGGGGATTTCAGGGGGTTTTGGGGGATTTGGGGAGGGGGAGGAGCAGCGGCCTGGACCTTTGATAATCTGAATTTCTTTCTTTGTTGAAATGCTACCACTGGGCTTCACCCCCCTCGCCACACACCAAAAAAATAGGAATTTTGGGAGGGGAAAACACCCCCAAAACTCCACTTTTTCCCGATTTTCAATGGTTTTGCCCCGTTTTTGCAGCTTAGGAAGCTTTACCTCAGCAAAGGGAGGGAACAGCCTCAACCCGGGTAAGCAAAAAATCCTTTTTTTTTTTTTTTTTTTTTTTTTTTCTTTTTTTGGGATTAATTCCATTTCACGGCCTTTGGATATCCAGGGTTTTGAAACGTCCAAATTCCCTTTTTTTTTCCCCCTTTTTCCCTCTCCTGGTGCATGCAGCAGTCGGGAGTTGGGTTTTTCCTGCTTTTTTAGCCTCAAAATTCGACAGGTTTGGGTAAAAACCACCGAAATCCCTTCAAAAATTGGCATTTTTGGGGAACAAACCCATTTATTTCTCACTAATTTCCCCAAATTCTGTTCTTTTCTCCCCAGTGGTAGCATTTCCTCAATTTGGGGTCCCCAGTGAATTCCTCTCTCAAAAACCTCATTTTTGGGGGTTAAAATGAGTCAAAAATGCTGTAAAATCCTAATTTTTGGGGGGGTGGGGTGACCCACCCAATTCCCCCCAATTTAGGGGTTGGGATTTCCCCTCCCCCCCTAAAAAAATGGGATTTTCCCCTTTTTTGGGGGAATTTTGGGTCCCAAGCCCTTTTAGGGGGGGTCAGGTGAGGCTTTGTTGCTGTAGAACTCCAAAATTTGGGGATAAAAACCCCAAAATCTGTGTTTTTGGGGACCTCAGGACCCTTTTTTTGGGGGGTCAAAGGTGACAGTGAACATTTGGGATTAAATCCCCCAATTTTGGGGTTTTCCCCTCATTCTTGGGGTGATTTTCGCTGGTTTAACCTTTCCTTGTGTCTTTGCAGAGGGGTGGCTTTGCTGAACCCCCCATTAATTAATTTCTCCTAATTTGGGGCTTTAATTAATTAACTTGGGGCAATTAATTAATCCCAGTTCTGGCTGCCCCTCCCCCCCCCCCCAAAAATTAAGATTTTGGGGGAATTTTGACCCCAAAAATTGGTATTTCTGTGGAATTTTCACCCCAAAAATTGAGATTTTATGGGAATTCCAACCCCAACCCCCCCAGCTCCTCCCCCTGCCCTCGTTAAGGAAACTGGGGCATAATTAAGCTTTAATTAGTGCTGATTAATGATGTCAGAGCCTGAAACTCCCCAGGAAAGGGGGGAGGGGAAACCCAGATTGGGGTCAATGAGCGTCGGGTGATTAAGGGGGGTTTGGCCTTAATTAATGAGGTGTTAATTACTGGTTGGTTGGTTAGTCAGAGGGTTTAATTATGGGGAGGGGGGTGACACCCCAAATGAAGTGGCAGCTCGTTAATTAACCCCTGCTTAATTAAACTGGGGGGGGGAGTTGTTGAAAAAAAACCCCGCAGACCCTTGTTGTGCTCATTAATTAACAAAAAATTCATGAAATTTTGGGGGGAAACTGTTGGAAATGACAGAATTGATTTCATTTTTTGGTAATTTAATGGGATTAATTCACTTTTTAATTAAAATTTTGAAGGGGGACACGGGGTTTGTGTTACCCCCACTCTGGGTGACCCTAAGTTGTCCTCCCCAGTGTTAATTAATAGATTAATTAATTAATAAAGTGATGGGAATAGCATCAGAGGGGGAGGGGAGCTCTGACTGTCCCCAGTGTCCCTTGGGGGTCCCTGGGACCCCAAATTGGGGCAAATTTCTAGCTTTTTGGGGTCGTTTTCCAGCTTTTTAGGGTTGATTTCCACCTTTTGGGGTTATTTTCCAGCTTTTGGGGTTGATTTCTCTCTGTTCAGACTGGTTTTCCAGGTTTTTAGGGTTGTTTTCCAGGTTTTTAGGGTGGTTTTCCTGCTTTTTGGGGTAATTTTCCAGCTTTTTGAGGGCGATTTCCTCCTTTTTAGGGTTGGTTTCCATCTTTTGAGGGACAATTTCCAGCTCTTTGAGGTTGATTTCCCCTTTTTGGGGTTGATTTCCTCCTTTTCAGGGTAGTTTCCAGCTTTTTGATGTGATCTTCCAGCTTTTGGAGTTTATTTCCCTCATTTTGATGCCAATTTCTTGCTTTGCAGGGTCAATTTCCAGCTTTTTCAAGGCTGATTTCCAACTTTTTGATGTTGTTTTTTACTTTCTTGGCATTCCTTTCCCCATTTTCCCTTTTTTAGGGTTGGTTTTCATCTTTTAGGGTCAATTTCCATCTTTTTTGACCCTGATTTCAACTTTCTGGGGTTGTTTGCCAGCATTTTGAGGCTGATTTCATGGTTTTTAGGGTTGTTTCCAGCTTTTTGATGTGTTCTTCCAGCTTTTGGAGTTGATTTCCCTCATTTTGAGATCGATTTCCTTCCTTTTAGGGTTGATTTCTTGCTTTTTGAGACTGATTATCAGCTTTTTGTGGTTGTTTTTCACTTCTTTAGCTTTATTTCTTTATTTTTCTCTTTTTTAGTGTTAGCTTTCATGTTTTAAGGTCAATTTCCAGCTTTTTCAAGGCTGCTTTCCAGCTTTTTGGGGTTGTTTTTCCACTTTTTTTGCATTTATTTTCCCGTTTTGCCTTTTTTAGGATTGGTTTTCATCTCCTAGGGTTAATTTCCAGGTTTTTGGAGGCTGATTTCCAACTATTTGGGGTTGTTTTTCACTTCTTCAGCTTTATTTCCCCCTTTTTCTCTTTTTTAGTGTCAGTTTTCATGCTTTACAGGCAATTTCCAGTTTTCTGGGGTGGTTTTTCACTCTTTTTGCATTCATTTCCCCATTTTCTCTTTTTTAGGGTTGGTTTTCATCTCTTAGGCTCAATTCCCAGCTTTTTGCAGGTTGATTTTCAACTTTCTGGGGTTGTTTTTTACCTTTTTTTTTTCCATTTCCCCCCATTTCCCCATTTTTAGGGTTAGTTTTCATCTCTTAATGTCAATTCCCAGCTTTTTTGGGGTTATTTTCCACCTTTTGGAGATCAGTTCCCCCATTTTCAGGGTTGATTTCCCCCGTTTCCCTCTCACCACCCCACTCAGCTCTCATTTTACCCCAAAATTTCCACATCCCATAAATCCAATGATTCTCCCCACCCTCCTAACCCTCATTTTTTCCCCATTTTTCCCCATTTTTTCCCATTTCCAGGCTGTTCCTGCCATGGGCTCAGGCCCCATCGACCCCAAGGAGCTCCTCAAGGGCCTCGACTGCTTCCTGGGCCGAGATGGGGAAGTCAAAACCATGGATGGAATCTCCAAAATATTCAGGTGAGACCCCAAAACGCCCATTTTTGGGACCCTGATCCCTTTTTTTTTAAATCCACACCCACTAATTAATGTGAATTAATGTTAATTAGCCTCATGAAGGACTCTCAGAAGATGGTGAGTCGCTGCATTTATCTGAATATTCTGCTGCAGACTCGAGCTCAGGACATCCTGAACAAGTAAGTGTGGAAAAATGGGATTTTTGGGGGAAATTTGGGTGGATTTCAGGGTTTTCCCAGCCAAATCTTGGTGGAATTCCAGTTTTTTTTCCCTCAGATTTATCATGGAAATGGAAAATGTGATTTTGAGTGGATTTTTTGGGTGGGTTCGGGTGGATTCCGGGTTTTCCCAGCCAAATCTTGATGGAATTCTGATTTTTTTCCCTTCAGATTTATCATGGCCAAGTAAGCATGTGGAAAACATGATTTTGAGTGGTTTTTTTTTGGATTTTGGTCAATTCAGGGTTTTCCTAGCGAGATCCAGATAGAATTCCCACTTTTCCCCCTCAGGTTTATCCTGGCTTAGTAAGCACACGGAAAAAGTGGGATTTGAGTGGATTTTAGGTGGATTTTGATGGATTCTGACTGGAATTCCCACTTTTTCCCCCTCAGATTCATCCTATTAAAGGAATCACATTGAAAAGCAAATTTTAGGCCGATTTAGGTGGATTTTAGGTCAATTTAGGTAGATTTTACGTGGATTTTGAGTGTATTTTTTTTTAATTTCAGACAGATTCTGGTGGAATTTGAAGTTTTTGAGATTTTTCCAGCCAGATCTGGACAGAATTCCTACTTTTTTCCCTCAGGTTCATCCTAGTAAAGTGACCACACTGAAAATTGAATTTTAGGTCAATTTAGGTGGATTGTAGGTGAATTTTGAGTGGATTTTTTTCCTGGATTTTTCTGGATTTCAGGCAGATTCTGGTAGAATTTGATGGTTTTGATGTTTTCCTAGCCAGATCCAGACAGAATTCCCACTTTTTTCTCTCAGGTTCATCGTGGCCAAATAACCACATGGAAAAGCGAATTTTAGGTCGATTTAGGTGGTTTTTACATGGATTTTGAGCAGTTTTTTCCCAGATTTCGGGCAGATTCTGGTAAACTTTGACTGTTTTGAGGTTTTCCTGGCCAGATCCAGATAGAATTCCCACTTTTTTTCCTCAGATTCATCCTGGCTGCGTAACAACACGGAAAAGTGAATTTTAAGCCAATCTAGGTGGATTTTAGGCCAATTTAGGGGTTTTTTTACATGGATTTTTCTAGATTTTGGGCAGATGCTGATAGAATTTGATGTTTTTCAGTTTTTCCCAGCCAGATCCAGACAGAATTCCTACTTTTTTCCCTCAGGTTTATCCTGGCCAAGTAACCACATGGAAAAGCGAATTTCAGGCCAATCTAGGTGGATTTTAGGCCAATTTAGGTGGATTTTGAGGGGATTTTTTCCATTTTTTTTCCAGATTTCAGGCAGATTCTGGTATAATTTGATATTTTTGAGTTTTTCCCAGCCAGATCCAGCCAGAATTCCCACTTTTTTCCCTCAGATTCATCCTGGTGAGATAACCCCATTGAAAACCACAATTTATGTCAATTCAGGTGGCTTTTGAGTGGATTTTTTCCATTTTTTTTCTAGATTTCAGGCAGATTCTGGTAGAATTTGATATTTTTGAGTTTTTCCCGACCAGATCTTTACAAAATTCCCCTTTTTCCCCCCCCAGGTTCATCCTGGTAAAATAACCACATTGAAAAGCGAATTTCAGGCCAATCTGGGTGGATTTTAGGTCGATTTCCGTGGATTTTGAGTGGATTTTTTCCAGATTTCGGGCAGATTCTGGTATAATTTGATGGATTTGAGTTTTTCCCAGCCAGATCCGGACAGAATTCCCACTTTTTTCCCTCAGATTCATCCTAGTAAAGGAATCACATTGAAGAGCAATTTTTAAGCGGGTTTAGGTGCATTTCAGTGCATTCTGAGCGGATTTTTTCCGGTTTTTTCTGGATTTTGAGTAGATTCTGGTAGAATTCGATGGATTTGAGTTTTTCCCAGCCAGGTCTGGCCAAAATTCCCACTTTTTTCCCTCAGGTTCTTCCTAGTAAAGTGACCACATTGAAAAGCGAATTTTAGGCCAATTTAGGTGGATTTTGAGTGGATTTTTTCCATTTTTTTTCTAGATTTCAGGCAGATTCTGGTATAATTTGATATTTTTGAGTTTTTCCCAGCCAGATCCAGCCAGAATTCCCACTTTTTTCCCTCAGATTCATCCTGGTGAGATAACCCCATTGAAAACCACAATTTATGTCAATTCAGGTGGATTTTGAGTGGATTTTTTCCATTTTTTTTCTAGATTTCAGGCGGATTCTGGTAGAAGTTGATATTTTTGAGTTTTTCCCGACCAGATCTTTACAAAATTCCCATTTTTTCCCCTCAGATTCATCCTGGTAAAATAACCACATTGAAAAGCGAATTTCAGGCCAATCTGGGTGGATTTTAGGTACATTTAGGTGGATTTTGAGTGGATTTTTTCCAGATTTCGGGCAGATTCTGGTAGAATTTGATATTTTTGAGTTTTTCCCGACCAGATCTTTACAAAATTCCCATTTTTTCCCCTCAGATTCATCCGCATCGGGGGCTACAAGCTGCTCAACACGTGGCTCACAGGCTCCAAGGCTGCCAACAATGTTCCTTTCCTGCAGCAGCTCCTGCTCACCCTGCAGCACCTGCCGCTCACCGTGGACCACCTCAAGCAGGTCTGGGCACTTGGGGACACTTGGGTGGCCTTTGGGGACACTCAGAGTAACTTTTGGGGACACTCTAGTGGCTTCTGGGGACACTCGAGTAACTTTTGGGGACACGCCGGGTGGCTTTTGTCACTTCTAAATGGGTTTTGTGACTCCCAGAGTGACTTTTGTCTCCTTCAAGTTCCTTCAAGAAGCTTTTGGGGACACTCAGGTGGCTTTTGGGGACACTCAGGTGGCTTTTGTCACTCCCAGAGTGGCATTTGTCCCATTCCAGGGTGGTTTTTGTCTCATTTAAGTTCTTCAGGAGACTTTCGGGGACACTCAGGTGGCTTTTGTCACTTCTAAATGGGTTTTGTGACTCCCAGAGTGGCTTTTGTCTCCTTTAAGTTCCTTCAAGAAGCTTTTGGGGACACACAGGTGGCTTTTGGGGACACTCTGATGGCTTTTGTCACTCCCAGAGTGGCTTCTGTGCCATTCCAGGCTGGTTTTTCTCTCATTTAAGTTCCTCCAAGAGACTTTTGGGGACACTCGGGTGGCACTTGGGGACACTCAGGTGGCCTTTGTCCCCCCCAAGGTGGCTTTTGTCTCCCTGAGGTGACATTTGTCTCCCTGAGGTGGCTTTTGTCTCCTTTGGGTTCCTTCCTGGGTGGCTTTTGTGTCCCCAGGGTGACTTCAGTCCCTCATGGGGTGAATTTTTTGTCACTGAGGTGATTTTTGTCCCCCCTGGGGTGGATTGGGTGTCCCCAAGGTGGATTTTGTGTCCCCCAGGGTCACTTTTGTCCCCTCTGAACTTTAATTTCCTTTGCAGAACAACACAGCCAAGCTGGTGAAGCAGCTCAGCAAATCCAGCGATGATGAGGGTGAGCAGAGACCCCAAAATCCTCCCTAAAATCCCCAAAATTCCCCCAAAACCTTCCTCAGACCCCCAAAATGTCCCTCAGACTCCCAAAATCCTCCCTAAAATCCCCCTGAGACCCCCAAAACCTCCCTCAGACACCCAAAATTTCCTTCAAACCCCACAAAAAACCCCACTGAGAACGCTCAAAACTCCTCTCAGACTCCCCAAAACCCTCCTGAGAATCCCAAAATCTACCTGAGAACCCCAAAATATTCCTCAGAACCCCAAAACCTTCCTCAAATTCTCTTAAATCCTTTTCAGACTCCCCAATCCCCCTAAAATCCCTTTGAGAACCCCAAAATCCCCCCGAGGAAGCCCCCCAGACCCCACAAAACCTCCTTCAAATCCCCCAAAACTACCCTTAGACCCCCAAAAATCCCCTCAAATCCCCTCCAGATCCCATTCCCCACCCCCTGCTCAATCAGTCAGTGATTAATGAATGATTAATTAACAATTAATTATCAATTAACTCCTCAGAGCTTCGCCGTTTGGCTTCCATCCTGGTCAGCGACTGGATGGGAGTGATTCGATCCCAGAGCAGCTCCCAACCCGCAGGTGAGCCCCAAAATCCCCCAAAATTCCCCCAAAATCCTCCTTCAAAACCCCAGAATTCACCTTTAAATCCCCAAAATTCCCCTTTTAAACCCCCAAATTCCCTTTTCCTACCCCAGAACGAGATAAAAAGAAGAGGAAAGAGGAAAACAAAAGCAAAACCCCAATTCCGGAGAAACCCCAGGAGGCCAAAAATGAGGCCAAAAATGAGGAAATTCCTGAAAAAAAACGGGAAAAACCCAAATCCCTGCGGACCACGGCGCCCAGCCATGCAAAATTCCGCTCCACAGGTATGGATTTTTGGGATTTTGGGGAAATTTTGGGGGTGTTTGGGGCTGGTTTTGGGAATTCGGGGCTTTTGGGGGGCAGTTTGGGGTGGATTTGGGGCTCTTTTTGGGAATTTGGGAGTGGTTTTAGGGGAAATTTGGGCTAGTTTTGGGAATCTGGGTCTCTTTTGGGGAATTTGTGGTGGAATTTGGGCTGGTTTGGGGGGAATTTGGGGCTGATTTTGGGAATTGGGTGAGTTTTGGGGCCTCATTTTGGGAATTGGGGGCTGTTTGAGGTGAATTTAGAGCTGCTTTTGGGAATTTTGTGGCAGTTTTGGGGGAAATTGGGATATTTTGGGCAGTTTTGGGATGGATTTGGGGCTGATTTGAGATGGATTTGGGGCTTTTTGGGGCTTCAAGCTCCATTTTTGGGTTTTTTCAGGGCTAAGGATTAGATTTAGTGTTGCTTTGGAGCTTTGTAGAAAAGCCAAAACAACCCCAAATCCAATCCCAAAACGACCCAAAACCAATTCCAAATTGTGGGATTTTTGGGGCTGTTTTTTGGGAATTCTGACCCTTTTTTCCCCTCAGGACTGGAGCTGTTTGGGGGAAATTTAGAGCTGCTTTTGGGAATTTTGTGGCTGTTTTGGGGCGTCTGGATATTGGGAAATAAGGCTGTTTCGGGAAATTTTGGGCAGTTTTTGGGATGTATTTGTGGCTGCTTTGGGGAATTTAGGGCTGATTTGAGATGGTTTTGGGGCTTTTTGGGGCTTCAAGCTCCATTTTTGGGTTGTTTTGGGGCTGAGGGTTGAATTTAGTGTTGCTTTGGAGCTCTTTGGAGTTTTGGAGTGACCCCAAATCCAACCCCAAATCCAACCCCAAAATGAACTTAAATCCAACCCCAAAATGACCCCAATCCAAGCCTGAAATGTAGGAGTTTTGGGGCTGTTTTTGGGGCTGTTTTTTGGGATTTCTGACCCTTTTTTCCCTCAGGTCTGGAGCTGGAGACGCCGTCGCTGGCGCCGGTGAAGAAACCAAATTCATCTTCATCCGACAAATACAGCCTGAAACCTGTGCCGGTCAAGAGGCAGAGGTGGGAATTTTTTGGGAATTTTGGGCGATTTTGGGGATTTGGGACTGTTTTGGGGGATTTGGGGTTATTTTATTGGGGAATTTGAGGCTGTTTCGAGGGATTTTAGGGCTGCTTTAGGGGATTTGAGGTTGTTTCAGGGTGGATTTGGGGCTGCTTTGGATGATTTGGGGCTGTTTTAGGGGATTTGGGGTTGTTTTAGGGGGATTTCTGGGAATTTTGGGGGATTTCAGGTTGTTTTGAGGGGATTTGGGGCTGTTTCAGGGTGGATTTGGGGCTGTTTTGGGGAGCTGAGAACCTGCTTTGGGGGATTTCGAGTTATTTTGGGGGATTTGGGGCTATTTTGGGGTCTCAGAGCTGGTTTTGGGGGATTTGGGGCTGATTTG
Organism: Entomyzon cyanotis; assembly: GCA_024500445.1. NCBI lineage: Eukaryota > Metazoa > Chordata > Aves > Passeriformes > Meliphagidae > Entomyzon > Entomyzon cyanotis. The sequence goes on along the minus strand of JAKEPQ010000097.1, from coordinate 551,479 downwards.
GAGGAACATGAGAATTTAGGGGAGTTTTGGGGGTCATTTTTGGGCCATTTTGGGGGTGATTTTGGGGTCATTTTAGGGGCAGTTTTGGGGTCATTTTTGGGATGCCTTCAAGGCTATTTTGGGGCAATCTTAGGGCTTTTGGGGTCATTTTGGGACCAATCTTAGGAGTTTTGGGGTCATTTTGGTGTGGCACTTCTTGTGGTTTTGATGACAATTTTAGGGCAATTTTGGGGTGATTTTGGGACCATTTTGGGGATGTTTTAACCCTTTTTCCTCCCCCCAGCGCCCCCACAGCCCCCGGGGAAGCTCCTCTGGCAGAGAAGAAATACAAACCCCTAAACACAGCGCCCAACGCCGCCAAGGAGATCAAAGTGAAGATCATCCCCCCTCAGCGTGAGTTTTGGGATTTTTTGGGGATTTTGGGGATTTTTTGGGGGGATTTATTTTTATTTTTGGGGGTTTTTTTCTTGTTTTTAGGGGATTTTGGGGGATTTTTGGGGGGATTTTTTTTATTTTGGGGGGATTTTTTTCTTATTTTTAGGGGATTTTTGGGGATTTTAAAAAATTTTTTGGGATTTTAAAAAATTTTTTGGGATTTTTTAAATTTTTTTTTGGGATTTTTGGGATTGGGGACAATTTGGGGACACCTGGGGGGGGTTGCAGGGGATTTTGGGGCAGTTTGAGGGATTTTAGGGGAATTTAGGGCCTTTTGGGGACACCTGGATGCCATTTTGGAGTTGATTTTGGGGCTATTTTGGTGCCATTTTGGGGTGGATTTGGGGCCATTTTGGGGTGATTTTGGGACCCATTGTGGGGTGGATTTGGAACCCTTTTTGGGGCAGATTTTGGCACCATTTGGAGGAGGATTTTGGTCACCATTTTGAGGCAGATTTGGGACCATTTTGGGGTGGATTTGGGATCTTTTTTTAGGGTGATTTGGGACCCATTTTGGGATGGATTTAAGACTTTTTGAGGCAGATTTGGGGTCCTTTTTGGGGTGGATTTGGGACATTTTTTTGAGGTGGATTTTGGCGCCATTTTGGGGCGATTTAGGCGCCATTTGGGGGCAGATTTGGGACTCCTTTTGATGCAGATTTGGGACCCATTTTGGGGTGATTTTGGTGCTATTTTTGAGGGCGATTTGGGACCATTTTGAGGCAGATTTAGGACCTTTTTTGAGGTGGATTTAGGATCCATTTTGAGGGGGATTCAGGCACCATTTTGGGGTGGATTTGGGACCCTTTTGGGGGCAGATTTTAGGACTATTTGGGACCATTTTGGGGCAAATTTTGGTGCCATTTTGGGGCAGATTTGGGACCATTTTAAGGCAGATTTAGGATCCTTTTTGGGATGGATTTAGGACCCGTTTTGGGGTGGATTTGGGGTTTTTTGGTGACTCCCTGTTCTCCCCAGCCATGGAAGGTCTCGGGTTCCTGGACGCTCTGAACTCGGCGCCTGTCCCTGGCATCAAAATCAAGAAAAAGAAAAAGGTTTTGTCCCCGACGGCGGCCAAGGTGAGGACATTTGGGGACATTTTGGGGACACTTTGGGGACACTTCAGGGTCCATTTTATGGTCATTTGGAAGCCATTTTCAGGTCACTTTAGGTGACATTATGGGAACATTTTCTGTCCCTTTTTGAGGGACACTTTGGGGACATTTTGTGAACATCCTGAGGGCCATTTTGGGGATTATTTTGGGGCCATTTTGGGGACATTTTTATCCCTTTTTTGGAATAGTTTTGTGTGTTATTTCAAGAGCACTTTGGGGACACACTGTCCATTTTTGGGGAACACTTTGAGGGCCATTTTGGGGACACTTCAGGTGCCATTTTGTGGATTTTTTGGGTGCCATTTTGGAGCACTTCGAGTCCCTTTCTGTGGGACGATTTGGGTGCCATTTTGGGGACACTTTGGGCTCCATTTTGAGAATACTTCAGGTGCCATTTTGAGAACATTTTGGGGACACTTTGGGCTCCATTTTGGGGACACTTTGGAGACACATCTTGAGAACATTTCGGGCACCATTTTGAGGACTATTTTGGGGACCTTTTGGGGACATTTTGGGCACCATTTGCAGAACACCTTGGGTACCATTTTGACAACATTTCAGAAGCCATTTTGGGGACACTTTGGGCTCCATTTTGACAACACTTTCTGCACCATTTTAAGAACACTTTGGGTGCCATTTTGGGGACCTTTGGGCACCATTTTCGGGACAGTTTGGGCTCCATTTTGGGGACATTTCAGGCACCATTTTGAAGACCATTTGGGTACCATTTTGAGAACACTTCTAGTGCCAGTTTGGGAATATTTCAGGCTCCATTTTGGGGACATTTCAGGCACCATTTTGGGGACATTTCGGGCACCATTTTGGGGACATTTCGGGCACCATTTTGGGGACATTTCAGGCGCCATTTTGACAACTCTTTGAGCACCATTTTGGGAACACTTCGGGTGCCATTCTGAGGATATTTTGGGCACCATTTTGGGATTAACCCCCCCATTCTGACCCCCCCAGCCCAGCCCCTTCGAGGGAAAGCCAACTCCAGAGCCCAGCACGGCCAAACCCTCCTCACCAGAGCCGGCGGCCGCAGAGCCAATGGACACGGAGCGGCCGGGGACACCAGTGCCGGCCATCGAGGTGCCCGAGCCCATGGACACAGGTATGGCCCGAGGGGTTTGGGGACAGTCTGGGGACAATTTGGAGGTGTGTGGGGTGGTTTGGGAGGGTTTAGGGACAGTTTGGGGACAGTTTGGGGTGGTTTGGGGACACTTAAGAGGGGTTGGGGACAGTTTGGGAATGGTTTGGGTGGGTTTGGGGACAGTTTCTAGGAACTGGGGACAGTTTGGGGTGGTTTGGGGACAGTTTGAAGGGGTTGGGGACAATTTGGAGGTGTTTGGGGCGGGTTTGGGGACACTTTCAAGAGTTTGGGGTAGTTTGGGGATAGTTTCTAGCAGGTTGGGGACAGTTTGGGGTGGTTTGGGGACAGTCTGGAGGGGTTGGGGACAATTTGGAGGTATTTTGGGGGTGTTAGGGAGGGTTTAGAGTGGGCTTGGGATGGTTTGGGGACACTTTGAAGGGGTTGGGGACAATTTCTAAAGGCGTTAGGGGTGATTTGGGAGAGTTTAGGGTGGGTTTGGGGACAGTTTGGAGGGGTTGGGGACAGTTTTAGTGGATTTGGGGACAATTTAGAGGCATTTCAGGGGTGTTTGAGAGAGTTTAGGGTGGATTTGGGGGTAGTTTGAAGGGGTTGGGGACAATTTGGGAGCATTTTGGGGGCGTTTGGGACAGCTCAGAGAAGTTTGAGGACACTTTTGGGGTGCCTGGGGACAATTTGGTGAGTTGGGAGCAGCATGGAGTATATTTAGGGAAGGTTTGTGGGGTTGGGGACAGTGTAAGGGGATTTGGGGACACCTGAGATTTGGGGACAAGCTTCTGGGGACACCTTGGGACTACTTTAAATCCCTTTTTGTGGCCATTCGGGTGCCATTTTAAGAACATTTCAAGTCTCTTCCTGGTGATGATTCATTTTGGGACCACTTTGCCCCATTTTAGGGCAAATTTAGCAACTTTCTGAGTCCCATTTTGAGGTCAAACCCCCATTTTTAGGACAAATTTAGTGACTTTCTGAGTCCCATTTTGAGGTCACTTTGTCCATTTTTAGGGCAAATTTAGTGACTTTCTGAGTCTCATTTTGAGGTCAAACCCCCATTTTTAGAGCAAATTTATTGACTTTGAGTCCCAGTTTGAGGTCACTTTGCCCATTTTTAGGGCCAAATTAGTGACTTTCTGAGTCCCGTTTTGAGGTCAAACCCCCATTTTTGGGATCCCCCTTGGCTGACCCCATCCCGCTGTCCCTCAGGCTCGTCCGAGGCAGGGGGTGACCCCAAAGCCACCGATGTCCCCTCAGAGGGAGGTCCAGCTCCTCGCAGACCCCGCAAGAAGAAATCAGTGTCGTGGCCTGAGGAGGGACGGCTGAGAGAGTATTTCTACTTCGAGCTCGACGAGACCGAGAGAGGTGAGACCCAAAAACTCCGAAAAAACCCCGAATTCCCTGGAAAAACATCCCGAAATTCCCCACAAATTCCCCCCTCACAGATCCCAAATTTCCCTTCTCACCAATCCCAAATTTCCCCTCTCACGAAATTCCCCACAAATTGCCCCCAAGTTCCCCACAAATTCCCCCAAATTTCCCCCTCACGAATCCCTAATTTCCCCCTCACGAATCCCAAATTCCCCCAAATTTCCCCCTCACAAATCCCAAATCTCCCCCTTCACAAATCCCAAATTTCTCCCCTCACAAAAATCCCCACAAATTCCCCCAGTTTCCCCCCTCATAAATCCCAAACTCCCCCCTCACAACCCCCAATTTCCCCCCTCATAAAATTCCCACAATTTTCCCCACAAATTCCCACATTTCGCCCCTCATGTATCCCAAATTTCCCTCCTCACAAACGCTACATTTCCCCCCTCACGAATCCCGAATTTCCCCCCTCCACGAATCCCACATTTCCCCCCTCACAAATCCCAAATTTCCCCCTCACAAATCCCAGATTTCCCCTCTCACCAAATTCCCCACAAATTCCCTGCAAATTCTCTCAAGTTTCTCCCTCACAAATCCCAAATTTCCCCTTCATAAACCCCAAATTTCCCCCCCTCACAAACCCCAATTTCCCCCCCCTCACAAACCCCAATTTCCCCCCTCACAAACCCCAATTCCCCCTCACAAACCCCAATTCCCCTCACAAATCCCCAGTTCCCCCCTCACGAATCCCAGTTTCCCCCCTCACGAATCCCCAGTTTCCCCCTCACGAATCCCCAGTTTCCCCCTCACGAATCCCAGTTTCCCCCCTCACAAACCCCAATTCCCCCTCACAAACCCCAATTCCCCCTCACAAACCCCAATTCCCCCTCACAAACCCCGACTTCCCCTCGCAGTGAACGTGAACAAGATCAAAGACTTCGGCGAGGCGGCCAAGCGGGAGATGCTGAAGGACCGGCACGCCTTCGAGACGGCGCGGCGCCTGAGCCACGACTCGATGGAGGAGAAGGTGCCCTGGGCTTACCCCAAGGCGCTGGAGCTGCCGGCGCCGCTCGTCATCCCCGGCAGCGGCAGCCGCGAGCGCTTCACGCAGGCCGAGCGCGTCAAGGGCATCCTGCAGGAGATCTTCCTCTCCAAGGAGAGGTGAGGGGCGAATTTGGAGGGGTTTGTGGGGGATTTTGTGAGGAATTTGGGGGGATTTTTGGGGAGTTTTTTGGGAGGTTTGGGGGGATTTTGTGAGGAATCGTGTGGAGTTTGGGGGAATTTTTTGGGATTTTTTTTGGGAGTTTTTGGGGAGTTTTGGGGGAATTTTGTGGGGATTTTGTGGGTATGTTGTTGGAATTGTGTGGGGATTTTGTGGGGAATTTTGAGGGGAGTTGGTGGGAATTTTGTGGGAGTTTTGTGGGGAATTGTGGGGGAATTGGTGGGGATTGTGGGGGAATTTGTGGGAATTGTGGGGGAATTTTGTGAGGAATTTTGGGGGATTTGTGTGGGGAATTCATGTGGTGAATTTGGGGGGAATTTTGTACAAATTTTGTGGGAATCGTGTGGGGATTTTGTGTGGGAATATTGGGGGAATTTGTGGGGAATTTGGGACCCTGTGGGTGCCATTTTGTGAGGCTCTTGGGGGCAGTTTTGGGGACATTTTTGGGGCCATTTTGAAGAGAATTTGGGCACCATTTTGTGAGGGCTTTGGGCACCCTTTTGGGGCCCATTTTGGGGAAACTTTATAGGTAATTTTGGGAGCAGTTTGAGACTTTTTGGGGTCATTTTGTGGACACTTCAGGGCCATTTTGGGAGCACATTAGGGACCTTTTTGGAGGCCATGTTGGGGACACTTTAATTCTGTTTTTGGGTATATTTTGGGTGCAGTTTTGGGGATACTTAGGCAGCCATTTAAGGGGACACTGTGGGCATCATTTTGTGAGGATTTTGGGGATATTTTGAGTCACTTTTTGGGAGCACTTTAAGGGCCATTTTGGGAATCATTTTGGTGACACTTTGGGTGCCTTTTTTGGGGACACTGAGTCAATTTTTGTGAACGCTTTTGGGGCCATTTTGAGAACATTTCATGCCCCTTTCTGAGGATCATTTTGGGAACAATTTGCCTCCCTTTTTGGGGATCATTATGGAAGCACATTGAGGGCAATTTTGGAAGCACTTCAGGTGCCTTTTTGGGATCACTTTATCCATTTTTTGGGTGACACTTTGGGCACAATTTTGGGACCATTCTGAGTGACACCCAATCTCCCCAAAAATTCAATTTTTGGGGCACAGTGAAAACTGGAACACCTCAACCTGGGAATGTAGGGTTGGAAGCCTTTAAGGCCCAAATTCCTCAGGATCCAAACAATTCCTTAACCTTTTCCTGCCTTTTTCCCCCCTCAGCATTCCCGACAGCCCTCACGAGCCAGACCCAGAATCCTACGAACCACTCCCACCCAAACTCATCCCCTTGGACGAGGTAAGCCCTTAAAAAAACCCCCAAAAATGTAGAAACCCCCCCCCCAAAAAAGTTAAAAAAAAATCCTAAAAAAATCCCCAAAAATCCTGATCCCCCCTTTTGTGCCCCCCCAGGACTGCTCGGGCGAGGACGGGGCATATCCCGAGGGATTGGATCCCGGGAATTCCGCAGCCTCCCCGGATCCAGGAGCAGGAGCCAAACTGCCCCCAGTGCTTGCCAACCTCATGGGCAGCGTCGGGGCTGGCAAGGGACCCCCAGGACCCCCCCAAAACGCCCCCATCAACATGCAGGAGATCCTCAGCTCCATCATGGTAACCCCAAAAAATGGGTGAACCCCAAATTTGGGGAGGGGTGAGGGGAGGGAAGTCACTCATACCTGGGGGGGCCACAAATTTTGGAATTCCCAACCCCCTCCCCATGGTGGGAATCCCATAAATTAGGGGGGTTTGAAATTGGGGTCATCACAAATTGGGGATCAACCCCATGGTGGGAATCCCCAGATCAAATCAGTTTGGGGGTTTATGAAATTGTAAATCGTGGCTATCACAAATTGGGGATCACGGAATCCCAAAAATTGGGATATCCCGATTTGGGAAACCCCAAAATCAGTGGGATCAGATCACACTGGGGGGGGATAAAAGGGTGAAACCCCCATTTTCCCCCATCCCTCACCTTCCTTTTCCCCCTCTTTTCCCCCTCTTTTCCCCCTCTTTTCCCCCTCTTTTCCCCTCTTTTCCCTCTCTTTTCCCCCTCTTTTCTCCCCTGGTTTTCCCCCCTGGTTTTCCCCCTGGTTTTCCCCCCTTTTTCCCCTATGTTTCTCTTTTTCTCCTCTTTCTTCCTGTTTTCCTTCTTTTTCCCATCTGTTTTCTGTCTTTTTTCCCATTTTTTCTCTTCTTTCCTATTTTCCCCTTTTTTCCTTTTTCTTTCTCCTTTTTTCCTCTTTCCTCCTCATTTTTCCCAATTTTCCCCCATTTTCTCCCTATTTCCCTCCCATTTTTTCCCATTTTTTCTCATTTTCTCCCCATTTTCCCTTATTTTTTCTCATTTTCTCCCGATTTCCCCCTCCAGGGTGGCCCCAGCAGCCACAAGGCCGAGGAGCTGCTGAAACAACCTGATTATTCCGACAAAATCAAACACCTGCTGGGAAATCTGCAGGCTCAGCCGCCGGGGGGCCTGGAGGAGGTGAGGGACACCTTAGGGACACCTTGGGGACACCTTGGGGTCACTTTAGGGACACATCTGGGGACTTTGGGGTCCCCTGAGGAGCTGTCACCACTTCTGGGGGTGACAAAGAGGGGTTAGGGGGTGGAATTCCCTTAAATGGGGGTGACCTGGGAGGGGAAATTCATTAATTTGGGGTGAAATCCCTTAAATTGGGGTAGATTATGGGGTTTTTTCCCCTTAATTTGGGGTCCCAAAATTGGGGACATCCCCGAAAATTTGGGGTGACCCCGGGAGGTCCTCACCACCCTTTTGGGGGGTGTTTTCCCCCCCAAAAAATCCTTAAAGTAAAAAAAAAAAAAAAAAAAAAATCCCCCAAAAATCCACAAAAAAATCTCAAAAAATCATGAAATAAAAAATCTCAAAAATTCCCCAAAAAATCTCAAAAAATCCCCCCAAAAAATCCTCAAAAAATTTCCAAAAGATCCCTCTGACTCCCCATTTTTTCCCTTTTTCCAGTTCCCCACGGGCTGCTGGGCCCTGGCCCCATGAATGGCTTTCCTCCCCCCAAGATGCAGCATTTCCCCCGGGGGGTCCAATGCCAGGTAAGTCCCACTCCCAAAATTCCTTAAAAAATCCCTTATTCATAATCATCCTGGAATAATTCATGGAATCCCCAAAATTCAAAAAAATCCCCATTGGTTGAACCAAATCTCACACCCCCCACCACAATCCGGCATTCCCAACACCTTGAAACGCTGGAAAATTCCAGAAAAAAATTCTGAAAATACCCAAAATATAAAAAACAAATTAAAAGAAGACCGACCACCAAAAAAAAAAATCAAACAATTGCCATAATTTTTTTTTTAAAAATAAAAAAAATCACTAAAACCTTTAAAAAAAAATTCAAACAAGAATCCCAACCCCCCAAAAAATTTCTAAAAATCACCCAGAAAATTCTTTCAAATTAAAAAAAAAAAATCCCCACAAAGTTTTTTTTTTAAATTCCCAAAATTAAAAAAAAAATCCCAATTTTTTTTAAATCCCAATTTTTTTTTTAATTCCCAAAAATTCTTTTAAAAATGCCCAAAAAATCCCCCAAATTTCTTTTTAAAAATTCAAAAAAAAAATTCCCCCAAAAATTCCCAAAAAATTTCTTTAAGAATTCCCAAAAATTCTTTAAAAATTCCCCAAAATTTTTGAAAAATTCCCCAAAAATCCCATAAAAATCCCCAAAATTTTTTTGAAAAATTGTCCAAAAATCCCCCAAAAAATCTTACTGAAAAATTCCCAAAAAATTCCCCGAAAAATCCCCAAAATTTTTTTAAAAACTCCCAAACCCTCCCTCTCTAACCCCCCTTTCTCTCCGCTCTCCCCGCAGGTCCCCACGGCGGCGGAGGAGGGGGCGGCGGTGGTCCCGGCCTCCCCCCAGGCCACCCCGGGGGTCCCCGCCTGTTGGGTCCTCCCCCCCCCCAGCGCGGCGGCGACTTTTGGGGGGAGGGGCCCGACGGGGGGGGGCGGCGGGGGAGGGGGGGGGAGGACTCCGAGGAGGACCCCCCGGCGGGGGAGGGGGAGGGGGGATGCGGGGTGGGGGCGGCGGGGGAGGACCCCCTCCTCCCCCCTTCCACCGCCCCCCTCCCCGGGGGGGTCGCGGCGGCGCCGAGCCTCCCCCTCCCCCCTTACCGCTGCCGGGGCGGGGGAGGGGGCGGCGGGAGGAGCGGGGGAGGACCCCCCCCAATGGCGGCGGCGGGGGAGGGGCCCGGGGCGGCCCTCCCCCCCCCGGGCGGGCACGGCGAGCACGGCAGAGACCACCCTCCCCCCCGGGGCCACGGCGGAGGCCACGGCGGAGGTAAGTTGGGGGGGGCGCCTGGCTCTGGGGGGGGCCCGGCCCCGGCTGGGAAGGGCCGGTGGGAGCCCCCTCCCCACCCCCGCCGCCCCCGCCTTTCATGCCCCGCTGGAGGGGAGGGGGGGAGAGCCGCCCCCTCCCCCCTCACCACCCCCCCATGCAGCCCCTGGAGCCCCCCGGGCCGTGGGGGGAGGGGGCCCGACTGGCGCAGACCCCCCATGGGGCTCTGAGGGGGGAAAAAAAGGGGCTGAGAGACCCCGAAATGGCGGCTGAGGGGAGAGGGGTGAGGGGAGAGCAGAATCCCCCTCAGTTGTTATCCTCCCGGGCCCAAAATGGCGGCTGAGGGGTAAGGCTGAGGGGAGAGCAGAATCCCCCTCAGTTGTTACCCTCCTCCCAAAATGGCGGCTGAGGGCAGAGAGGAAATCAGACCAGACCCTCCCCTCAGTTATTGTCCTCTCGAGCCCCAAACGGCAGCTGAGGGATGAGGGGAGAGGGGAGAGCAGAATCCTCCTCAATTGTTATCCTCCCGGGCCCAAAATGGCGGCTGAGGGGTGAGGGGAGAGTAGATGAGACCCCCCACTCAGTGGTGTTTTTCTCCCCAAAATGGTGGCTTAGATGTGAGGGGTGATCAGACCAGACCCCCCTCAATTGTTATCCTCCTCCCAAAAAGGCGGTTGAGGGGTGAGGGGAGAAGGGAGAGCAGAATCCCCCTCAGTTGTTGTTTTCCCCCCAAAATGGTGGCTGAGGGGAGAGGGGAGAGGAAAGCAGACCCCCCTCAGTTATTGCCCTCCCCTCAAAATGGCTGCTGAGGGGTGAGGGAAGATTTCTCCCCCCAGTTGTTCTCCTCCTGGTCCCCAAATGGTGGCTGAGATGTGAGGGGAGAGCAGATCAGACTCCCCCCTCAATTGGCTCAAATTGACTCAAAATGGCTGCCGGGCGTGAGGGCAGTGAGGAACCCCCCAAAATGCGGGTGGGGAGAGAGGGATTGCCCCCAAAATTGGGGTGATGGCAGTGAGAGACCCTCCCCAGAATGCGCCTGGAGGGCAGTGAGAGATTTCCCCCCAAATGGCTGCGGGATCCTCACAAAACGGGGCTGCTGGCGGTGAAGGACCCCAACCCAAAATGGCTGCGGGATTTCCCCCCAAAATGGCCGACAGACCCTTCCCCTGAATACGGGGAGGAAACTGCCCCAAAACGGCCCTGGGATCACCCCAAAATTACCCCAAAATCAGCGGGACCCCCTGACGGTGGCCATGGGAGGGTGGGGGCGCGGGGCATGCTGGGAGTTGTAGTCCGGGTGGTGGAAAGGGGAGCAAGGCATGCTGGGAGTTGTAGTTTGGCACCTGTAAAGCGGCCGCGGGGTATCATGGGAAGGGAGGGGTGGGGTGGAGCTGCTGCAAGGGATGCTGGGAGCTGTAGTTTGGTGTTTCTTGTGGCAGCAAGGGATGCTGGGAGTTGTAGTTTTGCTCCCAGAAATGCTGCAAAGCACGCTGGGAGTTGAGACCAGCTCTGAACTGGAGGCCGCAGGGCCCAGCAGGAGTTAACATCAGCCCTGGGAGAGGCTGCAGGGCATTCTGGGAGCTGTAGTTTGGCTCCTATTAGAATGGCAAAGCATGCTGGGAGTTGTAGTTTTACTGTTGGGGAGCAAAAGCATGCTGGGAGTTGTAGTTTTGCTCCCAGGGGTGCTGCAGGGCATGATGGGAAGGGCTAAAACCAGCCCTGAGGAGGCCGCTGAGGCCAAAACCTGGGTTTAATTTGCACTAAGGGATGCTGGGAGTTGTAGTTCCACAGTTGAGGGCAGCAAGGCATGATGGGAGTTGCAGTTCAGCTCTTAGGAAAGGCCTAAACGCAGTCCTGGGGAGGTCACTGAGGCCTAAAAAAGCCTCAACTTGGCTTTAATTTTAAACAGCAATAGATGGTGGGAGTTGTAGTTCAGTTCCCATGGAAACAGCAAAGCATGATGGGAGCTGTAGTTCATCCATTTTCTTGGAGCAAGGCACGGTGGGAATTGTAGTTCAGTTCCTCTGAGGCCCTATGGGGCCCAAATCCAGTTTTAACTGCACAGCAAGGCATGCTGGGAGTTGTAGTTTCAGCAGAGTCCCAAAAATTGGGACACCCCAAACCTCTTCCTGTCCTTCCCTTCCATATCTTCCTCTTCCTCTTCCTCCTGGAACTATTTTGGGGTTTACTCCCTCAAGCCCCCCAGAATCGCATCCCACATCTTTCTCTTCCTCCTGGAACCATTTTGGGGTCATTTTGGGGCTGGGGGTTCATCCCCTTCCCCTTTGACCCCCAAAATCTGCTTTGAGTTCCCAAAATCTTCCTTAAACACCCCAAAACTGTGTCTCCATCCTCCTCCCTGAGCCACCATTTTGGAGCCAATTTGGGCTCATTTTGGGGTCACTTTAGGGCTGGGGGTTCATCCCCTTCCCCTTTGATCCTCAAAATCCTCCTTTGATCCCCAAAATCCACTTTTGATCCCCAAAATCCTACAGAAACCTCCCAAAACCATCATTCCTCACCCTTCCTACCCTTCCTACCCTTCCTCCCCTTCCTCCGCCCAAAGCCACCATTTTCAGGCAGCCCTGGGGTCATTTTAGAGCAGTTTTGGGGCTGTTTTGGAGTAATTTTGGGGTCAGGGGTTCACCCCCTCCCCTTTAACCACCAAAATCCTCTTTAAATCCTCCAAAAACACTACTCTCTCCAGAGTTGCCATTTTGGGGCCTTCCCAGACCCATTTTGGAGCCATTTTGGGACTTTTCCTGACCATTTTAAAGCCATTTCGGGCAGAGGGGTTCATCCTTTCCCCTTCAAGTCCCCAAAATCCACTTTCAACCCCCAAAATCCTCCCGAAACCCCCAAAACTGAGTCCTCCATCCTTCCTCCCCCTCACGGCAGAGCCACCATTTTGGGGCTGCTCCAGAGCCATTCCGGGGCTATTTTAGGGCAATTTTGGGGTTGTTTTGGGGTCATTTTAGGCTGATTTTGGGGTTATTTTGGGCCAGGGGTTCATCCCCTCCCCTTTTACCCCCAAAATTCTCTTTTAACCCCCAAAATCCTCTTCAAACCCCCCAAAAAAACCACTCTCATCCTGCTCCCCCTCACGGCAGAGCCGCCATTTTGGGGCTGCTCCAGATCCATTCTGGGGCCATTTTAGGGCAATTTTGGGGTCATTTTAGGCTGATTTTGGGGCTGTTTTGGGCCAGGGGTTCATCCCCTCCCCTGTAATCCCCAAAATCCTCTTTTAATTCCCAAAATCCTACTGAAACCTTAAAAAAACCCCACTCCCACCCCTCTCCCCCTCACACCAGAGCCGCCATTTTGGGGCTGCCCCAGATTCATTCTGGAGGCATTTTAGGGCAATTTTGGGGCCATTTTAGGCTGATTTTGGGGTCAGGGATTCATCCCTTCCCCCAAAGTCCACTTTTAACTCCCAAAATCCTCTTTTAACCCCCAAAATCATCCTCAAACCTTCAAAAAAAACCACTCCCACCCCTCTCCCCCTCACACCGGAGCCGCCATTTTGAGGCCATTTTAGGGCAAATTCAGGGCCATTTTGGGGCCATTTTAGGGTGATTTTGTAGCCATTTTGGGCCAGGGGTTCATCCCCTCTCCTTTAACCCCAAAAACCCTCCAAAGAAACCACTCCTCACCCTCTCTCCTCCCTCCTCCCCCTGGAGCCGCCATTTTGGGGCCATTTTAGGGCGATTTTGGGGTCATTTTAAGCTGATTTTGGGGTCGTTTCACAGTCAGGGGTTCATCCCCTCCCCTTCCACCCCCAAAATCCTCTTTTAACCCCCAAAATGCTCTTTTAACCCCCAAAAACTCTTTCCCTACCCTATCCCTCCCCCTGGAGCTGCCATTTCGGGGCCTCCTGGGGCCATTTTAGGGCCATTTTGGGGTCAATTTAGGGCGATTTTGGAGCCACTTTGGGCCAGGGGTTCATCCCCCTCCCCTTCATTCCCCAAAATCCTCTTTTAACCCCCAAAATCCTCTTTTAACCCCCAAAAAACCTTCTCCCAACCCTCTCCCCTCCCTCCCCCCGGAGCCGCCCATGCCGGGTCACCCCGGGCCGGTTCCGGGGGTCGTTTTGGGGCCTTTTTGGGCCATTTTGGGGCCGTTTTGGGCCGTTTTGGGGCCGGGGGCCGGCGCCTGACGCGCCCCCCCCCCTTTGTCTCCCCCAGACATGTCGAGCCGCGCCGTGTGTCGCCACTTCATGCTCAAGGGCAGCTGCAGGTACGAGAACAACTGTGCCTTCTACCACCCCGGCGTCAACGGGCCTCCCCTGCCCTGAGAAAAACCCAAAAAACCCCAAAAAAACTACAAAAACCCCGAAAAAATCCACCCAGCTAAACCCCCCGACCCGAAAAACCCCCCCGGTTATGGCTTCTGTGAGGCCTCGGGGGTCCCGGGGGAAAATGGGGGAAAAAATGGGGGAAAAAGGGGGAAAAATGGGGTGTGGTGGTGGTGGATTAGGGGGGAGATGGAATTTTTGGGGGGAGTTGGAAATTTTTGGGGGTGAATTGGAATTTAGGGGGGAAAATGGAATTATTTGGGGGGGAAATGCCTCTTTAAGGGGTGGAAATTGGAGTTCTGAGGGGGGAGATTTGAATTTAGGTGTAAAAATGGGAATTTTGGGGGGGGGAAATGCCTCTTTAAGGGGTGGAAATTGGAGTTTAGGGGGTGAAATTGGAATTATTTGGGGGGAAATGCCTCTTTAAGGGGTAAAAATTGGAGTGTTGAGGGAGGAAATTTGAATTTAGGGGGAAAACCGGGAAATTTTGAGGGAGAAATCTGATTTAAAGGGGGGAAAATTGGAATTTAGGGGTGAAATTGGAGGGTTTTTTGGGAAAAATGCCTCTTTAAGGGGTGCAAATTGGAGTTTTGAGGGGGGAGATTTGAATTCAGGGGGAAGAATGGGAATTTTTGAGGGGGAAATTAGAATTTAGGGGGGAGATTGGAATTGAGGGGGGAGAAATCTGAATTTTGGGGGAGAAGTGCCTCTTTAAGGGGTGGAAATTGGAATTCATGGGGTGAAATTGCCATTTTTGGGACAGGAATTGCAATTTAGGGGTGAATTTGCCTCTTCAAGGGGTGGAAACTGGAATTTAGGGGTGGAAATGGGAGTTTAGGTGGAGAGTTGCCCCTTTCGGGGCAGAAATGCCTCTTAGAGAGGCAGAAATTGTCACTTTTGGGGCAGAAATTGGCATTTCTGGGGTGAAATCCCAAGGGACAGGAATTGTCATTTTTGGGGTGGAAATCCTCCCTAAGGGTTGAAATTGTCACTTTTGGGGCAGAAATTCCCAATTTTGGAGCAAAATTTCTCATTTCTGGGGTTTCAACTCCCTCAGGGCTCAAAAATTCTCAATTTTAGGGTGAAAACCTTCAATTTTCAGGGCACAATTCCCTCCCCAGGGTTGAAAATCCTCCGTTTTGGGGCAGAAATTTTCATTTATGGGGCAAAAAACGTCAATTTTTTTCAGTTTTAACTCCCCCCAGTGTTTCAAACTTCTCAATTTTTGGGTCAAAACCTTTAATTTTTGGGGCTCAAATCCCCCCCAGGGTGTCCCTCCCCCTTTGAGGGGGGGGCTGGCCCCTCCCCCAATGGGTGACAGACCCCCCTGCGGGCAGAAAATTCATTAAACATCCACTAATTAATCATTAATTACTCATCAATTAATGATTAGCCATTGACCACCACCACCCCGCCGGGTCCAACTCTGCCCATGGGGGAGGGGAATTTCCCCTCCCCCACCCCTCAACCCCCTCCGGACCCCCAAAATCCTCCCCTCCCCCCTCAGCTCGGGGTCTCTGCCGCCGCCCCTCCCCCACTCAGCGCCGCCGCCATTTTGGGGGGTGGGGGAGGGGCAGGGGGTGGGGGAGGGGCGGGGTGGGGGGAGGGGCTGCGCCGGACGCTGTTTTCTGTGAAAACTTCGGCTGGGGGGGAGGGGCTTCCCGCCCGCCCCTCCCCCCACCTTTTGTATATTTTGTACATTAATAATAAACTTTTTTTGGGGAGAAAATCCCAGAAAATCCTGCGGGAATGGCTGAGGCTGAATCTGTGGGGGAGGGGAGGGAGAGGGAGGGCATTCCGGAATGTTCTTGGGGTCATTTGGTGACTCTGGAACCCTTTGGGGTATTTGGTCACTCTGGAACCCATTTGGGGTCATTTGGTCATGCAGGAATTCCCTTGGGGTCACTCTGGAGCCCATTTGGGGTCATTTGGTCACTCTGGAACCCATTTGGGGTCATTTGGTCACTCTGGAGTCCATTTGGGGTCATTTGGTTACTCTGGAACCCATTTGGGGTCATTTGGTCACTCGAACCCATTTGGGGTCATTTGGTCACTCTAGGACCTATTTGGGGTCATTTGGTCACTCTGGAGCCCATTTGGGGTCATTTGGTCATTCAGGAATTCCCTTGGGGTCACTCTGGAACCCATTTGGGGTCATTTGGTCACTCTGGAACCCATTTGGGGTAACTGCAGAACCCATTTGGGGTCATTTGGTCACTCTGGAATTCCCTTGGGGTCACTCTGGAACACATTTGGGGTCATTTGGTCACTCTGGAACACATTTGGGGTCATTTGGTCACTCCAGGAGCAATTTGGGGTCATTTGTCCACTCTAGGGTCTATTTGGGATCAGTCCAGATGCCATTTTGGGGTCATTTGGTCATTCAGGAACTCAGTGGGGTCACTCTGGAACTGAATTTGGGGTCATTTGGTCACTCTGGAACCCACTGGGGCAGGTGAATGACGTCATCTTGCTGACCACACCCACACCCCACACTGACCACGCCTCTAAATGACGTCATCAAGAATCACTCACCAAAGTGATTTCACCTCAACTGACCACACCCCACAATGACATCATCCCTAAATGGCCTCAGCCCACTGACCACGCCCCCACTGACCACACCCCAAATGATCATCCTGTGACGTCACTCCAACTGACCACACCCCCAACAATTACCACACCCCACAATGACGTCATCCTGTAATGATGTCACCCCAACTGACCACACCCCCATTGACCACACCCAAAGTGACCCAATGACCACACCTCACAATGACATCATCCTGTAATGATGCCACTCTAAATGACCACACCCACAATACCACACCCAAGTGACCACACCCACAATGACGGACACCGCACAATGACCACACCCTGGAACTGGCCACACTCCCAATAACCACACCCACTGACCACACACTGACCACACCCAGCTGTCCACAGTCAATGACTCTGCATTGACCACACCCAAGTGACCACACCCACAATGACGTCACCCCAAAAGAACCACATCCAAAATAACCACACCCAAAGACTACACCCAAAATGACCATGCCCACAAATGACCACACCCCAACAATGACCACACCCAACTGCTCCCACCCCACAATGACCACACCCCAAATGACCACACCCACAATGACCACACCCAACTGCTCCCACCCCACAATGACCACACCCACAATGACCACACCCAAAATGACCACACCCAACTGCTCCCACCCCACAATGACCACACCCACAATGACCACACCCAACTGCTCCCACCCCACAATGACCACACCCACAATGACCACACCCAAAATGACCACACCCAACTGCTCCCACCCCACAATGACCACACCCACAATGACCACACCCAACTGCTCCCACCCCACAATGACCACACCCACAATGACCACACCCAACTGCTCCCACCCCACAATGACCACACCCCAAATACCACACCCACAATGACCACACCCAACTGCTCCCACCCCACAATGACCACACCCCAAATGACCACACCCACAATGACCACACCCAACTGCTCCCACCCCACAATGACCACACCCACAATGACCACACCCAAAATGACCACACCCAACTGCTCCCACCCCACAATGACCACACCCACAGTGACCACACCCACAATGACCACACCCAACGCCACTATTGCTCCACCACCTTTTATTATTCCCAGTTGGATCTCCTCCTTCAGCCCCTCCTCTGTGACCCCTGCTGGTCACTGTGGTCACTCCACTGGTCACTCCGGTCACTCCTGTGGTCACTCTCGGGGTCGATGCACCATCACCTCCCCCAGGGCCTCCAGCACCTCCCGTTTGTAGTCGTCGAAGTCGCCGTCGATTTGGCTCAAGCCTTGCTCCTCCACCACCCACAGCTGGCAGTTGGTCTCGGTGATCAGCCTGGCGTCGTGGCTGACCACGATGACCGCTGGGTGACCGCAATGACGTCACAATGATGTCACAGCCCGGCCACGCCCACCCAGCCACGCCCACCCTGCCACGCCCAGCCTCACCTCCTTTGTACTCGTTGATGGCGTCAGCCAAAGCGTCGATGGATTCGATGTCCAGGTTGTTGGTTGGCTCGTCCTGGGAGAGGTCAGGGGGTCAGTTGGGTGTGGTCACACCTGGGGGTGACCTTGCCAAAATGGCCACGCCCCTCCCGGACCGGCCACGCCCCCAAAACCACACCCACAAAGCCCTGACCACACCCAGGCTGTAACCAGGATAAGGCCAAGGGGTCAAGTGGTCACTCAGGTGTGGTCACACCCGGCCAGGCCCCACCCCAGGACTGGCCACGCCCCTCCCAGCCAGACCACGCCCCTCCCAGCCAGGCCACGCCCCCCGGCAGGCCACACCCCTCACCAGGATGAGGACGTCAGGCTCTCTGCAGGACAATTCGGCAAACACAACTCGAGCTTTCTGTCCACCTGTGGGAAGTGGGCGTGGTTAGCCACGCCCCCTGCCAGGCCACGCCCTCCAGATCATAGCCACGCCCTCCCAGGTTCTGGTCACGCCCACAGATGGAAACCACACCTTCCCAGGTAAGAACCAGACCCCTCCAGGTGGTAGCCACACCCTCCCAGAGGTTAGCCACGCCCTCTAGGTTGAAGCCACACCCACCCAAGGCAACTGCCAGTGCCAAGACACTGGCCACGCCCCTTCTGGAACCGGCCACACCCTCCCAGGTGCTCATCACACCCTCTAGCTCACAGCCACGCCCTCCTGAGTGGAAACCACACCCTCCCTGGTATGTGCCACACCCTCCGAGATGGTAGCCACACCCCCTACACATTAACCACACCCCTCAGGTGAGACCCCCCCATCCCATGAAGCCCCGCCCACCCGAGACCACACCCACCTGATAATTTGGCAATCTGCAGGGTGTGGGCGTGGCTGTGATGCTAACCCCGCCCCCCAGCCCCTAAGCCCCGCCCACCCGATATTTTGGCGATCTGCAGGGTGTGGGCGTGGCTGTGATCTAACCCCGCCCCCAGCCCCTAAGCCGCGCCCACCCGATAATTTGGCGATCTGCAGGGTGTGGGCGTGGCTGTGACGCTAACCCCGCCCCCCAGGCCCTAAGCCCCGCCCACCAGATAATTTGGCGATCTGCAGGGTGTGGGCGTGGCTGTGACTCTAACCCCCGCCCCCCAGGCCCTAAGCCCCGCCCACCCGATAATTTGGCGATCTGCAGGGTGTGGGCGTGGCCCTCCAGGCCGAATCTCCCCAAACACCTCCTGGCGTCCTGGTGCGCGAGGTTGAAGTTCCTCTGCAGGAACTCTGCCGCCGTCTCCTCCAGCCGCAGCTGCTCCGCCGCTTGCTGGTTGAAGAACCCGATTTTCTGGGGGCGGGGCCAAGGGAAAGGGGTGTGGTCAGTCATGGCCACACCCATGGCCACACCCATTACACTCTGTAGGTTAAAGGACCTGATTTTCTGGGGGTGGGGTCAAAAGGGGCGGGGTTAGTGATGGACACACCCACTGTGTTGGGTAAAGAAGGCAAAACCTCTGCAGGGGGCGGGGCCAGAGGGGGTGTGGTCAGTGATTGACACGCCCATTACATCTTGTTTGTTGAAGAACCCACCTTTCTGTGGGCGGGGCCAATGGGAAAGGGGCGTGGCCAGCGATGGACACACCCATTACAGTGTGTTGGGTAAAGAACCCTGACTTCTGCAGTGGGTGGGGCCAGAGGGAAAGGGGTGTGGTCAGAAATGGACACACCCACCTTACTGTGTTAGTTAAGTCACTCAATTTCCACAAGAGGCGTGGCCAGAGGGGGCGTGGCCAGTGATGGACACACCCAGTTGGTTAAAACATCCCATTTTTCTATGGGCATGGCCAAAAGGGGTGTGGTCAGTGATGGCCACACCCACTCTAGATGGCTAAATAACTCCACCCTCTGCAGGGGGAGGAGCCATTCAGGCCACACCCACCCAAGCCCCGCCCCTCCCAAGCCCCACCCCCTCACCAGGCGGTGGTTTCGCCTCATCTGCCCTCGCAGCTGCGGAGAAATCAGGGAGAGAAAGAGTTAAAATTCCTCATTTTTGGGAATTTCCCACCATTTTTGGAGCGTCTTCAGTTTTTAGGGGTTTCCTCGATTTTTGGGAGTTTCCCTCCCCTCATTTTTTAGGATTTTCCTTCCGTTTTTGAGGAGTTTTCCCTCCCAGTTTTTTGCCATTTCTCCCTGGTTTTGGTATTTTTATCCCCTCAATTTTTTTTGGATTTTTCCCCCCAGTTTTGGGGATTTTCCCACCCAATTTTTGGGATTTTTCTCCCCCCATTTTTGGGATTTTCTCCTCCCCATTTTTTTGTATTTCTTCCCCCCATTTTTGGCATTTTCCCCCCCAATATTATTTTAATTTTTCCCCCCCCCCCCATTTTCGGGGTCCCTCTCCCCCATTTTTGGGGGTTTTTCCCTGTTTTTTGGGCTTTTTCCCCCATTTTCAGGCTCCCTCTCCCCATCTCCAGGGTCCCCAATCCCATTTTTTGGGTTTTTTCCCCATTTTCGAGGTCCCTACCGGTGTCAAAGCTCCGGTGAGCAGCTGCAGCAAAGTGCTCTTCCCGACCCCATTGGGGCCCACGATGCAAACTGGGAATTTTGGGGAGGAAATTTGGGAATCCCAAATTAGAGCAGAAACCCCCAGGACCCCCAGGGGGATTTTTGGGGATTCCAGGGGATTTTGGGGGATTTCAGGGGGGGGTTTTGGGGATATTTTTGGGATTTTGGGGGATTTTTTGGGATTCCAGGGGGTTTTTGGGGATTTTTTTTTTTATTTTTGGGGATTCTCACCTCGGGATTCCATGTCGATCCCAAAATCCAAATTCTTGAAAAGAAGCTCTTGGCCCTCATAGCCAAAATCTACACCTGAGATTTGGGGAGAAATCAGGGATTTTTGGGGGGAAAAGAGACCAAAATCCATCCTGGGAGCCCAAAATTCATCCTAGAGATTTTCCCACCCCTCAAAATCCCAAAAATCCTTCCCAAATCCCAGAAAACCCTCCTTTAACCCCAATTTTGTGCCCCCAAACCCCCAGATTTCCCCCAAAATCCCTGGATTTCCCCCCCAAATCCCCAAATTTTCCCCCCAAATTCTCAAATTTTCACCCCCAAACTCCCAAATTTCACCCTCAAACCCCCAAAATTCCCCAAATTTCCCTCCAAACCCCCATATTTCCCTCCCAAACCCCAAAATTTCCCCAAAATCCCCCCAAATGCCCAAGTATTCCCCCCAAACACCCAAAATTCTCCCAAATTTCCTCCCCAAACCCCCAAGTTTCCCCCAAAATCTCAAATTTTCTCTCCTAAACACCAAAAATTTCCCCCAAACCCATGGATTTCCCCCCCCAAATCCCCCAAATTTCCCCCAAATCCCCAATTTCCCCCTCAAACCTCCTGAATGCCCACAAATTTCCCCCAAAATTCCCACAGATTTCCCCCCCAAACCCCCAAACTTCCCCCCCAAATCCCCAAAACTCCCCCAAACCTTTGGATTTTCCCCCCAAACCCTCAGATTTCAACCCCAAATCCCCACAATTCCCACAGATTTCCCCCATATTTCACCCCCCAAATCCCCAAATTTCCCCCCAAACCCCCAAAATCCCCCAAAACCTCCCCAAATTTCCCCCAAAATTTCCCCCAAAGTTACCGTGGAGGCCGAGGATGGGTGGGCTGAGGGGGGGAGGGTTGGGGAAGGTGAATTTCACTGTATATTCTCGAGGTTTCCTGAGCAGCTCAGGAGCTTCAGCTGAACTTTCATCCGGAGCTCGACGGCGACACTTCTGCTGCTTCCTGGTCAGAGCTTCCTTCGTCTGCTTTTCCTGAAATTTTCGGAAATTTTTGGGAATTTTTAAGGATTTTTTGGGGAATTTTTGGGGGATTTTAGGGGATTTTCTGGGGATTTTGTGGGAATTTTATGTTAATTTTGTGGGGACTTTTTGAGGGAATCGTGGGGGGAGTTTTGAGAGAATTTTATGTGAATTTTGGAGTTTTGGGGGAATTTGGGGGAATTTTGGGGGATTTGGGGTCTGAGCTCTCATCCGGAGCTTGACGGCGACACTTCTGCTGCTTCCTGGTCAGAGCTTCCTTTGTCTGCTTCTCCTGGAGATTTTGGGATTTTGGGGAATTTTTTAGGAATTTTTTAGGAATTTTTGGGGATTTTCTGTGAATTTTATGGGGATTTTGCAGGGATTTTAGGGGATTTAATGAGAATTTTGTGGGGATTGGGGGGGAATTTTCAGGAAATTTCATGAGATTTTTATGGGAATTTTAAGAGAAAATCCGGGGAGAATTTTAAGAGGAGTTTTGGGAGATTCTGGGGGATTTAATGAGATTTTTACAGGAATTTCATGTGAATTTCGGGGGAATATTAAGAGAAATTTTGGGGGAGTTTTGGGGGATTTTTGAGGGAATTTTGTGAGAATTTGGAGAATTTTAGCTGATTTTATGGGAGTTTTGTGGGAATTTTGTGGGAATTTCAGAGGAATTTCATGGGAATTTTGAGGGAATTTTGTGGGAACTTAGAGCAAGTTTTGTGGGAATTTTGGGGCTCAGATCCCAAGGATTGTCAGGCTCAAATCCCAGGATTTTTGGGCTGAAATCCCAGGATTTTGAGGAATTCCTCACCGCCTGCTTGGTGGATTTCCCTCCAGCTTTGAGGTCTCGAAGTTTCTTCTCTTGTTTCTCAAATTGCTTCATGAGTTCCTTTTGCTTCTGCTGGTACATCTTCTTGAAAGTCACTGAAATCCAGAAATTCCAAAAATTCTGGGAATTCCAGATCAGCATTTTCCCATTTTTTCCCATTTTCGCTGTTTTTCCACCCAAAATTCCCAGAATTCTGGGATTTTTCACTGTAATTCCCAAGGTTTTCTCCCAGTTTTCCCCTCACTCCTCATTTTCCCATTCCCCCTCATTTTCATTCCCAATTCCCATTCCAAATTTTCCCCCATTTTTCTCCAATTCTTCCCAATTTTCCCTAAATTTCATTCCCAATTTCTCCCCAGTTTTCCTCCATTTCTTTCCCAGTTTTTCCCCAAATTTCCATTCTAAATTTCTTCCAATTTTCCTCCCTTTCTTCCCGTTTTTCCCCAATTCCCATTCCAAATTTCCATCCATTTCTCCCCCGTGTTTCTCATTCTTTCCCCGATTTTCCCATTTTTTCCCATTTTCGCCATTTTTCCACCCAGAATTCCCAGATTTTTCTGGAATTCTCACTGTAATTCCCACATCAGCAGTGCAGCCACTGCCAATCCAGACCACAAAGCCCCATTTTTGCTATTTTTCCCCATTTTTTCCCATTTTTCCCCAATTTTTCCCCGATTTTCCCTTTTTTTTCCCGTTTTTTCCCATTTTCACCATTTTTCCGCCCAGAATTCCCTGAATTCCCTGGAATTCTTACTGTAATTCCCACATCAGCAGTGCAGCTGCTGGGAATCCAAGTCACAAAGCCCTGTTTTTGCCATTTTTTCCCCATTTTTCCCATTTTTCCCCAATTTTTCCCCGATTTTCCCATTTTTTCCCTTTTTTCCCATTTTTGCCATTTTTCCGCCCAGAATTCCCGGAATTCCCTGGAATTCTCACTGTAATTGCCCCGATAGTAGTGCAGCCGCTGGGAATCCAGGTGGATGATGTCAGTGCAAACGTCGTCCAGGAATCCTTGGTCGTGGGAAACAACCAGGAGAGTTTTCTTCCAGCTCTGCAGGTAACTGGAAATGGGGGAGAAAATGGGGATTTTGGGAAAAATTGGGATTTTGGGGAAGTGGGGATTTGGGAAAAAAAATTGGGGGGAAATGGGGATTTGTGGGAAAATGGAATTTGAGGGAAAAGGAGAATTTGGGGAAAGAAATTGGGGAAAATGTGAATTTGAGGGGAAATGGGGATTTGGGGGAAAATGGGAATTTTGGGGAAAAACCAGGAATTTAGGAAAAATCAGAGTTTAAGGGGTGGGAGGGATTTCTGAGTTCCCCAAATCCCACGTTTTCCACCTTCCCAAAAATTAAAAAAAAAATTCTTAAAAATAAAATAAATTCCCCAAAATTGCAAAACAAAATCCCAAAAATTCCCAGAAAATTCCCACACATCCCGAACACCCCGAAATCCCTGAAATTTCCCCCAAAATTCCCGAAATGCCTCACTTGTTGAGCCAGATGACAGCGTTGAGGTCCAGGTGATTCGTGGGTTCATCCAGCATGAGCAGCGTTGGCTCCAGGAACAGAGCCCTGGGGGGAAACACCTGGAATACACCTGGATACACCTGAGGAACACCTGGGAACACCTGGGGACAGCTGGATACACCTGAGATACACCTGGGGACACCTGAGATACACCTGGGGACAGCTGGATACAGCTGAGATACACCTGGGGACACCTGAGATACACCTGGGGACAGCTGGATACAGCTGAGATACACTTGGGGACATCTGGGATATACCTGGATACACGTGGGGAACACCTGGAAACACCTGGGGACACCTGGGGAACACCTGGGATATCTGGGATAGACCCGGATACACCTGGATGTAGCTGGGGACACGTGGGGAACATCTGGGGAAATCTGGGAAGAGCTGGAACACACCTGGATACACCTGGGATATACCTGGATACACTTGGGGGCACCTGGGATACACCTGGATACACCTGGGATATAGCTGGGATACATCTGGGGACATCTGGGGACATCTGGGATATACCTGGGGAACAGCTGGGTTACACCTGGGGACACCTGGGATAGACCTGCAATACACCTGGGAAGTGCCACGCCCTCACCTGGCCACACCCACACCTGGCCACGCCCCTGCCCCACCCTCACCTGGCCAAGGAGACTTTTAGTCTCCACTTCTCCAACTTCCAGGTTGAGCTGTTCTGCGTTTCCAGGTGAATCCCAAGCGCACCCGTGGCCACGCCCTCACCTGGAGCTCACCTGGAGCTCACCTGTACTCACCTGGCCAGGGAAACTCTCATCCTCCACCCTCCGGAGAACTTCCGGGTTGCTCTGTTCTGCATTTCCGGCGTGAATCCCAAACCTGCCAGGATCCTCCTGGCTTTGGCTTCGGCTGCTGCTGCGCCGATGGCTCGGAGCTCCTCGTACACCTGTGCAGGTGAGGGGGCAGGTGTGCCCAGGTGTGCCCAGGTGTGCCCCAGGTGTGTCCCAGGTGTGCCCAGGTGTGCCCTAGGTGTATGCCAGGTGTATCTCAGGTGTGCCCAGGTGTGTCCCAGGTGTAGCCCAGGTGTGCCCCAGGTGTGCCCAGGTGTGCCCCAGCTGTAGCCCAGGTGTGCCCAGGTATATCTCAGGTGTGTCCAGGTGTGCCCAGGTGTATCCCAGGTGTGCCCCCAGGTGTGCCCAGGTGTGTCAAGGTGTATCTCAGGTGTGTCCCCAGGTGTATCCCAGGTGTGCCCAGGTGTAGCCCAGGTGTATCTCAGGAGTGCCCAGGTGAATCCCAGGCGTGCCCAGGGGTATCCTGGGTATGTCTCAGGTGTATCACAGGTGTTCCCGGGTGTATCCAGGTGTATTCCAGGTGTATCCCAGATCTACCCCAGGTGTATCCAGATGTATCCCAGGTGTGCCCAGGTGAGGGTATAGCCTCTCCCCAGTGCCCCCAGGTGTGCCCAGGTGTATCCCAGACCCCGCAGGTGTATCTCAGACATGCCCAGGTGTGCCCAGGTGACCCTGGGAAGGACTTGATGGAGTCTGGGGTTGGTTAAAAGGTGTTTGGATCATGCCAGGTGGGGTTTGGGGAGCCCCAGGTGTGCCCAGGTGAGGGTGTGTTCACTCCCAGGTGTGGCCCAGGTGTATTTTAGTGCCCCCCAGGTGTATCCCAGTCCCTCCAGATGTGTTTCATTTCCCCCCAGGTGTATCCCAGCTGTGCCCAGGTGTGTTTTATTTCCCCCCAGGTGTCCCCAGGTGTATCCCAGGTGTGCCCAGGTGTGCCCAGCTACCTTCTCCAGCTGTTCAGCAGCTGCATCATCCCCGCCCTCGATCAGCCCCTGCAGCCGTCGCTCCTCATCCAGCAGCCGCAGGCGTTTGGTGTCGGCTTTGAGCACGGCCTGGACGGCAGGTGTGTCATCGGCCACCACCTCTGGGGACAGGTAAATACACAGGTGAGTCACAGGTGTGTCACCAGGCAACCCCTAGGTGTGGTACAGGTAGCTCTAAGCACGGCCTGGACCGCAGGTGTGTCATTGGCCACCACCTCTGGAGACAGGTAAGGGACAGGTGAGACTGGTAAATACACAGGTGAGTCATGGGTAATCCCCAGGTGTGTCACAGGTAACCCCTAGGTGTGTTACAGGTAGCTCTGGACAGCAAGTGTGTCATCAGCTGTCACCTCTGTGTACAGGTGAGACAAATAAATACACAGGTGTGTTACAGGTGTGTCATTGATAACCCCCCGGGTGTGTCACAGGTGTATGTCAGATGCCATCCAGGTATGCCCAGGTGTGTTCAAGTCTATCTCAGGTGTGCCTAAGTGTGTCCCAGGTGTCCCCAGGTGTATCTCAAGTGCCCCAAGATATGTTCAGGTATATCTCAGGTTCCTCCAGGTGTGCCTAGGCGCACCAAGGTGTGTTCAGGTCTATCCCAGGCATATCCCAGGTGTCCCCAGGTGTGTCCAAGTGTGCCCAGGTGCACCCCAGGTGCCATCCAGGTGTGCCCAGGTGAATCTCAAATGCTCCTAGGTGTGCCCAGGTGTATCCCAGGTGTATCCCAGGTGCCCCCAGGTGTGTTCAGGTGTATCCCACATGTATCTCAGATGCCCCCAGGTGTGTTCAGGTCTATCTCAGGTGTGCTCAGGTGTATCCCAGGAGTATCTCAGGTGTATTCAGTTCTATCTCAGGTGTGCTCAGGTGTATCTAAGGTGAGCTCACCTTGCTCACACAGCAGCACATCGATGTTGGGTGGGATGCTCAGCGCTCTGTTCGCAATGTGCTTCAGCAGCGTCGTCTTCCCCTTCCTGCCCAAAAACCCCAAAATTTACCCCAAAATTAACCCCAAATTCCAGGATTAACCCCAAACCCCCAGGATTGACCCCAAATCCCTGGGATTAACCCAAAAAACCCCAATATTAACCCCAAAACCACCAGGATTAACCCCAAATTCCAGAGCTCCCAACCCCCGGGAATGCCAGGAATTGCAGGAATCCCAAAATTCCAGGATTTGACCCCCGGGAATCCCAAAAAGCTGCGATTTGGACGCAGAATGGAATCCCGGGAACCCCAAAACACTGGGATTTGGCCCTAGGATCCCAAAATGCTGGGATTTGGCCCCAGAAATCCCCAAACTGGGGGATTTGGCCCCAAAACTGCTCACCCGTTGGGCCCCACGAGGCCGTAGCGCCGCCCAGCCACGATGTAGAGATCGGCGTTGACGTAGAGCTCCTTCCCGTGGGCAGAAATGCTGAATTTTTCCAGCTGAGAAAGGGGAGAAACGGGAAAAATGGGGTTTTTGGGCTCCCAAAGGGGTTTCTGGGGTCCCCGAGGCAGATTTTGGGGTCCCCAGGGGATTTCGGGGCTCACCTTGATGTCGGAGGCGTTCTCCAGCATGGCCTGGCGCGAGGACAGCTCGGCCTGGGACACGGCGAAGTCGCTGTCCCCCCGAGGCCGCCGCGGCTCTCAGCGACGCCACCTGGCGCTCGTACTCCGCCTGGGCGGGGCAGGGGGCGTGGTCAGCGAGGGACACGCCCATCGCGATGCCACACCCCGTTTGAACCATGCCCATTGGGGTAAATCACCTCCTGGGCTAAGCCACGCCCACTATGCCCAGTCACACCTGTTAAGCCACGCCCACATAGTCAAATCACAGGTTTAGCCACACCCAGAATCAGCCACGCCCAGTTAAGCCACGCCCACATTGCGGAAACACATCCTGGGTTAAGCCACACCCACTAGCTGCAATCATGCTGTTAAGCCACGCCCACATCATTAAAACACAGTCTGGGTTAAGCCACGCCCACTATGCCCAGCCACACCCCTTTCAGCCACGCCCACAACATTAAAACACAGTCTGGGTTAAGCCACGCCCACCATGCTCAGCCACACCCACATCAAAGCCACACCTATGGAATGAAATCACATCCTGGGTGGAGCCACGCCCACTATGCCCAGCCACACCCTTCACAGCCACACCCACACCATTAAAATGCAGTCTGGGTTAGGCCACGCCCACTATTCACAGCCACACCCTCTTAAAGGCAAATCTATGTAATTAAAAACACATTCTCGACTAAGCCACGCCCCTGTTAAGCCACACCCAGATCAGAAAACACATGCTGGGTTAAACCACACCCACTATGCCACACCCCATTAAGCCACACCCACATCATTTAAAGTGTGTTTTAAGCCATGCCCACGATTCCCAGCCACACCCCACAAAGCCACACCCACAGGAAGAAATGCAATTTAGCCACACCCACATTGTGCCGGCACGCTAAGCCACGCCCACGCTTGGCCACACCCACCCCAAACCCCACACCCTAGTTAAGCCACGCCCACAGCAAGTGACACCCAGAAACCCAAGCCACACCCACTGTGGAACCACACCCAGTTAAGCCACACCCATCTTCAAACCACGCCTCCCACAGGCCACGCCCCTCACCTGCTTCTTCAGCTTCTTCTTCTCCTTCTTGCTGACTCGCGTGTCAGGCCCCGCCCTCGGCCCTGCCCCCTCCACCTCCTCCTGCAGGGAAACCCAAAAATATCCTCAGGGATCCCAAAATAGCCTCAGGGATCCCAAAAATACCTTCAGGAAGCCCAAAAATAGCCTCAGCCACCCCAAAAATAGCTTCAGGGATCCCAAAGATATCCTCAGGGATCCCAAAATATTCTCAGGGATCCTAAAAATATCCTCAGGGATCCCAAAAATAGCTTCAGTGATCCCAAAAATATCCTCAGGGATCCCAAAAATAACCTCAGGGAGCCCAAAAATACCCTCAGGGATCCCAAAATACCCTCAGGGATCCCAAAAATACTTTCAGTGATCCCAAAAATATCCTCAGGGATCCCAAAAATAATCTCAGGGAGCCCAAAAATATCCTCAGGAACCCCAAAATACCCTCAGGGATCCCAAAATATCCTCAGGGATCCCAAAATACTCTCAGGGATCCCAAAATATCCTCAGGGATCCTAAAAATATCCTCAGGGATCCCAAAAAATATCCTCAGGGAGCCCAAAATTACCCTTGAATACCCACAGGAACCCCAAAATACCCTCAGGGATCCCAAAAATACCTTCAGGAAGCCCAAAAATAGCCTCAGCCATCCAAAAATAGCTTCAGGGATCCCAAAGATATCCTCAGGGATCCCAAAATATCCTCAGGGATCCCAAAATAGCCTCAGGAATCCCAAAAATAGCCTCAGGGATCCCAAAAATATCCTCAGGGAGCCCAAAATTACCCCTAAATACCCACAGGAACCCCAAAAATATCCTCAGGGATCCCAAAAATATCCTCAGGGATCCCAAAATACCCTCAGGGATCCCAAAAATACCTTCAGGAAGCCCAAAAATAGCCTCAGGAATCCCAAAAACAGCCTCAGGGATCCCAAAAATACTCTCAGGGATCCCAAAACATCCTCAGGGATCCTAAAAATATCCTCAGGGATCCTAAAAATATTCTCAGGGATCCTAAAAATAGCCTCAGGGATCCCAAAAACAGCCTCAGGGATCCCAAAAATATTTTCAGGCACCCTAAAAATATCCTCAGGGAGCCCAAAATTACCCCTAAATACCCACAGGAACCCCAAACATATCCTCAGGAACCCCAAAATACCCTCAGGGACCCCAAAATACCCTCAGGGATCCCAAAAATACCTTCAGGAAGCCCAAAAATAGCCTCAGCCACCCCAAAAATAGCTTCAGGGATCCCAAAAATAACCTCAGGGAGCCCAAAAATAGCCTCAGGAACCCCAAAATACCCTCAGGGATCCCAAAATACCCTCAGGGATCCCAAAAATACTTTCAGTGATCCCAAAAATATCCTCAGGGATCCCAAAAATAACCTCAGGGAGCCCAAAAATATCCTCAGGAACCCCAAAATACTCTCAGGGATCCCAAAATATCCTCAGGGATCCTAAAAATATCCTCAGGGATCCTAAAAATACCCTCAGGGATCCCAAAAATAACCTCAGGGATCCCAAAAAATATTCTGAGGGAGCCCAAAATTACCCCTAAATACCCACAGGAACCCCAAAATATCCTCAGGAACCCCAAAATACCCTCAGGGATCCCAAAAATACCTTCAGGAATCCCAAAAATATCCTCAGGGATCCCAAAAATTACCCTGAAATACCCACAGGGAGCCCCAAATACCCCGAAGAACCCCAAACTCACATTGTCACTTCCTTTCCGGGTCTTTTCCTCTTCTTCCTCTTCCTCATCTTCCTCGTCCCTCAGAGCTCCGAATTTGTTCTGTCACAGAATGGGGGAGAAATCCCAAATTTCAGGGTTTTAAGCAGAAAAAAAAATCCCAAAAAAGAATCCCAAAAAATGCCCAAAAATAAAAAAAACCCAATCAAATTTTAGGGTTTCAGTCCCCTTTAAAAAAAAGCTCTAAAAACCCTGAAGATCACAGAAAATTCCCAAATTTCAGGGTTTTAAGCAGAAAAAAAATTCCCAAAAAAGAATCCCAAAAAATGCCCAAAAATTAAAAAAAAACCAACCAAATTTTAGGGTTTCAACCCCCTTAAAAAATCTCTAGAAACCCCAAAAATCAAAGAAAAATCCCAAATTTCCCTCTTTTTACCTTCCTGTTTTTAGCCTCCTCAGAGCCTTCAGCCTCATCCTCGCTGAGGGATTTGCCCTGAGGATTTTGGAGACAAAAACAACAAAATTCGGGATATTTCAGGATTCCCCCGAGATCTGGGATCCCCAAAAGTGGGGGAAAAAACCCAAAAAATGAGGAAAATCCCCAAAGGCTTCACCTGTTTTTTCCCTTTGGGTTTTTCATTTTTGCTTTTCTTCTTTTTCTTCTCAGCCTCTTCTTCCTCCTGTTGGGAATTCCCAAAATTTTGGGGTTTTTTCCATGGATTTTGAGGCTTTTTTCAGGAATTTGGGGTTTTTTCCCAAGGATTTTGAGGTTTTTTCCCGAAAATTTTTGGGTTTTTTCCAATGATTTTGGGGTTTTTCCCAGGGATTTTGGGATTTTTTCCCCATGAATTTTACTTTTTTTTCCCCAAGGATTTTGGATTTTTTCTCAAGGGATGTTGGGATTTTTTCCAAGGGATTTTGGGACTTTTTTCCAGGAATTTTGGGTGTTTTCTCCAAAGATTTTAAGGTTTTTCCCATAGATTTTGGGAAGTTTTAACCCCACCTTGTTGCTTTTCCCCTTGGGGATCTTTTTATTCTTTTCCTTCTCCTTTTCTTCCTCTTCCTCCTCCTCTTCCTCACTCTGCTCCTGGCTCAGCGCAGCAAAGACATTCCCACCCTAAAAAAGGAAAAAAAAATCCCAAAATATCCCAATTTTTCTCAAATTCCAGTTGCTCCCAGCTTTAACCCCCAAAATCTCCTAAAATTTGGGGAATTATTACATTTTTTCCGATTTTCCCCATTTTTTGAGAATTTTCTTCCAAATTCCCTCAATTTTTGGGGTTGTCCCTCTATTTTGAGATCCTCCTCTCCTATTTTGGGGTTTTTCCCCTTATTTTTGGGTCCATTCGCAGTATTTTGAGGGTTTTCCTCATTTTCCAAACCCTTTCCCCACAAATCTGGATTTCTCTCCCAAATTTTGTGTTTCTCCCTCATATTTTGGGATGTTTCTCCTCTGTTTTAGCACATTCTCCTCATTTTTAAGAAATTTTTGCCTTATTTTAGGGTCCTATTCATCTAATTTGGGGGTTTTTTCCTTCTATTTCAGTTTTACTTCTCCTTATTTTAAGATCTTCCCTCCTCTTTTTGGAATTCTTTTTTTATCTTCTAATTTTTTCCTTATTTTAGGACTTTTTCATTTGATTTAAAACGTTTTTCTCCATAATTTGGGATATTTTCCCGTTATTTTAGCCTCTCTTCCCCCCATTTCAAAGCCCCCCACCCAAATTTCAGGGTCCCTCCCCCTCATTTTGAAATCCTTCCCACATTTTGGGGGTTTTTTTCCCCAAATTTCCCATTTCCCACCCCAAATCTTCCCCCTTCCTCCCCCTCACCTTCCTCCTCCTCCCTCCTTTCCTCGCCGACGGAGCTGTGGGAACAATCTGGGGTCACCTAGGGGTCAAAATCCCCCCCCAGGACCCCAAAATTCCCTCCCAGACCTTCCTCCTCCTCCTCCTCCTCGGAATCCGCAGCAGCCAATGCCTGCAGCCGGCGGCTAAGCTCCTCCTCTTCCGGCTCAGGCTCCGCCCCCTTGGGCCTCCGCCCTTCCTTCCGCCGCTCGCGCTTCCGCCGGGAGCCCTGGGGGGTTAATTAACCTCTAATTAGCATTAATTAGCCCTTAATTAGCTCCTTGATTAGCTCCCCAGGCCTTGGATTCATGGTGGGTTTGGCTCCGCCCACTCTGGCCACGCCCACTTTAGCACCTCCCATTAGGCACCACCCATTCTGGCCACGCCCCCTTTGCCACACCCTTTGGGCGCCTCTAAGCCACACCCCTTTAAGCCCCTCCCCCTCCTGCCACACCCCTTTTAGCCCCTCCCCTTACCACCAGAAAGTAGGCTCCTCCCTTCCTGTCACACCCTTTTAAGCCCCGCCCACTCCTTGCCCATTAGCCCCACCCACTTTCTCCCTGCCACACCCTTTAGCCCCACCCCTTTTAACCATTTAGCTCCTCCCATTTTAAGTCCCACCAAATCTGGCCATACCCCTTTAAGCCCCTCCTCTTTTCAATGTCAATGGCTCCTCTCCTTTTAGCACTTAACGCCTCCCCATTTAGCCCCTCCCTTTTAGGCCACACCCCCTTTTAGCCCCTCCCATTCTATTTGTTAACCCTTCCCTTAATCCCCACCCCCTTTAGCCCCGCCCACTCCACCCCCACCCTCTTTAGCCCCTCCCCTTTAACCCCACCCTTTTAGGCTCCTCCCCTCACAACCCCCGCCCCTAATTAACCCTAATTAACGCTAATTAACCCTAATTAACCTGAGGTTGGGGTGGTCCCTCCTTCTCGGGGCTCTGGGGTTGCTCAGCCGGCGTCACCTTCTCCTCCTCGGCCAATTCCTCGAAAAACTGAGGGGAAATTCGGGAATTTTGGGAATTTCGGGATTTTGGGAAAGGTCAGGAATTTGGGGAAGGTCAAAGGTCAAAGGTCACTCACGGATTTTTTGCTCCTCCGGTCCTTCTTGCCTTTCTTGACCGGAGTGTCTGAGGGGGAAAAGGGTCTGGGGTGTCCCAAAATCCAAAGATTTGGGGAAAAATCTCTTCCCGGGATTTGGGGTTTGCTCTTTAGTGCAGGCCGGGGCACAAAAAGGGGGGATTGTCCCAAAAAAGGGGGATTTTTGACAAAAAAAGGGGGATTTTTGACCAAAAAGGGGGATTTCTCCTCATGAAAAGGGAGGATTCGCCACCAAAAAAAGGGGAATTTCCCTCATGGAAACAGGGGATTCTCCACCAAAAAAGGGGAGATTTCCCCTCACAGAAAGGGAGAATTCTCCACAGAAAAAAGAGGATTTTTCCATCACGGAAAAGGGGGATTCTTCACATAAAAAGAGGGATTTCTCCTCATGGCAAGTGGGGATTCACCACCAAAAAAAGAGGGATTTCCCCTCACGGAAAGGAAGGATTCTCCACAGAAAAAGAGGGATTTCCCCCTCATGGAAAGATGGGATTCTCCCCAGAAAAAGAGGGAATTTCCCTCACAGAGAAAGGGATTCTCCACAGAAAAAGGAGGAATTTCCCTCACAGAAAAGGGGCATTCTCCACAGAAAAAGAGGATTTCCCCTCACGGAAAGGAAGGATTCTCCACAGAAAAAGAGGATTTCCGCTCATGGAAAGGAAGGATTCTCCACAGAAAAAGAGGATTTCCCCTCACAGAAAGGAAGGATTCTCCACAGAAAAAGATTTCCCCTCACGGAAAGGGGTCTAATCCTCCCCCCCCATTTCCCAGAGGGTCCCGGAGGTCTCATCCCGAGGGTTTCCCCCTATTCCCGACCCAATCCCGGTGATCCTGAGGGTTCCCATCCCGGGATTTCCCCGCTTCCCGCCCCCCGAAATCCCGGTGATCCTGAGGGGATCCTGAGGTGATCCTGAGGTGATCCTGAGGGGATCCCAATCCCGGACATTCCCCCAATCCCGAGGGTCCCATCCGAGGGGTCTCCCCTCAGTCCCGGGGGTCTCATCCCGGCGCTCCCATCCCGGAATTCCCCCCAATTCCCGGATTTCCCCTCCGTCCCGGGGGGTCTCACCCTCCTCGCCCCCCTTCCATTCCTCCTGCTTGGCCCCCGCCTGCCGCGCTCCCTTCGGCATGGCCTGGCACCGCGCACTGCGCATGCGCACCCACCCCGGCGCCGCGCCGCTTCCGGGCAGCACCGCAGCTCCCCATTGGTCCGCTCTCACTCAAGCCCCGCCCACCCTCCACACGCCCCTCCTCCTATTCGCTCTCGCCTGTTCGTCCCGCCCACCCGTGAGGTAACTCGCTTTCCTATTGGTTGATCCCGCCCCGCCCAGTGTCGTGCGCTGCTATTAGTTTGCTTAGCTGTCAATCACCACTCTGCCCTGTGGCCTTGCGGTTTCCCATTGGCTCCTCCCCCGTAGTGTCTCCGCCCCTTCTCTCCTATTGGTGGAGCGCGGCCCCGCCCAGTCCCGTGAGCTCCCGTCATGCCCCGCAAGCTGCCGTTCAGCGCCAAGCGGAAAAAGCAGCAGCTCCGTGATCGGCGGGAGCGGAAACGGGGCGGTGAGGGGAGGGCAGTGAGGGAGGGGAACCCTGGGGATGTGGGGAGAGAGATCCCCGGGAATGGGGGCTGGGAATCCCGGGAATGGGGATAGGGATGGAGGGGGCTGGGAATCCCGGGAATGACGGCTGGGAATCCTGGGAATGGGGGGAGATAAACCCCTGGGAATGAGGGCTGGGAATCCCGGGAATGGGGGGCTTGGAGTCCCGGAATTGGGGGAGGTAAATCCCCGGGAATGAGAGCTGGGAACCCTCGGGATATGGGGAGAGAGATCCCCGGGAATGAGGGCTGGAAACCCTGGGAATGGGGGGAGATAAACCCCCGGGAATGAGGGCTGGGAATCCCGGGAATGGGGGAAGAGAGATCCCCGGGAATGAGGGCTGGAAACCCTGGGAATGGGGGGAGATAAACCCCCGGGAATGAGGGCTGGAAACCCTGGGAATGGGGGGAGATAAACCCCCGGGAATGAGGGCTGGAAACCCTGGGAATGGGGGGAGATAAACCCCCGGGAATGAGGGCTGGAAACCCTGGGAATGGGGGGAGATAAACCCCCGGGAATGAGGGCTGGGAACCCCGGGAATGAAAGCTGGGAATCCTGAGAATGAGGGCTGGGAATCCCGGGAATGGGGGCTGGAATTCCCAAGGCTGGGAATTCCCAAGGCTGGAAACCTTGGGAATGGGGATAGGGAATGAGGAGGCTGGGAACCCTCGGGATGTGGAGAGAGAAAGCCCCGGGAATGAGGGCTGGAAATCCTGAGGATGAGGGCTGGAAATCCCGGGATGGGAGGAGGAGAGAAATCCGCGGGAATGGGAACAGGAACTCTCCGGGATTTGGGGATAAGGATGGCAGAGAAGAATCCCTGAGAAAAGGGAGAAAAAGCTCTCCCAGGATGGAGACGGAGATCCCCGGGATAGTGACAGGGAAATCCCGGGACAGAACCCTCTGGAAGTTTCCGGAACCCCCTAATTCCATCCCCGCTGGCCGCAGATGGCCCGGCAGGACCTGCCCAGGGTCCCGGCAGCCGCAGCGGGAGCCGCGAGAGAGGTGGCGATGGTCCTCCTGGAGACCCCCGGCTGAGCCTGCCGGGCCTCCCCGGCGCCACGACCCCGGCAGGTACCGAGGGGCAGCGGGAGATTTGGGGAGGGGTTGGGGTTTGGGGGGAATTAATCGGGAATGGGGAAAAATGATTGGGTTTTGGCTGGAGTTTAAAATGGGGGAAAGCCCGGACTGGATTTCGGCTGGAATCTGCAGTGGAGGAAAGCCCGGACTGGATTTCAACTGGAATTGGAAGTGGAGGAAAGCCCGGACTGGATTTCAACTGGAATTGGAAGTGGAGGAAAGCCCGGACTGGATTTCAGCTGGAATCTGGAAGTGGAGGAAAGCCCAGACTGGATTTCAGCTGGAATTGGAAGTGGAGGAAAGCCCAGACTGGATTTCAGCTGGAATTTAAAATGGAGGAAAGCCCGGACTGGATTTCAGCTGGAATTTAAAATGCAGGAAAGCCTGGACTGGATTTCAGCTGGAATTGGAAGTGGAGGAAAGGCTGGACTGGATTTCAGCTGGAATTGGAAGTGGAGGAAAGCCTGGGCTGGATTTCAGCTGGAATTGGAAGTGGAGAAAAGCCTGGAGTTTGGGCTGGAATCTGA
This sequence comes from Entomyzon cyanotis, assembly GCA_024500445.1. Lineage (NCBI taxonomy): Eukaryota > Metazoa > Chordata > Aves > Passeriformes > Meliphagidae > Entomyzon > Entomyzon cyanotis. Next base: position 515,223 of record JAKEPQ010000097.1, on the reverse strand, counting down.
AGTGGGGAAAAGCCCAGACTGGATTTTCATTGGAATCTGGAAAGAAATAGAAATCAAGAGTGGATTTGGTCTGGAATTTAAAATGGGGGAAAGCCCGGACTGGATTTGGGTTGTAATTGGAAATGGAGGAAAGCCCGGACTGGATTTCAGCTGGAATTGGAAGTAGAGGAAAGCCTGGACTGGATTTAGGCTGAAATTGGGAGTCAATTATAGGTGGAATACAGAATGGGAGAAAGCCTGGACTGGAGTTTCATTGGAATCTGGAAAAAAATAAAAATCCAGAATGGATTTTGTCTGGAATCTAAAATGAGGGAGGAAAACCCGGGCTGCAATCTGGATTGAGAAAATCTGGACTGGATCAAACCCAGGATCTGAAATGAGAGAAAACCTGGACTGGATTTCATTTGGAATCTAAAATGAGGGAAAACCCGACCTGGATTTTACCTGAAATCCAGACTGGAAGGAAAACTTGGCCTGGATTTCAGTTGGAATCGAGACCAAGGGCAAACCCAGCCTGGATTTCTGCTGGAATTCAGACCAAGGGAAAACCCGGCCTGGATTTCACCTATAATCCAAGCTTGAAGGAAAACCCGGCCTGGATTTCACCCAAAATCCAGCCTGGAAGGAAAACCTGGCCTGGATTTCACCTATAATCCAGGCTGGAAAGAAAACCTGGCCTGGATTTCACCCAGAATTCTGACTGGCAGGAAATCCCGGCCTGGATTCCAGCCACACCCGGGGCTCTCCAGGCCCCGAGGGGTGTCCAGTGACAGGTTGGTGACCCCAGTGTCCCCCCAGGTTCCGGCTGCAGCTGGGAGGACCTCGGGCTGAGGCTCTGGAGAGGAGCAAGAGGAGAGCCCAGGAGGAGCTGCTGGAGATGCTGCCGGACAGTGCCTTGGAGCTCGAGCCGGACAGAGTCTATGGGCCTGGTGAGGGGGGAGTGACCACTGGGAGGGGCAAAATGGCCACTGGGAGGAGTTAACTGACGACTTGGAGGGGGTTAATTGGCTACTGGGAGGGGTTCATTGACCAGTGGGAGGACAACTGGGAGGAGTGGAATGGCCACTGGGAGGGGTGGAGTGACCACTGGGAGGGGTGGAATGGCCACTGGGAGGGGTGGAGTGACCACTGGGAGGGGTGGAATGGCCACTGGGAGGGGTTAATTGACTACTGGGAGGAGTTAGTTGACCACTTGGAGGAATTAATTGCTGGGAGGAGCTAATTGACCACTGGGAGGAGTTAGTTGGCTACTGGGAGGAGTTAATTGATTACTGGGAAAGGTGAATTAACTACTGAGAGGGGTTAAGTGGCTTTTGGGAGGCATAATTCATTAGTGGGAGGAGTTAATTGACTATTGAGCAATGCTAATTGACCACAGGGTGGAATTAATTGTCCTAGGAAAGGATAAAGTGACCACTGGAATGGCTTAAGTGACCCTAGAAAAGAATGAAGTGACCACTGGGAGGACTCAAGTGGCTCCTGGGAGGGACAAACCCCCCTGAGGGACCCCAAACCCCCCCCCGAGGGTGGCTCTGTGAGCCCAAGTGACCCCTTGGATGTCCCCAGGGCTGGACTTTCCCCGCCGCCCCCTGGAGTTTCGGGATGAACCCCGAGGAGCTGCGGGTGAAGGAGGAGGCAGCATTTGGGGACTTCCTGAAGGCTTTGGGACACCGAGGGGACAAGGGGGACACCAGTGGGGACACTAATGGGGACCTGGCGCCCTTTGAGCACAACCTGGAGGTGAGAGGGGATGGGGGGGTTGGGGGTGGTCTGGGGACACTGGGGACATCAGGGGGATTGGGGGCACTGGGGACGTTAATGGGGACATTGAGGATATTGAGGGTATTGGGCACATTGGGGATATTGGGGACATTTGGGGGATTTGGGGACGTTGGGGACATTGATGATATTGGGGGAATTTGGGACATTGAGGGACATTGGAAATGTTGTGGACATTGGGGACACTAAGGGTATTGGGGACATTGGGGGCATTGGAGATATTGGAGACATTTGGGACATTTGAGGACATTAGGGACACCTTGGGGACTGTGAGGACGAGGCTCACAGGCCACCCCAGGGGCTCTCAGGCACACAGAGGTGACCCTGCTGTCCCCAAATTGTCCCCAGACGTGGCGCCAGCTGTGGCGAGTGCTGGAGATGTCTGACATCGTGCTGCTGATCGCCGACGCTCGGCACCCGGTAGGGGGCTGGGGTCACCTGGGGGTCACCTGGGGGTCCTGAATCCCCTCAGGGCCACTCTGACCCCTCCTGGGTCACCTGGGGGTCATCTGGGGGTCACCTGAGGGTCCTGAATCCTCTCAGGGCCACACTGATCTCTCCTGTGTCACCTGAGGGTCACCTGGGGGTCCTGAACCCTCCTGGGTCACCTGGGAGTCCCTAGATGTCCAAAGCTACACTGACCCCTCGTGTCACCCCAAGGGTGTCCAGGACCCCCCAGTGACCCCCTGTCCCCCTCAAACCTGTCCACATCGATGTCCCCAAGTGTCCAGGAACCCCAGTGACCCCTCAATTCCCCCAAACACATCCATATCACTGTCCACAAATGTCCAGGACCCTTCAAGTCCCCCAAACATGTCCATATCAATGTCCCCAAGTGTCCAGGACCCTCCAGTGACCCTTCTGTCCTCCCAGACATGTCCATATTGGTGTCCCCAAATGTCTAGGTCCCCCAGTGACCCCTCAAACCCCCAGGAGTGTCCAGAACCCCCCAGTGACCCCTCAACCCCCCCCAAACACATCCATATCAATGTCCCCAAACCCTCAATGACCCCCTGACCCCCCCAAACCTGTCCATATCAATGTCCCCAAACCCCCAGGACCCCGCAGTGACCCCTCAAACCCCCCAAACACATCCACATCGATGTCCCCAAACCCTCAATGACCCCCGACCCCCCCAAACACATCCACATCGATGTCCCCAAACCCTCAATGACCCCCTGACTCCCCCAAACACATCCACATCGATGTCCCCAAACCCTCAATGACCCCCTGACTCCCCCAAACACATCCACATCGATGTCCCCAAACCCCCAGGTCCCCCCTGACCCCGCTGTCCCCCCAGGCCCTGTCGGTGCCCCCCCGCCCTGGCCGCCCACGTGACGCAGGAATTGGGGAAGGGTCTCATCCTCATCCTCAACAAGGTGGACCTGACGCCCCCCGCGGTGGCGGTGGCCTGGAGTCACCTGCTGAGGGGACGTTTCGGTCCTGCTCGGGTTGTCCCCTTCAGCACGGCGCCACCCCAAAGTGGGACCCCCGCCCCAGGTAATTTGGGGGGGTTGGGGGGAATTGGGGTGGAATTGAGGGGGTTTGGGGGGTTTGGGGGGTTTGGGGTGAGACTGAGGGGGTTTGGGGTAATATTGAGGGGGTTTGGGGTGACGTTGAAGGGATTTTGGGGTCCTGGTGGGCTTTTGGGGTGACATTTGGGGGGTTTGGGGTGGCATTGGGCGATTTTTAGTCTTACATTGGGTGGTTTTTGGGGTGACATTGTGGGGATTTTAGGATGACATTGGGGGATTTTTAGGATGACTTTGAGAGCTTTTGGGGTAACATTAGGGAGGCTTTTAGGATGGCATTGGGGGATTTTTAGAGTGACATTGGGGGCATTTTTGGGGTCCTGAGCCCCCCACATTGCCCCCCAGGGCTGCAGAAGAAGCAGAAGAAGATGGGGAGTCGCTGGGGACGCGCTGTGGGACCTCGACTGCTGCTGGAGGCCTGTGAGGACATCGTGGGGGGCGCAGGTCAGTGGGGAGGGGTCTCTGGGGGTCACCTGAGGGTCACCTGGGGGTCTCAGAGGGGTCTGGGAGACATGGGATCGCCTAGGGGGAGGAATTGGGGTTGGGGTCACCCATCCAGGCTCTGCCGGGGACAGACCTTGCTTAGCTTTGTAATGGTGGGGGTGACCCAAGGGGAGCTCTGGAGGTCTTGAGGGGGCAGATGAGTTGGGAGGGGTCCCTGGGGGTCACCTGGGGTCACCTGAGGGTCACCTGGGGGGTCTCAGAGGGGTCTGGGAGACATGGGATCGCCTAGGGGGGAATTGGGGTTGGGGTCACCCATCCAGGCTCTGCCCGGGGCAGACCCTGCTTAGCTTTGTAAAGGGAAAGGTGACCCAAGGGGGGCTCTGGGGTGTCCCCCCAGGTGTCCTAATGTCCCCTGGGTGCTCAAGGGGTCCCTGGGTGTCACAAAGCCATCCCTGAGTGTCCCCCTGGTGTCCCCTGGTCACTCTGGGGATCCTTGGGATGCCCTGGGGTTGTCCTTAAGTGCTCCCCAGGTGTCCCCATGTCCCCTGGGTGCCCCAGGAGTATCCCTGAGTGTCCCCCAGTGTCCCAAGGGTGCTGTGGGGGTTCCCTGGTCACTCTGGGGGTCCCTGGGGTTGTCCTTAAGTGCTCCCCAGGTGTCCCCATGTCCCCTGGGTGCCCCAGGCCCCTCCCTGAGCATCCCCCAGGTGTCCTATGGGTGTCCCTGAGTGTCCCCCAGGTGTCCCCTGGGTGTTGTGGGGGTCCCTGGGGTTGTCCCCAAATGTCACCCCAGTGTCCCCATGTCCTCTGGGGTGCCCCAAAGCCACCCCTCAGTGTCCCAAGGGTGTCCCATGTCCACCCCTGAGTGTCCTGGTGTCCCCAGTGGACCTGTCGAGCTGGCGGGCGCGGCTGGAGAGAGCAGAGCAGCGGCCAGAGGAGGAGGAGGATGAGGAGGAGGAGGAAGGGGAGGAAGCGCCGGGAGGTGACAATGACAGTGACGAGGACAGGGATGGAGCGATGGCGCCTCGGCAGTGGGAGAGATACCGGCATGGCGTCCTCACCCTGGGATGTGTTGGTGAGGGGGCGTGGCTTCAGGGGGCGTGGTCAGGGTGGGTGTGGTCACCTTGGGTGGAGTTTTGTGGGTGTGGTCAGTGGGGGTGTGGTCAGTGGGGGTGGAGCTAAAATGGGTGTGGTCACTGGGGTGCAGACTTTGGGGTGGAGCTGCAAGGGGTGTGGTCATTGTGGGTGTGGTCAGTGTGGGTGGAGCTATAAGAGGTGTGGTCAGTGAGGTGTCACTGTGGGTGGAGCTACAATGGGTGTGGTCATTTTTGGGTGTGGTCCCTCTAGGTGTGTCCCAGCTGGGCGTGGCTCAGTGTGCGTGTGGTTTAGATGGGTGTGGCTCACCCTGGGCGTGTCCCAGGTGGGCGTGGCTCACTCTAGGTGTATCCTAAATGGGTGTGGCTCACCCTGGGCGTGTCCCAGGTGGGCGTGGCTCACTCTAGGTGTATCCTAAATGGGTGTGGCCACCCTGGGCGTGTCCCAGCTGGGCGTGGCTCACTCTAGGTGTATCCTAAATGGGTGTGGCTCACCCTGGGCGTGTCCCAGCTGGGCGTGGCTCACTCTAGGTGTATCCTAAATGGGTGTGGCTCACCCTGGGCGTGTCCCAGCTGGGCGTGGCTCACTCTAGGTGTATCCTAAATGGGTGTGGCTCACCCTGGGCGTGTTCCAGCTGGGCGTGGCTCACTCTAGGTGTATCCCAGCTGGGCGTGGCTCACCCTGGGTGTGTCCCAGCTGGGCGTGGCTCACCCTGGCCCCGCCCTGCCCCGCCCAGGTCTGCCCAACGCCGGTAAATCCTCGGTGCTGAACGCGCTGCTGGGGCGTGGCGCGGTGGGCGTGTCCCGAGCTCCCGGCCGCACTCGCTACTTCCAGACTCACTTCCTGACGCCCACAGTGAGGCTCTGCGACTGCCCAGGCCTGGTGTTCCCTTCCCGGGCACCGCCCGAGCTGCAGGTGAGCTCACCTGGACAGGTGGGACCTAAATCCATCCAGATGTGACCATAACCTATCCAGATATGACCGAAATCCAGCCAGGTGTGACCATAAACTATCCAGGTGTGACCTAAATCTATCCAGATGTGACCCCAACCCAGCCAGGTGTAACCTAAATCCATCCAGGTGTGATCTAAATCCATCCAGGTGTGACCATAACCTATCCAGATATGACCGAAATCCAGCCAGGTGCGATCCCAAACCATCTAGGTGTTACCCTGAGCCATCCACGTGTGACCTTGACCTACCAGGTGTGACCCTAATCCATCCAGGTGTGACCTAAATTCATCCAGGTGTGACCCTAATCCATCCAGATGTAACCTATATCCATCCAGGTGTGACCCTAATCCATCCAGGTGTGACCCTAATCCGTCCAGGTGTGACCCAAACCTCGCCAGGTGTGACCTTGACCCAGGCAGGTGTGACCCCAGTCCATCCAGGTGTGACCCAAACTCAGCCAAGTGTGACCGAAACCCATCCAGGTGTAACCCTGACCAATCCAGGTGTGACCTACGTGTACCAAATCCCTTGTTTTTCCCATTTTCCCCCATTTTTTCCCCATTTTCACCCATTTTGCCCCATTACCAGGTCTTGGCAGGGCTGTACTAAATCTATTTTTCCCATTTTCCCCCATTTTTCCCCATTCTCAGGTCCTGGCAGGTGTGTAATCAGTCTTATTTCCCATTCCCAGGTCCTGGCAGGGGTGTACCCAATCCCTTTTTTTTTTTCTATTTTCCCCCCATTTTTTCCGATTTTTCCCAGGTCCTGGCAGGGCTGTACCAAATCCCATTTTTTTTCCCATTTTTCCCCATTCCCAGGTCCTGGCAGGGGTGTACCCCATTCCATTTTTTTTTCTATTTCCCCAGGTCCTGGCAGGGCTGTACCAAATCCCATTTGCTTTCTCCATTTCCCCCCATTTTTCCCCATTTCCAGGTCCTGGCAGGTGTGTAATGAGTCCCACTCCCAGGTCCTGGCAGGGGTGTACCAAATCCCATTTTTTCCCATTTTCCCCCTTTTTTTTCCCATTTTCCCCCATTTTTCCCCATTCCCAGGTCCTGGCAGGCCTGTACCAAATCCCATTTTTTTCCCATTTCCCCCCATTTTTCCCCATTCCCAGGTCCTGGCAGGTGTGTACCCAGTTTTATCTCTCTCCCAGGTCCTGGCAGGTGTGTAGCCAGTTTTATCTCTCTCCCAGGTCCTGGCAGGGGTGTATCCCATCGCCCAGCTGCAGGATCCTTACTCAGCTGTGGGATTTCTTGGCTCTCGCCTGGATTTGCCAACCTTGCTGCAGCTCAGACCTCCCAGCGGCCCTGGCTGGACTGCCTGGGAGCTCTGTGAAGGTGGGAATTTGGGAATTTTGGGGAGTTTATGGAGAATTTGGGAATTTTGGGGGAATTTGGAAATTCGGGAGAATTCGGGAATTGGAGGAATTCAGGAATTCGGAGGGAATTCAAAGGGAATTTGGGAATTTAAGGGCAATTCGGGAATTCAGGGAGATCTGGGAAGTTCAGGGGAATTTGGAATTAAATTGGGGGAAAAAATTTGGGGTGGGGGAAGGGAATGGGGTTTGGAAATTAGGAATTCAGGAAAATTCGGGAATTCAGGGGGAATTTGGGAATTCGAGGAAATTCAGGGGAAAGTCAGGAATTTGGGAATTTGGGGATTCAGGGGGGAATTGGGGGGGAAATTGGGAATTCAGGGAAATCCGGGAATTCAGGGGAATTTGGGAATTCAGGAGAATTTGGGAACTCGGGGAAATTTTGGAATTCAGGGGGAAAATTCAGGAATCCAAGGGGAAAATACGGGAATTCAGGAATTTCAGAATTCAGGGGGAATTTGGGAGGAAACTAAAATTCAAGGGGGAAACCGAGCAGTCAGAAATTTGGGAATCTGGGAATTTCACAGGAAATAGAGCCATTTCCTCAAAACCACCCCAAAATTCCATGTTTTTTTTGGGATTTCTGCAGCCTGGGCAGAGAAAAGAGGTTACAAGACGGCGCGAGCAGCTCGGAATGATGTGGCCAGAGCTGCCAATGGGATCCTCAGGATGGCAGCTGAGGGGAGGCTGAGGCTCTGCATGACACCCCCGGGGTTCTCCCAGGAAAAAGGTATCCTGAAATCCCAAAAAAATTCATAAAAACCCTAAAGAAATCATAAAAACGCTAAAAAAATCATAAAAACTCTCTGCATGACACCCCCGGGGTTTGCAGGGGAAAAAGGTATCCAAAATCCCCCCAAAAAAACCCCAAAAAATCATAAAAACCCTAAAGAAATCATAAAATCTTGAAAAAACTCATAAAAACTTGGGAAAAAGGTATCCTGAAATCCCCCAAAAATTCATAAAAACTCTAAAGAAATCATAAAAACTCTAAAAAACCATGAAAATGCTCTGCATGACATCTCCGGGCTTTTCCTGGGAAAAAGGTATCCAAAACCCCAAAAAAAAACCCAAAAAATCATAAAAACCCCAAAGAAATCATAAAATCCTGAAAAAAATCATAGAAACTCTCTGCATGACACCGCCGGGGTTCTCCCAAGAAAAAGGTACCCAAAATCCCAAAAAAAACCCCAAAAAAATCATAAAAACTCTCTGCATGATCCCCAGAAATTCCAGAGCAGATAAGTACTCAAAAACCCCCCCAAAAAAACCCCAAAAAACCCCAAAAAATCATGTAAAAATCATTAAAAAATCATGAAATCCATCTGCATGACACCGCCGGGCTTTTCCTGGGAAAAAGGTATCCAAAATCCCAGGAAAACCCTAAAAAAATTTCTAAAATAACCCCAAAAAGCCTTAAAATCAACATAAATAGGGGGTTGGAGGTTCATCTTTGGGGTCTGGGTTCATCCTGGGGGTGTTTTTTGGGGTCAAGGGAGATTTTTTTGGGGTAAATGGTTGTTTTTTGGGGTCAGGGGACATCTTTTTAGGCTCAGTGGAAGTTTTTTAGGGCCGGGGAGATTTTTTTTGGGGTCCTGGAGTGATTTTTGGGGTCCTGGGGTAATTTTTTTGGGACCACTGGAGGTATTTTGGGATCAAATCCCACTCGAGGTCTCCCAGCCCCACCCCTTTCCCCTGACCACGCCCCTTTTCGCTAACCCCGCCCCTTTCCCCTCCCCCAGAGCAGTGGGAGGAGCATCCGGACACCTCAGCCATGGCGGCCATGACGGGGGGAGGGGCAGCACCCCGAAATCCCCCTGGAGAAGCTTCCAGTTCCGAGGAGGAGGAGGAAGAGGAGGAGCCAAGCCTGGCCACGCCCCCTCCCAGCCCCGCCCACAACCCCTTCGCGCTGCTGGGGGAGGACGAGTGCTAAGCCACGCCCACTCCGGTGCAAACAGCCAATCAGAGCGCGGGGATTGTCGCACGACCATATATGGAATAAAGGGAGGTTTATTTCTGCAGAGCTGATTGGTTGATGGCGGTGCGGCGAGGACCAATCACGGGGGAGGGGAGGGGCCTGGGGGTGAGGGCATTGGTGAGGTCACACCCTTGTGGCCACACCCATTGCCTTATATGGAATTCACTTGCCCCTCAATAGCCACACCCACATTCCCTTATATGGCTTTAGCTCCACCCACATTTTGAATTAGCTCCACCTCCTTTGGCCACGCCCACATTGCCTTATTTGGATTTAGCTCCACCCACAATTAGGTTTAACTCCACCTCCCTTGGCCACACCCACATTCCCATATTTGGCTTTAGCTCACCCATATTTGCATCCAGCTCCACCCCTTCATTTGGCCACACCCACAATTCCTTATATGGACTTGGCCCCGCCCATGGTTTTTTGGTGTGGTGCCTTTTCCTCTGGCCCCACCCACATCACCTTATATGGATTTAGCCACACCCACCACCTACCAATATATGGACTTAGCCACACCCATTCTTTTAGCCACTCCCATATGTCCTTATATGGATTTAACTCATTTTTAAAGCCACTCCCACATTCCCTTTGGCTCCACCCCCTTCCCTGGAAGCCCCGCCCCTCACTGACCGCTGGGCGTGGCCTGGCCGGGTGGGCGTGGCACAGGTGGGCGTGGCTCAGGTGAGCACAGGTAGCGCCGGGCGTGGCCGCAGCTCAGGCAGCGCAGGACTAGGCGGGGCTGACCACGCCCTGGGTGGGGCAGGGGGTGTGGTCAGGCCTGGACACGCCCAAAATATCCCAAAAATCCCCGAAAAGTGACCCCCAGGCCATCCTAAAAGTGTCCCTGAGGCCACCAAGACCTTTAGGGAATCTTCCCCAAAATCCCCCAAAATCCTCATTAAAATTTTTCTCTAAACTTCCTCCAAATCCCCACTAAACACTCCCAAAATCTTCCCCAAAAATTTTTTCTCAACCCCTCTCAAATGCCCCCAAAATCCTCCCCAAAAATTCCCCTAAAACTGCCTGCAAATCCCCCCAAAATATTTCCCAAACCCCCTCAAAAGTCTCCCCAAAATCTCCCCAAAAATCCCCCTAGAATGCTCCCAAAACCCTCCCTAAAACCCTCCAAAAATCCCACACAAACCGGTTCCAAAATAGCCCCAAAATCCTCCCCAAAATCCCTCCCAAATCCCTTCAAAAGCCTCTCCTAAATCCCCCCAAAAAGTTCCCCAAAAATGCCCTAAAATCCCCCACAAAACCCCCACAAACCCTTCCCAAAAGAGCCCCAAAATCCCCTAAAAACTTCCCAAAATCCCTCCCAAACCCCGTCGAAAGTTGTCCCTAAATCCCTCCCAAAAACTTGCCAAAAATGCCCTAAAATCCCCCACAAAACCCCCACAAACCCTTCCCAAAAACAGCCCCAAAATTCCCCCCAAAATCCCCCCCCAAAACAGCCCCAAAATCCCCTCAAAATCCCTCCCAAATCCCCCCAAAAATGCCCTAAAATCCCCCACAAAACCCCAAAAAAATCGCCCCAAAACAGCCCCAAAAAAGCCCTAAATCCCCCAAAATCCCAAATTCCCCTGAATTTCCCCCAAATCACCTCTGATCCTCACCCCACTGCCCTCCCTGGGCGCCAGCAGGGAGCAGCAGCGGCGGCAGAGACGGCGTTTGACTGAGGGAGCCCTGGGGAGATGAAAAACCCCAAAAATCGCCCCGAAATATCCCCAAATCGGCATAAATCACCCCAAAATTAGCACGGATCACCTCAAAATACCCCAAAACTGACACAAATTACCCCAAAATCACCCCAAAATACCCCAGAATTACCCAAAATCAGCACAAATCAACACGTATTACCCCCAAATCAGCACAAATTACCCTAAAATACCCCAAAATCACCCCAAAATATCCCAAAATTGGCACAAATCACCCCAAAATCCCAACCCAACCCCCCACCACAAATCACACCAAAATCGCCCCAAAACTCTTCCCAAAACCCCAGAAAATCCCCCAAAATTTCTCCCAGACATCCCTTCCTCCCAAACCCCAAAAATCCCCCAAAACCCCCCAATAAAACCCTCCCAAAACCCCATCAAATCCCCCCCAAACCCCAGAAAATCCCCCAAAATCTCCCCCAGACCTCCCAAACTTCCTAAAACCCTCAGAAATCCCCTGAAAATCCCCCCAAATTTCCTCCAAACCCCCAAAAATCCCCCAAAAATCCCAAAATTCCCATCAAATCCCCTCAAAATCCCCCTCAAAGCCCTCAAAAATCCCCCCCAAAAACCCCAAAACCCTATAAAATCCCCCCAAATCTCCCCCATACATCCCAAATTTCCTCCCAAACCCCCCAAAATCCCCAAAAATCCCCCAAATTTCCTCCCAAACCCCCCAAAATCCCCAAAAATCCCCCAAATTTCCTCCCAAACCCCCAAAATCTCCCCCAGACCTCCCAAATTTCCCTCTCAGCGCCCTGAAAAATCGCCGAGAAAACCCCCCAAAACCCCCTCAGATCTCCCCAAAACCCCATCAAATCCCCCAAAAATCTCCCCCAGACCTCCCAAACTTCCTCCCAAACCCCCCAAAATCCCCAAAATCCCCCAAAATCCCCCCAAATCCGCACATGCGCAGCACGAGGCGCCGCGCCGCCGCCCGCTGGGTGCTGCAGTAGAACCGAGCCAGGCCTGGGCTGAGCGGCAGCGCCCAGTGAGCTGCCTGGGGAAAAACGGGGGGTCAGGGGGTGCAGACCCCTCCCCAAATTCCCTAAACCCCCAAAATACCAACCCCGAGACCCCAAAAGTTACCCTGAGACCCCCAAAGTTACCCTGAGACCCACCCGGGTCGGGGAAACCCAACCTTGAGGTCATCTGGACACCCCAAAACTCCTCCTGGACACCCCAAAAGTCCACCTGGACATCCCCAGGACACTCCTAAGGGTCATCCGGGGATGCAGACCCCTCCCCAAATTCCCTAAATCCCAAAAATTCCAACCCCGAGACCCCCAAAGTTACCCTGAGACCCCCAGGATTGGGGAAACCCAACCTTGAGGTCATCTGGACACCCCAAAACTCCTCCTGGACACCCCAAAATCACCTCCCGAACACCCCTAAGGGTCACCCAGGGGTGCAGACCCCTCCCCAAATTCCCTAAATCCCCACGGAGACCCCCGAGGGTCCCGAAATTGATGGAAATCTCCCCAAAACTCACCCCGAAACCCCTCTGGGGATCCCCCGAACACCCCCAAGACCCCCCAAACCCTCCCCAAGACCCCCCAGACCCTTCAGGACCCCCAAATTCCCCCCACAAACCCCCAAACCCTCTCAGGACCACCCGAACTGTCCCCATAATCCCCTCAGAACCCCCTTAGGACCCCCAAAAACCCCGAAAAACCTCCCGAATCTCCCCCAGATCCCCTCAGAACCCCCCAAACTCTCCCCCAAGACCTCCAGACCCCCCAAAATCGCCCCAATTCCGCTCCCCTCACCTGGAACAAGAAGTTCAGCCTCTGCAGCGCCTCCCGGTCCCTCACGGGCGCCGCCATCTTGCCCCGCCGGGAGGGGCGGGGCTTCCGTGCGGCCTTGCGTCACTTCCGGCGGCAGTTTCGGCGCGAAAGGCCGTGAGGGGAAGGGGGAGGGAGCCATTTTGGGGTCGAGTTTGGGGAGAATTTGGGGACAATTTTGGGACTCCCTTGATGGATTCCCGCCTTTTAGGAACCCTTTTGGAGGCCCTTTTTGGGGACTCCTTTGGGAACCCCTCATAGGGACCCCGCAATGGCCTCCTGTCCCTCCCTGTCCCCTCATGTCCATCCCTGTCCCCTCGTGTCCATCCCTGTCCCCTTGTCCCCTCATGTCCATCCCTGTCCCTCCCCACACGACAGTCCCGAGTCCCTCCGTGTCCCCGCGTGTTTCCCACGCCACTCCCTGTCGCCGTGCCCGTGTTTGTCCTGTCCCTCCCTGTCCCTCCCACCCCAGGCCGCTCCCTCCTCGCTGTCCCTCGCTGTCCCCTCCCTGTCCCCGTGTCCGAGTTTTTTCCGTCCCCACATTCCAATGTCCCTCCGTGTCCCCATGTCCCTCCTTGTCCCCAAATCCCAGTGTCCCTCCCTGTCCCCATCCCCAAATTCCGCTGTCCCTGCGTGTCCCTCTGTCCCTCCCTGTCCCCGCGTCGGTGTTTTTCTCCTCCCTTGTCCCTCCCACTTCTGTCCCCACCTCTGTCCCCTCCCTGTCCTCGTGTCCATGTTTCTCCTGTCCCCACATTCCAATGTCCCTCCGTGTCCCCTTGTCACTCTTCATCCCCAAATTCCCGTGTCACTCCCGTGTCCCTCCGTGTCACCGTGTCCGTGTTTTTCCCGTCCCCACGCCTCCCCCTGTCCCCTCCCCTGTCCCTCCCACCTCTGTCCCCTCCCTGTCTTCGTGTCCGTGTTTTCCTGTCCCCACATTCCAATGTCCCTCCGTGTCCCCTTGTCCCTCCCCACCCCGACATTCCATTGTCCCTCCGTGTCCCTCCGTGTCCCTCCGTGTCCCCATGTTCCCCCAATTCCCGTGTCCCTCCTCGTGTCCGTGTTTTTCCCCTCCCTGTCCCCTCCCTGTCCCCTCCCCTGTCCCTCCCACCCCGGGCCACTCCCTCCTCGCTGTCCCCTCCCCGTCCCCGTGTCCGTGTTTTCCCTGTCCCCACATTTCCCTGTCCCCACATTCCAATGTCCCTCCGTGTCCCCTTGTCACTCCCCGTCCCCCAATTCCCCTGTCCCTCTGTCCCTCCCTGTCCCCGTGTCCGTGTTTTTCGTGTCCCCACGCCCCTCCCTGTCCCCTCCCCCCGTCCCTCCCACCTCTGTCCCTCCCTGTCCCATCCCTGTCCCCTCTGTCCCCCGCGCCACCCCATCCGGCCATGTCCCCCTCAGCGCCACCATCCCGCGGTCCCCTGGCCCGGCTGGCCGAAGCCACCCAGTGTCCCTCGTGCGGGGTGGCCCTGCAGGACCCTGTGCTGCTGCCGTGCGACCACAGCTGCTGTCGCCGCTGCCTGCTGTCCCCTCCCCTCGGCGACACGGCCGGGACCCCCGCGTGTCCCCGCTGTCGCCGTCCTTGTCCCCTCGGCCGGCTGCGCACGGCGGTGGCGCTGGCGGTGGAGGCGAGGATCGTGCGGAGGCTGGCGGGGGACAGAGCTGGGGACAAGGAGGGGGACACTGGGGACAGCGGAGGGGACGCGGCGGGGACAGCGACGCGGCCGGGACAGCGCAGAGTGCGGAGGTGCAGGTGAGAGGGACAGGGAATTTTGGGGGATTTTGGGATTTGGGGACAGGGGAGGGGACAGTGGAGAGCGCGCTGGTGCAGGTGAGGTGGGGGGGAAGGGGAATTTGGGGGATTTTGGGGGATTTGGGGACACTGAGGGCACAGAGGGGACAGCGCAGAGTGCGGCGGTGCAGGTGAGAGGGACAGGGGAGTTGGGATTTTGGGATTTGGGGACATGGAGGGGACATGGGAGGGACCGGAACGCGGCTGGGACAGCGCAGAGTGCGGCGGTGCAGGTGAGAGGGACGAGATTTGGGATTTTGGGGGAGATTTGGGGGGATTTGGGAAAGATTTGGGGACACAGGAGGGACAGAGGGGACAACGGACAGCGAGGAGGTGCAGGTGAGAGGGGGGAGTTTTGGGGAATTTGGAGGATTTTGGGACAGGGGAGGGGACAGTGGAGAGTGCGCTGGTGCAGGTGAGAGGGGGGAAAGGGGAATTTAGGGGAGATTTGGGGGATTTGGGGGGATTTGGGGACATGGAGGGACAGAGGGGACAACGGAGAGTGAGGAGGTGCAGGTGAGAAGGATGGGATTTGGGAAATTTTGGGGGATTTTGGGGGAGATTTGGGAATTTGGGGACATGAGGGGGGATGGAGGGGACACCGTGGGGGACACCGGAGGGGAGAATTTGGGGAATTTTGGGGGAATTTGGGGGGATTTTGGAGATTTTGGGACACGGAGGGGACAGAGGGGACAGCGGAGCTGCAGGTGAGGGGAACGGGATTGGGGAGATTTGGGATTTTGGGGGAAATTTGGGGGATTTTGGGGATTTAGGGACATGGGGAGGATGGAAAGGATTTGGGGGAAATTTGGGGGATTTCAGGAAAATTGGGGTCTGGGAGAGATTGGGTCGAATTCCGAGAATTTGGGGACATTGAGGAGGACAAGATTTGTAGGATTTTGGATCTGGGGTGACTCAGGGGGGACATTGGGGACATCAAAATCCCCACAATCCCACCCAGAAATCTGAGGTTTGGAACACAAAAAAAATCCCATTTTTGGAGAGAATTTTGGGGGATTTTTTGGGATTTCCTCACCCCTCACGTGCCGGAGCCACCTGAGCCACCCCGAGGTGTCACCGCACCCCAAATGTGACCTCGATGTCCCCAGCCCGGGGCAGCCCCGCCCCCTCCCCGCCCGGCCAGGTGACATTTTTGGGAGGTGACAAAGTTTTGTTTTGGTGCCACCTGGGCTCCTCCTCCCCAACCCCGAATTTTGGGTTTGTTTTTTTTTATCCTTCCCTCCAAATTTTTGGGGTTTTTTAATATCCCACCCCAAATTTTGGGAGCTTTTTGTGTCCCAACCCCCAAAATTTTGTGATTTTTTTCATGTCCCACCCCAAATTTTGTTGATTCTTTGTATTCTCCCCCCAAATTTTGTTATTTTTTCATGTCCCCATCCCTAGAATTTGTTACTTTTTTGTATTCCCACCCCAAAGTTTGTTATTTTTTGTATTCCCACCCCAAATTTTGTTATTTTTTCATGTCCCCACCCCTAAAATTTGGGGTTTTTTTTTGGTTCCTCTCCCAAAATTTGGGATTTTTTAAGGTTCCCACCACTAGAATTTGGGGTTTTTTAGGTTCCTCCCCCAAATTTTGGGATTTTTTCATGTCCCACCCCAAATTTTGTTGATTCTTTGTATTCTCCCCCCAAATTTTGTTATTTTTTCATGTCCCCATCCCTAAAATTTATTATTTTTTTGTATTCCCACCCCAAAGTTTGTTATTTTTTGTGTTCCTCCCCCATATTTTCTTATTTTTTTGTATTCCCACCCCAAATTTTATTATTTTTTCATGTTCCCACCCCAAATTTTGTTATTTTTTCATATTCCCACCCCAAATTTTGTTATTTTTTCATATTCCCACCCCAAATTTTGTTATTTTTTTGTATTCCCACCCCCAAATTTTGGGGATTTTTTCGTATTCCTCCCCCAAAGTTTGCTATTTTTTCATATTCCCACCCCAAATTTTGTTATTTTCTCGTATTCCCACCCCAAATTTTGTTATTTTTTGGTGTCCCACCCCAATTTTGCTGACCCCTCCCCTCTCTCCCCACAGCCTCGGAGCCAAACTGCGAGCAGACGGCGCCCCCTCCCCCACCCCCGCGGGACCCCCCAACCCCCTCCCCTCCCCCCAAATAAACCCCAAAAAATCCTCACAAGTGTCACCTTTAATGGGGGGAGGGGAGACCCCAAAATCCTCCCCGAAATGGGGGGGGAGGGGCGATTTTGGGGTCTTTGGGGTCTCAGTGTCCATTTTGGGGTCTCAGTGTCCATTTTTTGGGGTTTCTGTGTCCATTTTGGGGTTTCTGTGTCCATTTTTGGGGTCTGAGTGTCCATTTTTTGTCCATTTTTGGGGTTTCTGTGTCCATTTGTCTATTTTTTGGGGGTTTCAAGCCTCAATCCCAGACATTGAAATTTAAGGTGTTGGGGGGTGAATTTTTGGGGTAAAACTCTGGAATTTTGGGTCTAAAACTCCAGAAATTTTGGGTCTAAAACGCCAGAATTTTGGGTCTAAAACCCCACAATTTTGGGGTTAAAACCCTGGAATTTTGGGTCTAAAATTCTGGAATTTCAGGGCTTAAACTCCAGAATTTTTTGGAGCAAAAACTCCAGAATTTTGGAGCTTAAACTCTGGAATTTTAGGTAAAACCCCTGGAATTTTAGGCCGAAAACCCCAGAATTTTTGGACTAAAATCCCAGAATTTTTTGAGCTAAAGCCATGGAATTTTGGTGTTAAAACCCCAGAATTTGGGTCTAAAACCCCAAGATTTTGGGGTTAAAGCCCTGGAATTTTGGCTCTAAAACCCTTGAATTTTAGGGCTTCAACTCCACAATTTTGGGGTAGAACTCGGGAATTTTGGGGTTAAAACCCTTGAACTTCAGGTTCAAACCCTTGAATTTTGGGTCTAAAACTCCAGAATTTTGGAGCTTAAATTCTGGAATTTTAGGGTGAAACCCCTGGAATTTTAGGCCTAAAACCCCCAGAATTTTGAGGCAAACCCCAGAATTTTGGCTTTAAAACCCCAGAATTTTAGGGCTTCAATTCTGTCGTTTTAAACCCAAAACCCCAGAAATTTTGGAGCCAAAAATCCTGAAATTTTGGGGTTAAACCCCTGGAATTTTGGGGTCGAAAACTCCAGGATTTTCACCTAAAAAAAAAAAATCCACTTTTTTTTTTTTTTTTTTTTTTGGGGGCCCCCAAAACCTCTGGAATTTCCAAGCCCGGGATTTAACCCCTTCAGTGCCGGGACGGGTGGGATTTAACCCCTTCAGCCGAAGGAGGATTTAACCCCTTCAGTGCTCCATGGCAGTCGGCGACGCCCCGGCGGGGGGAGGGGGCAGATTTTGGGGTCCTCCCCCGGCCCCCCCGGCGCCCCCTCCCCCTTTTGTGCCCCCTGACGCAGTGCAGATGCCCGCAGCCCCCTCCCCGCCCCGGGAGCCCCCCCGGGATTCCCCCTGGGCTTCCCTCTTCCTCCTCCTCCTCCTCTTCCTCCGAGCTCTCCGAGGAGCTCTCGCCGAACGCCCGCGGCTTCTCGTAGATGCAGCAGCCTGGGGGGGCAAATTTGGGGTTTTTTTGGGGGATTTCTGGGGGTCTTGAAGGGTTTTGGGGGAGTTGGGAGTTGGAGGAGATGGAATTTGGCTAAATTTTGGGGGATTTTGAGGGGGTTTTGGGTCATTTTGGGGTCCCTGGGGGTGTTTTTTGGGAGGTCTTGAGGGGTTTTGGGGGTCTGGAGGGGTTTTTGCGGGGTTGGGAGTTGGGGGAGAGGGAATTTGGGTAAGTTTTGGGGGATTTTGAGGTCCCTGGAGGGGTTTTGGGGAGGGCTGGGGGTTTGGGAGTTGGGGGAGGGGGAATTTGGGGGGACTTGGGGTCCCTGGGGAGAAATTTTGGGGGCGTTTGAGGGAATTCTGGGTCATTTTGGGGTCCCTGGGGGTGTTTTTTGGGGAGGTCTTGAGGGGTCTTTGGGGGGTCTGGAATGAATTTTGGGGGGTTGGGAGTTGGGAGAGATGGAATTTGGGTAAATTTTGGGGGATTTTGAGGAGGTTTTGGGGTATTTTGGGGCTCCCCAGGGGGGTTTTGGGGTCCTTGGGGGAACAATGGGAGCATTTTTGGGGTTGTTTTTGGGATTTCTGGGGGTCTTGGGGGGGTTTGGGGGTTGGAAGTTAAGGGAGAGGGAATTTGGGTTAAGTTTTGGGGTATTTTGAGGGAGTTTTGGGGTATTTTGGGGTCCCTGGTGGGGGTTTTGGGGAGGGCTGGGGGTTTGGGAGTTGGGGGAGAGGGAATTTGGGGTCATTTTGGGGTCCCTGGGGGGGAATTTTGGGTCCTTTTGGGGGGTTTTGAGGGCATTTTGGGGCATTTTGGAGTCCCTGGGGGTGTTTTTTGGGAGGTCCTGAGGGGGTTTTTGGGGTTTTTCAGGGGTTTGGGGAGGGGGCTGGGTGGGTTGGGAGTTGGGAGAGAAGGAATTTGGGTCTCCCAGGTGGATTCTGAAGATATTTTGGGATAATTTGGGGCATTTTTGGCCACTCCAACTTGGATCTAGGGTGTTTCAGAGCCATTTTGGGGCCATTTTAAGAGGATTTTAGGGGATTTTGGGCTCCCAGTTCCTCCTGCTCAGCCCAAAAAAATTCCAGGATAATTTGGGATATATTGGGATGATTTTAGGATGATTTTGTCTACTCCCACTCTGACCTGGGGTGTTTTTCAGAGCCATTTTGGGGCCATTTTGAGGTGATTTTAAGGGATTCTGGGGATATCTGGGTGGGGTTTTTGGGGCTCCCATTCCCAAGGAAATTCCAGGATAATTCTGGGATATTTTGGGATATTTTGGGGTATTTTTGGGTCACTCACACTTGGAGGAACGCCGCCCCAGGTGCTCATTGTCCACTGTGTCACTTGACCACTCGACCTTCTTGTCAGGTTTTCTCTTCCTCAGCTTCAGCGTCAAACTGCGATTCTCCTGCGGCCAGAGGTCACTTTGGGGTCACTTTGGGGTCACTTTGGGGTCACTTGGGGTCACTCATTGGTCACTCTGTGTCCCCAAGGGTCACTTTGGGTCATCAGGGGTCATCAGGGTCACTCATTGGTCACTCAGGGGTCACTTTGGGGTCACCCAGGGGTCATCTGTGTCCCAGATGGTCACCAGGGATCACTCATGGTCACTCATTGGTCACTTGGGGTTATCAGGGGTCACTCAGGGGTCAGTTAGGGATCACTTTGTGTCCCCAAATGGTCACCAGGGACACCCAGGGATCACTCATTGGTCACTCAGGGGTCACTTTGTTTCTTGTCCCCAAGGGTCACTTTTCATTCAGGGTGACTTGGGGTCACTCAGGGTCACTTTGGATCATCAGAGTCACTCTGGTCACTTACTGGTCACTCAGGTCACTCAGGTTGCCAGGGGTCACTCAGGGTCACTTTGAGTTATCAGAGGTCACTCATTGGTCACTTGGGGTCACTTTGGGGTCACTTAGGGGTCATTTTGTGTCCCCAAAGGTCCCAGGGACACCCAGGGATCACTCATGGTCACTCATTGGTCACTTGGGGTCACTCAGGGGTCACTTTGTGTCCCAAGAAGGTCACCAACACCAGGGGTCACTCTGGATCACTATTGATCACTCAGGGGTCACTTGGGGTCATTCAGGGGTGACTTGGGGTCACTCAGGGGTCACTTTGGATCATCAGGAGTCACTCTGGGTCACTTACTGGTCACTCAGGAGTCACTCAGGGTTGCCAGGGGTCACTCAGGGTCACTTTGAGTTATCAGAGGTCACTCATTGGTCACTTGAGGTCACTTTGGGGTCACTCAGGGGTCATTTTGTGTCCCCAAAAGGTCACCAGGGACACCCAGGGATCACTCATGGTCACTCATTGGTCACTTGGGGTCACTCAGGGGTCACTTTGTGTCCCAAGAAGGTCACCAGGGACAGCCAGGGGTCACTCTGGATCACTCATTGATCACTCAGGGGTCACTTGGGGTCATTCAGGGTCACTCAAGGGTCACTCTGTGTCCCCAGGGTCACCCAAGGGTCACTCAGGGCCACTCATTGGTCACTCAGGGGTCATTCTGGGTCACCAGGAGTCACTCCAGGGTCATTTTGTGTCCCCAAATGGTCACCAGGGACACCCAGGGGTCACTCATGGATCACTCATTGGTCACTTGGGGTCACTCAGGGGTCACTCTGTGTCCCCAGGGTCACTCAAGGGTCATCAAAGATCACTCAGGGGTCACTCAGGGTCACTCATTGGTCACTCAGGGGTCATTCTGGGTCACCAGGAGTCACTCCAGGGTCATTTTGTGTCCCCAAATGGTCACCAGGGACACCCAGGGGTCACTCATGGTCACTCAGTGTCCCCAGTATCACCCAGGGGTCACTCTGGATCACTCACTGGTCACTCAGGGGTCACTCAGTGTTCCCAAGGGTCATTTTGTGTCCCCAAAAGGTCTCCAGGGACACCCAGGGGTCACTCATTGGTCACTCAGGGGTCACTCTGTGTCCCCAGTATCACCCAGGGGTCAGTCTGGGTCACTCATTGGTCACTCTTTGGTCACTCTTTGTCCCCAAAAGGTCACCTGGAGTCACTCAGGGGTCATTCTGTGTCCCCAGAAGCTCACTAGGGACACCCAGGGGTCACTTTGGGTCATCAGTGGTCACTCATTGGTCACTCAGGGTCATCAGGGGTCACTCTGGGTCACTGAGTGTCCCCAGAGGGTCACCAAGGACCCTTCCCAGTATCCAAAATGGAGCCCCCAGTATCCCAACCCCCATTCCCAATACCCCAACCCCATTCCCAGTATCCAGACTCTCATTCCCAGTATATCCCAGTACACCCACAATACCCACAGCCCCTTCCCAGTATCCAAAATGGAGCCTCCCAGTATCCAAACCTCATTCCCAGTAACCCAAACCCATTCCCAATATCCAAGCCCCATTCCCAGTATCCAAAATCCCATTCCCAGTACATCCCAGTATACTCCCAATACCCATAACCCCATTCCCAGTATCCAAAATGGATCCCTCCCAGTACCCCAACCCCTCCTCCCAGTACCCCGAACCCCATTCCCAGTACATCCCAGTACACCCACAATACCCACAGTCCCTTCCCAGCATCCCAGCCCCATTCCCAGTACCCAACCCCCATTCCCAGTACATCCCAGTATATCCCCAATACCCATAACCCCACTCCCCGCATCCCCAACCCATTCCCAGTATCCAAAATGGACTCCTCCCAGTATCCCAGACCCCATTCCCAGTACATCCCAGTATACCCCCAATACCCATAACCCCATTCCCAGTACCCAGACTCTCATTCCCAGTATATCCCAGTATACCCACAGCCTCTTCCCAGTATCCAAAATGGACTCCTCCCAGTACCCAACCCCCATTCCCAGTACATCCCAGTATATCCCCAATACCCATAACCCCATTCCCAGTATCCAACCCCATTCCCAGTATACAAAATGGAGCCTCCCAGTATCCCCAAACCCATTCCCAGTATATCCCAGTACCCCCCCCCACCCCCCCGCGGCCCTCACCGGTTCAACGGCTCCGGTCTCGGTGACAGTGGCAGTGCCACAACCGCCGCTGTCCGCCGCCTCCGCCATGGCCCCGGGGACTCCCGGGGCCTCCTCGGGGGGAGAGCCCGGCACTGGGAGGGAAAGGCAGCGGTACTGGGATGGGGAGGGGGCGGAACTGGGAAGG
The DNA here is from genome assembly GCA_024500445.1 of Entomyzon cyanotis. Lineage (NCBI taxonomy): Eukaryota > Metazoa > Chordata > Aves > Passeriformes > Meliphagidae > Entomyzon > Entomyzon cyanotis. The sequence goes on along the minus strand of JAKEPQ010000097.1, from coordinate 493,071 downwards.
GCCGGGCCGCTCTCGCCGCCGCCCCCGGTGCAGCGCTCGACGCCTCCCCCACTTCCGGTGTGCGCGGCCGCGCCGCTTCCGGTGGGTGCGGCAGGGAATGAGGTCCCCCAGCGCGGGGCACTTCCGGTGTACGGCACTTCCGGTGTGCTGCAGTGTGCGGCGCTTCCGCCGTACGGAGGGGGGATTGTGGGAAATACGGAGCGGCGGAAGGGACAAAACAGGGCTGAGGGCGCAATTTGGGGGAATTTAGGGGATAAAGGGGTAATTAAGGGGATTTGGGGGAAATTTGGGAGGTCGAAGAGGGTGTGGGGTCACTTGTGGGGTTCCAAAAAGGGTCTGGGGTCACTTTAGGGTGGCAAAAATGGGTCAGAGGTCACTTCTGGGGTCCCAAAAAGGGTCTGCGGTCACATTTGGGGTGACCAAAAAGGGTCTGGGGTCACTTTTCAGATCCCAAAAAGGGTCTGAGGTCACTTCTGGGGTCCCAAAAAGGGTCTGGGGTCACTTCTGGAGTCTCAAAAAAGGGTCTGGGGTCACTTTTGGGGTCCCAAAAAGGGTCTGGGGTCACTTTAGGGTGGCAAAAAAGGGTCAGAGGTCACTTCTGGGGTCCCAAAAAGGGTTTGGGGTCACTTTTTGGGGTCTCAGAGAGGATTTGGGGTCACTTCTGGGGTCCCCAAAAGGGTCTGAGGTCACTTTTCAGATCCCAAAAAGAGTCTGGGGTCACTTTTGGGGTCTCAAAAAGGATTTGGGGTCACTTTTCAGGTCCCAAAAAGGGTCTGGGGTCACTTTTTGGGGTCTCAAAGGGGGTCTGGGGTCACTTTTGGGGTGACCAAAAAGGATCTGAGGTCACTTTTCAGATCCCAAAAAGGGTCTGAGGTCACTTTTGGGATCCCAAAAAAGGGTCTGGGGTCACGTTTTGGATCCCAAAGAGGATTTGGGGTCACTTTGGGGTCTCACAAACCAAAACACCCCTAAAAAACCCCAAATTTGAGGGATGTCACTTTTATTCCTTCTCTGGCACTGAAAATGGTGCAAAAAACTTTAAAAAAAAAAAAAATCCAATTTTAGGAATCTTCTTTCTCCTGCAACCTGTGGGGAAAAGGGAGGTGGGTTGGGATTTTGGGGGAATTCCTGGGATTTTGGGGGATTTTGGGGTTATTTTAGGGGAATTTTGGGTGTGATTTTGGGGTGATTTTTTGGGATTTCAGGTGTTACTTTGGGATTATTTCAGGGGTTATTTTGGGTGATTTTGTGGTGATTTCAGGGTGATTTTTTGGGATTTCAGGGTGATTTTTTGGGGTTATTTTGGGATCATTTCAGGGTGACTTTGGGGTTATTTTAGGGAATTTTGTGGTGATTTTGGGACGATTTTTAGGTTATTTCAGGGTGATTTTTTTGGATTTTAGGGCGATTTTGTGGTGATTTTTAGGATTATTTCAGGTGTGATTTCAGGGTTATTTCAGGTGCTATTTTGGGATTATTTTAGGGAATTTTGGGTGTGATTTTGGGATGATTTTGGGGTAATTTTTTGGGATTTCAGGGTGATTTTTTGGGAATTTTGGGGTGATTTTGGATACTATTTTAGGGTGATTTTTGGGGTGATTTGGGGGTTATTTCAGGGTGACTTTTTGGGATTTTAGGGTGATTTTGGGGTTTTTTCAGGTGCTATTTTGGGATTATTCTAGGGAATTTTGGGTGATTTTGGATGCTATTTTAGGGTCATTTTGGGATAATTTCAGGGTGATTTTGGGACAATTTCAGGGTGATTTTGGGACAATTTCAGGGTGATTTTGGGGAGATTTTTGGGGATTTCAGGTGTTATTTTGGGATTATTTCAGGGGTTATTTTAGGGAATTTTGTGGTGATTTTTTGGCATTTCTGGGTGATTTTTGGGGTTATTTTGGGGGTTATTTTGGGATGATTTTGGGGTAATTTTTTGGGATTTCATGGGGATTTTTTTGGGAATTTTGGGGTGATTTTGGATGCTATTTTAGGGTGATTTTTGGGGTGATTTTGGGATCATTTCAGGGTGATTTTTGAGGCTTATTTTGGGTGTGATTTCGGGGTTATTTCAGGTGCTATTTTGGGATTATTCTAGGGAATTTTGGGTCATTTTGGATGCTATTTTAGGGTGATTTTGGGACAATCTCAGGGTGATTTCGGGGTGATTTTTGGGGGTTTCAGGTCAGCTCTCACCTGCACTGAGGACAGGTGTAGAACACAGTTTGTCCTTCATCAGCTGAACGCATTTGCCTCGTGTGGTAAAACATCCCTTCATGGCCACACCTGGGGCAGCGCCGCTCCACCTGCGCCAAAATCCCAGTTATTCACCCCAAAAATTCCAGTCATTCATCCCAAAAAATTCCAGTCATTCACCCCAAAAAACTCCCATATTGGTTCAAAAAAATCCTGCTGTTCACACCCCAAATTTCCCATTTTTAAGCCTGAAATTCAAGCATTTTCCCACCTATAATTCTGATTTTTACACCCTAAAATTCCGATTTTTACACCCTAAAATTCCGATTTTTACACCCTAAAATTCCCATTATTCACCCAAAAAATTCCAGTCATTCATCCCGAAAAAATTCCCATATTGGCTCAAAAAAATTTCTGCTGTTTACACCCAAAAATTCCAATTTTTAAGCATGAAATTCAAGCATTATTCCCTTAAAATTCTGGTTTTTGCACCCGGAAATTCCCATTATTCCACCCCAAAAAATTACAGTCATTCATCCCAAAAAAATTCCCATATTGGTTCAGAAAAAATTCTGCTGTTTATACCCAAAAATTCCAATTTTTAAGCCTGAAATTCAAGCGTTATCCCCTTAAAATTCAGATTTTTGCACCTTAAAATATCCATTATTCCACCCTAAAAATTCCAGTCATTCACCCCAAAAAATTCCCATATTGGTTCAAATAAAAATCCTGCTGTTCACACCCCAAAATTCCCATTTTTAAGCCTGAAATTCAAGCATTTTCCCACCTATAATTCCGATTTTTACACCCTAAAATTCCCATTATTCACCCAAAAAATTCCAGTTATTCATCCCGAAAAAATTCCCATATTGGCTCAAAAAAAATTCTGCTGTTTACACCCAAAAATTCCAATTTTTAAGCATGGAATTCAGACATTATTTCCTTAAAATTCCAGTTTTTACACCTGGAAATTCCCATTATTCCACCCCAAAAAATTCCAGTTATTCATCCCGAAAAAATTCCCATATTGGTTCAAATAAAAATCCTGCTGTTCACACCCCAAAATTCCCATTTTTAAGCCTGAAATTCAAGCATTTTCCCACCTATAATTCTGATTTTTACACCCTAAAATTCAGATTTTTACACTCTAAAATTCCTATTATTCACCCAAAAAATTCCAGTTATTCATCCCCAAAAAATTCCCATATTGGCTCAAAAAATCCCTGCTGTTTACACCCAAAAATTCCGATTTTTAGGCATGAAATTCAAGCATTATTCCCTTAAAATTCTGATTTTTGCACCCAGAAATTTCCCTTTTCCTCCCCAAAAAAATTCCACTAGAAATCCTCTCTAAAAATTCCCCAAATTTCAGCATTATCCACCCCAAAATTTTCTATATTTAGCCCCTAAAATTCCAACCATTTCCCCCAACCAAAATTCCCAAATTTCCACCTTTACCCCCCAAAAAATTCCTTTTTTTTTTTTTGCCCCTCCCACTCAATTTTTGGGATTTCCCCCCAATTCCCAATGAATTTTTTTGGGATTTTCCCCATTTCCAACACATTTTTTCAGGATTTCCCCCATTCCCATGAATTTTTTGGGAATTTTCCCCAGTTCCCACTGAATTTTTTGGGATTTCCTATGAATTTTTTTTTGGTTTTCCCCATTCCCAAACAATTTTTTTGGGGATTTCCTACAGATTTTTTGGGATTTCCCCAATTCCCAACGAACTCTTTCGGATTTTCCCCCAGTTCCCAACACAATTTTTTAAAAATTTTTCCCATTCCCAAGGACTTTTTGGGATTTTCCATGGATTTTTTGGGAATTCCCAACACATTTTTTTTTGATTTTCCCCAATTCCCAATTAATTTCCCCATTCCCAATGAATTTTTTTCTGTTTTCCCCCAATTCCCAACACTTTTTTTTTTGGGAATTTTCCCCATTCCCAGGGATTTTTTGGGAATTCTCACCGTGGGTCCCTCCTGGGGGGGTGCAGCCCCCCGCCCCTCCCCCCATCGGGCTCCAAAGGGTTAAATTCCAGAGAACTCCGGATGGTTCTGCCCTCAAAATCTGGGGAAAAAACAGGAATTTTGGGAGAAATTGGGATTTTTGTGAATTTTGGGGGATTTGGGGCTTTTTAGGGGGAATTTTGGGGATTTTTAGGGGATTTTTTGCATGGCTCTGCTCACAAAATCCGGGGGAAAACGGGAATTTTGAGAAATTTTGGGGATTTGGGGTAAATGAGAGGATTTGGGGGTTTTTTTGGAGAGGTTTTGGGCAGGGTTAATGAGGGATTTTGGGGTTGTTTTGGGGGAGAATTTGAGGTTTTTATGGATTTTGGGGCGATTTTGTGGGGTTTTTGCTGGGTTTTTTAGGATTTAGGATTTTTGGGGGCATTTTTTTGGGGTTTTTCCCCCCAAACCTGAGCAGCTGAGGCAGAAAAAGCACCGAGGACACCAAATAGAGCTGAGAGGGATTTTTGGGGTGGGTTTTTTGTGATTTCTTTCAAATTTTATGGATTTTTATGGGACTTTTTTGGGATATCAGAATTTTTTGGGGTATTTTTTGGGGTTTTTCCCCCCAAACCTGCACAGTTGAGGCAGAAGGAGCAGCGAGGACAGCGAACAGAGCTGAGGGGGATTTTTGGGGTGGGGATTTTTAGGATTTCTTTGGGGATTTATGGGAATTTGGGGATTTTTTAGGGATTTTTTTAGGATTTCTTTAGGATTTGGGATTTTTTGGGGGTTTTTCCCCCCAAACCTGCACAGTTGAGGCAGAAGGAGCAGCGAGGACAGCGAACAGAGCTGGGAGCTCCAGGCCGAGGCAGAACTGAACCACATTCAGGGCAAAATTCCAGCTGGGATTGGAAACAGGACTGGGAAAACTCCATGGCTGAGGGAAAAATTAGGTTTTTTTCCCCCAATTCCACCCCAAATCCTCCCCTGATTCTCCCATTGTTTTCCAGGTCATGATTCCCCACAAAAAAACCCAAATTCTACCCAAATTTACCTCAAAATATCTTTAATTCCTTCAATTCCCCTCAGGCCCAAACTCCCCCATGGCTCCCCAAGTTCCTCTATTTGCCCCAAAACCCCCAAAAAACAAAATTTACCCCAAATTCACCCCAAAACGCCTCACTTTCCCCAGAGGTCAAGTTCCCCCATTTCTCCAAATTCCCGAATTTAACCTAAATCTCCACAAAAACCCCAAAATTCCCCTCAAAACCCAATACCTCCATTTCTCTCACCCCCTAAAACCTCCCCAAACCCCCCAAATTCTCCTCAAAACCCCTGATTTACCCCAAAATCCAACCCTCCCGACTTCCCCCAACCCCTCCATATCCCTCACCCACTAAAACTCCCCAAAAACCCCAAAATTTCCCTCATTTTCCCCCAAAAGTCGCCTCCCCCTCAGCCTTCCCAAACCCCATTTCCCTCAGCACCTAAAACTCCCCAAAAACCAAAAATTCTCCTCAAAATCCCTAATTTACCCCAAAACCCAATCCCTCCCAACCCCTTCATTTCCCTCACCCCCTAAAATTAAAAAAAAACCCCAAAATTCCCCTCAAATCTTCCCAAAATCCAAACCCCCGACTTTCCCCAACTCCTTCACCCACTAAATATATCCTTCACCCACTAAAACTCCCCCAAAACCCCAAAATTCCCCTCAAACCCCCTAATTTACCCCAAAATCCAACCCCTTCCAACTTTCCAAAACCCCTCTATTTTCCTCATCCACTAAAACTCCCGGAAAACCCCGAAATTTCCCTCATTTTCCCCAAAATTCGCCTCCCCCTCAGCCTTCCCAAACCCCCACATTTCCCTCAGCAACCAAAGTTCCCCAAAAACCCCAAAATTCTCCTCAAATCCTCCCAAAATCCAACCCTCCCGACGTCCCCAAACCCCAACATTTCCCTCACCCCCTAAAACTTCCCAAAACCCCCAAAATTTCCCTCATTTTACCCTAAAATTCAACCCTCCGCAACACCTTCATTTCCCTCACCCCCTAAAATTCCTCAAAAACCTCGAAATTCCCCTCAAAACACCAAATTTACCCCAAAATCCAATCCCTCCCAATTTTCCCCAACTCCTCCATATCTCTCATCCCCTAAAACTCTCCAAAAACCCCAAAATTTCCCTCATTTACCCCAAAATTCAACCCTCTGCAACCCCTTCATTTCCCTCACCCCCTAAAACTCCCCAAAAAACCCAAAATTCTCCTCAAATCCTCCCAAAATCCAACGCTCCCGACGTCCCCAACCCCCCACATTTCCCTCACCCCCTCAAACTCCCCAAAAAACCCCAAATTTCCCTCATTTTCCCCCAAAATTCTCCTCCCCCTCACCTCTTCCCGCCCTTCTCGGCGCCGCCTCAGACCGCGCGGGAAACCCCGCCCCTTCCCTGACGTCACTTCCGCGCCCTCCTCCCAGCGCGGCCCGCCCTCGCTGACCCCAGGAGAGCTTAATTAATCCCTATTTAATTAATTAATGAGCTAATGATGATGAAGGGCGGGACCGATGAGGGGGCGTGGCTTGTGAGTGAGGGGGCGTGGTCACTATGTGCTTAATTTGCATACACAGAGCCTTGGCGCGCTCTGATTGGTCGCCGAGCCGCTGATGGGCGTGGTTTTTCCCGTTGCCATGGCGACGCTTCCGGTGCGGCCAACCGGAAGTGGCGGCGCTGCCGGGAGGCGCCGCCGGTAGCGGGAGGGGGCGCGGGGTTGGATCGCGGCCTGAAAAGGGGCGAATTTTGGGGGAAAAACCCCAAATTTTGGGGATCCCTGGGGGTGGCGGGAAAGCTGCGGAGCCGCTGAGGGGCGGCGAGGCGTGGAGAGGCCGCAGGTGATTCCCGGAGGGCTTTTTTGGGGCCTTGTTTTGGTGCGGGGAGGTGGTCGGGGGGATTTGCTGAGGGCCGGAAAGGGTCTGGGGGAGTTTTTTGGGGTTTTTTGGGGCTCTGGAGGGGTTTTATGGGGTTTTTTTGGGGTCTGGGGGGATTTTCTGAGGTTCTTCCGGGTTTTTTTGGGGCCTTTTTTGGGGTCTCGGGGGGTTTTGGGGTCTTTTTGACCCCTTTAGGGATCTCCAGAATTCCCGGTTGGAATTCCCTCCCTGAGGAATTTTTCCCTCCGTAAATCGGGAAATTTGGGAGGGAATTTGGGGGAATTTTAACTTTTTCCTCCTTTTTTTTTAGGAGCTCTCGACTTTCCCCTTCCCCCTCAAGGCTTCGGAGCTGCGAATTCCCAAATTTTCCCCCAAAAAATTATAAATTCCCGAGGGATTTTCGGGATTCTCTGGAAAACGGAGGGGGAGGGGGAACCCCAGCGACCCCCCTCCCCCCGGAGCGAGGCAGCGCCAGGTAAATTCGGGATTTTAGCCCAAAAAAAGCCGCAAAAACGGGAAAAAATGGGATTTTCGGGAAGATTTGTAGGCTGGGTGTGGGAAAAAAGAATCGTTTCGCCCAAAATTTGGGGTTTTTGCATCAAAATTTGGGTTGTTTTGGTGTTTTCCGTGTGGGATTTGGGGAGTTTGGATGCCTAAAAGAGGTTGGATTGGTTAAAAATGGGAATTAAGGAGGAATTTTGGGGAGGAATTGCTGAGTTTGGGATCTGGGAGGAGGGAAAGGAGTGAAAATCCTCCCAAAAATTCAGGAATTTGGTGGTTTGACCTCAAAAATTCCCCGTGGGAATGGGGAAAAAAGGGAATATTTCACTCCCAGCCCCAAATTTAGGAATTTTGGGGAGATTTAATGGGATTTAATCAATTGGCTCCTTCCCAGGAGGGAAGGGAAAATCCCACATTCTGCTCACTCAGCACCTCCAGCTGCAGCCGGAGCCACGTTTGGGGCAAAACTCCCCGATTTTGGCCAAAAATTCCCAGGATTTTGGACAAAACCCTCCGGATTTGGGTGGAAATCCCGAGATTTTGAGTGAAAAAAGCAGGATTTTGGGTCAAAAAACCAGGATTTTGGGTCAAATCCCAGGATTTTTGGATCACAACTTCCAGATTTGGGTCAAACCCTCCGGATTTAGCAGCAAATCCCACAATTTTGGGGGCAAATCCCTGGATTTTGGAGCCAAACCCCGCAGGTAATTCCCTCCCCAGCCTCTCTTTTCCCAACTTTTCCCCCTAAATTCACTTTTTCAACTTTTTTCCCTCCTTTCCAACCGCTTTTCCGGGTTTTTTTCGGGCGTTTTTAGGGGATTTTGGGGCTTTTTTTGGCATTTCCTGTTTCCCCCTCCCTTCCCAAGGGATTCCCTTTGTCCCCAACCCTTTTCCAGCCCATTTTTTGGGATCAAATCCCACTTTTCCGGGTTTTTTTGCCCTTTAATTCCCTTTTTCCGCCGCCGACGTGGCCCGGGGCAGAGTTTAACCCTTGAGCTTCTCCCGGGTTGAGCAATCCTGGAGTTTTTTTCCCTTTTTCTGGGTTTTTTTTGAGTTTTCTCTGCTTTTTTCCCCTTTTTCCTGTTTTATTTCAACCTTCCCATAGTTTTACCCCTTTCCCATAGTTTTACCCCTTTTCCTTGGGTTTTTTTGGCATCTCCCTGCTTTTTTTCCCTTTTTCCAGGGTTTTTTTTTTGAGATCTCCTGAGTTTTTTCCCCTTTTTCCCTATTTTTTTCTTTTTTTGAGCTTTCCCTGCTTTTTTATCTATTTTCCCTTCATTCCCCCATTTCCCCCTTTTTTCCTCTATTTTTTGTTCCTGTTTTCCACCCTTTTTTCTCCTTCTTTTTTCCCTTTTTTTGCTCCTTTTTTTCCCCCTCCTTAAACCCCAATTTCAGGGAACATTTAAATCCTCAAATCCCATGGATTTTATCCCATTTTTTCCACCCTTTTGGGTTGAAAATCCTCCCTGGAACAAATCTGAGTTAAAATTTAACAGAATTGGACTTTGCCCTCCTAGGAGGGAACTGGATTTGCTTTTTTCCCACTTTTTTAAGCAATTTTGGCTCATTTTAAATTCAATTTTAGGGAATTTTAAAATGAATTTTATGGAATTTTTAAGGATTTTGTTGCCAATTTGCACCAATTTGCTTTCCCCACTTTTTAAAATCCTTTTTTTTTGTAGTTTTTTAGGGGATTTTGGGGCTATTTTGGTCCCAAAACTGAGGTTTCAGTTCCTTTTTGGGGTGTGGCTTTGCTGCTTTGGGGTTTTGGCTTCCGGGGGAAAATTTTGGGGCAAAATAAGAAATTTTGGGGCTGGAATTTGGGAATTGTGGAGTTTTTGTGTCCCTAATTTGGGAATTGTGGCTTTTTCCTGCCTGAAATTTGGGAATTTTGGGGGGGTTTTTGCCACTAATTAGGGATTTGTGGCTTTTTTGTGTCCATAATTTTGGGAATTGTGGCTTTTCTGTGTTTTTTAACTCAGGAAATGTTCCTGAAATTTGGGATTTGTGGCTTTTTGGGTCCCTTAATTTAGAAATTGTAGTTTTTTCCTTGTCCCTAATTTAGAAATTGTGACTTTTCCAAACTTGAAATGTGGGAATTGTGACTTTTCTGTGCCTGAAATTTGGGAATTGTGGCTGTTCCTTGTCCCTAATTTTGGGAATTTTGGCTTTTCCCTGCCCTTGGTTTGGAAATGGTGACTTCTCCATACCCGAAATGTGGGAATTGTGACTTTTCTATGCCTTAAATTTGGGAATTGTGGCTTTTCCTTGTCCCTAATGTTGGGAATTTTGACTTTTCCATACCTGAAATTTGGGAATTGTGACTTTTTGGTTCTCCTAATTTAGAAATTGTAACTTTTCTAGGCCTGAAATGTGGGAATTGTGACTTTTTTGTGCTTGAAATTTGGGAATTGTGACTTTTTGGTTCCCCTAACTTAGAAATGGTAACTTTTCTATGCCTAATTTAATAATTGTGCTTTTCCTTGTCCCTAATGTTGGGAATTTCAGCTTTTCCATACCTAAATTTGGGAATTGTGGCTTTTCTCTGCCCATAACTTGGAAATGGTGACTTTTCCATACCTGAAATGTGGGAACTGTAACTTTTTTGTGCTTGAGATTTGGGAATTGTGACTTTTGGTGCCCCTGATTTGGAAATGATTTCTTGATTTGGAAGTTGTGACTTTTTTGTGCCTGAAATTTGGGAATTGTAACATTTTTGTGCTCCTGATTTGGGAATTGTGACTTTTCCATACCTGAAGTGTGGGAATTGTGACTTTTCCATACCTGAAATTTGGGAATTTTGGCTTTTCCCTGCCCCTAATTTAGAAATTGTAACGTTTTTATGCCTGAAATGTGGGAATTGCTACCTTTTGGTTCCCCTAATTTAGAAACTGTGGCTTTTCCTTGTCCCTAAGTTAAATTGTGCTTTTCCTTGTCCCTAATTTTGGGAATTTTGACTTTTCCATACCTGAAATGTGGGAATTGTGATTTTTCCATACCTGAAATTTGGGAATTGTGACTTTTTGGTTCTCCAAACTTAAAAACAGTGACTTTTCTATGCCTGAAATTTGGGAATTGTGTCTTTTCCTCATCCCTAATTTTGGGAATTTCACCTTTTCCATACCCGAAATTTGGGAATTTTAGCTTTTCTCTGCCCATAACTTGGAAATGGTGACCTTTCCATACCTGAAGTGTGGAAATCATGACTTTTTTGTACCTGAAATTTGGGAATTGTGATATTTTGGTGCCCGTAATGTTGGGAATTTCGCCTTTCCGACACCCAAAACGCGTGAATTTTGCTTTTTCTAACCCCAAAATCCCATTTTTTTTCCCCAGCCCCATGTGAAGGATGCTGAAGAAGACCAGCCTGGCTCTGTGGGGAGCCGCGCTCTTCCTCGCCTGGAACGGCCTCCTCCTCCTCTTCCTCTGGAGCCGCCCGGCCGTTCTCCCCAATTCCCAAAACCCCCAAAATCCCGACAGTTCCCACCTCCTGCCCGCCCAGCTGCTCCGCCTGGCTCAGGACGCCGAATCCGAGCTGCGCCTGCAGCGCGAGCTCCTCCTGCAGATCCAAAAGTTCAGCCAGCTCCACCAACTCCAGCACCACAAAAAAACCCCCAAACCGCCCCCAGTGGCCGCGCCGAGCGAGGCGGAGTTCCCGGTGATCCCGGTGCTGGTGCTGGCGTGCGACAGGAGCTCCGTGCGCCGCTGCCTGGATAAACTGCTGCGCTACCGGCCCAGCGCCCGCCGCTTCCCGGTCATCGTTTCGCAGGACTGCGGCCACGCCGAGACCGCCAGGGTCATCGCCTCCTACGGCCAGTCGGTGTCTCACATCCGCCAGCCGGACCTCAGCGACATCCCGGTGCCGCCGGAGCACCGCAAATTCCAGGGCTATTACCGGATTTCCCGGCATTACCGCTGGGCGCTCGGCCAGGTGTTTCGTACTTTCGCTACCGCGCCGCCATCGTGGTGGAGGACGACCTGGAGGTGGCTCCGGATTTTTTCGAGTATTTCCAGGCGGTTTTCCCGCTGCTCCAGAGGGATCCCAGTTTGTGGTGTATTTCGGCGTGGAATGACAACGGCAAGGAGGCCATGGTGGATCCGGGGAGGGCGGAGCTGCTTTACCGCACGGATTTTTTCCCGGGCTTGGGTTGGTTGCTCCTGGCGGAACTTTGGGATGAGTTGGAACCCAAATGGCCGGCGGCTTTTTGGGACGATTGGATGAGGCAGCCGGAGCAACGCCGCGGTCGTTCCTGCGTGCGGCCGGAGGTGTCCAGGACGATGACCTTCGGCCGCAAGGGCGTCAGCCACGGGCAGTTCTTCGATCAATACCTGAAGTTCATCAAACTCAACGACCGCTTCGTGCCTTTCACCCAACTGGACCTTTCTTACCTCAAAAAGGAGGAATACGAGAAATTCTTCCTGCAGCAGGTTTATTCAGCCCCCGAAATCCAACTGGAGGAGCTGCAGAAGGATCCTGGCAGGGATTCTGGGGCGGTGAGGCTCCAATATCGGGGCAGGGATTCCTTCAAGGCGATGGCCAAAGCCTTGGGGTTGATGGATGACCTCAAATCTGGCGTTCCCCGCGCCGGCTACCGCGGCATCGTCAGCTTCGTGTGCCGCGGCCGCCGCGTCTTCCTGGCTCCTCCCTCGGACTGGACGGGCTACGACCCCTCCTGGAGCTGAGGCCTGGCCTGGGGGGCGTTTGCCCCGATTTTGGGGGGTTTGGGGTGGATTTGGAGCTTGCGGGGTGGAGTGGGTGAGTTGTTTTCCAGAATAAAAGGTGAAAAAACGGGGAATTCTCCCTGAAATTCTGGGTTGGTTTCATTGACACTTCCATCTGAATTTCATCCATCCTTTTTGGGCCTAAAATTGGCTTTTTTGGGGTGGATTTGATACTTGCAGCATGGATCAGGTGAGTTCTTTTCCAGAATAAAAGGTGAAGAAATGGGGGATGCTCCCTGAAATTCCAAGTTTTTGTCACTGCTGCTTCCATCCTTGAATTCAGCTGTTAAAAAAAAAATCATTAAATTTGGCTTTTTTGGGTGGTTTTGGTGCAGATTTGGGGCAGATTTTGCATTCACCAGCACTGTCATGGGGTTAAAGCAGAGTGGGGAATTATTTTCAGAAATAAAAGGTGAAATGGGGGATTCTCCCCAAAATTGCAGGTTTATTTCATTGCCAATTCCATCTGAGCTTCATCCTTGCATGTACCTGTTGAAAAAGAGCCCTTTTTAGGTTAAAAAAAAAAAAAAAGTTTGATTTTTTTGGGGGCATTTTTGGGTTTTGCAGGGAGGAACGTCCCGCTGACCTTCCTTTTGGGGGAGAAAAAGCCTCTTTTCCAGTGTGGAAAGTTATAAAATGACACAAAATCTCAGAGTTTTATTTCATCCTAATAAATTTGAATTAAAATAGGGGGGAAGCGATGGAGTGGGAAACTGGGCAAACTGGTGGCACTGGGAGGGATTTGTGTCTCAAGCAGGATTTGGGTTAAATCCAGAAGTGTTTTGAAACACTTTTTCTGCCAGATGAAACCAGCAGGAGGGATTAAAATCTTGAAAGAGATTTCAGGTCGGAGCCACAATTTAATTAAAAAAAACTAAAATAAAAGTACATATATAGAAAGAAACCGGTTTAAAAACCATAAAATCGGAGTTCAGGCTGGGGGGATCACAGTCCTGTGGAAATTCTGCTCCTCTTATAGCCATCCAGTGCTGCCGATGTCCCCAAGTCCCCAAACCTGATGAAATTGGCTCAAATTCAGGTGGGAATGCCCAGTGCCTCCGCCAGGGGGAGGAATTTCACAATGGAATGATGGAATCCTGTGAGGCACCGCACAGAGTCCCTCAGAACAGGCCGGGAGTCCCGCCGGGAGCAACTGCCATGGCTCTGAGGGGCTTCCCACGGGCTCGGGGTCTCTCTCAGGTATCTCCTGCTCCTGCCGGGGCTGCGGGGAGCTCTCTGCTCCATCCCGGCCTCACCACAGCGGTTTCTTGGCCTCCTGCCCAGCCCGGGACATTACAGACCCTTTTTTCCTCTCCAGACATTTTGAGGGAAGGTCTGGAAGCTTCGCTCCCCTCACGGACCCTTTTATAGCCCATGCAAAGCCCGCCTCTCACCCCATTGGCTGACCTTCCCGCCCAAAGCCCACCACTCATTCTGATTGGCCGATTCTCCCGCCACTCCTCGATCGAACGCGCTGATTGGCCAGAGCGGCTCTGAGGGGCGATCCCGCCTCATCCCCTCAGCGCTGCGATGTCTCCGCTCCTGACGCGACCCCAATTGCGGTGCGGGTTTTGCAGCTTTTCTCTCCCTCATTATTTTATTTCTCTTGCAATAAATGTTTCTCCATCCCCCTCCGCTGTCCCTCGTGTCCCCTGAAAGCCGGCAGCCCTGCGAGGGCTTCAGCTGGGCTGGCAGAGAGGCTGTGCTGGGAGCTCCCACCACAGTTTGGTTCGGTTCATTCTGAGGAAAAATTATTTTTGAGGCTCTTTACTGTTATAAGTTGGGTCTCAAAAACCAATCGGAGACGTAGATCCAGTTAAAGAATTTATTAATTAAAAAGCAAGCGGTTATCAGCCAAGACAGCGCTGGACGGGGGAGACCAGTCTCTTGCTAGTCTACCGCACCGCACCCAAAGATTGCAAACCATCATTTTTTATAGTCATTTTTACCCCCTCCCTTGAGTCCCTCGTGGGTCTTGACTGACGTTCTCTTGGGTATCTCGATTGGCCGTGGAGTCATCAGTCTCTGCGCTGGTTGGTTGTGGTTTGAGGCCCGCAGGTTCTTGGGGGGGTTCTTTCTTGCATAGCAGTGGAGACTGTGTCCCGTGAGAATTACACAAAGCTGCTGAGCGGCCTTGGGAAAAGAGTTACAATTGTTGCAAACCTTCGGCAGAACGGTTTGGCTCTAAAGCAGGAACTCTTTCTGTTAAAGCAAAACTAAAAAGCAGAGCTCAGCAAAAGTAAAGAATTAAAACTTCTTGATTTTCTAAATGATTTCGTGAACTATACCTTCTGTAATTTATCACATTTACCGGTGGAGAGATCCTCCTTTCTCTCCCTCTTCCCCTCCCCTTGGCACTGCTGGGTTGTGCTTCAATCTGCCTCCCTGAAGAAGAGGAAGATTCTGGAAGATTCCTGTCCCTCTGCTTAGGTGAGCTCAGGCTGCAAGGAGGGAGGAATTTCCCACAAAAAACAACATTCCCAATTTTAGAATCAATTTTTTTTCACGATCAGCCTCCCCTTGACTGCAGCAACCACCTGAAACAGCTTCTTCAGGACAGCCCTAAGCACCCCCGAGTGTTTCACACTGCAGACCACAAGAGCCACCCTCACCCTCAGGGGGGACAGCGACCACTGGCACCTCAAGGCCATTTATGGGATGGAAAAAGAGCTTTGGGTGATGTTTGTCTCAGGAGGGACGGAAATCGGGGGGGTCAGGGCGGAGGAGCTGCGGAAACGGGGCTCTGCTTTGGCTGGGTGCTCGCTGCAGAGTTTAAAGATCACCTCAGCCAGGCCATTTTCTCTTAAATGGGGATAAAGTGCTGATTTTTGGGTGTTTCATGAGGTCCTTGGGGGGTTCTCAGCCCCTCTGAGAGGAGCAAAGCTCCCAGATGCACCATCAGCAATGGTGCCTCACACTTTTATACCTTTAATTCCTGTAATTTTGGGTTGTTTTGTATCTTTTCTGCCTCCAACAAATCCAGTCCCATCCTGGTTTCCAAAGGGAGCAGCTGACTGTCTCATGGCAGCAACCTGAAAATGAGAAATTGGTGAAAAAGTGATTTTTTGAGCTCTTGGGAACATTTTCCATCCTTTCCCCTTGAAGGAGAACCCCATTTCCAAATGGTCACGCTGGGTTTTGGGATGACCTGGTGGGATTCAAACTCCAGGAAAGACTTTGAGGGGGAAAATCGGGAAAATTCCTTTATGGAAAGAGTTGTCCAGGTGGAAATTCCCCATCCCTGGGGGGGATTGAACAGCCCTGAGTTTGTGGCACTTGGGGACACTCAGGGGTGACTTTGGCACTGCTGAACCCCACGAATTTTAATGACATTTCCAACCTTAACAATCCCACCATTCCAGCAGAACCACCCGATTTTTTCCCCACCTTAAATCAGCACATTGGACAGAGGGGGAAAGCTGGAGCCGCCGCTTTGCTCAACCCGAATTTTGAGTTAGTTCGGCTTTCTTTTATTGTTAAAATCACGCCGTTCGGGAGTTTTTTAATTCTCGGAAAAGCCGCGGTAGGATTTCTGCCACCACACTCTCCTCGATCCCCTCGGGAGGAACAATTCCTCCCAGTTCCTGCCCGGTTTGGAGGCGGAGGATGTGGCAGGTTTCGCTTTTGCCCGGGGCCGGGCTCTGGGGGTGGCTCCGCTCAGCTCCCCCCGCCCGGGGCCGGGCTGGGCAGGGCTAGCGACCCCCGGCAGGCTCCGGCCAGCTCGGCCAGGGCCAGCCGGAGCTGCCGCCGGTGCCACCATGGCCACCGAGATCGTTTATGCCGACCTGGAGCTGGGGCTGGGGCAGCGCTGCGGGGGGAGGCTGCAGCCCCCCGAGCCGGGCTGTGAGTGCGGATTTGGGGGGAATTGGGGGATTTTGGGGGGATTGTGGTTGTGAAAAACCGCCGGTGGTGCAGGAGGGGAAGGGCTGGGGTGGGATCAGATCTCAGTGTGATTTGGGATCAGATCTTAGTAAGATTTGGGATCAGATCCCTGTGAGATTTGGGATCAGATCTCTGTGAAATTTGGGATTACCTCCCGGTGAGGTTTGGGATCAGATCCCGGTGACATTTGAGGTTGAATTTCCTGGATGCGTCCGGCACTGCATCTCTCCGCGGCGCAATTAAACGGGGCTAATTCCTTAATTAATTCCTCCACTGCGATTCCCTCCCGGGGATTCCTCCTCGGGATTTCTCCCCCGGGATTCCCTCCCTCGGGATTCCTATCCCGGATCCTCCCAGGGATTTTTCCCCTCGGAATTTCTCCCCCGGGATCCTCCCCGGCGATTTCTCCCGGAATTTCTCCCCCAGGATTTCTCCCCCAGGATTTCTTCCCCCCGGAATCTTCCCGCTGCGATTCACCCCATGGCATTCCTCCCCGAGCATCTTTCCTCGGGATTTCTCCTCCGAGAATCTCTGGGATTCCTCTCCGGGTTTCCTCCCCTGGGAATTCCTCCCGGGATTCCTCCTCCGGTGCCCCGGGAATCCCAGAGTGCGACACCATGCGATCTGCTGTCCCCTCTGTCCCCTGCAGCTCCAGGCTGTCCTCGGTGGCACCGCGTGGCGCTCGGGGCTGGCTGGACCGGGAATGTCCTGCTGGGAGTAGCCGTGGTGGCTCTGGGCTGCTCGTGTGAGTGTGGGGGAGGGGACAGGGGGGACACGGGGGGACACGGGGGGACATGGGGACAGCCTGACAGCGGGGAGGTGACCCGGGGGGTTGTGTGGCCATGGGGAAAATGTCTCGGGTGGGTCGGACAGCCCCGGGCTGAACTCGGGCTCACCCAGAGCCACCATTCCAGCAGCCCCGTGCCCAGCTGGTGGGACATGGCTGTTGTCACCCCCAGCACCCCCAAACCCCCCCGGGCAGGCGGCAGGGAGACCCCGATGGCTGCTGGATGTCGGGGAGACCCCCAGAGGGGCAGGGCTGGGGGAAACCCCCCCAAATCCAGGGCTGCCAGCTGTGCCCGTGTGGGGCAGGGGGTGCTGAGCAGCTCCTCAGCCTGGCCTCAGAGCCTCGGCGCTGCACGAGGGGGACAGAGGCTCTGCGGCTCTCTGAGGTGGCACCAGAGCCGCGGTGACACCTCGAGGGGCCACATCCTGTCACCGGCACGAAGCCACCGTGGGTGGGGACAGCTCTGAGCAGGGGGAGCTCAGGGCTGCACAGTTTGGGGCTGGCAAGGTGCTGTCACTGCTCAGCTTTCCTTCCTTCCTCTGCAGCTCTGCTCCGGCAGCCAGAGAACCAGGGAAGCTGCAAAATCGGGAATTGCAATGTTGGAAACGAAACCAACAGCCAGGAGAATGACATTTTGAAGCTGAGGGAAGCTCTCTGCCTGTCACAGCCACACGGTAACAGCCCTGAGGTGTCTCTGCCCCAAAAGCTTTCCCAAAATCTCGTGGCACACCCAGATCGGAGCCCCAAGTGCAGCTCAGGGTGTTCCCGGGGAGCAAATGGGAATGAAACAAACGGGAATGAAACAAATGAATCAAACGGGAGGGAAACACTGGCACTTCCCTGGGTGTGCAGGGGATGCAGTGGGGACTTGGTGATTTCACCCAGATCTGATCCTGTTTTCCAGCGGCTCAGGGATGCAGGATTTGCCCCCAGGGCTGGACACTGGGAAGGACCAAGTGCTACTGGGTTTCCACTGGATACAACTCTTGGAAGAAGAGCCTGGAGGAGTGCAAGAATCGGGGGGCAACGCTGCTGGTCCTGCAGGATCAGGAGGAGCTGGTGAGGGAATGATGGAGTCGGGAATGTGGGATGGACTGGGGGGCTGGTGGCACCACGGAAAGGGTGAGGAGGATCCCAAAATCCCAGGATCAGCCCCTCCCCGTGTCACCCCCAGGTGACTCTGAGGGACACAATGGGTCTCAGTCCTGGGCTGAGCACAGAGCCCATTTTGGGGTGACAATCCATGGCCATCAGGATCCTGTCCATCCACCAGGAAATCCTCAATGACACCCTGCAGAAATCTGGGCGCAACATCTGGATTGGGCTGTGGTTGCCGGAGGCTGGGAAAGGCTGGATGTGGGTGAATGGCTCCAGCCTGGACAGAAACCGGTGAGCATCAGGGGCCAAGGAAAGCACCCCAATGTCCCCTGAGGGACCCCAGGGTGACCCAGGCTCCCTCCTGCACCCACAGGCTCCAGGTGGACCTCGACGAGCAACATGGAGAATGTGGGATTTTGATGGGCAGCAGAATCATGCCTTATGACTGCAGCTCAGAATTGCAGTGGATCTGCCAGAAAGAAGCCACCAAACTCTGAGCTGGGGCTGGAGAGACACGGGGGGGGGGGATGTGAGAGGCAGGTGGGGATGATGTGGAAGCTGCTGCTGTCACTGCAAGACAACCACATCCACAACTGGACAGTGACATTTCCTGCCTCTGCTCTCTGCTGTGTTCAAACCACATCATGAACAAAAAGAAAAAAAACCAAATTGTGTTTCCCTGGCTGCAAAGCCCAGCGGGGCTCGTGCCTTATGTAAACATTTCTTATCTTCTTACATAAACCAGTCCTTCATGGTAGTTTCATTCGAATCCCCCCCAAAGCATCAATAAAAAGAATTTCAGTCACCACCTCAGGGCTGAGCTGGAACAGTAAATTGTCATCACATTCGGGATTCCTCAGCTGTTGTGATCAGTGTGGTCCAGAGCTGCTGTGGGGTTTTCTGCTGCTGTCAGGTTTTTCTCCAGGAGAAAAGTCCGAGAGAGCCTGGGAGGGAAATGGGAGCACATGGACCCTGCTGGGGTCAGGGAGGTCAGAAAGGTCTGAGTGCCGCGGGAGAGTCAAACGAGAACTGTGCTCTCCTGAAGTTAAAGGGCTGCAAACGCTGATCCTCCTCCCCATAACAGCTGACAGAACCCGCAGGCAGTGCTGGTGGTGAACTCTGATCGCTCCGATCTGCTCCGGCAGAGCCCAAAGCTCTGCTCTCCCCAAATTCCCCTCCAGCACTTCCCCCGCCGCTGCAATCCCCGCCCGGCGGCTGAGATGTCGCTGCTCGCCGGGAGCGTCACGGCATAAAACCTTCCCGAAAAGGGTTTTTAGTGCCTGGGAGAGATTTTCTGGGATTTCAGGGCTCCGCGGGTTGTGCGGCTCCTTCAGGGATCCGGGACGGCCGAGAGCCCTCGGTGCAGCTTTTAGATTATTTATTTTATTTTTATCTTTTCTTGCACTCGCAGCTCGCCGGTCCCTCGCTGCGGCTCCTTCAATGCCCGGGCGGGGGCGGAGGTGCTCCTCGGGGCGGCTCTTTTTATTACAGCTTATTCTATTTTTTATCTTTTCTGAGGTTCCCACCTCGCCCGTCTCCTTCAGGCCGGGCCTTCCTTCCATGAGGGATCACACAGCTCTTCCTTCCAGAGCTGGAAAGCAAAATCGCGGCTGCCCCACAGCCAACCCCACTGCCTTCCATAGCTCCAGCCTCGGCTCTATTCCCTTTACTCTGCACCGATGCCTCTCTGCTCCTCCCCTGACAGCGCGGAGGAGCGACATTTCACCCGCGGGCACCACGTCCCTGCATTTCCTCTGCCCCATTTTGCTCATTCTGCACTCATGCAGCCGCCAGCAGCCATTTCCATGGCTCTGCAGGAGCTTCCCATGGCTCAGGGTCTCTCTCAGGCATCCCCTGCTCCTGCCTGGCCTCCTGCCGGGGCTGCAGGGCAGTCCCTGCTCCATCCCGGACTCACCCACAGCTCACAGCAACTGCAGCTCCAGGTCACCCCGAGCTCCCGGCGGTTCAGGGCAGCAGCGATTCCTCGGCCTCCTGCCGGAGCATTCCGGCACCGCTCACGCCCCGACATTCGGAGAATGCCTCAGAGGAGCTCCTACCGCCTCAGGGACGCCTTTATATACCCTGCGCAAAGCCCGCCTTAGCTCCCATTGGCTGACTCTCCCGCCACTCCTCGTCCTCCCGCGCTGATTGGCCAGCGCTGCTCTGAGGGACAATCCCGCCTTGTCCCCACATCGCTTTCATTTCCCCCAAAAAGCCAAAATCTCCCCAAACCCCTTGGGCTGAGCGGAGGAACGGACAGGCTTTGGGCAGAAAACTCCCAAATCGTTGTTCCCCAGGCTGGGAAGGACAAACGGAACCAAACTGATTCGGGAGCTCCAGCAGCTCCTCTCTGCCGGCCCAGCTGAAGGCCTCGCTGGCTGCTGGAGGCTGCACGGGCAGACTGGGAGCACTGGGAGCACTGGGAAGAGGCTCTGGCTCGGCTGAAGCCCCCGGGGCAGGGGGAGCAGGGCAAGGGACAGGGCTGCAGGTGCTGAGGGGACACGAGGGACAGTGGAGGGCTTCATAAGCATTTAATCCAAAAGTAGCAAAATAATGAAGTAAATAACAATAACACCATTGACATTGGTGTTATTTGATGGAGGTTATAGAAGGCCAATTGAGACAATCCTCTGATTTAGAAAGGACCCACAAGGTTTTAATCCAACCCCTGCAGAATGGCCACTGTGGGGTCAAATTCCAACACAACATGCCTATGGCAGCAAATGGTTGAGGGCTATTTTCATAGTAATATATATATATATAGGTGTATATATATATATTTGCACCTACACATAGATACAGTGTTACGGTACAAATAACCTAGTGCAAGAGGAAAAAGTATGAGGTCTGTAGTGGTTACAGAAGCGAGGAACCCCCAGCTCCAGCCCAGGCAGCCACACATCAGCTTCCTCATCATCTCCTCCTCCTGTAGGTTCATCTCCTGCAGAACAGGCACTGAGAGATTCATGAGATCAGGCACTGAGGTGACCCTGAGAGTCAGTGCAAGGCAGATGCTGAAGCTGAGGAAGGAAATCCCCTGTGGTAGCAGAAGAGGTGAAGCTGAAACTGTCCAGTGTGGAGATGTTTTCTCCATCCCTTGTTACAGGTGAGTTTGGGGTCTGCTGCAGATATACTGCATGTGATTTGAGCAGGGCTGTCTCCCGAGATAATCCTCAGCCAGGTGCACACAGTCTGCATTGCCCAGCACAGGAACCCTGCAGGGAGGAGCAGAGACAGCGCTGGAACCTCAGGGGAACACCTTGTGCCCCTGTGCCCCCCAGGCCCTGCCTGTGCCCCCCAGGACTCACGAGGAGTTGAAGTTGCTGTGATCCACCCACTGCAGCCGCTGGTCCTGTCTGTGCAGCCCGAGCCAGTAATCGACATTCCTGCTGAGGTGGAACAGGAACTCCTGGCAAGGAGAGAGGAGCTGAAAGTCAGAGCTGCACCCCCGGGCCAGGAGCTTCCCAGGCTCCCCTCAGCCACCCCAAACCCCTCACTCACCATTTCCCAGTCCTTCAGCACAGCCAGGGAAGCCCCGAGCTCAGAGCACCGAGCCTTAGCCTGATCCCAGCTCCCCGCAGCCTTCGAGAAGAAGTAGCAGATCCCTCGGTACCCAACCCAGCCATGGGGACAGGCCAGCAGCAGAGGAGTGTCAGGGTTAACTGGAGTAACCGGAGTGTCTGCACAGCTTCTCCCTGCAGAGAGAACAGCAGAAGGGCTGAGGATTCTCCCCTCACGGAGCAGCCCGAGCTCCCATTGGCTGATTTTCCCGCTCAAACCCACCCACCCGCTACGATTGGCTGATTCAGCCGTCACTCGTTCTCCCGCGCGCTGATTGGTCAGGGCGGGGCTGAGGGACGATCCCGGCCGTGAGGGAGCAGTGAGCCCGCCTCAGCCCAAGGGGGTTGGGCTGAGGCTGCTGCTCCTCCTTACCTGACACAGCAGCCAAGGACACCGCCAGAGCCACAGCCAGGAGCAGGAGCACAGTCTGCACAGCCAGGGTGAGCACGGGATGGGATCTGATCCACTCAGCAGGAGCTGGAAAGAGGCACAGGCCGTGAGCATGGAGCTGTCCTGAGCAGGCCCAGCCCTCACATCCCCACCCAACGCCCGTGGAGCACAGGAGGGACCCTCAGCCCGTGTGCCACTCACTGAGCTGGCAGCAGGAAAGATCAGGGATGGGGACACTGACAGGGACAGCCAGGGCCAGGGAACAGCCTGCAGCAGGAAAACTGCCCAGGGCCAGAGGCACCCGGGGCTGTCAGTCCCAGCAGAGCACAAGGCCTCTTCCATAGCCCTGGACACAGCCACACCCTGCCAGCCCTGTGCTCCTGGGCTCACACTGTCCATTGTCCCCTCCCTACAGGCCACAGCACTGGCCCTGCACTCACCCAGATATCCTCCTAGGGCTCTTTTGTGTTTATTTCTGGTTGCTGATCCATCCTGGCACTTCTCTCCAGTCCCATCCCTGGGCTGGGATTCACTCTGCCCGAACAGAGAAGCAACTTCTCCCTGCCTGTGCCCAGCAGGATCTGACAGCTGAGGCAGCTCTGAGCACCTGGTTGCTGATCCATTCGGGGCACCCAGGGCATCCTTGAAAATCTCAACAATGGCTTTGTCTTTCCTTGGTCTCATTTCAGGCTTACAAATCGAATCTCTCCAGTTGTGAGAAGCAGGATGTGGCACCCGAGGCAGATCTGTGTGCTCAGTTCCTGAGCTGTCCTCAGGATTCTGGTGCTCCTCTAGCCTCCCACAGCTGGAGCCATAGCCACTGTCCTTCCCTTGGCTCCCTACAGATGTATAACTGCAAGGGCTCGGGTCCTTATGAAAAAAATGTGTCTCCCGAAGCATGTCTCCAGCAGCCGCCCAATCCCCAGGGCAGAATCCACTCTTCACACCTTGACTCAGTGCAAACTTAGAGGAGACATCTTGCTCCTGAGATATCGGCATTGATAGTACACAAACACCGAGTCCATCACCCATTGCACTTTTACAACCACTGTCCTGGCTGACTGTGGAGCACACGATGAGAGGCCCTGGCTGGTCCGTGCCCTGAGGTTCCCCCACGCTCAGGAAGGCACTGCCAGCTCAGTCCTGCCCTGTCTCTGCTCCCTGGCAGCACCTGGGGACACAAACACAGTGTCAGAGAGCTCCGGGCCCAGCTCGGCCCTGCAGCCCCAACCCCTCTGGCTGTGCAGCTCCGGGCTGGGACAGGCAGGGACAGTTAGGGACAGTTAGGGACAGGCAGGGACAGTTAGGGACAGCGCCCGGGAGCTGCCGAGTGCGGGAACAGGGCAGCTGCGGATCGGGCTCAGCCTGCCGGGGGGAAGAACCAGCAGCCCTGAGCGGCTCAGCATTGTCCCCTGCATGCCCTGCGCTGAGGGTTGGAGCTCAGGGACAGCGAGCGCTGGCAATGCCGTTTATGTCCTGTCTGGGACAGGAGGAGGGACTGGCAGGGAAGGCGGAGCGTGGGCGGTTCTGCCCCCGAGGCAACAGGGCGCGGCGAGACTCTCTCGCCTCCACCGAACGTGGCATTAATTCTGCTTCTGCGTGCTTTCGGTTGTGAAGGACGCTAGAGTTCCGTCCCACCCCACCCCAGCCCCGGGCACGGCTGCACCAGAGGCTCCCAGCCCGGTCCCTCATGGCCAGAAACAGTCCCGGGGACAGGAGAGACACCTCTGTGCTACCCGCAGCAAGCGGGACGAGCCAGCGCTGCTCCGGCATCACCGGCAAGGAGACCGCGGGCAGCCGCTCCCTCAGCGGCCTCAGGGCAGCGGCAACACGGCGCCACAGCCAGGGAGGGAGGGAGGGAGAAGGAAGCCGCCACAGCCCCCCTGCCGCCCCCTCCATCCCCTCCATCCGCCCGCAGCGAGCCCCGAGCCCCGGCACAAGGCAGCGCGGCTCCCACCTGCGCTGGGACAGCCTCTCCGAGCTCCGCCGCTCCCCGGGTATCACAGACGCTCCGGGAACCTGCACTGCCAATTCCCTGACAGAAGAGCGTCTCTCCAGAGTGGAGTTACATCGAGCAGCTCTGACCAAACCATACGCGAGACAACGAAGAGTGACTGGAGGATCAGAGACTAGAGCTGATGCAATGTTGCTTGGACACGCCCCTTGCAGCCGGGGCGGTTTCTCTGGGCTTTTTCCAGGCTGTCGTCAACAGCCTTGATAAATAACCCCTTTTCTGAGCTCCACTAGTCATAAATACTTCACCAACCAGGCACGGGTCCAACCAGCTCCTCTTTTCCCCACCAACAGCCCTAACGGCTTTTTATCCCTCCTGCATGGCTCAACATGTCTTTTATCTCACTTTCAGAGCAAGTTGGCAGCCCTAAGTGCAGCCAGGGCGAAACACTGCTGTGACTAAAACTCATCACCTGGGGTCTTGTGGATAGCAGCCCAAAATGAGCTGCTCAGAACTCTCCTGGAGCAGCTCCTCCCTCTCAGTGAGGCCTCTCCGAGCTCAGAAATCTCCTGTTTGCTGCAGTGAGGGATCCCCAAATAAAAAGTGACCCTGGATGATCCCCACACTCCTCGAAGATCAACCTTCTTCTGCTGAGGAGATGGAAAACCATCTCCTCAGTGAGCATTTCATGTACTGGAGGGGAAATCCTGGCGGGAACTGACTGTCCATCTGTGAGCAAACACTGTGCTTGTGGTCTGGAAAATGTGTCAGAAATTCTGCTCTGAGGAGTTTCAATGTCTCAGACATCTGAGTAAGTCAGGCCTGTAAGTGAGGTTAAGTTAGAGTTTTATGCCAAGTTAAGTGCTGAGTGTTGCTCCTCTGTTGAATTGTCAAATGAAGGTATAAGGTTAAATGTTGCTAAGTGTAGCTTAGCAACTAAGTTGCTTAGCTAAGTTAAGCTTAGCTTAACTCTGTTGAATTGTTAAGACATCGGTTAAGGCATAAATTAAAAGGATAAAATAAGTTAAAGTACTGGTAAACTGGGAATGAGGAAGGAGATAGATGTCAAGGCAATTGTTTAACTTAGGAGTTGTTTCACTTTTCATTCTCCTCCTCTGGTCTCTCTTATAATAAGTACAATTATTTTCACTGTTGCTCCATCTGTAGCATGGCCCAATTCTGCTCTAGGCACTGAGACTGTCAGGAGAAAAGAGTAAATTCAGGTGTAAAGTCCAGTGCACAGAGGGTTAAATGTGCTGCTTCATGTGTAAACAAGGACGCAATAAAAGATAAAAGCTCACCAGGAAGGTAAAAGCCATCTGGCTCCTGTTTTGATAGGAAAATGCTGTGATAATGTTAGAATAAAAGTACAGCAAATCCAGGGCATTGTTGCTTTTGATAGTGAAACTCCTTGACATTTATGAGATGTAAATCTGACTCCAAAAAACCCCCAAATCATCAGGAGATTACTAAACTGAGAGTGAAAGGATTTAGAGATTAAATCAGATACCAGGGAGGTGGAAGGGTTGTTCTGTGCTACAGTTCCTTCATTAGGAAGATTGAGAACAAATCCAAGTGCATTTGATAAAAGGATGGACTTTGGGATCCTCAGGTGAAACCCAGGACTCCTCTGACCTCTTTCTCCTGCAACAGCAGAGAAACTGTGAAGAAAACCAAAAGTTTCTGCCTCTTGGAAATGGAAAATTGGGATTTTTGGTAGGCACAGGAGCTGTTTATTCCAAATTAAACACCCTGCAAGGGGAATGAAGTGGTGACTTTGTCACAACTGTCAGTGAAATGAGCTCCTTTTCCATCTAATTGAATTCAAACTGGGGAAATGATGGATAATTCATGGATTTTTGCACTGCCCAGCTCTCCAGAACCATTATTAGGAGGGAATTTACTGGAAAAAGGGTTTGAAATTCTCTGATGTTAAAGTCCTAGATTTTGAAATTCTCTAGGTTAAATTCAACTGAGCAGGAGACATAAACTGTGAGGGAGTTGCAGACTTGCCTTGGCATGATCAGGGCACGGATCAGGAATTATTGATTATGATATGGGCTTTCATAACTTCCCATAAAGATTTTATTGTTTATTGCTGATCATACTCAGGCTGTGCTCCAAAATCTTAAGCAAGCACTGATAATTCTGGCTCTGGGCTTTTCATACCCCAGAGATCTTTTAAAGTATTCACTTCTGAGAGCCAAAATCTTTCCCAAGGTGTTCCACCCCAATTCCCAGTGGCTCAGGGAGGAGTCACTGACAATTTTTCTGAACAGATCAATGATGTGAGTCAAGGATGGCCCAGCTGCTAGTGAGGAGTCACAGCCATGGAGCTGCTAAATCAGGATCCCAAAATTCCCTCTGGGACAGAGCCTGAGGTCTGTGGGACACAGGTGGTAGAGAAGGGTTTGGGACACAAGAGGAGCCACTGGCTGAGCTCAGTCCTGTTGTACATTGGGACAGGAAATCACCTTTGAAATTCAAAATCCTGCTCTGCTTCTGACTCCAAAACCAAAAGCACTCCAAACAATCACAAGAAGTTATTCTAGCCCAGCTGTGTTTAAAGCCCAGCCTGACTGAGAACCCAGATTGGAAACAACACAGAAAGAAATAACTTTTTTTTGCAACAGAAAATGCATTGCAGGATTTGCATTCCCCACCCTGAAGGAGGTGATTTAATCTAAGGCTCTGCCATGAGCTGTTTCAGCACAGAAGGACTAAATGGTTGCTCTAACATGGACATTAGAGCTGAGGGAAAGAAAAATAAACATCTGCAGGGATTGTAAGTGTGTTTTGCCTTAGTGCACTCTGGGCAGAGACAGCTTTGTTATCAGCAGAGTTCATGTTGATCTAAGACTACAGGAAGAGCAAAACCAGCTGAAGTTTCCATTCTGCACTGCAGAGCACAAAAGAGAACCAAACAGGATGAAAATAACGAAATGACTTTGCTCACAGGGCCAAAAAAAACACAGAGAGGAGGAGCACACATTTTGGTTTCACAAGAGATCACTCTACCAGATATTAAAACTAAATGTGGTGCCAGAGATTGTCAGAGAATTGAAGCATTAAATTCTAGACAGGTTCTGAGACAGGAATTTGCTCCAAAATGAAGAAGGAATAACTTTGTATCTGCACTTGGATGCATTTTAAAAATTGGTGTTGGGTGCTTTGTAATTGACATTGGGTACATTTATAATTGAAGTTAGATATGTTGTAATTGAAGATGGATATATTGTAATTGAACTCAGATACACTGTAACTGAAACATCTGTCTGTTCTAGGTATGTCCTGATCCCATGGCAGAGTCCTTGTGACACTTTTTTTTGTGCTGGGACTGCTCCAAAAAACCACAGAATCACAAAAAAAGTGGAGACTTGATGTAGAACAGACAATAGAAATTTTCTGTTCCCCTAAAGCTGCATGGAGGTTAAAGATTAACTAGTAGAAAAGATAAAAGTGTATAAACATGTGTACAAGTGATGATAAACATTAATGGAACCAGGGCAGTGTCGCTGTTGAGCCGCTAGCTGAGAGAAAAACCCAGGTTCTCGGGCAAGAAAAGAGAAAAGTGCGTTTGTGGCTAGCACAGGTCTTTCTCGTGAGAACATTTTTGCTACGTTTCATAAACAAAGATACAGTTTGGATGTTTTGCAAACAGCGTCTCCGGATTAGGGCAGTTCAGGCTTGGCCAATTAGGCCTAGGGGGAGGTTTCTGGCTGACCAATCTGGGTGACCTCTGAAAACTCTATATATATGGAAATCAAAATAATAAACGCATGTCGCTGTTGAGCCGCTAGCTGAGAATTGAACCAGACAAAGAAAGAGAGAAGAGAGCTTTATTGTTTTGAACAGGAACAGAGAAAGAGAACTACAGTGAGGGTTTTAGCAAGGTATGGAATGAGAAGCAATTCTGAGGAAAGCTGAGCTGTGACATCAGTGAGTGCAACCACCAGAAACCCCTTTAGACAACCTGCCAGGACCATAAAAGGACTCTGAGCAGGAGGTGGGTGGATGGAAATGAGTACCAGGAAAGGGTTATTAATTAGTCAGGAAGTATTTAGTAATGAATATGTGTGATCCGGGTTGGAACAAATACCCGATTATAAAGCTTGATCCACAAGTCAGACCCACGAGATCCTCGGGGTGTGTTCAGCGCTGAAAGAATAGCTGCTTTCAAATGCTTCAAATTAGAAACATTTTTAGAAAGGTCATTTTCTGGCTGATTTTGGTATCATGGTCACAGAGAGGAATCCTTGTCCTGCTCCAGCCTGGGGTCTCTCCCAGGGGACACAACCCCTAAAAAAGGCTGCTTCAGCGGTGATTCCCCACAAGTCCCACCAGCAGCCACTTCCATGGCTCTGCAGGAGCTTCCCATGGCTCAGGGCCTCTCTCAGGTATCTCCTGCTCCGGCCTGAGCTCCTGCCGGGGCTGCAGGGATGTCTCTGCCCTATTCCGGCCTCACAACAACAATTTCACGGCTTCCTGCTCAGCCCAGGCACAGCGCCAAAAACTGAGCTCTTGTACAACTTGTGATTTCCGAGAAATGGGAGTGACCGAAACGGGTTTTCTGTGCCGTGTGCAGAGCCCCGCCCCTCGCTCCCATTGGCTGATTCCTCCCGTCACTCATCCTTCTCGCACGCTGATTGGTCAGAACGCGCTGCTTGGTCAGAATAAATGCTCCATCCCGCACTCTGCTCACCCTTTCTCGTTTGAGCTTCACGGGGGTGAGGGAGATGTCTGTGCAGTCCAGGAGCGTCAGGGGTTTCTCATCTCTGCTCTGCAGCCTGTCGGGAAAACGGCTCTGAAGCTGCACTGGAAGGACGTGAAGCGAGTTTGCCACCACTGGTCATGATGTCTCAGGAGCGAGATCTGTCGTCTAAGTGGGTAGAGAGTCAAGATATGGCCAGTGGCTTAAGCTCCAGTGGTGCACAGGCTGCTGGGGATGCAAACATCCCTCGGGTGGAAGATCGTGGTTATTGGATGCAGAGAGATGTCAGTTTAAGGTCTGTAGGCAGTCAAGGGATAGAGAGTGGGTATAACTCCAACCATGAGAGTGCAGAGGATCTCCGGGATCCTGAGGACAAGTCAGGAACCAAGCATGCAGAGCTGCTTCAGCTGCAGGATCCTGCTCAGAACCCCTGGAGTTTTTTGCTTCGGGAGTGTGATATAAGACCAAGGAAGGATGAAACTGTTGTTGAGATTCCCGAGGATGCCCTGGGTGCCCAGAATGGATCAGAAACCAGAGGTACAGGATTGCCTCAGCTGCCAGATCCTGCTGGGCACAGGCAGGGAGAAGCTGCTTCTCTGTTGGAGCAGAGTGAATCCCAGCCCAGGGATGGGATTGGAGAGAAGTGCCAGGATTCCCAGGAGGGATCAGCACCCAGGAATGAACAGAATAGAGACCTCGGAGGATATCTGGGTGAGTGCAAGGCCAGCACTCTGGTCTGTAGGGAGGGGACAATGGACAGTGTCAGCCCAGGAGCACAGGGCTGGCAGGGTGTTGCTGTGTCCAGGGCTATGGAAGAGCCTTGTGATCTGCTGGGCCCCAGCAGTGGACGGGATTGACATCCCTGGCCCTGGACAGTCCTCCTGCAGGCTGTCCCCTGTCCATGTCCATGTCCCTGTTCCTGCTGCCAGCTCAGTGAGTGGCACACGGGCTGAGGGTCCCTCCTGTGCTCCCCGGCCGTTGGGTGGGGATGTGAGGGCTGGGCCTGCTCAGGACAGCTCCATCCTCACGGCCTGTGGCTCTTTCCTGCTCCAGATGATAGGATCAGATCCCATCTCGTGCTCACCACATTGCGCTGATTGTGCTCCTGGTCGTGGCCCTGCTTTCGGCTCTGGCGGTGTCCTTGGCTGCTGTGTCAGGTAAGGAGGAGCAGCAGCCTCAGCCCAACCCCCTCGGGGCACTGCGGGCTCACTGCTCCCTCACGGGCGGGATCGTCCCTCAGCCCCGCTCTGACCAATCAGCGCGCGGGAGAACGAGGAGTGACGGCTGAATCAGCCAATCGTGACGGGTGGAGGGGTTTGAGCGGGAAAATCAGCCAATGGGAGCTCGGGCTGCTCTGTGAGGGGAGAATCCTCAGACCTGTTCGCTCTGCAGGGAGAAATTACGCTCTGCTGCTGGCCTGTCTGAATGACTGGCTTGTGTACAACGGGATCTGCTACTTCCTCTCGAGGGATCATCGCACCTCTCTGCTCGAGAACTCCCTGGCTGTGGTCAATGACAAGGAAATGGTGAGTGAGGGGTTTGGAGTGGCTGAGGGGAGCCTGGGGAGCTCCTGGGCCAGCGGTGGAGCTCTGACTGTTGGCTCCTCTCTCCTTGCCAGGAGTTCCTCTTCCACCTCAGCAGGAACAACGATTACTGGGTTGGGCTGCACAGACAGGGCCAGCGGCTGCAGTGGGTGGATGGCAGAAACTTCAACTCCTCGTGAGTCCTGGGGGGCACAGGCAGGGCCTGGGGGGCACAGGGGCACAAGGTGTTCCCCTGAGTTTCCAGCGCTGTCTCTGCTCCTCCCTGCAGGGTTCCTGTGCTGGGCAATGCAGAGTATGTGCATCTGGCTGAGGATTATCTCGGGAGACAGCCCTGCTCAAATCACATGCAGTATATCTGCAGCAGACCCCAAACTCACCTGTAACAGAGGTTGGAGTAAAGATCTCCACACTGGGCAGTTTCAGCTTCACCTCTTCTGCTACCACAGGGGATTTCCTTCCTCAGCTTCAGCATCTGCCTTGCACTGACTCTCAGGGTCACCTCAGTGCCTGATCTCATGAATCTCTCAGTGCCTGTTCTGCAGGAGATGAACCTACAGGAGGAGGAGATGATGAGGAAGTTGATGTGTGGCTGCCTGGGCTGGAGCTGGGGGTTCCTCGGTCCTTGAACCACTACAGACCTCATACTTTTTCCTCTTGCACTAGGTTATTTGTAATGTAACACTGTATCTATGTGTAGGTGCAAATATATATATACATATATATATATATATATATATATACACCCCTATATATAGATATATCACTGTGAATATAGCCCTCAACAATTTGCTGCCATAGGCATGTTGTGTTGGAATTTGACCCCACAGTGGCCATTCTGCAAGGGTTGGACTCAAAGCTTGTGGATCCTTTCTAAATCAGAGGATTGTCTCAATTGGCCTTGTGTGGCCTGCATCAATATTTACATGTCAATGGTGTTGTTATTGTTATTTACTTCATTATTTTGCTACTTTTGGATTAAATGCTTATGAAGCCCTCCACTGTCCCTCGTGTCCCCTCAGCACCTGCAGCCCTGTCCCTTGCCCTGCTCCCCCTGCCCCGGGGGCTTCAGCCGAGCCAGAGCCTCTTCCCAGTGCTCCCAGTGCTCCCAGTCTGCCCGTGCAGCCTCCAGCAGCCAGCGAGGCCTTCAGCTGGGCCGGCAGAGAGGAGCTGCTGGGAGCTCCCGAATCAGTTGGGTTCCGTTTGTCCTTCCCAGCCTGGGGAACAACGATTTGGGAGTTTTCTGCCCAAAGCCTGTCCGTTCCTCCGCTCAGCCCAAGGGGTTTGGGGAGATTTTGGCTTTCTGGGGGAAATCAAAGCGATGTGGGGCTGAGGGAGATCGTCCCTCAGAGCAGCTCTGTCGCCAATCAGCGCGGGAGGACGAGGAGTGGCGGGAGAGTCAGCCAATGGGAGCTAAGGCGGGCTTTGCGCAGGGTATATAAAGGCGTCCCTGAGGCGGGAGGAGTTCCTCTGAGGCATTCTCAGAATGTCGGGGCGTGAACGGTGCCGGAATGCTCCGGCAGGAGGCCGAGGAATCGCTGCTGCCCTCAGCCGCCGGGAGCTCGGGGTGACCTGGAGCTGCAGTTGCTGTGAGCTGTGGGTGAGTCCGGGATGGAGCAGGGACTCCCCTGCAGCCCCGGCAGGAGGCCAGGCCGGAGCAGGGGATGCCTGAGAAAGACCCTGAGCCATGGGAAGCTCCTGCAGAGCCATGGAAATGTCTGCTGGCGGCTGCATGAGTGCAGAATGGGCAAAATGGGGCAGAGGAAATGCAGGGACGTGGTGCCCGCGGGTGAAATGTCGCTCCTCCACGCTGTCAGGGGAGGAGCAGAGAGGCATCGGTGCAGAGTAAAGGGAATAGAGCCGAGGCTGGAGCTATGGAAGGCAGTGGGGTTGGCTGTGGGGCAGCCGCGATTTTGCTTTCCAGCTCTGGAAGGAAGAGCTGTGTGATTCCTCATGGAAGGAAGGCCCGGCCTGAAGGAGACGGGCGAGGTGGGAAGGACAGAAAAGATAAAAAATAGAATAAACTGTAATAAACAGAGCCGCCCCGAGGAGCACCTCCGCCCCCGCCCGGGCACTGAAGGAGCCGCAGCGAGGGACCGGCGAGCTGCGAGTGCAAGACAGGGAAAAGATAAAAATAGAATAAATAATCTAAAAGCTGCACCGAGGGCTCGGCCGCCCCGGATCCCTGAAGGAGCCGCACAACCCGCGGAGCCCTGAAACCCCAGAAAATCTCTCCCAGGCAGTAAAAACCCTTTTCAGGAAGGTTTTATGCCGTGACGCTCCCGGCGAGCAGCGACATCTCAGCCGCCGGGCGGGGATTGCAGCGGCGGGGGAAGTGCTGGAGGGGAATTTGGGGAGAGCAGAGCTTTGGGCTCTGCCGGAGCAGATCGGAGCGATCAGAGTTCACCACCAGCACTGCCTGCGGGTTCTGTTAGCTGTTATGGG
This sequence comes from Entomyzon cyanotis, assembly GCA_024500445.1. Lineage (NCBI taxonomy): Eukaryota > Metazoa > Chordata > Aves > Passeriformes > Meliphagidae > Entomyzon > Entomyzon cyanotis. Next base: position 460,410 of record JAKEPQ010000097.1, on the reverse strand, counting down.
GAGGAGGATCAGCATTTGCAGCCCTTTAACTTCAGGAGAGCACAGTTCTCGTTTGACTCTCCCGCGGCACTCAGACCTTTCCAACCCCTCCCTGACCCCAGCAGGGTCCATGTGCTCCCATTTCCCTTCCAGGGTCTCTCGGACTTTTCTCCTGGAGAAAAACCTCACAAGCAGCAGAAAACCCCACAGCAGCTCTGGACCACACTGATCACAACAGCTGAGGAATCCCGAACGTGATGACAATTTACTGTTCCAGCCCAGCCCTGAGGTGGTGACTGAAATTCTTTTTATTGATGCTTTGGGGGGATTCGAATGAAACTACCATGAAGGACTGGTTTATGGAAGAAGATAAGAAATGTTTACATAAGGCACGAGCCCCGCTGGGCTTTGCAGCCAGGGAAACACAATTTGGTTTTTTTTTCTTTTTGTTCATGATGTGGTTTGAACACAGCAGAGAGCAGAGGCAGGAAATGTCACCGTCCAGTTGTGGATGTGGTTGTCTTGCAGTGACAGCAGCAGCTTCCACATCATCCCCACCTGCCTCTCACATCCCCCCCAGTGTCTCTCCAGCCCCAGCTCAGAGTTTGGTGGCTTCTCTCTGGCAGATCCACTGCAATTCTGAGCTGCAGTCATAAGGCATGATTCTGCTGCCCATCAAAATCCCACATTCTCCATGTTGCTCGTCGAGGTCCACCTGGAACCTGTGGGTGCAGGAGGGAGCCTGGGTCACCCTGGGGTGCCTCAGGGGACATTGGGGTGCTTTCCTTGGCCCCTGATGCTCACCTATTTCTGTCCAGGCTGGAGCCATTCACCCACATCCAGCCTTTCCCAGCCTCTGGCAACCACAGCCCAATCCAGATGTTGCGCCCAGATCTCTGCAGGGTGTCATTGAGGATTTCCTGGTGGAAGGACAAACGGTGACCTGATGGCCATGGATTGTCACCCCAAAATGGGCTCTGTGCTCAGCCCAGGACTGAGACCCATTGTGTCCCTCAGAGTCACCTGGGGGTGACACGGGGAGGGGGCTGATCCTGGGATTTTGGGAATCCTCCTCACCCTTCCCGTGGTGCCACCAGCCCCCCAGTCCATCCCACATTCCCGACTCCATCATTCCCTCACCAGCTCCTCCTGATCCTGCAGGACCAGCAGTGTTGCCCCCCGACTCTTGCACTCCTCCAGGCTCTTCTTCCAAGAGTTGTATCCAGTGGAAACCCAGTAGCACTTGGTCCTTCCCAGTGTCCAACCCTGTGGGCAAATCCTGCATCCCTGAGCCGCTGGAAAACAGGATCAGATCTGGGTGAAATCACCAAGTCCCCACTGCATCCCCTGCACACCCAGGGAAGCACCATAGTTTCATTCCAGTTTGATTAATTTGTTTCATTCCCATTTGCTCCCCGGGCACACCCTGAGCTGCCCCTGGGGCTCCAATCTGGGTGTGCCACGAGATTTTGGGAAAGTTTTATGGAGTAGAGACACCTCAGGGTTGTTACCTGGTGGCTGTGACAGGCAGAGAGCTTCCCTGAGCTCCTGGAGAACATTCTCCCGGATGCTGTTGATGTCCCCAGCATTCCAATTCCCGTATTTGCCACTTCCCAAGCTCTCCAGCTGCCGGTGCATTACTGCCAGGAAAGAAAGCTGAGCAGTGACAGCACCTTGCCAGCCCCAAACTGTGCAGCCCTGAGCTCCCCGTGCTCAGAGCTGTCCCCACCCACGGTGGCTTCGTGCCGGTGACAGGATGTGGCCCCTCGAGGTGTCACCGCGGCTCTGGTGCCACCTCAGAGAGCCGCAGAGCCTCTGTCCCCCTCGTGCAGCGCCGAGGCTCTGAGGCCAGGCTGAGGAGCTGCTCAGCACCCCCTGCCCCACACGGGCACAGCTGGCAGCCCTGGATTTGGGGGGGTTTCCCCCAGCCCTGCCCCTCTGGGGGTCTCCCCGACATCCAGCAGCCATCGGGGTCTCCCTGCCGCCTGCCCGGGGGGGTTTGGGGGTGCTGGGGGTGACAACAGCCATGTCCCACCAGCTGGGCACGGGGCTGCTGGAATGGTGGCTCTGGGTGAGCCCGAGTTCAGCCCGGGGCTGTCCGACCCACCCGAGACATTTTCCCCATGGCCACACAACCCCCCGGGTCACCTCCCTGCTGTCAGGCTGTCCCCATGTCCCCCCGTGTCCCCCCTGTCCCCCCGTCCCCTCCCCCACTCACACGAGCAGCCCAGAGCCACCACGGCCACTCCCAGCAGGACATTCCCGGTCCAGCCAGCCCCGAGCGCCACGCGGTGCCACCGAGGACAGCCTGGAGCTGCAGGGGACAGAGGGGACAGCAGATCGCATGGCCTCACCCCACAGATTTGGGTTGTTTTGTTCCCAAAAGCAGCTCAGAGCCCGGCAGCCCCCAGGGTTCAAACCTTGATGGGTTTTCCCCTGCAGAGTTACCCTGTGGCAGGAATTAAACCTTTTAATTAATGGTTGGATTTTGTGATCTTCAAGATCTTTCCCAACCCAAACGGTTCTGATTCTTCTGCTGATTTTTCTCCACAAGGAAACCCAAACTGGAGTCAGCAGGACAAAGCACGAGGCACAAGGAGCAATGGAAGGAAACAAAGCAGGAAGCCCCAGAAGAGCAGAGAAGATGGACAAGGAGCATCAAGAGCTGGATGAGGATTTCCAAAGGCATCAGCAGCCCTTCAGCATGGCAGGGCTGCAGAATTGGGGCAGATTTGGGGCTTTTGCTCCAATCAGTGACCCCCAGGAAGAACAAACCCCTGAAATGGCAATTGGTGTGGAGTTCAGTTAGCCCAGCTCAGCCTCTCCACGCAGAGATGAAGCTCAGACAGGAGCCTGGGGGCAGTCAGGGCTTAAAAATCATCCTACAAACCCAGCTTTGAGCTGAAGAGGAGGAGGAGGTGAAGCAATCCCTGAGCACCAAAGCCATTCCACCCCAACAGCAGCACCAGCATCCCCCAGTTCCTGTCCCCCACCCACCTGGGGGTCCCCAGAGGGGCTGAACCCCTTTACCTGCACCCTGCAGGGCTGAGGATCTCCCTGCAGCCCCCCGCTTGCTCTGTTGGTCCAACACCATGTAGCCTTCTTCATCCTCCATGTCCCTGCAGAGCTTGGGGACAGCTTGGGGACAGCTTGGGGACACAGCTTGGGGACACTGCGCTGGTGGCTCGGAGGAGGGGACAGGAAGCCAAAGCATCTCTGACCGCTGGACTGGAGCTTCCTGCCCTTGTCACAGCCCTGACAGCCCAGGGAGGGACTGGGAGGGGTGGGATTTTGTCTCCAGGAGGAAGGAAAATCGAGATTTGGGGGAAAGGAAATCGGGATTTGGGGTTTGTCCCCATGGGGGAAAGGAAAATCGGGATTTGGGGTTTTGTCCCCATGGGGGAAAGGAAAATCGGGATTTGGGATTTGTCCCCATGGGGGAAAGGAAAATCGGGATTTGGGGTTTCTCGCCATGGGGGAAAGGAAAATCAGGATTTGGGGTTTGTCCCCACGGGGGAAAGGACAGGGAGTTGTGGCAGGAGGTGCTGCTGGAGAAAAAACCCTCCTCGCTGCCCTAAATTGGTGAAAATAATAGATCAGGAGGTTGGCCCTGATCTCTGAGAGGTGAGAATTGATAAAATCTTATTTAGGGAGAAATGAAACATTGGCGAATTGCTCAATGAAATGCCAGAGGTATCTGAAAATAGACACAAAATGTTTTGTGGAGCTGCCAGCTTTGCTTTCCCAGCCCTGAGTGTGGTGGCGCTGACTCAGTGCTCTGGGGCCTCACTTCTCCTGCCCCCTAATTAGGAACAATTAACTGGGCAAATTAATGATTATTTAATCGGTGATTCTCTATCCCTGAGCCGCTTTGCTCCTCTTCCAGCCCCAATCCAGCACAGGCTCAGCAGAGCTGTCCTGTCCTGTGTGAGCTCTGTGCATTGCTTTGGTTTTCCCCAAAAAGGGAAAATCTCTCCAAACCCCTTGGTGTGAGTGCAGGAGGGGAGAGATTGCAGGCAGAAAACTCCCCAGATGGTTTTTGCCCATTTTGGGAAGGACTGGGAGCACTGGGAAGAGGCCCCAGCTCGGCATGCAGCCCTGGCACAGGCACAGTGTGCACACAGAGAGTCAGTGCCTGTCAGGATTTCCCCTCAAGTATAGCAAATAGCTCACTCTGGATGCTTTTGCATTTCCCCAGCGGGGGAAGGGTCGATCCTCGAGGAGTGGGGGGATCAGCCCAGGGGATCCCTGAATGCAGCAAAGAGAGTTCTGAGCTCGGAGAGGCCTCACTGAGAGGGAGGAGCTGCTCCAGGAGAGCTCCAAGGGGCTCATTTTGGACCCCTGTTTATAGGACCAGAGAGATGGGCTTTAGTCACAGCAGTGTTTCATCCTGGCTGCACTTAGGGCTGCCAGCTTGCTCTGAAAGTGAGATAGACAGGCATGTTGAGTCATGCAGGATGCAAAAAAAGCGGGTAGGACTGTTGGTGGGGGAACAGAGGAGCTCCTTGGACCCGTGCCTGGGAGATAAGGTTTGTGACCAAGTGCAACTCAGGCAAGGGAGGGAGTGTTAAACTTTTATTTAAGCTATTTAAGCAATTATTAACCTTTACTGCAGTCTGAAAAAAAGCCAGGAAACTCTCTCGGCGTCGGGGGTGGCCGTGTCTAGGGGGATTTCCTCACTTCTATTGGCTGATGCTCTCGCCACTCCCCGTTGCCGCGTTTTGATTGATCAGAGCTGGTCGTTATAAATGTCGTCTGAGAGCGAGTTGAAGCTTCTTGCGATTGAGCGCGCCGGGTACCGGAGCGTCTCCGGGACCCCGGGAGCTGCGGCAGTGACCGGAGCGGAGCGCAGAGCCCGGGGAGCGGCGGCGGAGCTCGGAGAGGCTGTCCCAGCGCAGGTGGGAGCCGCGCTGCCTTGTGCCGGGGCTCGGGGCTCGCTGCGGGCGGATGGAGGGGATGCAGGGGGCGGCAGGGGGGCTGTGGCGGCTTCCTTCTCCCGTCTCCCTCCCTCCCTCCCTGGCTGTGGCGCCGTGTTCCCCTTGCCCTGAGGCCGCTGAGGGAGCGGCTGCCCGCGGTCTCCTTGCCGCTGCTGCCTCGGCAGGAGGCGGTGCCGGAGCAGCGCTGGCTCGTCCCGCTTGCTCTGGGGAGCACAGAGGTGGCTCTCCTGTCCCCGGGGCTGTTCCCGGCCATGCGGCACCCGGCTGGGACCCCTCGTGTCGCGGGAGATGTCCCTGCCCGGGCTGGGATGGGACAGGATAAGATTTGAGCGTCACTTGGAGAGCTGTGAGCAAGCCGAGCTCAGGGCAGGCGGAGTCTTGTCCCGTCCGATTGCCGCGGAGGCGCAACCTTTGGAGTTTTGCTGGTCCCTCCTCCTGTTCCGGTCAGGGACACAAAGGGCGCTGCCAGCGCTCGATGTCGCCGGGCTGCAACCCGCCAGGCAGGGCATGCAGGGGACAATGCTGAATCCATCAGGGCTGTTTATTGTCACCTCAGTCACCTCACTGCCTGGTCCCATGAACATCTCACTACCTGTTCTGCGGGAGATGAACTTTCAGGATGAGATGAGGAAGCTGATGTGGAAGCTGCCTGGGCTGGGGGTTTCTTTACCCTTCTGGAACCATCCCAGAACTCATCCTGTGTCTCTAGCATTACACGTTTATACCCTAACCCTGAATTTATAAGTTTATTTAACCGTTTCTATACTGTCTTGACATATGTGTTGCCATAGGAATGGACCTCGTTTAGAGCATGGAGCCAATAATGCCAAGGTTGGGATTTCACCCCACAGCAGCCATTGCCTAAGGGTTACACTCAATCCTTGTGGGTTCTGTCCAGCTCAGAGGATTCTGTGATGCTGTGAAATGGCCTTGTGTGACCCCAGTGGTGCTACAGTGCCAATGCTGCTGCTGTGCTTCTCTTCCTTATTATATAATTACATTTGTTTGTGGCTAATCCAAGATATGAATACATTCCATCTCTACCTGTGCCCAAAAATCGTTGCCAACTCTTTCCTAGGCAGTGCCAGAATGGAAATCCGGGGGCAGGCAGGGGTGGAGTCGATCCCTTTTGAATCGGGACCCAGAAACTGAGAGTTTATCTCTGTCCTGGCAGGGTTTGCTGAGTATGGAGTCTCTGCCTCAGAGGGGATTCCGTGGGACTTGGTGACAGTGACAGCCCCAGTAGCATCGGTGACAGTGACAGTCCAGGAGCATCGGTGACAGTGACAGCCCAGGGAACATCACTTCTCTGTCCCCCTGATCCACAGGGACAGGGCAGGACTGAGCTGGATCACCCTCCTGAGCCTGGAACCAGCCTGGATCTCTCACCATGGCCCTTTCAACCTGCGATCGTGGATGTCAAACTCTTCCCAAGGCTAAACTCCAAAAGGTTTCTTCAGCACCGCTGTTGTCTTGGCAGCCACATGAGCTTTATGCCGAGCAGAGAGAACCCAGCTGTGAGCTGGAGGAGAGGGAGTCCTGCCCTGTTTGTGTGGATATGAAGAAGCTCCAGGATCCCCAGGATAGATCAGCAGCCACAGTTACAATCCTACCTCGGGAACGAAAAGCCTCTTGTCCTAAGCAGGAAGGTGCCACTTGGGAGTGTGTAGCAAAAGAAGATTTGGAGGAAGAATTCTGGTTCAGTGATAGGAGTGTGAAGGAGCCCTGGAGCAGATCAGCAACCAGGAATAAACAGAAAAGAACCCTTGGAGGATATCTGGGTGAGTGCAGGGCCAGCACTGTGGCCTGTAGGGAGGGGACAATGGACAGTGTGAGCCCAGGAGCACAGGGCTGGCAGGGTGTGGCTGTGTCCAGGGCTATGGAAGAGGCCTTGTGCTCTGCTGGGACTGACAGCCCCGGGCGCCTCTGGCCCTGGGCAGTCCTCCTGCATGCTGTCCCCTGTCTGTCCTGTGGCTGTCCCCACACCTGTGTCCCTTGTCCCTAGCTGTGTCCCCTGTCCCTGTCAGTGTCCCCATCCCTCATCTCTCCTGCTGCCATCTCAGTGAGTGGCACACGGGCTGAGGGTCCCTCCTGTGCTCCCCGGCCGTTGGGTGGGGATGTGAGGGCTGGGCCTGCTCAGGACAGCTCCATCCTCACGGCCTGCGGCTCTTTCCAGCCCCTGTTGAGTGGATCAGATCCCATCCCGTGCTCACCCTGGCTGTGCTGACTCTGCTCCTGCTCCTGGCTGTGTCTCTGGCTGTGTCCTTGGCTGCTGTGTCAGGTAAGGAGGAGCAGCAGCCTCAGCCCAACCCCTCGGGGCACTGCGGGCTCGCTGCTCCCTCACGGCCGGGATCGTCCCTCAGCCCCGCTCTGACCAATCACCGCGCGGGAGAGCGAGGAGTGACGGCTGAATCAGCCAATCGCGACGGGAGGGTGGGTTTGAGCGGGAAAACCAGCCAATGGGAGCTCGGGCTGCTCCGTGAGGGGAGAATCCTCAGACCTTCTGTTCGCTCTGCAGGGAGAAGCTGTGCAGACACTCCGGTTACTCCTGACACTCCTCTGCTGCTGCCCTGTCCCCATGACTGGGTTGGGTACCGAGGGATCTGCTACTTCCTCTCGAGGGATCATCTCACCTGGAACCAAGCTCAGGCTCGGTGCTCTGAGCTCGGGGCCTCCCCTGGCTGTGCTCAAGGACTGGGAAATGGTGAGTGAGGGGTTTGGGGTGGCTGAGGGGAGCCTGGGGAGCTCCTGGGCCAGCGGTGCAGCTCCCATTGTTTGCTTCTCTCTCCTTCCCAGGAATTCTTCTTCCGCCTCATCAAGAACGTTGATTACTGGCTCGGGCTGCACAGACAGGGCCAGCAGCTGCAGTGGGTGAATGGCAGCAACTTCAACTCCTCGTGAGTCCTGGGGGGCACAGGCAGGGCCTGGGGGGCACAGGGGCACAAGGTGTCCCCCTGAGGTTCCAGCACTGTCTCTGCTCCTCCCTGCAGAGTTCCTGTGCTGGGCAATGCAGACTGTGTGTTCCTGACTGACAATATGCTCAGGAGTGGGAGCTGTTCAAATGAGATGCAGTATATCTGCAGCAGAGCCCAAACTCGCCTGTGACAGAGGATAGAGGAAGGATTTTCTCCGTGCTGAGCAGTCAAAGGTTCATTTCTTCCCCAACAGCACAAGGATGTCCTTGCTCAGCTGCTGTGTCTGCCTTGCACTGACCCTCATGATCACCTCAGTGCCTCTTCTCAGAGTCACCTCAGGTTCTGATCTGCAGGAGATGAACCTGCAGGCAGAGAAGATGATGAGGAAGCTGATATGTAGCTGCTTTGCCTGGGGCTGCAGGTTGCTTTCTCCTTCTGCAACCATTCCAGAACTCCTCCTGTTTCTCTTACACTACATGTTTCTACCGTGATCTTTTCTCTGTATTTTTATATAATGCTGTGGAAAGGGATTTCAAACACATTCTCCTAACACTGGATTTCTACACTAATCCTGTATCTATACATTGGTTTACATCATTGCATACACACTGCCAACAGGTGCTTCCACGTGAATGTGACCTTCCTTGGTAGCAATAGTGCCAAAATTGGGGTTTGACCCCACCTGAACCATTCCTGTAAGGATTGGACTCAAAACTTGAACTCTTCCAACTCAGGGGAGTGTGTGAGATGTCCTTGTGTGACCCCAGCAGTATTTATGGTACCAGTGTTACTTTTGTCAGTGAAACTGCAGAAAAAACAAAACCAAAAACCCTCTAACAACATTTTTAATGTTAGAGAGTCAAGGCATTACTTTATTTTCTGGCCAGGATGTACCTCAGAAATCATCCACACATAGCCTGGCTGTGCAGAGAGAATCATTCCATGACACATCATTTGACTTGATTTTTCAGATATTTTATACAGTGTTCAATGGGCCAAAGTTGAGCAAACCCCCAGTATTGAGTTTTCCCGTTGGATCCGAATCTCCTCACCTCTGATGTTAATTAGATTTTTCATTCTCCAGTTTTCCTATCAGTCCTTTCCTGACCAGATGTCTTAACTGGAGCTGCTGTTCTGCTGATAACTTTATTTTTGGGTTCCTCCAGTCTGTTGATATCTTGAGTCCACCAGACCTCACCTGGTGGAACAATACCCTGGAAAAAAACCCTAAAATTCCTTTTTCTGGGGTAAAGACAAACAGAGCCCTCTGACTAAAGTTATACAAAATTTTTAAACTGGTATATTTTCCAACAGTGTTATTTATTGTATTATTTGGTACTTTTGCAATAAAATTAGTGTTTCCGCCCTGCTGTCACTCGTGTCCCCTTGGTGCAAACAGCTCTGTCCCTTGGATGGGGAGGAGGAGGAGGGAAGAGCGGGATGGGGATGAAGAAGAGGAGGAAGAGGAGGGATGGGGAGGAAGAAGAGGAGAGCGGGATGGGGATGAGGATGAAAATGGAGAAAGAGGAGGAAGAAAAGGAGGAGAAAGGGAAGAGGATGAAGATGAAGGGAAGGAGGAGGAGAGAGGCATGGGGATGAAGAAGAGGAGGAAGAGGAGAGTGGGATGGGAATGAGAAAGGGGAGGAAGAGGAGGAGAGAGGGATGAGGATGAAGGTTGAGATGAGGAGGAGAGCAGGATGAGGAAGGGGAGGAGGAAAAGGAGGAGGTGTGGAATGAAGATGAAGACAGACGAGGAGGAGGAAGAGGAGGGAGGGATGAAGATGAAAGAGAAAAGAGGAGAGAGGGATGAGGATGAAAATGAAGAAAGGAGGGGGAGGAGGAAAGAGTGGGATCAGGATGAAGATGTGGAAAAGGAGGAGGAGAGAGGGATGAAGATGAAGGAGGAGGAGGAAGAAGAGGAAAAGGAGGAGGAGAAGGAAGAGGAAGGAAGAGGAAGAAGGGGACGAGGAGGAGGAGAGAGAGATGGGGATGAGATGAAGATGGAGAAGAGGAGGAGAGCTGCTACTGGTTTCTGGCTTTGTTTGTTGTTACTATTCTTGTTATTGCTTGTTTACTCTGCTGTAGATCCTAGTAAAGAACTGTTATACCTTTCCCCATGTCTTTGCCTGAAAGCCCTTGATTTCAAAGTTAAAATAATTCGGAGGGAAGGAGGGTTACATTTTCTACTCTAAGGGAGCGTTCTACCTCTCTTAGCAGGCACCTGTCTTTCAAACCAAGACAGAGGGGTTGGAAAGGTCTGAGTGTCCCGGGAGAGTCAAACGAGAACTGTGCTCTCCTGAAGTTAAAGAGCTGCACATGCTGATCCTCCTCCCCATAACAGCTGACAGAACCCGCAGGCAGTGCTGGATGGTGAACTCTGATCGCTCCGATCTGCTCCGGCAGAGCCAAAGCTCTGCTCTCCCCAAATTCCCCTCCAGCGGCTCCCCGCGCCTCTGGCTCCATCCAGTGCTGCCGATGTCCCCAAGTCCCCAAACCTGAGTAAATTGGCTCAAATTCAGGTGGGAATGCCCAGTGCCTCCGCCAGGGGGTGGAATTTCACAATGGAATGATGGAATCCTGTGAGGCACCGCACAGAGTCCCTCAGAATAGGCCGGGAGTCCCGCCGGGAGCAACTGCCATGGCTCTGAGGGGCTTCCCACGGGCTCGGGGTCTCTCTCAGGTATCTCCTGCTCCTGCCGGGGCTGCAGGGAGCTCTCTGATCCATCCCGGACTCACCAGAGCGGTTCCATGGCCTCATGCCCGGCCCGGGACACTCCGGTCTCGTTCTTTTCCCGACATTTTGAGGAAAGGTCTGGAAGCTTCGCTCCCCTCACGGACCCTTTTATACCCCACACGAAGCCCGCCTCTCACTCCCATTGGCTGATTTTCCCGCCCGAAGCCCACCGCTGATTCTGATTCGCTGATTCTCCCGTCACTCATCACACGCGAGCGCTGATTGGCCAGAGCGGCTCTGAGGGGCGATCCCGCCTCATCCCCTCAGCGCTGCGATGTCTCCGCTCCTGACGCGACCCCAATTGCGGTGCGGATTTTGCAGCTTTTCTCTCCCTCATTCTTTTCTTTCTTTCGCATTAAATGTTTCTCCATCCCCTCCACTGTCCGTCGTGTCCCCTCAGCACCGGCAGCCCCGCGAGGGCTTCAGCTGGGCTGGCAGAGAGGAGCTGCTGGGAGTTCCACCTCAGTTTTGTTCGGTTTGTTCTTCCCCACCTGAAGAAAAATTATTTTTGAGGCTCCTGCCCTGTGGAGAGACTCTTCTCTCTCTCCCTCTTCCCCTCCCCTTGGCACTGCTGGGTTGTGCTTCAATCTGCCTCCCTGAAGGAGAAGAGGAAGATTCTGGAAGATTCCTGTCCCTCTGCTCAGGTGAGCTCAGGCTGCAAGGAGGGAGGAATTTCCCACAAAAAACAACATTCCCAATTTTAGAATCAATTTTTTTCACGACCAGCCTCCCCTTGACTGCAGCAAAGACCTGAACAAGCTGCCCCAGTGCAGCCCTGTGATGTTTCACACTGCAGACCACAAGAGCCGCCTTTGCTCTCAGGGGGGACAGCGACCACCGGCGCCTCAAGGCCATTTATGGGATGGAAAAAGAGCTTTGGGTGATGTTTGTCTCAGGAGGGACGGAAATCGGGGGGGTCAGGGCGGAGGAGCTGCGGAAACGGGGCTCTGCTTTGGCTGGGTGCTCGCTGCAGAGTTTAAAAATCACCTCAGCCAGGCCATTTTCTCTTAAATGGGGATAAAGTGCTGATTTTTGGGTGTTTCATGAGGTCCTTGGGGGGTTCTCAGCCCCTCTGAGAGGAGCAAAGCTCCCAAATGCACCATCAGCAATGGTGCCTCACACCTTTATACCTTTAATTCCTGTAATTTTGGGTTGTTTTGTATCTTTTCTGCCTCCAACAAATCCAGTCCCATCCTGGTTTCCAAAGGGAGCAGCTGTCTCATGGCAGCAACCTGAAAATGAGAAATTGGTGAAAAAGTGATTTTTTGAGCTCTTGGGAACATTTTCCATCCTTTCCCCTTGAAGGAGAACCCCATTTCCAAATGGTCACTCTGTTTTTTGGGATGACCTGGTGGGATTCAAACTCCAGGAAAGACTTTGAGGGGGAAAATCGGGAAAATTCCTTTATGGAAAGGGTTGTCCAGGTGGAAATTCCCCCTCCCTGGGGGGATTGAACAGCCCTGAGTTTGTGGCACTTGGGGACACTCAGGAGTGACTTTGGCACTGCTGAACCCCACGAATTTTAGCAACATTTTCCAATCTTAACAATCCCACCATTCCCTCAGAACCACCCGATTTTTTCCCCACCTTAAATCAGCACATTGGACAGAGGGGGAAAGCTGAAGCCGCCGCTTTGCTCAACCCGAATTTTGAGTTAGTTCGGCTTTCTTTTATTGTTAAAATCACGCCGTTCGGGAGTTTTTTAATTCTCGGAAAAGCCGCGGTAGGATTTCTGCCACCACACTCTCCTCGATCCCCTCGGGAGGAACAATTCCTCCCAGTTCCTGCCCGGTTTGGAGGCGGAGGATGTGGCAGGTTTCGCTTTTGCCCGGGGCCGGGCTCTGGGGGTGGCTCCGCTCAGCTCCCCCCGCCCGGGGCCGGGCTGGGCAGGGCTAGCGACCCCCGGCAGGCTCCGGCCAGCTCGGCCAGGGCCAGCCGGAGCTGCCGCCGGTGCCACCATGGCCACCGAGATCGTTTATGCCGACCTGGAGCTGGGGCTGGGGCAGCGCTGCGGGGGGAGGCTGCAGCCCCCGAGCCGGGCTGTGAGTGCGGATTTGGGGAGATTTGGGGGGGATTTGGGGGGTTTGTGGTTGTGAAAAACCGCCGGTGGTGCAGGAGGGGAAGGGCTGGGGGTGGGATCAGATCTAGGTGGGGTTTGGGATCAGATATTGGTTGGATTTGGGATCAGATCTCAGAGAAATTTGGGATTACATCCCGGTGAGATTTGGAATTAAATCTCGATAAAATTTGGGATCAGATCTCGGTGCTGTTTGGGATCAGATCCCGGTGAGGTTTGGGATCACATCCCAGTGAGATTTGGGACTGAATTTCTTGGATGCGCCGGGCACTGCATCTCTCCGCGGCGCAATTAAACGGGGCTAATTCCTTAATTAATTCCTCCACTGCGATTCCCTCCCGGGGGATTCCTCCTCGGGATTTCTCCCCTGGGATTTCTCCCCCGGGATTCCCTCCCTCGGGATTCCTATCCCGGATCCTCCCAGGGATTTCTCCCCCGGGAACCTCCCCAGGGATTTCTCCCGGAATTTCTCCCCCAGGATTTCTCCCCCGGAATTCTTCCCCCCGGAATCTTCCCGCTGCGACTCACCCCATGGCATTCCTCCCCGAGCATCTTTCCTCGGGATTTCTCCTCCGAGAATCTCTGGGATTCCTCTCCGGGTTTCCACCCCGCAGATTCTTCTGGGATTTCTCCCCCAGGATCCTCCTCCGGTGCCCCGGGAATCCCAGAGTGTGACACCATGCGACCTGCTGTCCCCTCTGTCCCCTGCAGCTCCAGGCTGTCCTCGGTGGCACCGCGTGGCGCTCGGGGCTGGCTGGACCGGGAATGTCCTGCTGGGAGTGGCCGTGGTGGCTCTGGGCTGCTCGTGTGAGTGTGGGGAGGGGACAGGGGGGACACGGGGGGACATGGGGACAGCCTGACAGCGAGGAGGTGACCCGGGGGGTTGTGTGGCCATGGGGAAAATGTCTCGGGTGGGTCGGACAGCCCCGGGCTGAACTCGGGCTCACCCAGAGCCACCATTCCAGCAGCCCCGTGCCCAGCTGGTGGGACATGGCTGTTGTCACCCCCAGCACCCCCAAACCCCCCCGGGCAGGCGGCAGGGAGACCCCGATGGCTGCTGGATGTCGGGGAGACCCCCAGAGGGGCAGGGCTGGGGGAAACCCCCCCAAATCCAGGGCTGCCAGCTGTGCCCGTGTGGGGCAGGGGGTGCTGAGCAGCTCCTCAGCCTGGCCTCAGAGCCTCGGCGCTGCACGAGGGGGACAGAGGCTCTGCGGCTCTCTGAGGTGGCACTAGAGCCGCGGTGACACCTCGAGGGGCCACATCCTGTCACCGGCACGAAGCCACCGTGGGTGGGGACAGCTCTGAGCACGGGGAGCTCAGGGCTGCACAGTTTGGGGCTGGCAAGGTGCTGTCACTGCTCAGCTTTCTTTCCTTCCCTGCAGGTCTGCTCCGGCAGCCGGAGAACCAGGGAAGCTGCAAAATCGGGAATGGCAATGTTGGGGATATCAACAGCATCCGGGAGAATGTTCTCCAGGAGCTCAGGGAAGCTCTCTGCCTGTCACAACCACCAGGTAATAACCCTGAGGTGTCTCTACTCATAAAACTTTCCCAAAATCTCGTGGCACACCCAGATCGGAGCCCCAAGCACAGCTCAGGGTGTTCCTGGGGAGCAAATGGGAATGAAACAAATGGGAATGAAACAAATGAATCAAACGGGAGGGAAACACTGGCACTTCCCTGGGTCTGCGGGGGATGCTGTGGGGATTTGGTGACTTAACCCAGCTCTGATCCTGTTTTCCAGCGGCTCAGGGATGCAGGATTTGCCCCCAGGGCTGGACGCTGCAGAAGACTAAGTGCTACTGGGTTTCCACTGGACAGAACCCTTGGAACAAGAGCCTGGAGCAGTGCAGAGATCACGGGGCGACGCTGCTGCTGCCGTGGGATCAGGATGCGCTGGTGAAGGAATGATTGGGGTGAAAATATGGGATTGACCCGGGGCTGAGGGCTGGTGGCACCCGGGAGGGGTGAGGAGATTCCCAAAATCCCAGGATCAGCCCCCTCCCCGTGTCACCCCCAGGTGCCTCTGAGGGACACAACGGGTCTCAGTCCTGGGCTGAGCACAGAGCCCATTTTGGGGTGACAACCCATGGCCATCAGGTCACCATTTGTCCTTCCTCCAGGAATTCCTCAATGACACCCTGCAGAAATCCAAGCGCAGCTTCTGGATTGGGCTATGGATGCCTGAAGCTGGGAAAGGCTGGGTGTGGGTGAATGGCTCCAGCCTGGACAGAAATAGGTGAGCATCAGGGGCCAAGGAAAGCACCCCAATGTCCCCTGAGGGACCCCAGGGTGACCCAGACTCTCTCCTGTCCCTGCAGGTTCCAGCTTGAGGAGCGACCTGGAGAATGTGGGACAGTCATGGGGGACAAGATCAGCTCTGATATTTGCACCACAACATTGCAGTCGATCTGCCAGAAAGAAGCCACCAAACTCTGAGCTGGGGCTGGAGAGACACTCGGGGATGATGTGGAAGCTGCTGCTGCTGTCACTGCACAACCACCTGCACAACTGGACGGTGACATTTCCTGCCTCTGCTCTCTGCTGTGTTCAAACCACATCATGAACAAAGAGCAAAACCCCCGAATTGTGTTTCCCTGCCTGCAAAGTTTGGCAAGGCTTCTGCCTTAGATAAATATTTCTTATATTCTTATATAAACTAAGAATATAGTTTTTATATTCTGATTTGTTTCACTCGAATCTGCCCCAAGACATCAATCACAAGTCCCTCAGTCACCACCTCAGGGCTGGCCTGGAACAGTAAATTAATTGGTATTTTTACTGGAAAAAAAGCACAACATTACTCCAACAGTAAATTGCCATCACATTCGGGATTCCTCGGCTGTTTCCATCAGTGTGGTCCAGAGCTGCTGTGGGGTTTTCTGCTCTTGTGAGGTTTTTCTCCAGGAGAAAAGTCCGAGAGAGCCTGGGAGGGAAATGGGAGGACATTGACCCTGCTGGGGTCAGTGAGGGGTTGGAAAGGTCTGAGTGTCCCGGGAGAGTCAAACGAGAACTGTGCTCTCCTGAAGTTAAAGAGCTGCAAATGCTGATCCTCCTCCCCATAACAGCTGACAGAACCCGCAGGCAGTGCTGCTGGTGAACTCTGATCGCTCCGATCTGCTCCGGCAGAGCCCAAAGCTCTGCTCTCCCCAAATTCCCCTCCAGCACTTCCCCCGCCGCTGCAATCCCCGCCCAGCAGCTGAGATGTCGCTGCTCGCCGGGAGCGTCACGGCATAAAACCTTCCTGAAAAGGGTTTTTACTGCCTGGGAGAGATTTTCTGGGATTTCAGGGCTCCGTGGGTTCTGTGGCTCCCTCAGGGACACGGGGTGGCACAAACCACTCAGTGCAGCTTTCATGTTATCTATTTTATTTAATTTTATTTGCCCCCAATTGTGAAAAACAAGGTTCACTCTCCTGTTAGGATTAAAAAGGTTTAATAAAAGACAATAGGGGACAGATAAAAGCAAAAGGTCAGTGCTGGTGCTTTGGCATTCAGCCAAAAAAGCACGCCTGGTATGGACAGAGACACCCTTTACATACTCTCCAGCCTAATGCATATTCATAAACAGTTATACATATTCATATTTTTTCTCCAAACTATTTTGCATGCTCTGGGAACTGATCTGCCTCCTGGGAGCATGCGCAGTCATCTGTCATTGATCTGTTCTCATCCCAGATTGTGGTTCCTGCAGGCACAGGTGCTGATAGTTGGAGTGTCAGAGGCAGGGTCCGTCCGGGGGATGTTATCCAGTTCAAGCATTCTAATCAAACTATAACAGCCATTTTACTGCTATTAAACTCAGCTAGTACTAGAAAGAAAGACCTTAGTCATCATTACACAGCAATTTTTCACAACCAGGCTACCTCTATAAGAAAAGAATTAAAACAATACACATAGTATCCATTGTAATATTTGCGAAAAGCCAACATTATGACATGTATTTATCACCAGGGTGAGCACGGGATGGGATCTGATCCACTCAGCAGGAGCTGGAAAGAGGCACAGGCCGTGAGCATGGAGCTGTCCTGAGCAGGCCCAGCCCTCACATCCCCACCCAACGCCCGGGGAGCACAGGAGGGACCCTCAGCCCGTGTGCCACTCACTGAGCTGGCAGCAGGAAAGACCAGGGATGGGGACACTGACAGAGGACACAGCTAGGGCCAGGGGACAGCCTGCAGCAGGAGAACTGCCCAGGGCCAGAGGCACCCGGGGCTGTCAGTCCCAGCAGAGCACAAGGGCTGCTTCATAGCCCTGGACACAGCCACACCCTGCCAGCCCTGTGCTCCTGGGCTCACACTGTCCATTGTCCCCTCCCTACAGGCCACAGTGCTGTCCCTACACTCAACCAACCCAGAAATCTGAGAGTACCTTTGAATATTTTCCTGGCTGATCCATCCTGGGGATTCGGGATCTCCTTCACAGCACCATTCATGGAGCAGAATTCCTTCTCCTGCCCCTCACAGCTGGGCTCTCTCTGCTTGGCACAAAGCTCATGTGGCTGCTGAGACATCAGCGGTGCTGAGAAAGGCTTTTGGAATTCAGCCTTGGGAAGAGTTTGACAATGACAATCGTAGTTTAAAGAGCCCATGATGAGAGATCCGGGCTGGTTCTGGCCCTGCACTTTCCCCAGGCTCAGGAGGATGATCCAGCTCAGGATCAGGGGGACAGAGAAGTGATGCTCCTCGGGCTGTCACTGTCACCAAGTCCCAAGAAATCCCCTCGAGGCAGAGACTCCACACTCACCAAACCCTGCTGGAACACAAAGAAAGCTCTCAGCTTTGAAGCTCTAATTCAAAAGGGAGCAGCTCCACCCCGCGATTCCCATTCTGGCCACAGCAGCAGCTCAGGAACAGACAGCAACGATTTTTGGGCACAGAGATGGGATGTATTCATATCTTGGCTTAGCCATGAAAAAAAGTAATGAAGCAACAAGGAGAGAACGACAGCAGCAGCATTGGCACTGTAACATTGCTGGGGTCACACAAGGCCATTTCACAGCATCACAGAATCCTCTGAGCTGGACAGAACCCACAAGGATCATCGAGTCTAACTCTTGACAGAATGGCTGCTGTGGGGTGAAATCCCAACCTTGGCATTATTGGCACCATGCTCTACCCAATGTCCCATTTCTTTAGCAGCACATGTGTCAAGGCAATAGAGAAATGGTTAAATATATAAATAAGCAGCCCGGAGCGGCTCAGCATTGTCCCCTGCATGTCCTGCAGTGAGGGTTGGAGCTCAGGGACAGCGAGCGCTGGCAATGCCGTTTGTGTCCTGTCTGGGACAGGAGGAGGGACAGGCAGGGAAGGCGGAGCGTGGGCGGTTCTGCCGCCGAGGCAACAGGGCGGGACGAGACTCTCTCGCCTCCACCGAACTTGGCATTAATTCTGCGTCCGCGTGCTTTGGGTTATGAAGGACGTCCAAGTTCCGTCCCGCCCCACCCAGCCCCGAGCACGGACATCTCCCGCTGCACCAGGGGCTCCCAGCCCGGTCCCGCATGGCCAGAAGCATGGACAGACACCTCTGTGCTCCCCACAGCAAGCGGGACGAGCCAGCGCTGCTCCGGCACCGCCTCCTGCCGAGGCAGCAGCGGCAAGGAGAGCGCGGGCAGCCGCTCCCTCAGCGGCCTCAGGGCAAGGGGAACACGGCGCCACAGCCAGGGAGGGAGGGAGGGAGACGGGAGAAGGAAGCCGCCACAGCCCCCCTGCCGCCCCCTGCATCCCCTCCATCCGCCCGCAGCGAGCCCCGAGCCCCGGCACAAGGCAGCGCGGCTCCCACCTGCGCTGGGACAGCCTCTCCGAGCTCCGCCGCTCCCCGGGCTCTGCGCTCCGCTCCGGTCACTGCCGCCGCTCTGGGGTCTCACAGACGCCACGGGACCTGTGCTGTCAATACCGAGAAAGTTCTTCAGACTCCCAGGGGTATTTATATCGAGCAGCTCTGACCAATCAACACGCGAGACAACGAAGAGTTCTGGGAGGATCAGCCAAAAGGAGTGAGCTATTCCCCAGGTCACGCCTCCCTAAACCGCGGGGGTGCTCTCTTCTGTCCCAGGCTGCACTAACTGTTCAACGAAGCCTTGATAAATTGTCTTGGCTGAGTTCCACTTGGTCACAAACACAGTTATCTCCCTTACACGAGTCCATGAGCTCCTCTTTTCCCCACCAACAGCCCTACCCGCTTTTTATCCCTCCTGCAGGGCTCAACATGCCTGTTCCCTCACTTTCAGAGCAAGTTGGCAGCCCTAAGTGCAGCCAGGATGAAACACTGCTGTGACTAAAGCCCATCTCTCTGGTCCTGTGAACAGTGATCCAAAATGAGCTCCTCGGAGCTCTCCTGGAGCAGCTCCTCCCTCTCAGTGAGACCTCTCCGAGCTGGGAAATCTCCTCTTTGCTGCACTCAGGGATCCCCGAACAACGAGGGACCCTGGGCTGATCCCCCCACTCCTCGAGGCTCCACCTTTGTCCACTGGGGAGATGGAAAACCATCCAGAGTGAGCATTTCATGTGCTCGAGGGGAAATCCTGACAGGAACTGACTCTGTCCATCTGTGAGCAAACACTGTGCTCTGGAGAATGTGTCAGAAATTCTGCTCTGAGGAGTTTCAGTGCCTCAGATATCTGAGTAAGTCAGGCCTGCAAGTGAGGTTAAGTCAGAGTTACAAGCCAAGTTAAATGCTGCTAAGTGTTGCTCCTCTGTTGAATTGCTCAATTCAGGTTACATGTTGCTAAGTGTAATTCCTCTGTTGAATTGTTAAGCCACCAGTTAAGGCATAAGGTAAAAGGATCAGGTAAGTTAAAGCACTGGTAAACTGGGAATTGAGGAAGGAGGTAGAGGGTGAAGGAAGTTGCTTAACTTAGCAATTGGTTCACTTCTCATTCTCCTGCTCAGGTCTCTCTGATAACAAATCCAATTAATTTCACTGCTGTTCCATCTGCAGCCAAGGCCAAGTCTGCTCTAAGCACTGAGATTGTCAGGAGAAATAAAATTTAGGTGTAAATTCAGCTGTAAAGGGTAGTGCACAGAGGGTTAAATAGGAAGCTGCAGATGGAACCAAGGACACAAAAAAAGATAATAAAAGCTCACGAGGAAGGTAAAAACCACATGGCTCTTGTTTGATAGGAAAATCCTTTTAGAGTAAAATGTTAAGAGCAAAACTACAGAAAATCCAGGGCATTGCTGCTTTTGATAGTGAAACTCCTTGACACTTCATGAGAGATAAATCCAACACCAATTAAACCCCAAATCATCAGGAGATGACTAAACTGAAGTGAAAGCATTTAGAGATGAAAACAGCTACCAGGGAGGGGGAAGGGTTGTTCTGTGCTACAGTTCCTTCATTAGGAAGATTGAGAACAAATCCAAGTGCATTTGATAAAAGGATGGACTTTGGGATCCTCAGGTGAAACCCAGGACTCCTCTGACCTCTTTCTCCTGCAACAGCAGAGAAACTGTGAAGAGAACCAGAAGGTTCTGCCTCTGGGAAATGGAAAATTGGGATTTTTGGTAGGCACAGGAGCTGTTTATTCCAAATTAAACACCCTGCAAGGGGAATGAAGTGGTGACTTTGTCACAACTGTCAGTGAAATGAGCTCCTTTTCCATCTAATTGAATTCAAACTGGGGAAATGATGGATAATTCATGGATTTTTGCACTGCCCAGCTCTCCAGAACCATTATTAGGAGGAAATTTACTGGAAAAAGGGTTTGAAATTCTCTGAGGTCAAAATTCTGGATTTTGAAATTCTCTAGGTTAAATTCAACTGAGCAGGAGACATAAACTTTGAGGGAATTGCAGATCTTCCTTGGCATGGTCAGGGCATGGATCAGGAATTATTGATTATGGTATTGACTTTTGAAATTACCCATAGCGATTTTATTGTTTTGGCTGATCATACTCAGACTGTGTTCTGAAAACTTAAGCAAGCACTGATAATTCTGGCTCTGGGCTTGGCAGGTCGCAGGGATCTTTTAAAGTATTCACTTCTGAGAGCCAAAATCTCCCCCAAGGTGTTCCACCCCAATTCCCAGTGGCTCAGGGAGGAGTCACTGACAATTTTTCTGAGCAGCTCAATGATGTGAGTCAAGGATGGCCCAGCTGCTAGTGAGGAGTCACAGCCATGGAGCTGCTAAATCAGGATCCCAAAATTCCCTCTGGGACAGAGCCTGAGGTCTGTGGGACACAGGTGGGACAGAAATTACCCTTGAAACTCCTCTAGTGTTAATCCTGCTGTGCTTCTGACTCTAAAATTCAAAATCACTCCAGGTCATGAGTTACTGCAAAAAATCACAAGTTTATTCCAGTCCAACTGTATTTAAAGGCAAGCCTGACTGAGAACCCAGATTGGAAACAACACAGAAAGAAATAACTTTTTTTTTGCAACAGAAAATGCATTGCAGGATTTGCATTGCCCACCCTGAAGGAGGTGATTTAATCTAAGGCTCTGCCATGAGGTGTTTCAGCACAGAAGGACTAAACGGTTGCTCTAACATGGACATTGCAACTGAGGGAAAGAAAAATAAACATCTGCAGGGATTGTAAGTGTGTTTTGCCTTAGTGCACTCTGGGCAGAGACAGCTTTGTTATCAGCAGAGTTCATGGTGATCTAAGCCTACAGAAGTGCATAACCAGCTCATATTTCCGTTCTGCACTGCAGAGCACAACAGAGAACCAAACAGGATGAAAATAACGACATGACTTGGCTCCCAGGGCCAAAAAAACCGCAGAGGGAAGGAGCACACTGGTTTCCCAAGAGATCACTCCACCAGATATTAAACCACCACTGAACGTGGTGCGAGAGTTTCTCAGTGAACTGAAGTGTTAAATCCTAGACAGGCTTTAAGACAGGAATTAACTCCAAAATGACTGAAATCGTTCCTGCAAAGACTCAGAAGTGTGGCACATGTAGAAGAAATAACCCCAATACTGTGAATAAAGAATTGGGGCTCTCAAATCTGGAAACTCACAATGAGGTTATTGGTAAATTGACATCACAGCACTTCGGTCTTTTAATTGGTGCAATTTCCAGGTGGCTAGAAGTGTTTCCCTGCAAAAGCACTAGTGAAAATATTGCTAAATCAAATAATTCCACACTTTGGAACTCCTCCAGGAATGTCCTCAGCCAGAGGGTCCCATTTCATAGCAAGAACAGTGGGACAAGTCAGCAAGGCTTTGGGAATTCTGTGGGATTTACCCACTCCTCATTGGCCACAAGGTACTGGGAAAGGAAAAAGGATGAATTCTATTTTTAATTTACAACTCAGTAAAATCTGTCAGCAATCCTCACTGGTTTGGGGAAAAGAGCTCCCAGATTTTGTTGAGAATAAAGATCCAACCCAGGGGCAGAGGAATAATTCAAGTCCTGTCGCCACTCACAGGTCACTTTATCACTGACCTTATCAAACCTCACCCAGGCCAGGGATAAAGGTGAGCCAGAGATCAATTACTGCCCGCTCTGGGTGTGTCAGGATTTCCCCAGCAGAATCCTTGCCACACTGTGGTGGGAAACGGAGTGGTAACTTCTAAACAGGTACAGAATCTCAGCAAGTTTACAGACTGATCAAGGGCAGAGAACAGGAATTTTCAGTTCCTCTGAAGGTGCTGCATGGAGCTAAAAGATTAACTAGCAGAAAAGGTAAAAGTGTATAAAAACGTGCACAAAGAAGGATAAATGTGAACGGAAACAGGGCAGAAATAGAGAGGAATACTTCTCTTGCTCCAGCCGGGGCTCCTGACGGGGCTGCAGGGGAATTCCTGCTCCATCCCGGACTCATCCGCAGCTCGCAGCGCCTTCAGCTCCAGGTCACGCCGAGCCTGCTGAGGGCAGCAGAGCTTCCTTCCTGCAGCTTCTTGCTCAGCCCGTTCTCATCCGAAGGACTGTGCAATGAAACAGCCCGGGAGTGACACAGCAAGGGGGATGAGCCTGAGTCAAACTCACTGCCCGCTTCTCGTCCGGATCACCTCCTTTCTCCCATCTCTGCACATCTCTGCCGCACCCATTGCTGCTCTCGGGGAGGGAAACACAAACGCCGCTCCTCTCCCATCGCATCGCTCCTGCAGCACAGTCGGCACTGCCGGAGAGTCTCTGGAGAACCCCGGGGAGCTCAAAAACAGCCTCCGAGCAGCTGGGAGCCGCGCTGCCTTGTGCCGGGGCTCGGGGCTCGCTGCGGGCGGATGGAGGGGATGCAGGGGGCGGCAGGGGGGCTGTGGCGGCTTCCTTCTCCCTGTCTCCCTCCCTCCCTGGCTGTGGCGCCGTGTTGCCGCTGGCCTGAGGCCGCTGAGGGAGCGGCTGCCCGCGGTCTCCTTGCCGCTGCTGCCCCGGCAGGAGGCGGTGCCGGAGCAGCGCTGGCTCGTCCCGCTTGCTGTGGGGAGCACAGAGGTGTCTCTCCTGTCCCCGGGTCGCTGCGCTGCGGTCACCGCCGAGCTCCGCCGCCTCCGAGCTCCGCCGCCTCACGGCGCTCCGGCCGCTGCCGCTCCCGAGCCCTCACTGACCCTCCGGCAATGGCGGTACAGCGGCGGCACCGGGGGGGTGGGGCTTGTCCCCTCTCTGACCAATCACCGCGCGAGAATGAGGAGTGACGGCACAATCACCCAATGGGAGTGAGGCGGGAGAGCGCTGCACACGGCACAGAATCGCCCCAGTCGCTCCAGGCACAATCCCGGGGCTTTGGCCAAAATTCGCTTTTTGGCTCCTCAGCCCTGCAGTGTCCCAGCCCGGGCAGGAGGACAAAGAATCGCTGCTGCCCTCAACCGGCGGGAGCTCGGTGTGACCTGGAGCTGCAGGTCCAGCTCGGTGTGAGCTGTGGGTGAGTCCGGGATGGAGCAGGGACTCCCCTGCAGCCCCGGCAGGAGCCCAGGCCGGAGCAGGGGATGCCTGAGAGAGACCCTGAGCCATGGGAAGCTCCTGCAGAGCCATGGAAGTGGCTGCTGGCGGGACTTGTGGGGGAACCCTGCTGGAGCAGCCTGTTCCTGAGGCATTGTGTGCTGTCGAGGGACACCAGGGTGAGGAGGACAGTGTCACAGCGGTTTTCGCCTCCCGCCGGTTCAGAGCAGCAGCGGTTCTTGGCCTCCAGCACGGCCCGGGACATTCCAGGCCTTTATTTCCTTCGATATTTTAAAATCCTATGGGGAATTCCCTGCCGCTCCGTGACCCTTTATATAACCTGTGGAGATCCCGCCCTCCACTCCCATTGGCTGATTCTGCCGTTAATCCTCATTCTCGAACTCTGATTGGCCACAGAGACTCTGAGGGACAATCCCGCCTTGTCCCCACATCGCTTTCATTTCCCCCAAAAAGCCAAAATCTCCCCAAACCCCTTGGGCTGAGCGGAGGAACGGACAGGCTTTGGGCAGAAAACTCCCAAATCGTTGTTCCCCAGGCTGGGAAGGACAAACGGAACCCAACTGATTCGGGAGCTCCAGCAGCTCCTCTCTGCCGGCCCAGCTGAAGGCCTCGCTGGCTGCTGGAGGCTGCACGGGCAGACTGGGAGCACTGGGAGAGAGGCTCTGGCTCGGCTGAAGCCCCCGGGGCAGGGGGAGCAGGGCAAGGGACAGGGCTGCAGGTGCTGAGGGGACACGAGGGACAGCATGGCCTTGATTAGCATTTATTCCAAAATTAATAAAATAATAAATAACAATAACAGCAATTATTGGCACCATATACACTATTGGAGATCACACAAGGACATCTCACAGAATGCTCTGAGTTGGAAGGGACCCACAAGGATGCAGTCCAGCTCTTAAGTGAATGGCTCCTGTGGGGTCAAATCATGACTTTGGCATTATCAGAACCATACCCCAGCCAAGGTCATATGCATAAGGCAGCAAATTTTTCAGAGCCGTGTCCACATATATACATATATCCATATATGTACATGATTAGTAAACATACAGGGTGCAAGAGAAACACTATGAGTTTTCTGAAGTTTTTTCTCTTTTTTCAGAAGGAGCAAGGAACCCCCAGGCCCAGCCCAGGCAGCCACACATCAGCTTCCTCATCATCTCCTCCTCCTGCAGGTCCATCTCCTGCAGAACAGGCACTGAAGGGAATCTGCAAAGTGGCACTGAGGTGACCCTGAGGATCAGTGCAAGAGAGAGGCTAAGGCTGAGGAAGGAACTCCCCGTGCTGGGGAAAGAGGCAAAGCTGTGACTACGCAATGTGGTGAGTCTGGGCTCTGCTGCACAGATACTGCATGTGATTCGAGCAGCCCCCACTCCTGAGCACATGCTCAGCCAGGAATACACATGGTGCATTGCCAAGCACAGGAAACCTGCAGGGAGGAGCAGAGACAGTGCTGGAACCTCAGGGGAACACCTTGTGCCCCTGTGCCCCCCAGGCCCTGCCTGTGCCCCCCAGGACTCACGAGGAGTTGAAGTTGCTGCCATTCACCCACTGCAGCCGTTGGTCCTGTGTGCACAGCCCGAGCCAGTAATCGACATTCCTGCTGAAGTGGAACAGGAACTCCTGGCAAGGAAAGAGGAGCAAACAATGGGAGCTGCACCCCTGGCCCACGAGCTCCCCGAGCTCTCCTCAGCCACCCCAAACCCCTCACTCACCATTTCCCAGTCCTTGAGCACAGCCAGGGAAGCCCCGAGCTCAGAGCACCGAGCCTGAGCTTGGTTCCAGGTGAGATGATCCCTCGAGAGGAAGTAGCAGATCCCGTTGTACCCAACCCAGTCACTGGGACAGGCCGGCAGCAGAGGATAACCAGGGGTAACCGGAGTAACTGCAGTAACTGCAGTAACCGGAGTCTCTCTGTGCATTCTCCCTGCAGAGCGAACAGCAGAAGGTCTGAGGATTCTCCCCTCACGGAGCAGCCCGAGCTCCCATTGGCTGATTTTCCCGCTCAAACCTGCCATCCCCCCAGCGATTGGCTGATTCAGCCGTCACTCCTCGCTCTCCCGCGCGCTGATTGGTCAGAGCGGGGCTGAGGGACGATCCCGGCCGTGAGGGAGCAGTGAGCCCGAAGTGCCCCGAGGGGTTGGGCTGAGGCTGCTGCTCCTCCTTACCTGACACAGCAGCCAAGGACACCGCCAGAGCCACAACCAGGAGCAGGAGCACAATCTGCGTAACCAGTGTGACCTTGGGATGGGATCTGATCCACTCAACAGGAGCTGGAAAGAGCCGCAGGCCGTGAGCATGGAGCTGTCCTGAGCAGGCCCAGCCCTCACATCCCCACCCAACGCCCGGGGAGCACAGGAGGGACCCTCAGCCCGTGTGCCACTCACTGAGCTGGCAGCAGGAGAGATGAGGGATGGGGACACTGACAGGGACAGGGGACACAGCTAGGGACAAGGGACACAGGTGTGGGGACAGCCACAGGACAGACAGGAGATAGGGGACAGCCTGCAGGAGAACTGCCCAGGGCCAGATGCTGTCAGTCCCAGCAGAGCACAAGGCCTCTTCCATAGCCCTGGACACAGCCACACCCTGCCAGCCCTGTGCTCCTGGGCTCACACTGTCCATTGTCCCCTCCCTACAGACCACAGCACTGGCCCTGCACTCACTCAGATATCCTCCAAGGGTTCTTTTCTGTTCATTCCTAGTTGCTGATCTGCTGCAGGGCTCCTTCACACTCCTATCACTGGACAAGAATTCTTCCTCCAAATCTTCTTTTGCTACACACTCCCAAGTGGCACCTTCCTGCTTAGGACAAGAGGCTTTTCGTTCCCGAGGTAGGATTGTAACTGTGGCTGCTGATCTATCCTGGGGATCCTGGAGCTTCTTCATATCCACACGAACAGGGCAGGACTCCCTCTCCTCCAGCTCACAGCTGGGTTCTCTCTGCTCGGCATAAAGCTCATGTGGCTGCCAAGACAACAGCGGTGCTGAAGAAACCTTTTGGAGTTTAGCCTTGGGAAGAGTTTGACATCCACGATCGCAGGTGGAAAGGCCCATGGTGAGAGATCCAGGCAGTCCTGCCCTGTCCCTGTGGATCAGGGGGACAGAGAAGTGATGTTCCCAAGGCTGTCACTGTCACCAAGTCCCAAGGAATCCCCTCTGAGGCAGAGACTCCACACTCAGCAAACCCTGCCAGGACAGAGATAAACTCTCAGTTTCTGGGTCCCGATTCAAAAGGGAGTGGCTTCAGCCATGCCTGACCTGGGATTCCCATTCTGGCACTGCCTAGGAAAGAGTTGGCAACGATTTTTGGGCCCAGGTAGAGATGGAATGTATTCATGTCTTGGATTAGCCACAAAAAAATGTAATTATATAATAAGGAAGAGAACCACAGCAGCAGCATTGGCACTGTAGCATTGCTGGGGTCACACGAGGCCATTTCACAGCATCACAGAATCCTCTGAGCTGGACAGAACCCACAAGGATTGAGTGTAACCCTTAGGCAATGGCTGCTGTGGGGTGAAATCTAAACCTTGGCATTATTGGCACCATGCTCTAAACGAGGTCCATTCCTATGGCAGCACATGTGTCAAGACAGTATAGAAACGTTTAAATAAACATATAAATTCAGGGTTAGGGTATAAACATGTAATGCTAGAGACACAGGATGAGTTCTGGGATGGTTCCAGAAGGAGAAAGAAACCCCCAGCCCAGGCAGCTTCCACATCAGCTTCCTCATCTCATCCTGAAAGTTCATCTCCCGCAGAACAGGTAGTGAGATGTTCATGGGACCAGGTAGTGAGGTGACAATAAACAGCCCTGAGGGACTCAGCATTGTCCCCTGCATGCCCTGCCTGGCGGGTTGCAGCCCGGCGACATCGAGCGCTGGCAGCGCCCTTTGTGTCCCTGACCGGAACAGGAGGAGGCCCTGGCAGGGAAAGCGAATTTCCAATGGTTGCTCCTCCGCGGCAATCGGACGGGACAAGACTCCCCCTGCCCTGAGCTCGGCTTGCTCACAGCTCTCCAAGTGACGCTCAAATCTATCCTGTCCCATCCCAGCCCGGGCAGGGACATCTCCCGCGACACGAGGGGTCCCAGCCGGGTGCCGCATGGCCGGGAACAGTCCCGGGGACAGGAGAGCCACCTCTGTGCTCCCCACAGCAAGCGGGACGAGCCAGCGCTGCTCCGGCACCGCCTCCTGCCGAGGCAGCAGCGGCAAGGAGACCGCGGGCAGCCGCTCCCTCAGCGGCCTCAGGGCAAGGGGAACACGGCGCCACAGCCAGGGAGGGAGGGAGACGGGAGAAGGAAGCCGCCACAGCCCCCCTGCCGCCCCCTGCATCCCCTCCATCCGCCCGCAGCGAGCCCCGAGCCCCGGCACAAGGCAGCGCGGCTCCCACCTGCGCTGGGACAGCCTCTCCGAGCCCCGGCAGACCCGAGCGCGGCTCCCAGCTGCTCTGAGGCTGTTTTGAGCTCCGGTGCTGCTCAGCCCGCGCAGACATTCATACAGTGGCGGTTACACTGTACCAGTCAAATCAGCGCCTTTCTGACCAATCAGCGCTCGCGAAAACGAGGAATGTCGGGAGAATTAGCTGATGGGAGCGCGGGACAGCGGCGCGGTCATTGCTGTTCCCACGGCTCTCCGGAGTTTCTCGTTGTGTTAAAATAGATATTCTAGTGTTGGCTTTTCGCAAATGTCGAGGTGGATGCTATGTGTGTGCTGTTGGTTCTTATAGAAGTAGCTTTGTTATATAATAATAACTAAATGCCTTTCTTTTTCTTCGTAACTAACTTAGGTACAGTGCTGAAACAGCTAATACAGTTGCTTTAAAATACTTCTAGTTAACCTACAATAAACCACCTGCTTAGCTGGATGACATCTGAAAAGCGGGCGTGACAAGGATCCCTGCCACTGACATTTCTATAAGCGATGTCACCTGCTGAAACCATGGAATAGAGGGGAGATACAGGACTTAACAAAAGGAACACGCAAGCTCAGCAGAGGGAGGGCCAGAGAGACCATGCAAAAAGTTCCTGGAACATGTAAAGTAGTTTGAAGAAATGCTTGAATATGCATAATTGTCTATGAATATGCATTGGATGGTGTCGACCTAGACTTGACCTATGTACATGACTTGATCTATAGTCACGGTGTGCTTTTGGCTGAGGGCCAAGCAGCCAGCGCTGTTACTTTTTGCTTTATTGTCTTTCTTCTCCTATTGTCCTTTATTAAACCTTTTAAATCCTAGCAGGAGAGTGAAACTTCGTTTTTCACATTGTGGTTGCACATCTGTGCTCCTCTTCTCCCCACTCTGATCTGAGTCACGCGTTGGCAAAAATCCCTTGTGCTCAGATCCTCTGGAGTTGATCACAAACACCACCAACCTCCCACACACTGCTGCTGTCCGACGAGCTCCTCTCTTCCCTACCAACAGCCCCACACACTTTTTTTTCCTTCCTGAATGACACAACATCCCTGTGCTCACACTTCCAAAGCGGGCTGCAGAGCCAGACTGTGGCCAGGTTAAAAACATTGTTCTGACTGATATGAAAGATGGGTGCTGATGTCTTTACAAACAATTCCATGGGTGAGGGAATGGCTGTTAACTGGATCAACTGCAGGCTGCAGGTTTGATACAGAGTCCAGAAGTAAATCCTGAAACCACACCAGCCTGAGTTTCTGAACTTTGGGATGAAACTAGAGGTTCAACGGGGAAATATGTGGTAGGTAGTTCGGGAAGGCTGTGCCTTCCTAGTACCTCAGCCGATGGGGAAAGGAACAGGGCAAGAAGCAGCCGAGAGTCTGGGATAAAAGGGGTAAAAGCACCCCCTGAAACCTCGAGAGAGAAAGCAGGCGTGTGCCTCGTTGGATTCTCTCTTTATTCCAATAAAGTCACAGGACTTCTCTGTCTCCTTTATGGACGTTGACTTTTCACAGCGGGATTTTCCGTACATGACCAAAACACATCTCTCTGGCCTTAAAAACAGCGATCCAAAATGTCCCAACAGTCTCTTGGAGCTCTCCTGCAGCAGCTCCTCCCTCTGACTAAGCCGGTCTGTCACTCAGCCTCCTCAGGCTGCACAGGGAAGAGGAAAAACAGGAAAGGCTCGAGGGCTGGGATAAGGCTGGGGAGAGTTCACTCATGGTCGAAATTAATTAATTATTTCGTTGAATTAATTCTCAAATCACAGCAGGAGAATGACTAGTAAAATAAATCCTACAAAAACACCTTCCTCCCACTCTTCCCTCCTTCCCGGGCTTCCTTTTATCCCCAATCCTAATTCCCTCCTCCCCACCCAGGGGCACACGGGATCGGGGTCACAACCAGCTCATGGCACTGCCACCCCTCAGGGACAGAAATCCTTGTCCTGCTCCAGCCTGGCGTCTCTCCCAGGGGACACAACCCCTAAAAAAGGCTGCTCCAGCGGTGATTCCCCACAAGTGCCACCAGCAGCCACTTCCGTGGCTCTGCAGGAGCTTCCCATGGCTCAGGGCCTCTCTCAGGCATCTCCCGCTCCACCCTGGCCTCCTGCCGGAGCTACTGAAGAGTCCCAGCTCCAGCCCGGACACACCACAGCAGCTCTTGGCCTCCCGCCCGGCCCGGCACAGCGCCAAGAGCTGCCCAAACCCGCCGGAACAACCCTCGGGTGTTCCGCCGGGTGACCAAAACAGTTTTGTTGTTTCTTGTGCAGAGCCGCCCCTCGCTCCCATTGGCTGGGTCGTCCCGTCACTCATCCTTCGCGCGCTGATTGGTCCGAACGTGATAGAAAAGCCATTTCCCGTCCATTCATTCGGCACTTCGCGCAGCGGCTGCAGCGCGGGGGGAGAGGGTGAGGAGCTCCGCGAGCGCTGGCAGTGAGTGGAGCGGACCGCGGAGCGGCGGCGGGGCTCGGAGAGGCCTCAGCGCATGTAGGGGAGCCGCGCTGCCTTGTGCCGGGGCTCGGGGCTCGCTGCGGGCGGATGGAGGGGATGCAGGGGGCGGCAGGGGGCTGTGGCGGCTTCGTCCTCCCGTCTCCCTCCCTCTGTCGCTGTGGCGCCGTGTTCCCGCTACCCTGAGGCCGCTGAGGGAGCGGCTGCCCGCGGTCTCCTTGCCGCTGCTGCCTCGGCAGGAGGCGGTGCCGGAGCAGCGCTGGCTCGTCCCGCTTGCTGTGGGGAGCACAGAAGTGTCTCTCGTGTCCCCGGGGCTGTTCCCGGCCATGCGGGACCGGGCTGAGAGCCCTCGTGTAGCGGCAGATGGCCGTGCCAGGGGTGGGTGGGAGAAGGGGAACTTGAGCGTCCTTCACAACGGAAAACACGCAGAAGCAGAATTAATGCCAAGTTCAGTGGAGGCGAGAGAGTCTCGTCCCGCCCTGTTGCCTCGGCGGCAGAACCGCCCACGCTCCGCCTTCCCTGCCTGTCCCTCCTCCTGTCCCAGACAGGACACAAACGGCATTGCCAGCGCTCGCTGTCCCTGAGCTCCAACCCTCACTGCAGGACATGCAGGGGACAATGCTGAGCCGCTCCGGGCTGCTTATTTATATATTTAACCATTTCTCTATTGCCTTGACACATGTGCTGCTAAAGGAATGGGACATTGGGTAGAGCATGGTGCCAATAATGCCAAGGTTGGGATTTCACCCCACAGCAGCCATTCTGTCAAGAGTTAGACTCGATGATCCTTGTGGGTTCTGTCCAGCTCAGAGGATTCTGTGATGCTGTGAAATGGCCTTGTGTGACCCCAGCAATGTTACAGTGCCAATGCTGCTGCTGTCATTCTCTCCTTGTTGCTTCATTACATTTTTTCATGGCTAAGCCAAGACATGAATACATCCCATCTCTGTGCCCAAAAATCGTTGCTGACTGTTCCTGAGCTGCTGCTGTGGCCAGAATGGGAATCGTGGGGTGGAGCCACTCCCTTTTGAACTAGAGCTTCAAAGCTGAGAGCTTTCTTTGTGTTCCAGCAGGGTTTGGTGAGTGTGGAGTCTCTGCCTCGAGGGGATTTCTAGGGACTCGGTGACAGTGACAGCCCGAGGAGCATCACTTCTCTGTCCCCCTGATCCTGAGCTGGATCACCCTCCTGAGCCTGGGGAAAGCGCAGGGCCAGAACCAGCCCGGATCTCTCATCATGGGCTCTTTAAACTACGATTGTCATTGTCAAACTGTTCCCAAGGCTGAATTCCAAAAGCCTTTCTCAGCACCGCTGATGTCTCAGCAGCCACATGAGCTTTGTGCCAAGCAGAGAGAGCCCAGCTGTGAGGGGCAGGAGAAGGAATTCTGCTCCATGAATGGTGCTGTGAAGGAGATCCTGAATCCCCAGGATGGATCAGCCAGGAAAATATTCAAAGGTACTCTCAGATTTCTGGGTTGGTTGAGTGTAGGGACAGCACTGTGGCCTGTAGGGAGGGGACAATGGACAGTGTGAGCCCAGGAGCACAGGGCTGGCAGGGTGTGGCTGTGTCCTGGGCTCTGAAAGAAGCCTTGTGCTCTGCTGGGACTGACAGCTCTGGACCTGGGCAGTTCTGCTGCTGCAGGCTGTCCCCTGGCCATGTCCCTGTCAGTGTCCATGTCCCTGTTCCTGCTGCCAGCTCAGTGAGTGGCACACGGGCTGAGGGTCCCTCCTGTGCTCCACGGGCGTTGGGTAGGGGATGTGAGGGCTGGGCCTGCTCAGGACAGCTCCATCCTCACGGCCTGCGGCTCTTTCCAGACACTGTTGAGTGGATCAGATCCCATCCCGTGCTCACCCTGGCTGTGCAGACTCTGCTCCTGCTCCTGGCTGTGGCTCTGGCGGTGTCCTTGGCTGCTGTGTCAGGTAAGGAGGAGCAGCAGCCTCAGCCCAACCCCTCGGGGCACTGCGGGCTCACTGCTCCCTCACGGCCGGGATCGTCCCTCAGCCCCGCTCTGACCAATCAGCGCGCGGGAGAGCGAGGAGTGACGGCTGAATCAGCCAATCGTCGCGTGTTGGCGGTTTGAGCGGGAAAACCAGCCAATGGGAGCTCGGGCTGCTCCGTGAGGGGAGAATCCTCAGACCTTCTGCTGTTCGCTCTGCAGGGAGAAGCTGTGCAGACACTCCGGTTACTCCTGACACTCCACGGCGGCTGGCCTGTCCCCATGACTGGGTTGGGTACAACGGGACCTGCTACTTCCTCTCTAGGGATCATCTCACCTGGGATCAGGCTAAGGCTCGGTGCTCTGAGCTCGGGGCTTCCCTGGCTGTGCTCAAGGACAAGGAAATAGTGAGTGAGGGGTTTGGGGTGGCTGAGGGGAGCCTGGGGAGCTCCTGGGCCAGGGGGGCAGCTCTGACTGTCAGCTCCTCTCTCCTTGCCAGGAGTTCCTGTTCCCATTCAGCAGGAATGTCGATTACTGGCTCGGGCTGCACAGACAGGACCAGCGGCTGCAGTGGGTGAATGGCAGCAACTTCAACTCCTCGTGAGTCCTGGGGGCACAGGCAGGGCCTGGGGGGCACAGGGGCTCAAGGTGTCCCCCTGAGGTTCCAGCACTGTCTCTGCTTTTCCTTTCAGGTTTTCTGTGCTGGGCAATGCAGGGTGTGTGTTCCTGGCTGAGAATGATCTCTGGAGTGGGAGCTGCTTAAATAAGATGCAGTATATTTGCAGCAGACCCCAAACTGGGCTGTGACAGAGCATAGAGGAAGGATTTTCTCCGTGCTGAGCAGTCAAAGGTTCATTTCTTCCCCGACAGCACAAGGATGTCCTTGCTCTGCCACAGTGTCTGCCTTGCACTGACCCTCATGATCACCTCAGTGCCTCTTCTTAGAGTCGCCTCAGCAGGGAGATGAACCTGCAGGAGGAGATGATGAGGAAGCTGATATGTAGCTGCTTTGCCTGGGGCTGGAGGTTGCTTTCTCCTTCTGCAACCATTCCAGAACTCCTCCTGTTTCTCTTACACTACATGTTTCTACCGTGATCTTTTCTCTATATTTTTATATAATGCTGTGGAAAGGGATTTCAAACACATTCTCCTAACACTGGATTTCTACACTAATCCTGTATCTATACATTGGTTTACATCATTGCATACACACTGCCAACAGGTGCTTCCATGTGAATGTGACCTTCCTTGGTAGCAATAGTGCCAAAATTGGGGTTTAACCCCACCTGAACCATTCCTGTAAGGATTGGACTCAAAACTTGAACTCTTCCAACTCAGGGGAGTGTGAGAGATGTCCTTGTGTGACCCCAGCAGTATTTATGGTACCAGTGTTACTTTTGTCAGTGAAACTGCAGAAAAAACAAAACCAAAAACCCTCTAACAACATTTTTAATGTTAGAGAGTCAAGGCATTACTTTATTTTCTGGCCAGGATGTACCTCAGAAATCATCCACACGTAGCCTGGCTGTGCAGAGAGAATCATTCCATGACACATCATTTGACTTGATTTTTCAGATATTTTATACAGTGTTCAATGGGCCAAAGTTGAGCAAACCCCCAGTATTCAGTTTTCCCGTTGGATCCGAATCTCCTCACCTCTGATGTTAATTAGATTTTTCATTCTTCAGTTTTCCTATCAGTCCTTTCCTGACCAGATGTCTTAACTGGAGCTGCTGCTCTGCTGATAACTTTATTTTCGGGTTACTCCAGTCTGTTGATAAGCTGAGTTCACCAGACCTCACCTGGTGGAACAATACCCTGGAAAAAAACCCTAAAATTCCTTTTTCTGGAGTAAACACAAACAGAGCCCTTTGACTAAAGTTACACAAAATTTTTAAACTGGTGCTGTTTCCAACAGTGTTATTTATTGTATTATTTGTTGCTTTTGCAATAAAATTAGTGTTTCTGCCCTGCTGTCACTCGTGTCCCCTCGGTGCAAACAGCTCTGTCCCTTGGATGGGGAGGAGGAGGAGGGAATAGCGGGAGGGGGATGAAGAAGAGGAGGAAGAAGAGGAGGAGAGAGGGATGGGGATGGAGATGAGGAGGAGGAAGAGAGCAGGATGGGGATGAAGAGGAGGAGAGCAGGATGAGGAAGGGGAGGAGGAAGAGGAGGAGGAGAGTGGAATGAAGATGAAGACAGACGAGGAGGAGGAAGAGGAGAGAGGGATGAAGATTGAGAAAGGGATGAGGATGAAAATGAGGAGGAGGAGGATGAAGATGAAGGAAGAGGAGGAGAAGGAGAGAGGGATGGGGATGAGATGAAGATGGAGAAGAGGAGGAGAGCTGCTACTGGTTTCTGGCTTTGTTGTTACTATTCTTGTTATTGCTTGTTTACTCTGCTGTAGATCCTAGTAAAGAACTGTTATACCTTTCCCCATATCTTTGCCTGAAAGCCCTTGATTTCAAAGTTAAAATAATTCGGAGGGAAGGAGGGTTACATTTTCTGCTCTAAGGGAGCGTTCTACCTCTCTTAGCAGGCACCTGTCTTTCAAACCAAGACAGAGGGGTTGGAAAGGTCTGAGTGCTCCGGGAGAGTCAAATGAGAACTGTGCTCTCCTGAAGTTAAAGAGCTGCACATGCTGATCCTCCTCCCCATAACAGCTGACAGAACCCGCAGGCAGTGCTGGATGGTGAACTCTGATCGCTCCGATCTGCTCCGGCAGAGCCCCAAGCTCTGCTCTGCCCCAAATTCCCCTCCAGCTGCTCCCCGCGCCTCTGGCTCCATCCAGTGCTGCCGATGTCCCCAAGTCCCCAAACCTGAGTAAATTGGCTCAAATTCAGGTGGAAATGCCCAGTGCCTCCGCCAGGGGGAGGAATTTCACCATGGAATGAGGGAATCCTGTGAGGCACCGCACAGAGTCCCTCAGGAACAGGCCGGGAGTCCCGCCGGGAGCAACTGCCATGGCTCTGAGGGGCTTCCCACGGGCTCGGGGTCTCTCTCAGGTATCTCCTGCTCCTGCCGGGGCTGCAGGGAGCTCTCTGCTCCATCCCGGACTCACCACAGCGGTTCCATGGCCTCCTGCCCAGCCCGGGACATTCCAGGGCAATCCCGAGTCTGACTTTGAGGGTCTGAGGAGCTTCAAGCCCCTCAGAGACCCTTTTATATAACCCGCCCAAAGCCCGCCCCTCGCGCCCATTGGCTGATGTTCCCGCCCAAAGCCCACCACTCCTTTTGATTGGCCGAATCTCCCGTCACTCCTCATCCTCCCGCGCTGATTGGCCACAGAGGCTCTGAGGGACAATCCCGCCTTGTCCCCACATCGCTTTGATTTTCCCCAAAAAGCCAAAATCTCCCCAAACCCCTTGGGCTGAGCGGAGGAACGGACAGGCTTTGGGCAGAAAACTCCCAAATCGTTGTTCCCCAGGCTGGGAAGGACAAACGGAACCAAACTGATTCGGGAGCTCCAGCAGCTCCTCTCTGCCGGCCCAGCTGAAGGCCTCGCTGGCTGCTGGAGGCTGCACGGGCAGACTGGGAGCACTGGGAGCACTGGGAAGAGGCTCTGGCTCGGCTGAAGCCCCCGGGGCAGGGGCAGCAGGGCAAGGGACATGAGGGACACAGGGGGACTTAATCAGCATTTAATAAAAAAATATTGTAAAGAATACAACGACAGCAACATTGGCGCCGTACATACTGGTGGGGGTCATACAGCAACATTTCACACACTCCTCTGAGTTGGAAAGAACTCATAAGGATCGAGTCCAACCCCTAAGGGAACGGCCCCTGTGGGGTCGAATCCACACCTTGGCATCATTGGCACCTTACACCAACCAAGGTCACATTCCTGTGGAAGTCAATGTTTTCTGTTTATATCCGTATATACGCCTGTATAAATCCATCTAGCTATAGGCTTAGTATATAAATACATAGTGCAAGAGAAACAGGATGAATCCCGGAATGGCAGAAAGAAACACCCAGCCCCAGCCCAGGCAGCCACACATCAGCTTCCACATCATCTCTTCCTGCAGATTCATCTCCTGCAGAACAGGCACTGAGGTGACCCTGAGGATCAGTGTGTAATAAATGCAGATGTGATTCCTGCCAGAAAGTGCAGTGCTTTAAATGTGGGTGCACTGAGTGCAGTTTAGTCCTAGAAACAATTGGCAAAGAGAACTGCCATGAGGAGTGGGGTTGCCCTTATAAAGAATAAAACTGGGACTGAGAGACAGGATTTTCTTTATAAAGCACAGATATTGCCTTGGTACGTTCCTCTGCGGGTGAGTTATAAAAGTTGTGTTGTAACTGCTTTTTGGCCCATTTGAGCCCTGTCCCCTTCCCTCTCCTAGCTTTGCCTCGCCCTGTAGTCCTTAGAACTGCCCCCCTCCCCTTCCTAGCTTTCCTTTGCCTTGCAGTCTTTGAGACCCCCAGTAACAGCAAGACTCAAGGACAGAAGATATCCCAGCATTGGCTGATGAACCTTAGCAACAGCAGAACGCAAGTGCAGAAGGAAACTGAGTTCAGTATAAAAGGAGAGGTGGGAAAGAGCCGGGTGTGTGTCGTTGGCCGAGCGAAGACTCCAAGGCACACCCAGCGCTGTTTTGCTTCTTGTCCTCCCAGCCAGTATAATTAAAATTCTAAATTTTATGCTTAAAATTAATGAAATAAAAGGTATCAAAGTTTTACATTTTAATTGGCTCAGTGTTCATTTATAACATGTGCAAGGCAGACATTGCAGCTGAGGAAGGAAATCCCCATGCTGGGGGGAAAGAGAAGAAGCTGTGACTGCCCAGTGTGGAGAAGGGGCTTTGTCTATCCCTTGTTACAGGCAAGTTTGGGCCTTGCTGCAGATATACTGCATCTCAGTTGAGCAGGGCTGTCTCTCGAGATCATTCTCAGCCAGGTGCACACAGTCTGCATTGCCCTGCACAGGAACCCTGCAGGGAGGAGCAGAAACAGGGCTGGAACCTCAGGGGGGCACCTTGTGCCCCTGTGCCCCCCAGGCCCTGCCTGTGCCCCCCAGGACTCACGAGGAGTTGAAGTTGCTGCCATCCACCCACTGCAGCTTCTTTCCCCATCTGCGCAGCCCGACCCAGTGATGGGCATGCCTGCCGAGGCAGAACAGGAACTCCTGGCAAGGAGAGAGGAGCAGATAATGGGAGCTGCACCGCTGGCCCAGGAGCTCCCCAGGCTCCCCTCAGCCACCCCAAACCCCTCACTCACCATTTCCCAGTCCTCGAGCACAGCCAGGGAGGCCTCGAGCTTGGAGCACCGAGCCTTAGCCTGATCCCAGGTGAGACGATCCCTCGAGAGGAAGTAGCAGATCCCGTTGTACCCAACCCAGTCACTGGGACAGGCCGGCAGCAGAGGAGTGTCAGGAGTAACCGGAGTAACCGGAGTAACTGCAGCAACTGGGGCAACCAGAGTGTCTGCACAGCTTCTCCCTGCAGAGCGAACAGAAGGTCTGAGGATTCTCCCCTCACGGAGCAGCCCGAGCTCCCATTGGCTGATTTTCCCGCTCAAACCCCACCACCCCAGCGATTGGCTGATTCAGCCGTCACTCCTCGCTCTCCCGCGCGCTGATTGGTCAGAGCGGGGCTGAGGGACGATCCCGGCCGTGAGGGAGCAGTGAGCCCGCAGTGCCCCGAGGGGTTGGGCTGAGGCTGCTGCTCCTCCTTACCTGACACAGCAGCCAAGGACACCGCCAGAGCCACAGCCAGGAGCAGGAGCAGAGTCAGCACAGCCAGGGTGAGCACGGGATGGGATCTGATCCACTCAGCAGGAGCTGGAAAGAGCCATAGGTCGTGAGTCCTGAGCAGGAAGGAACCCGCAGGTCATTCACCCCTCACTGAGCTGGCAGCAAGGGAGCCACGGGAGAGGGACAGGGGACAAACAAGGACACACCATGAGGACAGCCTGTGGCAGGAGAAGTGCCCAGGGCCAGGGCAGTCAGTCCCAGCAGAGCACAAGGCTGGACACAGCCACACCCTGCCAGCCCTGTGCTCCTGGGGTGACACTGTCCATTGTGCCCTCCCCTACCGGCCACATCGCTGGCTCTGCACTCACCCAGATATCCACTGCGGGTGTTTCTGTGTGTGACTCCCATTGCTGATCCATCCTGGCACTCCTCTCCAATGCCATTCCTGAGCTGGGATTCACTCTGCCCCAACAGAGAAGCAGCTTCTCGCTGCCTGTGCCCAGCAGGATCCTGCATCTGAGGCAATCCTGTACCTCCGGTTGCTGATCCATCCTGGGTAGCCATGGAAGTGGCTGCTGGTGGCACTTGTGCTCCGCCTGAGCAGCCTTTTCTGAGGATTGTGTCTGCTGGGAGAGACACCAGGCTGGAGCAGGACAAGGATTCCTCTCTGTGACCTGATACCAAAATGACCCAGCAAATGACCTAGCAATGCTTCTAATTTGAAGCATTTGAAAGCAGCTGTTCTTTCTTTATCGGTGCTGAACAAACCCCGAGGATCTCTTCTTTGGTCTGACTTGTGGGAGGAGCTTTACAATGAGGTGCTTGTTGCACTCTGATAACACATATTCGTTACAAGGCACCTCCTGGCTAATTCATAACCCTTTCCTGGTACTCATTTCCCTCCACACACCTCCTGTTTGGAGTCCATTTGTGGTCCTGGCGGGTTGTCTAAAGGGGTTTCTGGTGGTTGCACTCACTGATGTTGCAGCTCAGCTTTCCTTGGAATTGCTTCTCATTCCATAACTTGGCCAAACTCTCATTGTAGTTCTTTTTATCTGTTCCTGCCCTGGTTTCATCCACGTTTATCATCCTCTATGCACACCTTTATCCCCTTTTATCTATCTGCTAGCTAATCTTTACACTCCATCCAGCACCTTTAGGAGAACTGAAAATTTCTATTGTCTGTTCTTGATCAAATCTCTGCTTTTTTTGTGATTCTGTGTCTTTTTGTCAGCCCAAAGTGTCACAAGGACTCTGCCGTGGGATGATGAGACACCCAGAGCTGTCAGCTGTTGCAATTACATTGTATCCAAGTTCAATTACAATATAGCCATCTTCAATTACAATGTATCCAGCATCAATTAATATGTACCCAACACCAATTTTTGAAATGTATCCAAGTGCAGATACAAAGTTATTCCTCCTTCTCCCTCAACTCCATTGGGTTTGGGGACAAAAATCCCATTGTCCACAGACAATAATCCCATTCTCCACAGACCTGGAGTGTTTTTAATTCCAGAATAAATCCCCCATGAAATGCTGCCCAGCGTCACCGTGTGGCTCTGGGTGACAACAGCTGGCAGAGTCCTTTCCCCTCGGGCTGGAGAGCAGTCAGGGCAGAGCCCTTGAGGTGCTCCTGAGTCCTGGTGGAATTCCTGCCCTGCTGTGTTCAGTTCTGGACAAATGCCCACAGAAAATGTATTACCCAAAAATAGGAGGGAGTTATTGAACTCTGGCTCACCTTTATCCCTGGTGTGGTTGAGGTTTGATAGGTTTGACCACAAAGCAGCTCACAGGACTTTAATTACTCCTCTGCCCCTGGGTTGGATCTTTATTCTCAACAAAGAATTGAAATCTCTTTCCCTAAACCAGTGAGGATTCCTGACAGATTTTACTCAGCTGTAAATTAAAAATAGAATTCATCCTTTTTCCATTGCTGTGGCCAATGTGGAGTGGGTAAATCCCACAGAATTCCCAAAGCCTTGCTGACTTGTCCCACTGTTCTTGCTATAAAATGGGACCCTCTGGCTGAGGACATTCCTGGAGGAGCTCCAAAGTGTGGAATTATTTGATTTAGTGATATTTTCACTACTTCTTTTGCAGAGAAACCCTTCAGACCACCTGGAAATTGCACCAATTAAAAGACATTTATAGCTCTCAAAGCATGGAAATTCTGTGAAGTCAATTTACTAACAACTTCATTGTGAGTTTCCAGATTTGAGAGCCCAAATACTTTATTCACAGTTTATTCACAGTATTGGGGTTATTTCTTCTACACATGCCACACTTCCGAGTATTTGAAGGAACAATTTCAGTCATTTTGGAGCTAATTCCTGTCTTAAAGCCTGTCTAGAATTTAATGCTGCAGTTCACTGACAATCTCTTGCACCATGTTCAGGTTTGAAAAGTGGTAGAGTGATGTCATGTGAAGAGATCAAAATGTGTGCTCCTTTTCTCTCTGCAGCTGGGTTCGTTTCCTGTGTGCCAAGTAATTACGTTCTTTTTGTCGTTACATTTTTCTCTTGTGTCTCTTTATGTTGTTCTTTTGCAGTGCAGAACAAAAACACTTGTTTTGCACTTTCTGTAGTCTTAGTTCAAGATGAACTCTGCTGATAACAAAGCTCTCTCTGCTCAGAGTGCACTACTAAGGCAAACCACACTTAGAATCCCTACTGATGTTTGCTTTTCTTCCCCTCAGCTGCAATTTCCATATCAGAGCAACCATTTGGTCCTTCTGTGCTGAAACAACTCATGGCAAAGCCTTAGATTAAATTACATTGTTCAGGGTGGGGAATGCAATTTCTGCAATGCATTTTCGGCTGTAAACAAAGTTATTCCCTTCAGTGCAGTTCCCAGGCTGAGTTCTCTATCAGGCTTGGCCTTTACATCCAGTTGGCCTGAAATAAACTTCTTCAGTTGTTTGTAGTCACTGATGACGTGGAGTTTTTCGAATTTTGGAGTCAGAAGCACAGCAGGATTTTGAATTTCAAAGGTAATTTCCTGTCCCAATGTACAACAGGGCTGAGCTCAGTCAGTGGCTCCTCTTTTGTCCTAAACCCTTCTGTCCCACCTGTGTCCCACAGACCTCAGGCTCTGTCCCACCCTTGGCTCACACCATTGAGCTGTTCAGAAAAATTTCTGGTAATTCATCCCCGAGCCCTGGGATTTGTGCCAGAATTCCTTGGAATTCCAGAATTCCAGCAAGCCCAAAGCCAGAACTCTCTTATAAGTGTTTTCTTGGTTTGTTCTAACACAGCCCGAGTATGATCAGCAATAAACAATAAAATCTTATGGGTAACTTCCAAAGTCAATACCATAATCATTAATTCCTGATCGATGCCCTGACCATTGACAAAGAAATGGTCAGATAGAAAACCCAAATCTGTTTGTATTTCAACCATCCTTGTTTCTTTGAGCTTTTGCCCCCTTCCACCAGCACGGGGGTGCCTGTCCAGGGCTGAAGGCTGAACTCTTAATTCACATTCAAATTGTAGGTAACAGCTCTGGCCTGATGGCTTATCAGCTAAGATGTACAAGCATGCATTTGAAACCAGCACAGAAATCACTGAATCATCCCATGAGGGACCTTCACCCTGGAGGGGGCTTTGGGGGTCTCCAAAGACCACCAGGACATACAGAGAATGCGTGGTGCACATGCTAATGGTATTAATGACTTCTGAGAAATTATTTGTATAACCACTCCTATCCTGAAGAATGTAATTAATATTCATGATTTTACCTATAACACTGTGTCTTTGGGGTACTGAGGTGTGTGTTTGGTGGAAACAATTCCCACACACCCGGTGCATCGAATAAAGCAAATACACTTCTCTGACTTGGTGTCTGAAGTGTCTCTGGGCTCGATTGGGGTGAATCACCATCCCAAGGAAGGTGTGAAATTCCCTTAGTTTATGGCTCTGCTGAGTTTCCTTTGATCTGGAGAATTTCCAACCCCAGAACTGTCCCAGTTCATTTTCACACTTTGGATCATCTGCCAGATTCCCAGTGACCATTTAATGCTGAAAAGTTTAATAATTCAAGATTTGGGTCTCAGCCCTGTTCTTCAGCGGCGGAGCTCGGAGAGGCTGTCCCAGCGCAGGTGGGAGCCGCGCTGCCTTGTGCCGGGGCTCGGGGCTCGCTGCGGGCGGAGGGTGTGGCAGGGAGGCTCTGGCGGCTTCGTTCTCCCGTGTCCCCGCTGTGTTCCCCCCGCGTTCCCCCGGTCCTCCCCGTGTTCCCCCTGCCCTGAGGCCGCTGAGGGAGCGGCTGCTCGCGGTCACCTTGCCGCTGATGCTGGACCATGGCGGGCTCGTCCCGGTTGCTCTCGGTATGAGGGGCTTGGCTGCCTTGTACCCGGGACCGTTCCCGGGCCTGCGGGACCGCGCTGGGGGCCACTGGTGCAGCGGGAGATGTCCCTGCCCGGGCTGGGCTGGGGTAAACTTGAACATTCCTTACACGGCCTGTGAGCCAGCCGCGCTCAGGGCAGGCAGAGCCTCGTCCCGCTGGGTTTCTCGGGGTGAAGCCTTCCGAGTTCTGCCTTCCCTGCCAGTCCCCACCTCCTGCTCCGGGCAGGTGCCCAAAGGGTGCTGCCAGCCCTCGATAAAGGCATTTAGTTATTATTGTATTAAAAAAGCTACTTCTATAAGAATCAACAGCACACACATAGCATCCACCTCGACATGTGCGAAAAGCCAACACTAGAATATCTATTTTATCACAACGAGAAACTCCAGAGAGCCGCGGGGGTAGCAACGGCCGCGCCGACTGTCCCGCGCTCCCATTGGCTGATTCTCCCGACACGCCTCCTCCTCGCGAGCGCTGATTGGTCACAAGGGGGCTGATTTGATCGGTACAGCGAAACCGCCACTGTATGAACGTCTGGGAGAGCTGGGGAGCGGCGGAGCTCAAAACAGCTTCAGCGCAGCTGGGAGCCGCGCTCGGGTCTGCCGGAGCTCGGAGAGGCTGTCCCAGCGCAGGTGGGAGCCGCGCTGCCTTGTGCCGGGGCTCGGGGCTCGCTGCGGGCGGATGGAGGGGATGCAGGGGGCGGCAGGGGGGCTGTGGCGGCTTCCTTCTCCCTCCCTCCCTCCCTGGCTGTGGCGCCGTGTTCCCCTTGCCCTGAGGCCGCTGAGGGAGCGGCTGCCCGCGGTCTCCTTGCCGCTGCTGCCTCGGCAGGAGCCGGTGCCGGAGCAGCGCTGGCTCGTCCCGCTTGCTCTGGGGAGCACAGAGGTGTCTCTCCTGCCCCCGGGACTGTTCCCGGCCATGCGGCACCCGGCTGGGACCCCTCGTGTAGCGGGAGATGTCCCTGCCCGGGCTGGGATGGGACAGGATAGATTTGAGCGTCACTTGGAGAGCTGTGAGCAAGCCGAGCTCAGGGCAGGCGGAGTCTTGCCTCGTCCGATTGCCGCGGAGGCGCAACCATTGGAGTTTTGCTGGTCCCTCCTCCTGTTCCAATCTGGGACACAAAGGTCGCTGCCAGCACTCGATGTCGCCGGGCTGCAACCCGCCAGGCAGGGCATGCAGGGGACAATGCTGAATCCCTCAGGGCTGTTTATTGTCACCTCAGTCACCTCACTGCCTGGTCCCATGAACATCTCACTACCTGTTCTGCGGGAGATGAACTTTCAGGATGAGATGAGGAAGCTGATGTGGAAGCTGCCTGGGCTGGGGGTTTCTTTCTCCTTCTGGAACCATCCCAGAACTCATCCTGTGTCTCTAGCATTACATGTTTATACCGTAATGCTGTATTTGTAAGTTTATTTAACCATTTCTCTATTGTCTTGACATATGTGCTGCCATAGGAATGGACCTCGTTTAGAGCATGGTGCCAATAATGCCAAGGCTGGGATTTCACCCCACAGCAGCCATTGCCTGAGGGTTACACTCAATCCTTGTGGGTTCTGTCCAGCTCAGAGGATTCTGTGATGCTGTGAAATGACCTTGGGTGACCCCAGTGATGTTACTGTGCCAATGCTGCTGCTGTGGTTCTCTTCCTTATTATATAATTACATTTGTTTGTGGCTAATCCAAGACATGAATACATTCCATCTCTACCTGTGCCCAAAAATCGTTGCCAGCTCTTTCCTAGGCAGTGCCAGAATGGGAATCCGGGGGCAGGCAGGGGTGGGGATTGATCCCTTTTGAATTGGAGCCCAGAAACTGAGAGTTTATCTCTGTCCTGGCAGCATTTGCTGAGTGTGGAGTCTCTGCCTCAGAGGGAATTTCTTGGGACTTGGTGACAGTGACAGCCCCAGGAGCATCACTTCTCTGTCCCTCTGATCCACAGGGACAGGGCAGGACTGAGCTGGATCACCCTCCTGAGCCTGGAACCAGCCTGGATCTCTCATCATGGCCCTTTCCACCTGCGATTGTGGACGTCACACTCTTCCCAAGTCTAGACTTGCAAGGACTATCTTCAGAACCGCTGAGGCCTTGGCAGCCACGTGAGCTTTATGCCAAGCAGAGAGAACGCAGCTGTGAGCTGGAGGAGAGGGAGTCCTGCCCTGTTCGTGTGGATATGAAGAAGCTTCCAGGATCCCCAGGATAGATCAGCAGCCACGGTTACAATCCTACCTCGGGAACGAAAAGCCTCTTGTCCTAAGCAGGAAGGTGCCACTTGGGAGTGTATAGCAAAAGAAGATTTGGAGGAAGAATTCTGGTTCAGTGATAGGAGTGTGAAGGAGCCCTGCAGCAGATCAGCAACCAGGAATAAACAGAAAAGAACCCTTGGAGGATATCTGGGTGAGTGCAGGGCCACTGCTGTGGCCTGTAGGGAGGGGACAATGGACAGTGTGAGCCCAGGAGCACAGGGCTGGCAGGGTGTGGCTGTGTCCAGGGCTATGGAAGAGGCCTTGTGCTCTGCTGGGACTGACAGCCCCGGGTGCCTCTGGCCCTGGGCAGTCCTCCTGCA
Organism: Entomyzon cyanotis; assembly: GCA_024500445.1. Lineage (NCBI taxonomy): Eukaryota > Metazoa > Chordata > Aves > Passeriformes > Meliphagidae > Entomyzon > Entomyzon cyanotis. The sequence continues at coordinate 415,533 of JAKEPQ010000097.1, read as the reverse complement.
GGCTGTCCCCTGTCTGTCCTGTGGCTGTCCCCACACCTGTGTCCCTTGTCCCTAGCTGTGTCCCCTGTCCCTGTCAGTGTCCCCATCCCTGGTCTCTCCTGCTGCCAGCTCAGTGAGTGGCACACGGGCTGAGGGTCCCTCCTGTGCTCCACGGGCGTTGGGTGGGGATGTGAGGGCTGGGCCTGCTCAGGACAGCTCCATGCTCACGGCCTGTGCCTCTTTCCAGCCCCTGTTGAGTGGATCAGATCCCATCCCGTGCTCACCCTGGCTGTGCAGACTCTGCTCCTGCTCCTGGCTGTGGCTCTGGCGGTGTCCTTGGCTGCTGTGTCAGGTAAGGAGGAGCAGCAGCCTCAGCCCAACCCCTCGGGGCACTGCGGGCTCACTGCTCCCTCACGGCCGGGATCGTCCCTCAGCCCCGCTCTGACCAATCACCGCGCGGGAGAGCGAGGAGTGACGGCTGAATCAGCCAATCGTGGTGTGTTGGCTGGTTTGAGCGGGAAAACCAGCCAATGGGAGCTCGGGCTGCTCCGTGAGGGGAGAATCCTCAGACCTTCTGTTCGCTCTGCAGGGAGAAGTCAAACAGACACTCCGGTTACTCCTGACACTCCTCTGCTGCTGGCCTGTCCCCATGACTGGGTTGGGTACAACGGGACCTGCTACTTCCTCTCTAGGGATCATCTCACCTGGGATCAGGCTAAGGCTCGGTGCTCTGAGCTCGGGGCCTCCCTGGCTGTGCTCAAGGACAAGGAAATAGTGAGTGAGGGGTTTGGGGTGGCTGAGGGGAGCCTGGGGACCTCCTGGCCCAGGGGTGCAGCTCCCATTGTTTGCTCCTCTCTCCTTGCCAGGAGTTCCTGTTCCCATTCAGCAGGAATGTCGATTACTGGCTCGGGCTGCACAGACAGGACCAGCGGCTGCAGTGGGTGAATGGCAGCAACTTCAACTCCTCATGAGTCCTGGGGGGCACAGGCAGGGCCTGGGAGGCACAGGGGCACAAGGTGTCCCCCTGAGGTTCCAGCACTGTCTCTGCTCCTCCCTGCAGGTTTCCTCTGCTTGGCAATGCAGACTGTGTGTTCCTGACTGACAATATGCTCAGGAGTGGGAGCTGTTCAAATGAGATGCAGTATATCTGCAGCAGACCCCAAACTCGCCTGTGACAGAGGATAGAGGAAGGATTTTCTCCGTGCTGAGCAGTCAAAGGTTCATTTCTTCCCCAACAGCACAAGGATGTCCTTGCTCTGCCACAGTGTCTGCCTTGCACTGACCCTCATGATCACCTCAGTGCCTCTTCTTAGAGTCGCCTCAGGCTGCAGGAGATGAACCTGCAGGAGGAGATGATGAGGAAGCTGATATGTAGCTGCTTTGCCTGGGGCTGCAGGTTGCTTTCTCCTTCTGCAACCATTCCAGAACTCCTCCTGTTTCTCTTACACTACATGTTTCTACCGTGATCTTTTCTCTATATTTTTATATAATGCTGTGGAAAGGGATTTCAAACACATTCTCCTAACACTGGATTTCTACACTAATCCTGTATCTATACATTGGTTTTCATCATTGCATACACACTGCCAACAGGTGCTTCCATGTGAATGTGACCTTCCTTGGTAGCAATAGTGCCAAAACTGGGGTTTGACCCCACCTGAATCATTCCTATAAGGATTGGACTCAAAACTTGAACTCTTCCAACTCAGGGGAGTGTGAGAGATGTCCTTGTGTGACCCCAGCAGTATTTATGGTACCAGTGTTACTTTTGTCAGTGAAACTGCAGAAAAAACAAAACCAAAAACCCTCTAACAACATTTTTAATGTTAGAGAGTCAAGGCATTACTTTATTTTCTGGCCAGGATGTACCTCAGAAATCATCCACACATAGCCTGGCTGTGCAGAGAGAATCATTCCATGACACATCATTTGACTTGATTTTTCAGATATTTTATACAGTGTTCAATGGGCCAAAGTTGAGCAAACCCCCAGTATTGAGTTTTCCCGTTGGATCCGAATCTCCTCACCTCTGATGTTAATTAGATTTTTCATTCTTCAATTTTCCTATCAGTCCTTTCCTGACCAGATGTCTTAACTGGAGCTGCTGTTCTGCTGATAACTTTATTTTTGGGTTCCTCCAGTCTGTTGATAAGCTGAGTCCACCAGACCTCACCTGGTGGAACAATACCCTGGAAAAAAACCCTAAAATTCCTTTTTCTGGGGTAAAGACAAACAGAGCCCTTTGACTAAAGTTATGCAGAATTTTTAAACTGGTACGTTTTCCAACAGTGTTATTTATTGTATTATTTGGTACTTTTGCAATAAAATTACTGTTTCCGCCCTGCTGTCTCTCGTGTCCCCTCAAGCAAACAGCTCTGTCCCTTGGATGGGGAGGAGGAGGAGGGAAGAGCGGGATGGGGATGAAGAAGAGGAGGAAGAAGAGGGATGGGGAGGAAGAAGAGGAGAGCGGGATGGGGATGAGGATGGAAATGGAGAAAGAGGAGGAGGAAGAGGAGGAGAAAGGGAAGAGGATGAAGATGAAGGGAAGGAAGAGGAGCAGAGAGGGATGGGGATGAAGAGGAGGAGGAGGAGGAGGGATGGGGATGAAGAAGAGGAGGAAGAGGATGAAGGGATGGGAATGAGAAAGGGGAGGAAGAGGAGGAGAGAGGGATGAGGATGAAGATGGAGATGAGGAGGAGGAGGAGAGCAGGATGAGGATGAAGAGGAGGAAAGCTGGATGAGGAAGGGGAGAGGGAGGAGAGTGGGTGAGGATGAAGACACGAGGAGGAAGAGGAGAGAGGGATGAAGATGGAGAAGGAGAAAAGAGGAGGAGAGGGATGAGGATGAAAATGAAGAAAGAGGAGGAGGAGGAGGAAAGAGCGGGGTGGGGATGAAGATGTGGAAAAGGAGGATGAGAGATGGATGAGGATGAAGGAGGAGGAAGAGGAAAAGGAGGAGGAGGAGGATGAAGATGAAGGAAGAGGAAGAAGAGGAGGAGAGAGAGAGGGATAGGGATGAGATGAAGCTGGAGAAGAGGAGGAGAGCGGGATGAGGATGAAGATGAAAATGAAGGAGGAGGAGGAGGAGGAAGAAAAGGAGGAAGAAAAGGAGGAAGAGGAGGAGGAAGCTCCGCCGGCTCAGGGGCTGAACTTCCTGGGTCAGCCGCAGCTCCTCCATCCGGATTCCGGGCGGAGCTGCGGAGCTTCCCGGGCCGGGGAGACCCTCGGGGGTCCTGTGGGTCTTTGGGGCTCCGGATACCTCTGAGACCCCCGGGAGAGGAGGAGGAGGAGGAAGAGGAGGAGGAGGAGGAGGAGGAGGAAGAAGCATCATGCAGGAGAATTACGAGTCGCTGATCCTGCTGGGTGAGGAGGGGGGCTGTGACCCCCGAAATTATCCCCCAAAAAATCGGAATTTCCTAAAAACCGACCCCAAAAAATCCCGTTTAAAATAAAAAAAAATAAAATCCCCCCTGAAAAAGCCCTAAAAAATGACACTAAAAAAGCTCAAAAATCTTAAAAATGTGGGATAAAATCAGGCACTGTGCAGAACTGGGAGTCGCTGATCCTGCTGGGTGAGGAGGGGGCTGAGACCCCCGAAATCAGCCCCGAATTATACCCAAAAATCGGAATTTTCAGAAAAAAACAACCCCAAAAAATCCACCCCTAAAAAACCCCCGAAATTCCCACAAACCAAACAAACAAACAAAAAAATTCCCACAAAATAGCCCAAAAAATCGAAAAAAATCTGGGGTAAAACCCCACAAAATTGCCAACCCCAAAATAATCCCCAAAAATAATTCCCCAAAAAGAAATCCCCCAGAATAATCCCACAAAAAAAATCTGGGATGAAATCTGGCATGATTTTAAATTAAAATTTTCATGGAAACCCAAATTGAGATGTAATTAATCCGATTTTGGGGGTTTTTTTGGGTTTTATTTGAGGGTTTTTTGGGGTTTTTAGGATAGATTTCCCCATTCTAAATGGAGCCATAACAAACCAAATTTTGGGGTTTTTTGGGGCAGATTTCCCCATTCCCAACGCAGCCATAACACTCAAATTTTGGGGGTTTTTTGGGTTTTTTTTGTTTTCTTGGGAGTATTTTTGAGGCAGATTTCCCCATTCCCATTAGACCCATAACCAACCAAATTCTGGGATTTTTCTGATTTTTTTTTTGGTTTTTTTGGATCAGATTTCCCCATTCCCAACCCCAACATCGTTTCCCGGCTGGAGCCTGAGGAGGATCTGGGAATTCCTGACCCCAATGACTCCAAGGAGTGGGAAATCCTCAGGGTTGTCCTTGCAGGTGAGCTCTGACCTTTTTAACCTTTTTTACCTTTTTGGGGTTCCTTTTCCCCTTTTTCCCCTTTTTCCCCTTTTTCCCCTTTTTTCCCTTTTTTCCCCTTTTTTCCCCTTTTTTCCCCTTTTTCCCAAATTCCAGGATTCCCTTTTCCCCTTTTTCCCCCATTCTGGGATCATCTTTTTCCCCTTTTTCCCCCTTTTACTTTTATCCTTTTCCCCATTTTTCCTTCCATCCTTTTTCCCCTTTCCCCCCTTTTTCCTTCTATCCCTTTTTCCCCATTCCCAAAATCCCTTTTTCCCCCCCCCAATCCCTTATTTTTTCCCTTTTTTCCCAATCCCAGGATTCTCTTTTTCCCTTTTCCCCCAATCCTCTTTTTCCCCTAATCTCAGAATCCCCTTTTTCCCCTTTTTCCCCTTTTTCCCCTTTTTCCCCCCCCCCCCCTTTTTCCCCTTTTCCCCCCTTTTCCCCATTTCCTTCCATTTTTTCCCCTTTTTCCCCAATCCCAAAATCCCCTTTTCCTCCAATCCCAAAATTCCCTCTCCCCACCCCAATTTCACCCCAATATCCTCCAATTTCTCTCAATTTCTTTGCAATTTCTTTGCAATTTCTTTGCAATTTCTTTGCAATTTCTCTCAATTTCTTCGCAGTTTCACCCCAAATTAACCCAAATCCCAAATTTCCCCCCAATTTCCCCCAGACTCCACCCCGAGCGAGGATGATGACGACGATGAAGATGATGATGACGAAGATCCTGAACTCCAAATCTTCCTCTCCAGGGAAACCCCAACCCCAAACCTGCCCTTCCCCCCCTTCCCCTCCCCCTGGGACCCCCAGGGACCCCAAAATTCCCCAAATTTAACCCCCAGGGGTCGCGGGGGGAGGAGAGGGCGTGGCAGGGCGGGGCCTGGGCGTGGCAGGGCGGGGCGTGGCCGTGGCCGGGGAGGGAAAAATTTGGGGGAAATGGGGTGGAAAAATGGGGAAATTGGGTGGAAAAACCAGGAAAAAGGGTGGAAAAACGGGGGGGGAAGAAGGAGGGGAAATGGGGTGGGAAAATGGGGGAAAAGGGAAAAAGGGGTGGGAGAATTGGGGGGAAAGAGGAGGAAAAACGAGGTGGAAAAACGGGGAAGAAAGAGGGGAAATCGGGTGGGGAAGCTATGGGGAAAAAGGGAAAAGAGGCAGAAAAACGGGGTGGAAAAACCGGGAAAAAGGGAAAACCGGGTGGGAAAACGGGGAGGAAAAAGGCAAAACGAGGTGGAAAAACGGGGAGGAAAAAGGAGGAAAAACGGGGTGGAAAAATGAGGAAAAAGGAGGAAAAGCAGGGTGGGAAAATGGGGAGGAAAAGGGAAAAATTGGGTGGAAAAATCGGTTGGAAAAAGCTTACAAATGCCCCGAGTGTGGGAAAGGATTCACGCGGAGCTCCAACCGCAATGCTCACCAGCGGCGCCACTGTGGTCACTCTGGAGTGACCAGTGACCACTCCGGACACTCTGGACAGGGGTTTGGTCACTCTGGAGTGACCAGTGACCACTCCGGACACTCTGGACAGGGGTTTGGTCACTCTGGAGTGACCACTGGGCACTCTGGACTGGACTGTGGTCACTCTGGGGAGGGTTATGGTCACTCTAAAGTGACCCTCGGGCACTCCGGACAGGGGTTTGACCACTCTGGACAGGGGTTTGACCACTTCCCACTGACCACTGGACACTCTGGACAGGGGTGTGGTCACTCTGGACAGGGGTGTGGTCACTCCAAAGTGACCATTGGGCACTGCAGACAGGGTTGTGACCACTCTGGAAAGGGTTGTGGTCACTCCAGCCACTGCGGACACTCTGGACAGTGCTGTGGCCACTCTGGACAGGGGTTTGACCACCTGAAATTGCCCTTTGGCCACTCTGGACAGTGCTGTGGTCACTCTGAGGAGGGCTGTGGTCACTCTGGGCAGTGCTGTGGTCACTCTGGGGAGGGCTGTGGTCACTCTGGACAGTGCTGTGGTCACTCTGGACAGGGGTTTGACCACTCTGGACAGGGCTGTGGTCATTTCAAACTGACCACTGGTCACTCTGGACATGGCTGTGGTCACTCTGGGGAGGGGTTTGGCCACTCTGGACAGTGCTGTGGTCACTCTGGACAAGGGTTTGACCACTCTGGGCAAGGCTTTAGCCACCTGGGATTGTCCCTTGGCCACTCTGGACAGTGCTGTGGTCACTCCAGACTGACCAGTGGTCACTCTGGACAGTGCTGTGGTCACTCTGGCCACTGTGGGAAGTGTGGGAAGGGTTTGGGGTGGAGCTTGGGGGTGGCTGAGGAGAAACCCTATAGCTGTGGGGACAAACCCCACACCTGTGGGGACAAACCCTATACCTGTGGGGACAAACCCCACACCTGTGGGGACAAACCCTATACCTGTGGGGACAATCCCCACGCCTGTGGGGACAATGGGGACAGCGGGAAAAGTGTCACCTGCAGCTCAGCTTCCCTCAAACATCACCAAGAGGAGGAGGAAGGGAGGAAGAGGAAGAGGAGGAGGAAGAAGCTGCTGCCCTGCTGGCGCTGTGGGGACAATGGGGACAAACCCTATAGCTGTGGGGACAAACCCCACACCTTTGGGGACAATGGGGACAAACCCTATAGCTGTGGGGACAAACAATCCCACACCTTTGGGGACAATGGGGACAAACCCTATAGCTGTGGTGACAAACAATCCCACACCTTTGGGGACAATGGGGACAAACCCTACAGCTGTGTGAATGAACCTTACACCTGCGGGGACAAACCCCACACCTTTGGGGACAAATCCTACACCTGTGGGGACAAACCCTGCCGCTGCGGGGACAACGGGGACAAATCCCATACTTGTGAGGACAATGGGGACAAACCTCGCGCTTTTGGGGACAAACCCTATACTTGTGGGGACAATGGGGACAAACCTCGCGCTTTTGAGGACAAACCCTACACGTGTGAGGACAATGAGGACAAATCCCAGAGCTTTGGGGACAATGGGGACAAACCCTACACCTGCGAGGACAAACCCTATACTTGTGGGGACAATGAGGACAAATCCCAGAGCTCTGGGGACAATGGGGACAAACGCCACACCTTTGGGGACAAACGGCGCACCTTTGGGGACAATGGGGACAAATCCCAGAGCTCTGGGGACAATGGGGACAAGCGGCGCACCTTTGGGGACAATGGGGACAAATCCCAGAGCTCTGGGGACAATGGGGACAAACGGCGCACCTTTGGGGACAATGGGGACAAGCGGCACACCTGCGGGCACTGCGGGAAAGGTTTCCGGAGCAGCTCTGCTCTCCTTCGGCACCAGCGGCTGCACCTGGGATAGGAACGGAGCCGGACCGGGAATTCCAGCGGGATATCCCACCGGGACCGGAACCTTCCAGAACCGGGAATCCCACCGGGACCAGAACCTTCCAGAACTGGAACCGAACCGGGAATCCCACCAAGACCGGGTTATCCCACCAGGACTGGGACCTGGACCTTCCAGAACTGAAACCGGGACCGGGAATTCCAGCAAGACCGGGATATCCCACCAGGACCGGGAGCTCTTCAGAACCGGAACCGAACCGGGAATCCCACCGGGACCTGGACCTTCCAGAACTGGAACCGAACCGGGAATTCCACCGAGACCAGGATATCCCACCGGGACATCCCACTGGCACCGGGACCTTCCAGAACCGGGACCGGGAATCCCACCGAGACCGGGTTATCCCACCAGGACCGGGACCTGGACCTTCCAGAACTGGAACCGGGACCGGGAATTCCAGCAAGACCGGGATATCCCACCAGGACCGGGACCTGGACCGGGATGTCCCACCAGGATCGGGAGCTCTTCAGAACCGGAACCGGGACTGGGAATCCCACCGGGACCTGGACCTTCCAGAACCGGAACCGAACCGGGAATCCCACTGAGACCGGGATATCCCACTGGCACCGGGACCCTGCAGAACCGGAACCGGGACTGGGAAATTTTCTGGAACCAAGACCGAGAATTCCTTTGGAACCGGGACCGGGATATCCCACCGGGACCTGGACCCTGCAGAAACGGAACCAGATCCGGGAATTCCACCGAAACCGGGATATCCCACCGGGACCGGGACCGGGAGCCTCCAAAACCGGGACAGAGAGCAGGAATTCGTCTGGAAATGGAACTGGGAATTCCCCTGGAACCGAGACCTGGATCGGAACTGAGACCTGGATCGGAACCGGGCTATCCCACCGGGACCGGGACCTTCCAGAACCGGAACCGGGACTGGGAATTCCACCGAGACCGGGACCTGGACCGGGATATCCCACCGGGATCCTCTAAAACCGGGAGGTGCTCAGAACCGGAACCGGGAACTCCCTCGGAACCGGACCTCTCCAAAACCGGGAGCCTTTCGGAACCGGGAGGGCTTGAGAACCCGGACCGGGACCGGGAGATCTCCCTGGAAGCGGGATCGGAACCTTCCAAAAGCGGGACCGGGACTGGGAATTCTTCTGGAACCGAGACCGGGAATTCCTTGGGAATCGGGACTGGGATCGGAACCGGAATATCCCAGCGGGACCCTCCGAAACCGGGAATTCGCTCGGAACCGGAACCGGGACCTGGATATCCCACTGGTACCAGGAGCCTGGAAAAACGGGACAGGGAGCGGAATTCCGCTGGAAACGGGACCGGAACCGGGTCTGGGAATTCGTTTGGAAACGGGACAGGGACCGGGAATTCCGCTGGAAACGGGACCGAGAGCCTCCAAATCCGGGAGCCATTTGGGACCGGGAGCTCTTCGGAACCGGGACAGGGACCGGGACAGGGAGCAGGATATCCCCCCGGGACTGGGATCCTCCAGAACCGGGAATTCTGCTGGAAACGAGACCGGAACTCTCCAAAACCGGGAGCCTGTCGGAACCGGGAATTTGTTTGGAAATGGAATCGGAACCGAGAGCTCTTCAGAACCGGGACAGAGACCGGGAATTCCGCTGGAAATGAGACCGGAACCCTCCAAAACCGGGAGCTTTTTGGGACCGGAACCGGGACTGGGATATCCCTCTGGAAACGGAATGGGAACCGGAACCTTCCAGAACCAGGATCGGGAATTCCTTCGGAACCAGAAACAGAACCGGAATCCTCCAAAAACGAAACCGGGAATCCTGCAGAACCGGTGGGAGAAGATCCGAAATCCTTCCGGTACCAGAACCCCCCAGAACCGAGAGCAGAACCCCTCCGGTGACCCCAAAATGACCCCAAAATTACCTTGGGGGTGACCCCAAAATAGCCCCAAAATGTCCCCAAAATAGCCCCAAAATGCCACCCGGTATGAGCCCAAAATGACCCCCAGGGTGTCCCAAAAATTACCCCAAAATGACCCCCGGGGTGACCCCAAAATGATCCCCAAAATGCCCCAAAATGTCCCCAAATCTTTTCCCGCGCAGTAAAGAATTTTGCAATTTTGCGGCTCTTTGGGATTTTTGCCTCAAAATCCCAAATTTGGGATTTTTTTGGGGGAAAAAAGGGTTGTCGGGGGGGGGTGGGTGGGTGAGAAAAATACGGGCATGGTTGTGGGTGGGTTTTGGGTGGATTTGGGGGGTTTGGGGTGGATTTTGGGGGAAAATTGGGGTGGAGATTGGGCTGAATTTGGGGTCAAATCGCGGTGAAATTGTGAGGAAATTGGGGCAAAACTGGGGGAAATTGGGGTCAAATTGAGGAGAAATTGGGAGGAAAATTGGGGTGAAATTGCAGAGAAATTGGGTTGAAATTGGGGCGAAATTACGGCGAAAATGGGGGAAAATTGTGAACAAATTTGGGTGAAACTGGGGTGAAATTGGGGCAAAACTGCGGGAAATTGGGGTGAAATTGAGGTGGAGCAAATTGTAGCCAAACTGGGGTGAGTTTGAGGTGAAATTACGGAGAATTTGCGCCGAAATTGACCCGAAATTTGGCCGAAATTGGGCAAAATTCCCTCTCCGACCCCCGGCTGGTCTCCCCCTCCCCTTTTTTCTCTCCTTTTCCTCCTCGCAGCCCCCGGGGGTTGAACTTCCTGGGTCAGCAGCGCTTCTTCCTCCTCCTCCTCCTCCTCCTCCTCCATTGTCCGAGCGGCAGCGCCGGGAGAAGAGCCGGGGGGTCGCGAGACCCCAAAATTTTGGGGACAAACCGTTTTTGGGACAATCCTGGGGAGCGCGGAAACACAGAAATTCGGGGTTGGGGTCGGGAGGAGGGGGAGGAAGGGATTTTGGGATAATCCTGAGGGTCGCAGGACCCCCCAAAAATTCGGGGGGAAAAGGTTTTTGGGGGAGATTTGGGGGTCGCGGGAGCCCGAAAATTTGGGGGGAAATTGGGGAGAAATTGGGATGAAAGTGGGGGGTCGGGAATTGTTTTTGGGGTGAAATTAGGGTGAAATTTGGGTCAAATTGGGGGGAAATTGCGGAGAAATTGGGGGGAAATTGAGGTAAAATTGGGGAGGAATTGGGGTGAGATTAGAGGAAATTGGGGAGAAATTGAGGGGAAATTTGGGTCAAATTGCGGAGAAATTGGGACAAAATTGAGGAGAAATTGGAGCAAAATTGGGGGAAATTGGAGCGAAACTGTGGCCAAGTTGGGGTCAAATTGAGGAGAAATTGGGGTGAAATTGGAGAAAATTGGGGTGAAATTAGGGCAAAATTGGGGTGAAATTAGGGCAAAAGTGGGGGAAGTTGGGGGGAAATTGGGGGGAAATTGAGGCAAAATTTGGGGTGAAATTCGGGGGAAATTGAGGAGAAATTGGGGGAAAATTGAGGCAAAATTTGGGGTGAAATTGGGGGGTCGGGAACCGATTTTGGGGGAGATTCGGGGATCTCAAAACCCCAAAATTTCAGACGCAGCCCCTTCCCGTGGTCTCCATGTCACCCAAGCGCTGCCGGGCAGTGACCCCCCAAGGGGTCAGCGGTCACTCCGAGGGACCCCCGGAGCCCCCCGGACACCCGGAAGTGGTCAGAGGTCGCGGGGGGAGGAAGAGGAAGGAGACGAAGGCGGTGCGGGGGGGGAGGGGCGGCCGAGCACCCCAATATCTGCGTGGAGTGCGGGAAGAGCTTCGTCCACCAGGGGGCGCTGGAGGAGCACCGGAAGGGTCATCGGGGTGGTCAGTTGGACAGCGGTGGTCAGTTGGACGGTGGTGGTCAGCGGGGTGGCGTGGCGTGGCGGGAGGGTGGTGGTGGTCAGTGGGACTGTGGTGGCCAGAGGGATCGCGGCGGCGGTCAGTTGGACCACGGTGGTCAACAAGACTGTGACGGCGGTCAGCAGAATCGCGGTGGTCATCGGGGTCAGGGTGGCGGTCAACGGGATCATCGTGGCGGTCAGAGGAATCGCGGTCAGCGGAATCATCACGGTGGTCAGCGGAGTCACGGTGGTCAGCGGGACTGCGGTGGTCAGCGGGACTGCGGTGGTCAGCGGGATCGTCGCGACGGTCAGCGGAATCGTGGTGGACAACGAAATCGTGGTGGTCAAAGGGATTGTGGTGGTGGTCGGTTGGACCGTGGTGGTCAGCAGGGTCATGGCAGTGGTCAGTGGGATTGTGGTGATGGTCAAGGCAACGCTGGCGATGGCCAAAGGGTCAGCGATGGCCAAAGGGTCAGCGATGGCCAAAGGGTCAGCGATGGCCAGAGAGGCAATGGTGGCCAAAGACTCAACGCTGCTGATGACCAAAGGGTCAACCACGCCGATGACCACCAGGACTGCACCGATGACCACCGGGACCCCCGGACCACAGGGATGGCCACCCCGCTGACCACCGCCCCTTCACCTGCCAGGACTGCGGCCAAACCTTCCTCCAGAGCTCCCACCTGGTCACTCACCGCCGTTCCCACGCCGCTCCGGCCCTCGGCTGCCGCGACTGCGGCCGCTCGCTGACCACACCCACCCCGCCCTCCCGCCGACCCCAAAAATGCGTGGACTGCGGGAAAACCCTGACCACCACCGCCGCCCCGCTGACCAAACCCAAACCCACCCCGAAACGCCGCCGCGGCGCGGCCAGAGCGGCCGCGCGGTCACCAAGATGACCCTCGGCGTCCCCAACACCTGCGGCGAGTGCTGGCAGAGCTTCGGCCAATCCTCCGACCTGGTCAAGCACCTCCGGATCCACACGGGGGAGAAACCCTACAGCTGTGGGGTTTGCGGGAAAAAATTCAACGTGAGCTCCAACCTGATCCGGCACCGCCGGATCCACACCGGCGAGAAACCCTACGGCTGCGGCGACTGCGGGAAAAAGTTCACGGACAAGTCCACGCTGACCCAACACCGCCGGACGCACACCGGCGAGAAACCCTACAGCTGCGGGGTGTGCGGGAAGAGCTTCAGCAGGAGCTCGCACCACAAGCGGCACCTCAGGACTCATTCCGGGGGGATTTCGGGGAATTCGGCCACTTTGGCCACTGCTGGAGTCAGTGGTGGTTCTGGGGTCACTGCTGGGGTCACCCCTGGGGTCACCCCTGGGGTCACTTCTGGGGTCGCCGCGGCGTTGCTGCCGCTCTGGGCTTATCCTAGTCAGCCTTGCTGAGGGTTATTTGGGGTGGATTTGGGGTGGGTTTGGGTCTCGTGGAACGGTGGAAAAATTTGGAATAATAATTATAGGTGGTTTTTTTTTCATTGATGGCGTCGTGGTGTTGATTTCGGTGAGGTTTGGGGTATTTCTCCCATTTTTTGTGGGTTTTTCGTACATTTTTCCCAATTTTTAAGTGGTTTTTTAAATCCATTTTCCCCAATTTTTAAGTGTTTTTTTCATCCATTTTCCCCAGTGTTTAAGCGTTTTTTAATGCGTTTTTCCCAATTTTCAAACATTTTTTCCCCAATTTTCAAGGTTTTATTCCCCGGTTTTTAAGGGTTTTCCCCCCAGTTTTCAAGGGTTTTCTTCCCCGATTTTTAAGGGGTTTTTTGGCCATTTTCTCCAATTTTTAGGAGTTTTTTCTCCAATTTTCAGGAGTTTTTCCCCCAATTTTCAAGGGTTTTTTCCCCAATTTTCAAGGATTTTTTCCGCAATGTTCAAGGTTTTATTCCCCAGTTTTCAAGGGTTTTGCCCCAATTTTTAAGGGTATTTTCATCCATTTTCCCCAATTTTTAAGAGTTTTTTTCCCCAATTTTTAAGGCTTTTTCCCCAGTTTTAAATGATTTTTTTCATGCATTTTTCCCCATTTTTTACGTGCTTTTCCCCAATTTTCAAGGCTTTTTTCATCCATCCTCATTGAGAGTTTTGGGTCACCGATGAAAAAAATTCAAAATAATAATTCCGCGTTTGAAAAATCCTTTTATTTGAAATAGTGACAATGGAGAAAGTGGAATTTCCACCCCAAAAGGGGAATTTTCCATCCTCCCTAGGTGAGGCACCCGCCCAGGTGAGGCACCCACCTGGGGCTCACGGGGACAGGGTGAGGTGACAACCCCTGCCCAGGCACAGCAGTGGCATCACCTCCTCCCCTCCGAAGGACATCAGCTTTTTTAAGGGCTTTTTCCCCAATTTTCAAGGGTTTTTTCCCCAATTTTCAATGGTTTTTTCCCAATTTTTAAGGCTTTTCCCCCAGTTTTTAATGATTTTTTTCATCCATTTTTCCCATTTTTCAAGGTTTTTTTCCCCAATTTTCAATTTTTTTTTTGCCCATTTTCAAGGGTTTTCCCACAATTTTCAAGTGGTTTTTTCCCAATTTTCACGGGTTTTCCCCCAATTTTCAAGGATTTTTCCCCAGCTTTTCATGCATTTTTTCCATCCATTTTCCCCATTTTTTAACGGGTTTTTCCCCCAATTTTAAAGGATTTTTCCATCCATCCTTCATTGAGAGTGTCACACAAACTGACCAAAAAAATCTGAAATAATAATTTCGTGTTTGAAAATCGTTTTATTTGAAATAATAACGATGGAGAAAGTGGAATTTCCACCCCAGAAGGGAATTTTCCATCTTCCCCAGGTGAGGCCCCCAGGTGAGGCCCCCAGGTGAGGCACCCACCTGGGGCTCACGGGGACAGGGTGAGGTGACAACCCCTGCCCAGGCACAGCAGTGGCATCACCTCCTCCCCTCCGAAGGACACCGTGGGGAACGAGAACATCGGGATTTCCCTCTGGGGATCCCAAAAGGCCACCCTGCCCGCCCCGTAATCCAGGTAGACCCCGATCACCTGTGGGGTCTGGGGCAGCGGGATCGGCGTGGAGGGCGAGGTGAGCGCCTGGCACTGAGCCCCGCACTGCCCGACTGCCCAAATGCCCGCGGCGGGCTGGACGGCGACTCGGCCTTTCCGGCCGACGGACGCTCTGGCCACGCCGATGGCCCAGGCGGCGCCGCTGACCACCTGGGGGGTTTGGGGTGATGGTGGGAGAGATGTGATCCCAAAAATGGGGTAAAGGTAATCCTAAATGGGGTAAAGGTAATCCCAAAAATGGGGTAAAGGTAATCCCAAAAATGGGGTAAAGGTAATCCTAAATGGGGTAAAGGTAATCCCAAATGGGATAAAGGTAATCCTAAAAATGGGATAAAGGTAATCCTAAATGGGGTAAAACTAATCCTAAAATGGGGTAAAGCTAATCCTAAAATGGGGTAAAGGTAATCCTAAAAATGGGGTAAAGCTAATCCTAAAATGGGGTAAAAGTAATCCTAAAAATGGGGTAAAGGTAATCCTAAAAATGGGATAAAGCCAATCCCAAAAATGGGGTAAAGGTAATCCTAAATGGGATAAAGCCAATCCTAAATGGGGTAAAGCCAATCCTAAAATGGGATAATCCCAAAGATGAGACAAACCCATCCCCAAAATGGGACAAACCCATCCCCAAAATGGAATCAAACCAATCCCAAAAATGGGATAAAGCTAATCCTAAAAATGGGATAAAGCAAATCCTAAAACGGGATAAAACTAAGCCCAAAATGGGATAAACCCAACCCCAAAAATGGGATAAAGGTAATCCTAAAAATGGGATAAAGGTAATCCTAAAAATGGGATAAAGCCAATCCCAAAATGGGATAAACCTAACCCCAAAATGGGATAAATCCAACCCCAAAATGGGATAAAGCCAATCCCAAAATGGGTAAACCCAACCCAAAATGGGACAAACTCAACCCCAAATATGGGACAAACCCCAAAATGGGATAAAACCAACCCCAAAGTGGGACAAACCCAACCCAACCCCAAAATGGGATAAACCCAACCCAAAACTGGGATAAACCCAACCTGAAATGGGATAAACCCCAATCCCAAAAATGGGAGAAAGCCAATCCCAAAATGGGACAAACCCAATCCAAAATGGGATAAACCCATCCCAACCCCAAAATGGGACAAACCCCAATCCCAAAAATGGGACAAACCCCAATCCCAAAAATGGGAGAAAGCCAATCCTGAAATGGGACAAACCCAACCCAACCCCAAAATGGGACAAACCCAACCCCAAAGTGGATCAAACCCAACCCCAAATATGATGGGATAAACCCCAAAATGGGACAAACCCAACCCCAAAATGAGATAAACCCAACCCAACCCCAAAGAGAAAAGGAAAGCAAAGCAAAGAAAAGGAAAACACCAGCAAAGTAAAACACGTAACCCCACAAACCAAGTTCTTCCAAAATTCACAACACTACAAAAACCGGTTTTTTCTGCCCAATAAATGGGATTTTGCCCCAACCCCAAATGGCTGAGACCCCAAAGGGACCCCCGACTGACCTGCACCTCCCAGTAGTGCCGGCCGGAGGTGAAGCCGCGCCGGCCCAGGACGCAGCGCGACGCGTCGAAGCGCTTGGGGTGGTCGGGGACGGCGCGGCGAGCGTCCACCCACCGGACACTCCTGCCATCCGCGGACAGCGCGAGCCGCGGGTGGGCAGTGTCCGGGTCCAGCGTCAGGCTCGCTGCGGGGAACGGCTGGGGTCAGGTGTGGGGTCACTGCTCGGGACGTTTGGGGTTGGGGTTGTCCCGTTTGGGGTTGGGGTTGTCCCGTTTTGGGGTTGGGTTTGTACCATTTTGGGGTTTGTCCCGTTTTGGGTTGGGGTTTGTCCCGTTTTGGGGTTTGTACCATTTTGGGGTTTATCCCATTTTGGGGTTGAGTTTGTCCCATTTTGGGGTTTGTCCCATTTTGGGGTTTATCCCATCTTATAGGTTTATCCCACTTTGGGGTTGGGTTTGTCCCATTTTGGGTTGGTTTGTCCCATTTTGGGGTTGGGTTTATCCCACTTTGGGGTTGGTTTATCCCATTTTGGGGTTGGGTTTGTCCCATTTTGGGGTTGGTTTGTCCCATTTTGGGGTTTATCCCATCTTATAGGTTTATCCCATTTTGGGGTTGGTTTGTCCCATTTTGGGGTTTATCCCATCTTATAGGTTTATCCCACTTTGGGGTTGGGTTTGTCCCATTTTGGGTTGGTTTGTCCCATTTTGGGGTTTATCCCATCTTATAGGTTTGTCCCATTTTGGGGTTGGTTTGCCCCGTTTTGGGGTTGGGTTGGGTTTGTCCCACTTTGGGGTTGGTTTATCCCATTTTGGGGTTGGTTTACCTTTTGGGGTTGGTTTTCCATTTTGGGGTTTGTCCTGTTTTGGGTTTATCCCATTTTGGGTTTGGGTTGGTTTATCCCATTTTGGGGTTGGGTTTGTTCCATTTTGGGGTTGGTTTGTCCCATTTTGGGGTTTATCCCATTTTGGGGTTGGGTTTGTCCCATTTTGGGGTTGGTTTGTCCCATTTTGGGGTTTATCCCATTTTGGGGTTGGGTTTGTCCCATTTTGGGGTTGGTTTGTCCCATTTTGGGGTTTATCCCATTTTGGGGTTGGGTTTGTCCCATTTTGGGGTTGGGTTTGTCCCATTTTGGGGTTTATCCCATCTTTGGGGTTGGGTTTGTCCCATTTTGGGTTGGTTTGTTCCATTTTGGGTTTGTCCCATCTTTGGGGTTGGTTTGTCCCATTTTGGGGTTGGGTTGGGTTTATCCCACTTTGGGGTTGGGTTTGTTCCATTTTGGGTTTGTCCCATTTTGGGGTTTATCCCATCATCTTTGGGGTTGGGTTTGTCCCATTTTGGGGTTCATCCCATCTTATAGGTTTGTCCCATTTTGGGGTTGGTTTGCCCCTTTTGGGGTTTGTCCCATTTTGGGTTGGGTTTGTCCAATTTGGGATTGGGTTTGTCCCATTTTGGGGTTTGTCCCATTTTGGGGTTGGGTTTATCTCATTTTGGGGTTGGGTTTGTCCCATTTTGGGGTTTATCCCATCATCTTTGGGGTTGGGTTTGTCCTGTTTTGCGGTTTATCTCATTTTGGGGTTGGGTTTGTCCCATTTTGGGTTGGGTTTATCCCATTTTGGGGTTTATCCCATCTTTGAGGTTGGTTTATCCCATTTTGGGGTTTGTCCCATCTTTGAGGTTTGTCCCATTTTGGGGTTTATCCCATCTTTGGGGTTTGTCCAATTTGGGATTAGGTTTATCCCATTTTGGGGTTGGATTTCTCCCATTTTGGGGTTTTTCTTTATCCCACCATCTTCCCCAAGCTGGGATGCTGCAGGGATTTTTTTGATGTCCCTGACTGAGATTGGGAAAGTGGAAAAACCAGCAAATAAAATTTATCTCAGACCAAAAATTTGGGACCAAAAAATTTTGAACCAAAAATTTCAGACCAAAAATTTTGGAGCCAAAAATTTGGGACCAAAAATTTGGGACCAAAAATTTCAGACCAAAAAATTTGGGACCAAAAATTTTGGACCAAAAATTTCCGACCAAAAAATTTGAAACCAAAAATTTCAGACCAAAAATTTTGGACCAAAAAATTTGGGACCAAAAATTTTGGGACCAAAAAATTTTGAACCAAAAATTTGGGACCAAAAATTTAGGACCAAAAATTTTGGACCAAAAATTTTCGGACCAAAAATTTGGACCAAAAATTTTCGGACCAAAAAATTTTGGGGCAAAAAGGAGGAATATGCTGATTTTCCCTGCTGCCCCATGCCTTTCCTCAATTAACTCCCCACGTGGAAATATTTGGGATTTTCCCCAATTTTCGGTGATTTCTGGAGTTGAAGTCCATACCTTGGAACTTCTCCAGCATCTCCTTGAAGGTGACATTTTTTGGGGACAACCCCGTGGCTTCTGCTGCCACCTCCACCTCTGGGGAATTTTGCTTCTCCAGCCTGGAAAAAACAAAAATATTTTCTTCTGGAAAAATTATTCTCCTTTCATTTCTTCGGGAAAGAAGAAGAAATATGGAATGGTGGGACTGGAGTGGATTGAAAAGTCGATTTCGACCCAAAACATCCCAAATTTCCACAGATTTGTAATTTATTCCTCCTGGGGTTTGGTGTCTGCAGGAATTTTTTGGGATCTGCAGGAATTTTTGGGGATCTGCAGGAATTCTTTGGGATCTGCAGGAATTCTTTGGGATCTACAGGAATTTTTTGGGATCTGCAGGAATTTTTTTGTGTCTACAGGAATTATTTTGTGTCTACAGGAATTATTTTGGGATCTGCAGGAATTTTTGGGATCAGCAGGAATTTTTCAGGATTGCAGGAATTTTCTGGTATCTGCAGGAATTTTTTGGGATCTGCAGGAATTTTCAGGATCTGCAGGAATTTTTTGGGAACTACAGGAATTTTTTGGGATCTGCAGGAATTTTTTGGTGTCTACAGGAATTTTTTGGGATCTGCAGGAATTTTTTGGGATCTGCAGGAATTTTTTGGGATTGCAGGAATTTTTTTAGATCTACAGGAATTTTTCAGGATCTGCAGGAATTTTTTGGGATCTGCAGGAATTTTTCAGGATCTGCAGGAATTTTTTGGGATCTGCAGGAATTTTTTGGGAACTACAGGAATTTTTTGGGAACTACAGGAATTTTTTCGGGATCTACAGGAATTTTTCAGGATCTGCAGGAATTTTTTGGGAACTACAGGAATTTTTTGGGATCTACAGGAATTTTTTGGGATCTACAGGAATTTTTTGGGAACTACAGGAATTTTTGGGATCTGCAGGAATTTTTTGGGATCTGCAGGAATTTTTCAGGATCTGCAGGAATTTTTTTTAGATCTACAGGAATTTTTTGGGATCTGCAGGAATCTTTTGGGATCTTCAGGAATTTTTTGGGATCTACAGGAATTTTTTCAGGATCTGCAGGAATTTTTTGGGATCTGCAGGAATTTTTTTAGATCTACAGGAATTTTTTCAGGATCTGCAGGAATTTTTGGGATCTGCAGGAATTTTTTGGGATCTGCAGGAATTTTTTTAGATCTACAGGAATTTTTTCAGGATCTGCAGGAATTTTTCAGGATCTGCAGGAATTTTTTGGGATCTACAGGAATTTTTTCAGGATCTACAGGAATTCTTTGGGATCTGCAGGAATTTTTCAGGATCTGCAGGAATTTTTTTTAGATCTACAGGAATCTTTTGGGATCTTCAGGAATTTTTTGGGATCTGCAGGAATTTTTTTTAGATCTACAGGAATTTTTTGGGATCTGCAGGAATTTTTTTTAGATCTACAGGAATTTTTTGGGATCTGCAGGAATTTTTTGGGATCTGCAGGAATTTTTCAGGATCTGCAGGAATTTTTTTTAGATCTACAGGAATCTTTTGGGATCTTCAGGAATTTTTTGGGATCTACAGGAATTTTTTCAGGATCTGCAGGAATTTTTTGGGATCTGCAGGAATTTTTTTAGATCTACAGGAATTTTTTCAGGATCTGCAGGAATTTTTCAGGATCTGCAGGAATTTTTTGGGATCTACAGGAATTTTTTCAGGATCTACAGGAATTCTTTGGGGTCTGCAGGAATTTTTTGCTGTCTACAGGAATTTTTTGGGATCTGCAGGAATTTTTTGGGATCTACAGGAATTTTTTGGTGTCTGCAGGAATTTTTTTAGATCTACAGGAATTTTTTCAGGATCTGCAGGAATTTTTTGGGATCTGCAGGAATTTTTGGGATCTGCAGGAATCTTTTGGGATCTTCAGGAATTTTTTGGGATCTGCAGGAATTTTTTTGGGTCTACAGGAATTATTTTGGGATCTACAGGAATTTTTTGGGATCTGCAGGAATTTTTCAGGATCTGCAGGAATTTTTCAGGATCTGCAGGAATTTTTTCAGGATCTGCAGGAATTTTTTGGGATCTGCTCCCCATCAAGAAGAATATTTCCTGATGCAAACACAGCGGAGGAATCCCTGGATGGTGAAGATTTTCCACCAGCGAAAATCAAGTAATAAATAATTATTTGAATTATTTATTATTTGAACTTGAATTATTTTTGAATAAAAATCCTTTCCTTGACAAATTTCCCCCAAAATCCAACCCAAAGGGAACACGAGCAGCTCTGTTAAAAGGTGGAGGATTCCCTCAAAATTGAACATTTTTGGATGTTAAAAATTGGAGGATTCCCTCAGAATTGAACATTTTTGGATGTTAAAAATTGGAGGATTCCCTCAGAATTTAACATTTTTGGATGTTAAAAATTGGAGGATTCCCTCAGAATTGAACATTTTTGGATGTTAAAAATTGGAGGATTCCCTTAAAATTTAACATTTTTGGATGTTGAAAATTGGAGAATTCCCTCAGAATTTAACATTTTTGGATGTTAAAAATTGGAGAATTCACTCAGAATTTAACATTTTTGGATGTTTAAAATTGGAGGATTCCCTTAAAATTTAACATTTTTGGATGTTAAAAGGTTGAGAATTCCCTTAGAATTTAACATTTTTGGATGTTCAAGGGTGGAGGATTCAATTTAACATTTTTGGATGTTTAAAATTGGAGGATTCCCCTAGAATTTAACATTTTTAGATGTTAAAAGGTGGAGAATTCCCTCAGAATTTAACATTTTTAGATTTTTAAAGGTTGGAAGATTCCCTCAGAATTGAACATTTTTGGATGTTATAAAGTGGAGGAGTCAATTTACCATTTTTGGATGTTAAAAATTGGAGAATTCCCTCAGAATTGAACATTTTTGGATGTTATAAAGTGGAGGAGTCAATTTACCATTTTTGGATGTTAAAAATTGGAGAATTCCCTCAGAATTGAACATTTTTAGATTTTTAAAGGTTGGAAGATTCCCTCAGAATTTAACATTTTTGGATGTTAAACCTGGAGAATTCCCTCAGAATTGAACATTTTTGGATGTTAAAAATTGGAGAATTCCCTTAGAATTTAACATTTTTGGATGCTAAAAATGGGAGAATTCCCTTAGAATTGAACATTTTTAGATTTTTAAAGGTTGGAAGATTCCCTCAGAATTTAACATTTTTGGATGATAAAAATTGGAGAATTCCCTCAGAATTGAACATTTTTGGCACAAACCTGCTCGGGGTGTCTCTGCTGTCCTGCAGGAGAGAGAGAGAGAAACATAAATTACCCCAAATGACCCAAAATGACCCCAAATGACCCAAAATGACCCCAAATGACCCAAAATAATGAGAGATTTGGGATCTGAGAGAATTCAGACGACCTTAATGAGCATCATCCTCATTATCAGCATCATCCTCCCTCCCTAATTAGTGCTGCTGATGAGTGGCTCTGCTTAATTGAATATATGAATATTTGGATTTTTGGGTATTTGAATATTTAGACATTTGAATATTTGGACATTTGGATGTTTGGATTTTTGGATATTTGAATATTTTGGCATTTGAATGTTTGGATTTTTGAATATTTCAACATTTGAATATTTAGACATTTGAATGTTTGGATATTTGAATATTTAGATATTTGAATATTTAGACAATTGAATGTTTGGATATTTGAATATTTAGGTATTTGAATATTTAGACAATTGGATGTTTGTATATTTGAATATTTGAATTTTCAATATTTAGACATTTGGATGTTTGGATTTTTGGATATTTGAATATTTGGATATTTGAATATTTGAAATATTTGAATATTTAGACATTTGGATGTATAGATTTTATGATATTTGAATATTTAGATATTTGGGTGTTTGGGTGTTTTGATATTTGAATATTTAGACATTTGAACGTTTGGATGTTTTGATATTTGAATATTTAGATATTTGGATGTTTGGATTTTTGGATATTTGAATATTTCAACATTTGAATATTTAGACATTTGAATGTTTGGATTTTTCTATTTGAATATTTAGACATTTGAATTTTTGGATTTTTTCTATTTGAATATTTAGACATTTGAATTTTTGGATTTTTTGCTATTTGAATATGTAGATATTTGGATGTTTGGATTTTTGGATATTTGAATATTTAGATATTTGAATGTTTGGATGTTTTGATATTTGAATATTTAGACATTTGGATGTTTGGATTTTTGGATATTTGGATGTTTGGAATTTTGGATATTTGAATATTTAGATATTTGAATGTTTAGAAAATTGAATGTTTGGATTTTTTGGATATTTGAATATTGATTCTATTTAGGATCCATTTGGCTCCTGAAGGTTTTTCCTGAGGTTTTCCAGGATTTTGGGATCTCACCTGCAGGATTTGGGATTCCTACCCAAACTACAATCCTGGGATTCTCTTTAGGATTCTCTTTAGGATTCTCTTTAGGATCCATTTGGCTCCTGAAGGTTTTCCTGAGTTTTTCCCAGGATTTTGGGGTCTCACCTGCAGGATTTGGAATTCCTACCCAAACTACAATCCTGGAATTCTCTTTAGGATTCATTTAGCTCCTGAAGGTTTTTCCTGAGGTTTTCCCGGATTTTGGGGTCTCACCTGCAGGATTTCCCAGGGAGGAATGATCCACAACATCCCGTTTTTTATGGAGAATTTGGGATTCCTACCCAAACCAAAATCCTGGAATTCTCTTTAGGATTCTCTTTAGGATTCTCTTTAGGATTCATTTAGGATCCCGAAGGTTTTTCCTGAGTTTTTCCAGGATTTTGGGGTCTCACCTGCAGGATTTGGAATTCCTACCCAAACCAAAATCCTGGAATTCTCTTTAGGATTCTCTTTAGGATTCTCTTTAGCATTCTCTTTAGGATTCTCTTTAGGATTCTCTTTAGGATTCATTTAGGATCCTGAAGGTTTTTCCTGAGTTTTTCCCAGGATTTTGGGGTCTCACCTGCAGGATTTGGGATTCCTACCCCAACTACAATCCTGGAATTCTCTTTAGGATTCATTTAGCTCCTGAAGGTTTTCCTGACTTTTTTCCCAGATTTTGGGGTCTCACCTGCAGGATTTGGGATTCCCACCCAAACCACCATCCTGGAATTCTCTTTAGGATTCTATTTAGGATCCTGAAGGTTTTTCCTGAGTTTTTTCCCGGATTTTGGGGTCTCACCTGCAGGATTTCCCAGGGAGCCTGCTGGCATTTCTCCTCCACCTCCCGGATTTTCTGTCCCACGGAGGAGATCTGCTGGCAGATCCTGCTGATGTTCTCCTCCTGCCTCCGCAGGATTTGCTGCTCCAGCTTTTCCAGTCGCTCCAGGAGGAGATTTTCCTGCTTTTCCAGGAGCTGCTGGAGCTCCTGGAG
This sequence comes from Entomyzon cyanotis, assembly GCA_024500445.1. Taxonomy (NCBI): domain Eukaryota; kingdom Metazoa; phylum Chordata; class Aves; order Passeriformes; family Meliphagidae; genus Entomyzon; species Entomyzon cyanotis. The sequence continues at coordinate 391,872 of JAKEPQ010000097.1, read as the reverse complement.
TTGGGAGAGAACCTTCTGCCGCTCCTCGCCCAGCTTCTGCTGCAAGGGGAATGGAAACGTGGGGATGGGGAGGGAAATTGGATTTATCGCCGCCAGAAAGTCCTTGCGAGGCTTGGGGGGAGTTGAGGAAAAAATTGGGAATTGAGGAAAAAAAATTTGGAAAAATTAAGGATTAGGAAAAAAGAAAATTTTGGAAAAATTAGGGATTAGGAAAAAAAATTTTTGGAAAAATTAGGGATTAGGAAAAAAGAAAATTTAGGAAAAATTAGGGATTAAGAAAAAAAAATTTTTTTTAAAATTAGGGATTAGGAAAAAGAAAATGTTGGAAAAATTAGGGATTAAGAAAAAAAATTTTTGGAAAAATTAAGGATTAGGAAAAAGAAATTTTGGGGTTATTTGGAGGTGAGGGTTGTTGATTTATCGCTGCCAGAAAGTCCTTGCAAGGCTTGGGTGGAGTTGAGGAAAAAATTGGGAATGGAGAAAAAAATTTTGGAAAAATTAGGGATTAGGAAAAAAAAATTTTTGGAAAAATTAGGGATTAGGAAAAAAAAATTTTTGGAAAAATTAGGGATTAAGAAAAACATTTTTTTTAAAAAATTAGGGATTAGGAAAAAAATTTTTGGAAAAATTAAGGATTAGGAAAAAAGAAAATTTTGGAAAAATTAGGGATTAAGAAAAAAAATTTTGGAAAAATTAGGGATTAGGAAAAAGACAATTTTGGGGTTATTTGGAGGTGAGGGTTGCTGGGAAAGGGTTTTCCCACGGTCTGGGAAGTTTTTAGCTGAAATGTTTCAGATGAGGGAAGACGAAAAATAAACCATGAATTATATGGAAATATAGCAAAATAAACCATGAATTATACCAAAATAAACCAAAATAAACCCATAAATTATACTGAAATAATCCCATAGATTTTACCAAAATATACCAAAATAAACCCATGAATTTATACCAAAATATACCCAAAATAAACCCATAAATTATACTAAAATAAACCCATAAATTATACCAAAATATACCAAAATAAACCATGAATTTATACCAAAATATACCTAAATAAACCATGAATTTATACCAAAATATACCAGCCATGAATTTTACCAAAATATACCAAAATAAACCCATAAATTATACCAAAATATACCAAAATAAACCCATAAAATTATACCAACATAAACCATGAATTATACCAAAATATACCAAAATAAACCCATTATTTATACCAAAATATACCAAAACAAACCCATAAAATATACCAAAATAAACCCATGAATTATACCCAAAATATACCAAAATAAATCCATTAATTATACCCAAATATACCAAAATAAACCCATAAATTATACCAAAATATACCAAAATAAACCCATAAAATATACCAAAATGTACCAAAATATACCCATAAATTATACCAAAATACACCAAAACAAACCAAAATAAATCCTAGATTATTCAATGATAAAGATCAAAGAAAGGGAAAACGAGGGAGGAATTTATAGGGAGGAAAAAAACCCCAAAAACCTGGCGAAATCCAGGTTTAGCTTGGAAAATTCCTGCGAAAAAAGCGAATTTTTTCCCACTTGTGCCGAAGAGTCGCTCACCAGCAAATCCAGGCTTTTCCCTTCCTCGGCTGCTTTCAGCTCCAGCAGCTTCTCTCGCCTCTCCTTCAGGATCTGAGCTTGAGCTTGGAATTCCTCCTGCGAGGAGGAAAAATGTATTTTTGGGGTTTTTTTGCCTCCGTCTGGAGCTCTGGGGTGGAGAGGAGGAGTGTGAGCCAAATGGGATGAGGAGAAGGTGAGGAAATCCAGATGTTTGGGAGGATTGTGACCCAAAAGGGATGAGGAGAAGGTGAGGAAGTCCAGATGTTTGGGAGGACTGTGACCCAAAAGGGATGAGGAGAACAGCTGGAAATCCAGATGTTTGTGGGATTGTGACCCAAAAGGGATGAGGAGAAGGTGAGGAAATCCAGATGTTTGGGAGGATTGTGATCCAAAGGGGATGAGGAGAACAGCTGGAAATCCAGATGTTTGTGGGATTGTGACCCAAAAGGGATGAGGAGAAGGTGAGGAAATCCAGATGTTTGTGAGGATTGTGATCCAAAAGGGATGAGAAGGTGAGGAAATCCAGATGTTTGTGAGGAGGATTGTGATCCAAAAGGGATGAGGAGAAAGTGAGGAAATCCAGATGTTTGTGAGGATTGTGACCCAAAAGGGATGAGGAGAAGGTGAGGAAATCCAGATGTTTGTGAGGAAAATAATTCTCACCTGGCTTCCTCCTCCTCCTCATCCTCCTCATCCTCCTCCTCCTTCATTTTCATCTTCATCCTCATCCCGCTCTCCTCCTCTTCTCCAGCTTCATCTCATCCCCATCCCTCTCTCCTCCTCCTCCTCCTCCTCCTCCTCCTTCTCCCACCTTCCTCATCCTCCTCAGGGATGAGGGAAGGACACCCACCTTGTGCTCCTCCTCCTCCTCCTCCTCCTCCTCCTCATCCCCAGGGACACTCAGAGACACCCAGGGATGAAGGAAGGACACCCACCTTGTGTTCCTCCTCCTCCTCATCCTCCTCATCCTCTTCCTCCTTCTCCCACCTTCCTCCTCCTCAGGGACACTCGGGGATGAAGGAGGGACACCCACCTTGTGCTCCTCTGCCTCCTCCTCCTCCTCCTCCTCCTTCTCCCACCTTCCTCCTCCTCCTCAGGGATGAAGGAGGGACACCCACCTTGTGCTCCTCCGCCTTCTCCTCCTCCTCATCCTCCTCCACCTCTTCATCTTCATCCTCCTCCTCCTCCACCTCCTCCTCCTCATCATCTACCTCATCCTCCTCCTCCTCAGGGACACCCAGGGATGAAGAAAGGACACCCACCTTGCGCTCCTCCTCCTCCTCCTCCTCCTCCTCCTCCTCCTCCTCCTCCTCCCCCAGGGATGAAGGCAGGACACCCACCCTGCGCTCCTCCGCCGCCTCCTCGATGGGGACAGCGCTGTGCCCGCGGTGCTCCGGGGACTGGCGACACGCGCGACACAGGGCCACCTTCTCCTCCTCGCAGAAGAGCTTCAGCGGCTGGCCGTGCCGCGGGCAGAGCCTGTCCCCTGTCCCCGCTGTCCCCCGCAGGCTGAGCCGCCGCGCCACGCGGATGATCTCGGCCAGCTCGCGGTTGGGCCGCAGGCTGCGCTCCGGGGCGGTTTGGTGACATTGGGGACAGCAGAAGGACATTTGGGAGTCGTGCCAGCGGCGCTCGATGCAGGCGCGGCAGAAGTGGTGGCCGCAGGGGATGGACACCGGGTCGCGGAAGAGGTGACCGCAGAGGGGACAGGAGGCTTCGGAGCGGAGCGTGGGCTCGGCCATGGGGACAGCGAGGGGACAGCGAGGGGACAGGGACAGGGAGGGGACAGGGAGGGACAGGGATGGGGAGGAGACAGGGACAGGGATGGGGACAGGGACAGCGAGGGGACAGCGAGGGGACAGGGACAGGGAGGGGACAGGGACAGGGACAGGGATGGGGAGGGGACAGGGAGGGGACAGGGATGGGGAGGAGACAGGGACAGGGATGGGGACAGGGACAGCGAGGGGACAGCGAGGGGACAGGGACAGCGAGGGGACAGGGGCAGGGACAGGGATGGGGACAGGGAGGGGGACAGGGAGGGGACAGGGATGGAGATGGACAGGGACGGGGACAGGGATGGGGAGAGGGAGAGGGACAGGGAGAGGAATGGACAGGGACAGGGAGAGGGAGAGGACAGGGATGGGACAGGGAGAGGGACAGGGACAGGGAGGGGACAGCGACAGGGACAGGGAGGGGAGCAGGGAGAGGGAGAGGGAAAGGAGGGGAGAGGGAGAGGGACAGGGAGAGGGACAGGGAGGAGACAGGGAGAGGGAGGGGACAGGGACAGGGACGGGGACAGGGATGGACAGGGACAGGGATAGATAGGGACAGGGAGGGGACAGGGAGAGGGAGGAGACAGGGAGAGGGACAGGGACAGGGATGGATAGGGACAGCGACAGGGAGGGGCTAGCGACAGGGAGAGGGACAGGGACAGGGACAGGGACAGGGAGGGGACAGGGACAGGGGACAGGGAGGAGGATGGGGACAGGGACAGGAACAGGGTTGGGGACAGGGACAGAGACAGAGACAGCGACAGGGGCAGGGACAGCGACAGGGAGAGGGATGGGACAGGGATGGGACGGGGACAGGGAGGGGACAGTGAAGGGGACAGGGACAGCGATGGGGACAGGGAAGGGGACAGCGACAGCGACAGCGACAGAGAGGGGACAGGCACAGCGCCAGGCACAGCGCCAGGGAGGGGACAGCGCGGTTCCTCCCCCGGGCCGCCCGGCGCTGCTCCGCTTCCTGCCGGTGGCTCAGCCGCGGGGGAGGAGAAAGTGAGAAATGAGATCAGCCGAGAAATTGAGTTTATTTCCGTTTGGGTTTGGGTTTATTCGCCGAGAAATTGAATTTATTTATCGAGAAATTGAATTTATTCATCGAGAAATTGAATTTTTTCAACGAGAAATTGAATTTATTCATCGAGAAATTGAATTTTTTCATTGAGAAATTGAATTTATTCATCGAGAAATTGAATTTATTTGCGTATTTGGGTTGTTTGGCTCCGAGTTTGGCACCGGGTTTGATACCGGCTTTGATATCATGAATAAATCGAATTTATATGCGTATTTAATTGATTGATTATTTAATGCATTGTATTATGTTAATTATATTAATTATTTAATAATAATCCCGATTTTTTAGCATTCCTGAATTCCCGACTCCAACCTCCCCCAGCTGCCCATGAAGCTATAAATACTTTTATTTAGAAATATTTTATCCAGAAACACTTTTATTCAGAAATAAACGCTTTTATTCAGAAATAAACGCTTTTATTCAGAAACACTTTTTTATTCAGAAATAATTTATTCAGAAATACTTTTATTCAGAAATAAACACTTTTTTTATTCAGAAACAAACACTTTGATTCAGAAACACTTTTATTCAGATTTTATTCAGAAATACTTTTTTATTCAGAAACACTTTTATTCAGAAATATTTTATTCAGAAACACTTTTTTATTCAGAAATAAACACTTTTTAAATTCAGAAATAAACACTTTTATTCAGAAATAAACACTTTTATTCAGAAATACTTTTATTCAGAAATACTTTTATTCAGAAATACTTTTTTATTCAGAAATACTTTTTTATTCAGAAACACTTTTTCATTCAGAAACACTTTTATTCAGATTTTATTCAGAAACACTTTTATTCAGAAAACACTTTTATTCAGAAATAAACACTTTTATTCAGAAATAAACACTTTTTTAATTCAGAAATAAGCACTTTTATTCAGAAACATTTTTATTCAGAAACACTTTTATTCAGATTTTATTCAGAAACACTTTTTCATTCAGAAATAATCACTTTTATTCAGAAACTCTTCTCTAGCTCTTTTCACTTCTCCTTTCACGCAGGAACTCTCACAGCTCAGCGCCGAGCTGCTCACCGCAGAATTTCCTGTTTTTAATTCGCTTTTTTCTTCCAAGAAACTTTCATTTTTTTTCTTTTTTTTTCCTCCAAAAAATCTTCATTTTCTTTTTTTTTTCTCCCCAAAAAATTCTCATTTTCTTTCTCTTCCCTCCGACCACCAGCGTGGAAACTCCCGGAAAAAGCAGAAATTCCGTGAAAAAAAAAAAACCGTGGAAACTCCGGAATTTTTCACACACTCGTCGGTACAGAAATGATGATTTTTTTTCTTTTTTTTGGGGAGGAAATCAGCCGAAAACTCACCCGCCGTTAATTGCGTTTTTAATGTTCAGGTTCTTCCGGCGCTCGGAACACTCAGAGTGAAACCTGCGGGGAGGTTTGGTGCTCAAAAATACCTTTTTTTTGGGTTTTTTTGGGTTAATTTGGGGTTTAGGTTAATTTATCGGGGGTGAGACGTGCGGAGAGTCAAGAGAGATTAATATTTCATTTTCCAAGCGATTTCCTTTGATGTTTTAATTCTCAAAACACCTTTTCTTTGGGGTTTTTTTTGGTTAATTTGGGGTTTAGGTTTAATTATCGGTGCGGAGAGATGAATATTTCATTTTCCAAGCGATTTCCTTTGGGGTTTTGTGCTCAAAACTCCTTTTTTTGGGGTTTTGGTGCTCAAAACTCCTTTTTTTGGGGTGTTTTTTTGGTTAATTTGGGGTTTAGGTTAACACTCAAAAATCTAAACCACTTTAAAACAAAGCAACACCTAAAAATCTCCAGTTTCAGGGGGAAAAGCTTTTTCAAAATCGAAATTAAAAAATCTAAATAAAAAAAAATCGAAATTAAAAATCTAAATAAAAAAATCTAAACAAGCAACACTCAAAAATCTAAACGCAGTCTTCGGCGCAGGAAAAGCAGCAAAAATTTACTTTTTCCACCTGAAATTCAGCTCCTGAGTTTTTGGCAACCAGGACGATTTTTGCCACCAGGATTATTTTACCAACCGGAACAATTTTTACCCCCCAGAACAATTTTTGGCCACCAGGACTATTTCGGCCACCAGAACGATTTTTGGCCACCAGAACTATTTTGGCCACCAGGATTATTTTGTCCACCAGAACAACTTTTGACCACCAGAACTTTTTGGCAACCAGGATTATTTTTGACCAACCAGAACAATTTTTGGCCACCAGGATTATTTTACCCACCAGAACATTTTTTGGCCACCAGAACAATTTTTGCCCACCAGGATTATTTTACCAACCAGAACAATTTTACCCACCAGAACAGTTTGTGACAACCAGGACTATTTTACCAACCAGAACAATTTTTGTCCACCAGAACAATTTCTGGCAACCAGGACAATTTTTAGCAACCCTGACTATTTTGACAACCAGGACAATTTCTGGCAACCAGGACGATTTTTTAGCCACCAGAACAATTTTTCCCCACCAGAACAATTTTTACCCACCAGGATTATTTTCCCCACCAGGACTATTTTCCCCACCAGAACAATTTCTGGCAACCAGAACAATTTTTAGCCACCAGGACTATTTTACCAGCCAGGATTATTTTACCAACCAGAACAATTTTTGGCCACCAGGATTATTTTGTCCACCAGGATGATTTTGTCCACCAGAACAATTTTTGGCCACCAGGCTTATTTTGACCACCAGAACAATTTCTGGCAACCAGGACGATTTTTGGCAGCCAGAACAATTTTTAGCCACCAGGACTATGTTACCCACCAGAACAATTTTTGGCCACCAGAACAATTTTTGGCCACCAGGATTATTTTACCCACCAGAACATTTTTTGCCAACCAGAACAATATTTCCCCACCAGAACAATATTTCCCCACCAGAACAATTTTTGGCCACCAGGACTATTATACCAACCAGAAAAATTTTTAGCCACCAGAACAATTTTTAGCCACCAGGACTATTTTACCCACCAGAACAGCTTTCGGCCACCAGGACTATTTCTGGCAACCTGAACAATTTTTGTCCACCAGAACAATTTCTGGCAACCAGGACGATTTTTGGCCACCAGGACAATTTTTGCCCACCAGAACATTTTTTGTCCACCAGCACCATTTTTCCCCACCAGCACTATTTTTCCCCCAAGAACAATTTTTCCCCACCAGGATTATTTTCCGCCACCAGAACAATTTTTGGCAACCAGTGACTATTTCAGCAACCAGGACAATTTTCCCCACCAGGATTATTTTCCCCCCCCCCCACCAGGATTATTTTCCGCCCCAGAACAATTTTTGGCAACCGTGACTATTTCAGCAACCAGGACAATTTTTCCCCCACCAGCACCATTCCCCCCACCACCCACCTCTCCACCCCACCCAGGAAATCACCAAAATCCCCACCTCCCCTACCGTGGGGCCAAAACCCCAAACCTCCTCCTCCTCCCTCACCCCATGGCCGCACCGAGCGCTCCTCTCCCCCTCCCCGGCGGAGCTTTCTGCCCGATCTGCCGGGAATTGTTCCGCGATCCGGTCTCCATCCACTGCGGCCACCACTTCTGCCGCGCCTGCATCGAGCGCCGCTGGGAATGGTCCACGGGCGGGTTTTCCTGCCCTCGATGTCGGGAAAAAGCGCCGCGGAGAAGCATCCGGCCGAGCCGGGAGCTGCAGAAGGTTCTGGAGATCGCCCGGCGGCTGAGCAGAGGGGAGAATTTGGGGATGGAGGAGGAGGAGGAGGAGGAGGAGGAGGAGGAAGGGTGCGGGAAGCACGGGGAGCCGCTGGAGGTGTTCTGCAGGGAGGATGGAGCTGCGCTCTGCGCGATCTGCCGGGAATCCCGAGCGCACCGCGGCCACGGCGTGCTGCCCGCGCGGGAGGCGCGGCGGGAGTTTAGGGTAAAATGGGGGGTTTTGGGGTTTTTTGGGTTTTTTTGTTTTTTCAGGCCTTTCCGGGAGGTGGGGAAGGGAGGGAAGTGTTCGCTGGAATGTCCCGAGGGGTGTGCCCGGAAATGGCCACAGGTTTGAGTGGGTTTGGAGGGGATTTAGTGGGGATTTAGTGGGTTTTAGTGGGTTTTTAGTGGGGATTTAGTGGGTTTTAGTGGGTTTTTAGTGGGTTTAGGGGGATTCAGTGGGTTTTTAGTGGGGATTTAGTGGGTTTTAGTGGGTTTAGAGGGGATTTAGTGGGTTTGGAGGGGATTTAGTGGGTTTTTAGTGAGTTTTTAGTGGGTTTTTAGTGGGGAGTTAGGGGATTTAGGGGATTTAGTGGGTTTTTAGCGGGTTTAGAGAGGATTCAGTGGGTTTTTAGTGGGTTTAGAGGGTTTTTAGTGGGTTTTAGTGGGTTTTTAGTGGGTTTAGAGGGGATTCAGTGGGTTTTTAGTGGGGATTTAGTGGGTTTTAGTGGGTTTAGAGGGGATTTAGTGGGTTTGGAGGGGATTTAGTGGGTTTTTAGTGGGGAGTTAGGGGGTTTAGGGGATTTAGTGGGTTTTAGTGGGTTTAGGGGGATTTAGTTGGTTTTTAGTGGGTTTTTAGTGGGTTTGGAGAGGATTCAGTGGGTTTTTAGTGGGTTTAGAGGGGATTTTGTGGGTTTGGAGGGGATTTAGTGAGTTTAGAGGGGGTTTAGAGGGGATTTTGTGGGTTTTTAGTGGGTTTTTAGTGAGTTTGGAGGGGATTTAGAGGGTTTTTAGTTGTTTTTTAGTGGGGATTTAGGGGATTTAGTGGGTTTTTAGTGAGTTTAGAGATGGATTTACTGAGTTTAGAGGGGGTTTAGAGGGGATTTAGTGGGTTTTTAGTGGGGATTTAGGGGATTTTTAGTGAGTTTGGAGGGGATTTAGAGGGGATTTAGGGTTTTTAGCGGGTTTTAGTGGGTTTTTAGTGGGTTTAGAGATGGATTCAGTGGGTTTTCAGTGAGTTTAGAGGGGATTTAGTGGGTTTTCAGTGGGTTTTGTGTGACATTTCAGTGACATTTCAGAAATGTCCCCAGGAATGTCCACAGAAATGTCCACAGAGATGTCCCCTCTTTATTTTTTCTTTATTTATATTTATATTTATTTTTTTTATATTTATATTTATATTTATTTTCATTTAAAAAAATTTTTTAATTTTTATTTATATCTATTCTGTATTTATATTTATATCTGTATGTATATGTATATGTATATGTATATGTATATTCACATTTCTATTATTTACATTTACATTTATATTTATATTATTTTAATTGATATTTTATCATTTTTATTTCTATTTTTCCTCCCCTCAGGCACAAATCGAGTCTCGGCTGCAAACCCTGCAGGAGGACAGAGACAAACTGCTGCAGTTCCGGGAGGCTGAAATGAGGAGAAACTGGGAGGTTTTGGTAAAAGCTTGGGAGAGAGGGGTGGGGAGTGGGGTTAGAGGGGATTTAGTGGGGTTAGAGGGGTTTCAGTGGGGTTAGAGGGGATTTGGTGGGGTTAGAGGGGATTTAGTGGGGTTTTAGTGGGTTTAGAGGGGATTCAGTGGGTTTTTAGTGGCTTTAGAGGTGGATTCAGTGGGTTTTTAGTGTATTTAGTGGGTTTTTCGTTGGTTTTTAGTGAGTTTAGAGATGGATTTACTGGGTTTTTAGTGGGTTTTTAGTGGGTTTAGAGATGGATTTAATGGGTTTTTAGTGGGTTTTTAGTGGGGTTAGAGATGGATTCAGTGGGTTTTTATTTGGTTTAGAGGGGATTTAGTGGGTTTTTATTGGGTTTAGAGGGGATTTAGTTCATTTTTAGTGGGTTTAGGGGGGATTTAGTGGGTTTTTAATGAGTTTAGAGGGCTTTTAGTGGGTTTTTAGTGGGTTTAGAGGGGATTTAGTGGGTTTTTAGTTGGTTCGGTGGGAATTTATTGGGTTTTTAGTGGGTTTAGAGGGCATTTAGTGGGTTTTTTATGAGTTTAGAGGGCTTTTAGTGGGTTTTTAGTGGGTTTAGGGGGATTCAGTGGGTTTAGTGAGTTTAGAGGGGATTTAATGGTTTTTTGTGGACTTAGAGGGGATTCAGTGGGTTTTTAGTGGATTTAGAGATGGATTTCTTGGGGTTTTTAGTGGGTTTAGAGGGGATTTAGTGGGTTTTTACTGGGTTTTAGTGGGTTTTTAGTGGGTTTAGAGATGGATTTAATGGGTTTTTAGTGGGTTTAGAGGGGATTTAGTGGGTTATCAGTGAGTTTAGAGGGCATTTAGTGGGTTTTTAGTGGGTTTTCAGTGGGTTTTTAGTGAGTTTGGAGGGGATTTAGTGGGTTTTTAGTGGGTTTAGGGGGGATTTAGTTGGTTTTTAGTGAGTTTGGTGGGAATTTAGTGGGTTTTTAGTGGGTTTAGAGGTGATTTAATGGGTTTTTAGTGAGTTTAGAGGGGATTCAGTGGGTTTAGAGAGGATTTAGTGGGTTTTTAGTGGGTTTAGAGTGGTTTTAGTGGGTTTTCAGTGAGTTTAGAGATGGATTTAATGGATTTTTTGGGGTATAGTGGGGATTCAGTGGGTTTAGAGGGGATTTAGTGGGTTATCTGTGAGTTTAGAGGGGATTCAGTGGGTTTAGAGGGGATTTAGTGGGTTTTTAGTGGGTTTAGAGTGGTTTTACTGGGTTTTCAATGAGTTTAGAGATGGATTTAATGGATTTTTTGGGGTATAGTGGGGATTGAGTGGGTTTAGAGGGGATTTAGTGGGTTTCCAGTGAGTTTAGCGATGGATTTAATAGATTTTTAGTGAGTTTAGACACAGATTTAAAAGCAGGAGATCACCCCTGGGACTCTCCACGGCGTGGATTTCCTCCCCATCCCACCCATCCCCTCCCCACCCCGCAGAACAAAACCCAAACCGAGCGGCAGAAGATCCTCTCCCAATCCCAAACCCTCCACCTCCTCCTGGAGCAACACTCCTGTCACCTCCTGGCCCTGCTGGGTGACCTGGAAAGGGACGTGGGGAAGGTCCAGGAGGAGAACATCACCAGCCTGACCCAGGAGATCTCCCGGCTGGAAACTCGAGCGGAGGAGCTGGAGGAGAAACTCCGCCAGCCCGACAGGACCTTCCTGCAGGTGACAAGGGACAGCTGGGGACAACCCGGCCGGGGGGGTCACGGCAGGGCTGGGACGAGGTGGTCTCTGGGGGTTCCTCCAGCCCGAATTGTTCTGCACCCCATTCAGGACCCAAATCTGGAGTTTCAGCAGTTTTCCCTCTGGTTGGACTCGAAAATCTCCAAATCCCAAAGTCCTGGATGTCTAGAAAGTCCTAGAAAATCTCCTGCAGTTGAAATATTTCCATGATTCTGATTTCCATGATTCTGATTTCCATGATTCTGATTTATTTTGTGATTTTTTCCCCACTGGTTGGACTCGAAAATCTCTAAATCCCAAAGTGCTGGATCTCTAGAAAATCCTAGAAAATCTCCTCTAGTTGAAATATTTCCATGATTCTGATTTCCATCATTTTGTGATTTTTCCCCTGTGATTCTGATTTATTTTGTGATTTTTTCCCCACTGGTTGGACTCGAAAATCTCTAAATCCCAAAGTGCTGGATCTCTAGAAAATCCTAGAAAATCTCCTCTAGTTGAAATATTTCCATGATTCTGATTTCCATGATTTTTTCCCCGTCTGATTTATTTTGTGATTTTTTCCCACTGGATGGACTCAAAAATCTCTAAATCCTGAAATCCTAGATTTCTAGAAAATCCTAGAAAATCACTTGCAGTTGAAATATTTCCATGATTCTGATTTCCATGATTTTGTGATTTTTTTCCCCATGATTCTGATTTCCATGGTTCTGATTTATTTTGTGATTTTTTTCCCACTGGTTGGACTTGAAAATCTCTAAATCCTAAAATCCTAGATTTTGAGAAAATCCTAGAAAATCTCCTCTAGTTGAAATATTTCCATGATTCTGAGTGATTTTGTGATTTTTTCCTGCTAGTTGGACTCAAAAATCTCTAAATCCTAAAATCCTAAATCTCTAGAAAATCCTAAAAATATCTAGAAAGTCCTAGAAAATCTCCTGCAATTTCAGTATTTCCATGATTCTGATTTCCATGATTCTGAGTGATTTTGTGATTTTTTCCCTCTAGTTGGACTCGAAAATCTCCAAATCCCAAAGTCCTGGATCTCTAGAAAATCCTAGAAAATCTCCTGCAGTTGAAATATTTCCATGATTCTGATTTCCATGATTTTGTGATTTTTCCCCCATGATTCTGATTTATTTTGTGATTTTTTCCCCACTGGTTGGACTCGAAAATCTCTAAATCCCAAAGTCCTGGATCTCTAGAAAATCCTAGAAAATCTCCTCTAGTTGAAATATTTCCATGATTCTGATTTCCATGATTCTGATTTATTTTGTGATTTTTTCCCACTGGATGGACTCAAAAATCTCTAAATCCTGAAATCCTAGATTTCTAGAAAATCCTAGAAAATCACTTGCAGTTGAAATATTTCCATGATTCTGATTTCCATGATTTTGTGATTTTTTTCCCCATGATTCTGATTTCCATGATTCTGATTTATTTTGTGATTTTTTTCCCTCTAGTTGGACTCGAAAATCTCCAAATCCCAAAGTCCTAGATTTCTAGAAAATCCTAGAAAATCTCCTGCAGTTGAAATATTTCCATGATTCTGATTTATTTCATGATTTTTTCCCACTGGTTGGACTCGAAAATCTCTAAATCCCAAAGTCCTAGATCTCTAAAAAGTCCTAGAAAATCTCCTGCAGTTGAAATATTTCCATGATTCTGATTTCCATGATTCTGATTTCCAGGATTCAGAGTGATTTTGTGATTTTTTCCCACTGGATGGACTCAAAAATCTCTAAATCCTAAAGTCCTAAATTTCTAGAAAATCCTAGAAAATCTCTTCTAGTTTCAATATTTCCATGATTCTGATTTCCATGATTTTGTGATTTTTTTCCCCATGATTCTGATTTCCATGATTCTGATTGATTTTGTGATTTTTTTCCCTCTAGTTGGACTCGAAAATCTCTAAATCCTAAAATCCTAGATTTTGAGAAAATCCTAGAAAATCTCCTCTAGTTGAAATATTTCCATGATTCTGAGTGATTTTGTGATTTTTTCCTGCTAGTTGGACTCAAAAATCTCTAAATCCTAAAATCCTAAATCTCTAGAAAATCCTAAAAAACCCTAGAAAGTCCTAGAAAATCTCCTCAATTTCAGTGTTTCCATGATTCTGATTTCCATGATTCTGAGTGATTTTGTGATTTTTTTCCCGCTGGTTGGACTCGAAAATCTCAAAATCCTAAAATCTTAAATCTCTAGAAAAGCCTAGAAAATCTCTAGAAAATCCTAGAAAATCTCTTCTAATTGAAATATTTCCATGATTCTGATTTCCTTGATTCTGATTTCCATGATTCTGATTAATTTTGTGATTTTTTTCCTGCTGGTCATACCCGAAAATCTCTAAATCCCAAAATCCTAAATCTCTAGAAAATCCTAGAAAATCTCTCCCAGTTGAAATATTTCCATGATTTTGTGATTTTTTTGACTCACAGAATTCCATTTCCCTTTCTCTCCCTCCCAGGACATCAGCAGCACCTTGAGCAGGTAAGGTAAATCCTATTTTTGGCCTCATTTAGAGACCCAAATCTTTGGGGTTTTGGCCAAAAATTGGTTTTTCTGTCCTTCTCCAGCCTTGGGAAGGAAAACCTCCAGCTGCCCTGCTCACCTCCTCCGGAGCTGGAGGAGAAAATTCGTCGTTTCAGGAAGAAAAATGTTCTCCTGGAGGAGATTTTGAGGAATTTTCAAGGTTTATTTACTTTATTTATTTATTTTTTATATTTGTTTATTATATGTTTATTATATATTTATTATGTATATGTCCAACTATAAATCATATTTGTTTGCTTAGAGCGTATTGTATTTCATATTTATTTATATTTATGTTTATGTTTATAGTTATCGTTGTATTTGTATTTATATTTATATTTGTATTTATATTTATATTTATATCTATATCTATATTTATATTTTTATATCTATATTATCTATATTAATATTTATATTTATATTATCTATATTAATATTTATATTTATATTTACAGTTGTATTTATATTTATTTCTATTTCTGTTTATATTTGTATTTATATTTATATTTATATTTATATTTATATTTATATTTATATTTATATTTATATTTATATTTATATTTTAGATACAATACTGTATTTTTTTGCAATTCTTTCTATTGCAATTCTTTTTATTGCAATTCTATTCCATTCCCACTTCCCACCAATCCCCGAATTTTACATCAACCCTTATTTTATATCAATCCTAATTTAATATAAATTTAATATAAATTTAATATAAATTTAATATAACTTTAATATAACTTTAATATAAATTTAATATAAATTTAATATAAATTTTATATCAATTTAAAATCAATTTTATATCAATTTTATATCAATTTTATATCTCTTTTCTCCCCTTTTTCAGACATCCTGATGTTTGAGTTGCCGGAGAAAAGTAAGTCCTGCCAGGGGTGGGTGGGAAATGAGGGAAAATGAGGGAAAAAATGAGGAAAAATGTGGGGAAAAATGAAGGAAAATAATGAGGGAAAAATGAGGAAAAAATGAGGAAAAATAATGAGGGAAAATGAGGAAAAAAAGACGAAAAATGAGGAAAATAATGAAAGAAAATAATGAAAAATGAGGAAAAATGAGGGAAAAATGAGGGAAAATGAGGAAAAAATGAGGGAAAATGAGGGAAAATGAGGGAAAATAATGGGGAAGAATGAAGGAAAATATTAAGGAAAATGGTGGAAAATGATGGAAAATGAGGGAAAAATGAGGGGAAAAAGGGAAAATGAGGGAAATGAGGGAAAAAAGAGGAAAAATGTGGAGAAATGTGGAAAAATGTGGGAAAAATAAGGGAAAATGAGGGAAAATGAGGGGAAATGAGGGAAAATAATGAGAAAAATGAGGGAAAATAATGAGGGAAAATGATGGAAAATGAGGGAAAATGAGGGAAAATAATGAGGGAAAATGGAGGGAAATAATGAGGGAAAATGAGCAAAAAAATGAGGAAAATAATGAGGGAAAATGAGGGGAAATGAGGGGAAAGAAATAGGAAAAATGAGGGAAATTAGGGAAAATAAGGGAAAATGAGGGAAAAAATAAGGGAAAATTAGGGAAAATGAGGAAAATAATGAGGGAAAATGAGGAAAAATGAGGAAAAAATGTGGAAAAATGAGGGAAAATGAGGGAAAATGATGGAAAAATGAGGGAAAATGAGGGGAAATGAGGGGAAAGAAATAGGAAAAATGAGGGAAATTAGGGAAAATAAGGGAAAATGAGGGAAAAAATAAGGGAAAATGAGGGAAATGAGGGAAAAAATGATGGGAAATGATAGAAAATGAGGGAAAATGAGGAAAATGAGGGAAAATAATGGGGGAAAACGAGGGGAATGAGGGAAAATGAGGAAAAACAAGGGAAAATGAGGGGGAAAATTAGGGAAAATGCGGGAAAAAATGCAGAAAAATGTGGGAAAATGAGGGAAAATGAGGGAAAATTAGGGAAAATAATGAGGGAAAATGAGGAAAAATGAGGTAAAACGATGGGAAAATGAAGGAAAATGATGGAAAATGATGGAAAATGATGGAAAATGATGGGAAACAACCCCCTGTGCGGCAGTGACAGTGACACTGGACCCCAGCACGGCTCACCCCCGGCTCCGCGTGGCGCCCGACGGTGGCAGTGTCACCTGGGAACGTGGCCGGGACACTCCTGGGGACAAATCCAGACCTGAACTGGACACTGGAACTGGCCAGGACACTTCTGGGGACAAACCCGGACCTGAACTGGACACTGGAACCGGCTGGGACACTCCTGGGGACAGACTGGGACATGAATGGGACACTGGAATTGGCTGGGACAGTTCTGGGGACAGACTGGGACCTGAATGGGACATCAGAACTGGCCAGGACCTTCCTGGGGACAGATTGGGACCTGAACTGGACACTGGAACCGGCTGGGACACTCCTGGGGACAGACTGGGACCTGAATGGGACATCAGAACTGGCCGGGAGCCTCTTGGGGACAGATTGGGACCTGAACTGGACACTGGAACTGGTCAGGACACTTCTGGGGACAGATTTGGACCTGAAAATGGCACTGGGGACAGATTCGGACCCGAAACTGGACCTGACCCTCCTGGGGACAGATTTGGACCTGAACTGGACACTGGAACCGGCCAAGACCTTCTTGGGGACAAATCTGGACCTGCAAATGGCAGTGGGGACAGATTGGGACCCAAAATCAGCACTGGGGACAGATTTGGACCCGAACTGGACACTGGAACCAGCTGGGACACTCCTGGGGACAGATTTGGACCTGAATGGGACATCAGAACCGGCCAGGACCCTCCTGGGGACAGATTGGGACCTGAATGGGACATCAGAACCGGCCAGGACCCTCCTGGGGACAGATTGGGACCTGAATGGGACATCAGAACTGGCCAGGACACTCCTGGGGACAGGTTTGGACATGAACTGGACACTGGAACCGGCTGGGACACTCCTGGGGACAGACTGGGACCTGAATGGGACACCAGAACTGGCCAGGACCCTCCTGGGGACAGATTGGGACCCAAAACTGGACCCGAGCCCGGACCTGACCCTCCTGAGCCCGGTCCGGTGACCGACCCGGCCGTGCTCGGCCGCGAGGGTGTGACAGCCGGGCGTCACTGCTGGGACGTCCAGGTGTCCCCCGCGGGCTCCTGGGCGCTGGGGGTGGCCAGGGTGACCCTGGAGGGTGCCACGGCCAGCCCCGAGTGGGAGCTGTGGTCATTCGGGCAGT
The DNA here is from genome assembly GCA_024500445.1 of Entomyzon cyanotis. Lineage (NCBI taxonomy): Eukaryota > Metazoa > Chordata > Aves > Passeriformes > Meliphagidae > Entomyzon > Entomyzon cyanotis. The sequence continues at coordinate 374,643 of JAKEPQ010000097.1, read as the reverse complement.
GCCAGGGCCAGTTCTGGGCGCTGACCTCGCTGGAGAGGATCCCGCTGTCCCCGGGCGGTGTCCCCAGGGTGGTCAGGGTGGCGCTGGACTACGAGAGGGGACGGGTGGCTTTTTTCGACGGTGACAGCAGGAGGTTGATTTTCGGTTTCCCGGCGGTGTCGTTCGAGGGGAAGAGAGTTCATCCGTGGTTTTTGGTGTGGGGAGAGGGGGCGCGGCTGGCCCTGCGTCCCTGAGGGTCCCCAGATCGGGAATTTGTCACCAAATCGGGAATTTGTCACTAAATCTGGAATTTGTCACCAAATCTGGAATTTGTCACCAAATCGGGAATTTGTCACCAAATGGGGAATTTGTCACTAAATCTGGAATTTGTCACCAAATCTGGAATTTGTCACTAAATCTGGAATTTGTCACCAATTCCTGGAATTTGTCACTAAATCTGGAATTTGTCACCAAATCTGGAATTTGTCACTAAATCTGGAATTTGTCACCAAATCTGGAATTTGTCACCAAGTCCTGAAATCTGTCACCAATTCCTCAAATCCTGAAATTTGTCACCAAATCTGGAATTTGTCACCAAATGGGGAATTTGTCACTAAATCTGGAAATTTGTCACCAAATCTGGAATTTGTCACCAAATCTGGAATTTGTCACCAAATCTGGAATTTGTCACTAAATCTGGAATTTGTCACCAAATCTGGAATTTGTCACTAAATCTGGAATTTGTCACCAATTCCTGGAATTTGTCACTAAATCTGGAATTTGTCACCAAATCTGGAATTTGTCACTAAATCGGGAATTTGTCACCAAATCTGGAATTTGTCACCAAATCATGAAATTTGTCACCAAATCTGGAATTTGTCACCAAATGGGGAATTTGTCACCAAATCTGGAATTTGTCACCAAGTCCTGAAATCTGTCACCAATTCCTCAAATCCTGAAATTTGTCACTAAATCTGGAATTTGTCACCAAATCTGGAATTTGTCACCAAATCTGCAATTTGTCACTAAATCTGGAATTTGTCACTAAATCTGCAATTTGTCACCAATTCCTGGAATTTGTCACTAAATCTGGAATTTGTCACCAATTCCTGGAATTTGTCACTAAATCTGGAATTTGTCACCAAATCTGGAATTTGTCACTAAATCTGGAATTTGTCACCAAGTCCTGAAATCTGTCACCAATCCTCAAATCCTGAAATTTGTCACCAAATCTGGAATTTGTCACCAAATCTGGAAATTTGTCACTAAATCTGGAATTTGTCACCAAATCTGGAATTTGTCACCAAATCTGCAATTTGTCACTAAATCTGGAATTTGTCACTAAATCTGGAATTTGTCACCAATTCCTGGAATTTGTCACTAAATCTGGAATTTGTCACCAAATCTGGAATTTGTCACTAAATCGGGAATTTGTCACCAAATCTGGAATTTGTCACCAAATCATGAAATTTGTCACCAAATCTGGAATTTGTCACCAAATGGGGAATTTGTCACCAAATCTGGAATTTGTCACCAAGTCCTGAAATCTGTCACCAATTCCTCAAATCCTGAAATTTGTCACCAAATCTGGAATTTGTCACCAAATCTGGAAATTTGTCACTAAATCTGGAATTTGTCACCAAATCTGGAATTTGTCACCAAATCTGCAATTTGTCACTAAATCTGGAATTTGTCACTAAATCTGGAATTTGTCACCAATTCCTGGAATTTGTCACCAAATCGGGAATTTGTCACCAATTCCTGGAATTTGTCACCAAATCTGGAATTTGTCACCAAGTCCTGAAATCTGTCACCAATTCCTCAAATCCTGAAATTTGTCACCAAATCTGGAATTTGTCACTAAATCGGGAAATTTGTCACCAAATCTGGAATTTGTCACTAAATCTGGAATTTGTCACCAAATCTGGAATTTGTCACTAAATCTGGAATTTGTCACCAAATCTGGAATTTGTCACTAAATCTGGAATTTGTCACCAATTCCTGGAATTTGTCACTAAATCTGGAATTTGTCACTAAATCTGGAAGTTTGTCACTAAATCTGGAATTTGTCACTAAATCTGGAATTTGTCACCAATTCCTGGAATTTGTCACTAAATCTGGAATTTGTCACCAAATCTGGAATTTGTCACTAAATCTGGAAATTGTCACTAAATCGGGAAATTGTCACTAAATCGGGAAATTTGTCACCAATTCCTGGAATTTGTCACCAAATCTGGAAATTTGTCACTAAATCTGGAAATTTGTCACCAAATCTGGAATTTGTCACCAAATCATGAAATTTGTCACTAAATCTGGAATTTGTCACCAAATCATGGAATTTGTCACCAAATCTGGAAATTTGTCACTAAATCTGGAATTTGTCACCAATTCCTGGAATTTGTCACCAAATCTGGAAATTTGTCACCAAATCTGGAAGTTTGTCACCAAATCTGGAAATTTGTCACCAAATCTGGAAATTTGTCACCAAATCCCAAAATTTGTCACCAAATCTTGAAATTTGTCACTCATCCCCAAATCCCCAAATTTGTCATCATTCCCCAAATCCCCAAATTTGTCATCATTCCCCAAATCCCCAAATTTGTCACTCATCCCCAAATCCCCAGGTTTGTCACTCATTCCCCAAATCCCAAAATTTGTCACCAAATCCTGAAATTTGTCACTCATCCCCAAATCCCTTTCCTCTCCTCTTCTCTGGTTTTGGATTAAAAAAAGTCAAAAACCAACAAATTAAAAATATTTTAATCTCTTCTCTGGCATTGGATGAATTAAAAAAAAAAAGTTTAAAATATTTTAACTTCTCTGGTTTTTGTGAATTTTGGATGTCGAGATCTAGCTGGAATTTTGTTATTAATGATAGAAATGATTTATTAATTATGATAAAAATAATTTATTATTAATGACAGTAATGATTTATTATTAATGTAGAAATAATTTATTAATAATGATAGAAATGATTTATTATTAATGACAGAAGTAATTTATTCTTAATGATAGAAATGATTTATTATTAATGACAGAAATCATTTATTATAATGATAGAAATAATTTATTATTAATGATAGAAATAATTTATTCTTAATGATAGAAATAATTTATTATTAACGACAGAAATAATTTATTCTTAATGATGGTAATTATTTATTATTAACGATACAAATAATTTATTGTTAATGATGGAAATATTTTATTATTAATGATAGAAATTATTTGTTATTAATGATAGAAATCATTTATTCTTAATGATAGAAATAATTTATTATTAACGATGGAAATAGTTTATTATTAATGACAGAAATCATTTCTTATAATGATAGAAATAATTATTAACGATAGAAATAATTTATAATTAATGACAGAAATCACACAACCCCCAGACCCGATCACCACTTTTCCAGGAAAAAAACCAAAAAAGACAATTCCACCCATTGGAGATTTGGGAAAAAAAGGTGAAAAAATTACATTTTGGAGCTCAGATGAGATCATCTCCAGCTGATCAGCCAAACTTCGGGAAAATTCGCTTTTCCACCCCAGAATTCTCCCGTTTTCCCACTGTTTTCCATTTCTCTGCCCTTTTGTACAGATTTTTCCTTCTCTTTGCCTCATTTTTCCTAACTTTCCCTCATTTTCCCCAACTTTCCCTCTTTTTCTCAGATTTTTCCCAAATTTTTCCCCATTCTTTCCCTCATTTTTCCCAGATTTCTCTCCATTCTTTCCCCCATTTTTTCCAGATTTCTCTCCTCTCTTTCCCTCATTTTTCTCAGATTTCTCTCCTCTCTTTGCCTCATTTTTCCCTCAATTTTTCCCCATTCTTTCCCTCATTTTTCCCAGATTTCTTCCCATTCTTTCCCTCATTTCCCCCAGATTTTTCCCTCATTTTTCCCAGATTTCTCTCCTCTCTTTCCCTCATTTTACCCAGATTTTTCCCTATTCTTTCCCCCATCTTTCCCAGATTTCTCTCCTCTCTTTCCCCCATTTTTTCCCAGATTTCTCCCCATTCTTTCCCCCATTTTCCCCAGATTTCTCTCCATTCTCTCTCCCATTTTTCCCCCATTCTTTGCCTCATTTTTCTCAGATTTCTCCCCCATTTCTCCCCCATTTTTCCCCAGATCTTTCTCCCATTCTCTCCCCATTTTTCCCAGATTTCTCTCCTCTCTTTGCCCCATTTTTCTCAGATTTCTCCCCATTTTTCCCCAGATTTTCTCCCATTCTTTCCCCCATTCTTTGCCCCATTTTCCCCATTCTTTCCCCCATTCTTTCCCCCATTTTTCCCAGATTTCTCTCCTCTCTTTGCCCCATTTTTCTCAGATTTCTCCCTCATTTTTTCCCAGATTTTTCCCAGGTTTTTCCCCATTCTTTCCCACTTTTTTCCCAGATTTTTCCCACATTTTCCCCCCATTTTCCCCCATTTTCCCCCCTATGGACACACCCTGAGCACCGCCCTCGCCCCCTCCACCCAGAACCAGAACCGTCCTTTGCCTCATTTTTCTCAGATTTCTCTCCTCTCTTTCCCTCATTTTTCCCAGGTTTTTCCCCATTTTTTCCCCCATTTTTTCCCCATTTTTCCCCAGATTTTTCCCCATTCTCTCCCCCACTTTTCTCAGTTTTCTCCCCCATTTTTCCCCATTCTTTCCCCCCATTCTCTCCCCCATTTTTCCCAGATTTCTCTCCTCTCTCTCCCCCATTTTTCTCAGATTTCTCCCCATTCTCTCCCCCATTTTCCCCCAATTTCTCCCCCATTTTTCCCCCTAAGGACACACCCTGAGCACCGCCCTCGCCCCCACCACCCACAACCAGAACCGTTCTTTCCCCATTTTTTCCAGATTTCTCTCCCCCATTTTTTCCCCCATTTTTCTCAGATTTCTCCCCATTTTTTCCCACTTTTTCCCCCATTTTTCCCCATTTTTCCCCCCCTAAGGACACACCCTGAGCACCGCCCTCGCCCCCACCACCCAGAACCAGAACCGTTCTTTCCCCATTTTTCCCAGATTTCTCTCCCCATTTTTTCCCCCACTTTTCTTAGATTTCTCTCCATTTTTCCCCCATTTTTCTCAGATTTCTCCCCATTCTTTCCCTCACTTTCCCCCACATTTTTCCCCATTTTTCCCCCTAAGGACACACCCTGAGCACCGCCCTCGCCCCCACCACCCAGAACCAGAACCGTTCTTTCCCCCATTTCCCCCATTCTTTCCCCCATTCTTTCCCTCATTTTCCCTAGATTTTTCCCCATTCTCTCCCCCATTTTTCTCAGATTTCTCCCCCATTTTTTCCCAGATTTTTCCCAGGTTTTTCCCCATTCTTTCCCACTTTTTTCCCAGATTTTTCCCACTTTTCCCCCCATTTTCCCCCATTTTCCCCCCTATGGACACACCCTGAGCACCGCCCTCGCCCCTCCACCCAGAACCAGAACCGTCCTTTGCCTCATTTTTCTCAGATTTCTCTCCTCTCTTTCCCTCATTTTCCCAGGTTTTTCCCCATTTTTCCCCCATTTTTCCCCATTTTCCCCAGATTTTTCCCCATTCTCTCCCCCACTTTTCTCAGTTTTCTCCCCCATTTTTCCCCATTCTTTCCCCCATTCTCTCCCCCATTTTTCCCAGATTTCTCTCCTCTCTCTCCCCCATTTTTCTCAGATTTCTCCCCATTCTCTCCCCCATTTTCCCCCAATTTCTCCCCATTTTCCCCCTAAGGACACACCCTGAGCACCGCCCTCGCCCCCACCACCCACAACCAGAACCGTTCTTTCCCCATTTTTCCAGATTTCTCTCCCCATTTTTCCCCCATTTTTCTCAGATTTCTCCCCATTTTTCCCACTTTTTCCCCCATTTTTCCCCATTTTTCCCCCCTAAGGACACACCCTGAGCACCGCCCTCGCCCCCACCACCCAGAACCAGAACCGTTCTTTCCCCATTTTTCCAGATTTCTCTCCCCATTTTTCCCCCACTTTTCTTAGATTTCTCTCCATTTTTCCCCCATTTTTCTCAGATTTCTCCCCATTCTTTCCCTCACTTTCCCCCACATTTTCCCCATTTTTCCCCCTAAGGACACACCCTGAGCACCGCCCTCGCCCCCACCACCCAGAACCAGAACCGTTCTTTCCCCCATTTCCCCCATTCTTTCCCCCATTCTTTCCCTCATTTTCCCTAGATTTTTCCCCATTCTCTCCCCCATTTTTCTCAGATTTCGCCCCCATTTTTTCCCAGATTTTTCCCAGGTTTTTCCCCATTCTTTCCCACTTTTTTCCCAGATTTTTCCCCCATTTTCCCCACATTTTCCCCATTTTTCCCCCCTAAGGACACACCCTGAGCACCGCCCTCGCCCCCACCACCCACAACCAGAACCATTCTTTCCCCATTTTTCCCATTCTTTCTCTCCTCTCTTTGCCCCATTTCCCCAGATTTTTCCCCATTCTCTCCCCCATTTTTCCCAGATTTCTCTCCTCTCTTTGCCCCATTTTTCTCAGATTTCTTCCCATTTTTTCCCCCATTTTCCCCCATTTTTCCCCATTTTTCCCCCCTAAGGACACACCCTGAGCACCGCCCTCGCCCCCACCACCCACAACCAGAACCATTCTCTCCCCCATTTCCCCCAGATTTTCCCCCATTCTCTCCCCCCTTTTTCCCCATTTTCCCCCATTTCCCCCATTTTTCCCCCTAAGGACACACCCTGAGCACCGCCCTCGCCCCCACCACCCAGAACCAGAACCATTCTTTGCCCCATTTTTCTCAGATTTCTCCCCATTCTTTCCCCCATTCTTTCCCCCATTTCCCCCCAGATTTCTCCCCATTCTCTCCCCCATTTTTCCCCATTTTCCCCACATTTTTCCCCATTTTTCCCCCTAAGGACACACCCTGAGCACCGCCCTCGCCCCCACCACCCAGAACCAGAACCATTCTTTCCCCATTTTTCCCAGATTTCTCTCCCCATTTTTTCCCGCACTTTTCTCAGATTTCTCCCCCATTTTTCCCCAGATTTTTCCCAGGTTTTCCCCCATTCTTTCCCACTTTTTTCCCAGATTTTTCCCAGATTTCTCCCCATTTCTCCCCATTTTCCCCCTAAGGACACACCCTGAGCACCGCCCTCGCCCCCACCACCCAGAACCACGGCCGCAGCCTCTCCCCGCCCAGCGGCAGCCTGGAGAAGGCGAACAGCAATCCGCCATCCTCCGCGTCCCAGAACGCCACCGTCCCCGCCCCGCAGTCCAGCTGGACACTGACCCTCCTGGGAAGCCACCGCAGCGCCACCAGGGTCACCCTGCGGCCGGTCAGCGCCCGCAGCTGTCCCCCCCACTTCTCCAGCCCCCAGATCCCCCCGGGGGTCCCAGGCTGAGCTTCCCCTTCCTCCTCACCGACTCCCTGGCCACCCCCACCGCCCAGTCGCCGCTGTCGCCAACCTCGATGTCCCAGCAGTGCCGCCCGGTGACGAAGCCCTGGTGGCCGAGCACGAAGGGCCAGTAGTCAAAGCGCTCCGGGCTGGCCGGAGGGTCACTCGGGCTGTCGCCGCGCCACACGCTCTTGCCGTCCTCGGACACCACCAGGTCGCGGTGGGCGGTTTGGGGGTCCAGGGTGACAACGGCTGGGGGGACAGTGACAGGGGTGACAGAAATAGGGGTGACAATGGCTTTGGGGACAGTAACAGGGGTGACAATGGCTGTGGGGACAGTGACAGGGGTGAAATGACTATTGGGTGACAGAGATAGGGGTGACAGTGGGCAGTTTGGGAGTCCAGGGTGACAACGGCTGGGGGGACAAATGACAGGGGTGACAGAAATAGGGGTGACAATGGCTTTGGGGACAGAAATAGGGGTGACAGAAATAGGGGTGACATGGGGAAAAAAAAGGGGGGGAAATGTTTTGGTGGGGTGAGAAATAGGGGTGACAAAAATAGGGGTGACGGTGGGCAGTTTCGGGGTCCAGGGTGACAACGGCTGGGGGACAGTAGGGGGACAGTGGCTTGACAGAAATAGGAGTGACAGAAATAGGGGTGACAATGGCTTTGGGGACAGTGACAGGGGTGACAGAAATAGGGGTGACAGAAATAGGGGTGACAATGGGGAGGTGGGCAGTTTCGGGGTCCAGGGTGACAACGGCTGGGGGGACAGTGACAGGGGTGACAGAAATAGGGGTGACAATGGCTGTGGGGACAGTGACAGGGGTGACAATGGCTTTGGGGACAGTGACAGGGGTGACAGAAATAGGGGTGACAAAAATAGGGGTGACAGAAATAGGGGTGACAATGGGGAGGTGGGCAGTTTCGGGGTCCAGGGTGACAACGGCCGTGGGGGACAGTACAGGGGTGACAGAAATAGGGGTGACAATGGCTGTGGGGACAGTAACAGGGGTGACAATGGCTTTGGGGACAGAAATAAGGGTGACAATGGGGAACTGGGCAGTTTGGGGTTCCAGGGTGACAATGGGACAGAGAGGAGGTGACAATGGGCAGTTTCGGGGTCCAGGGTGACAACGGCTGGGGGGACAGTGACAGGGGTGACAGAAATAGGGGTGACAACGGCTTTGGGGACAGAAATAGGGGGTACAGAGCATGGGGTGACAATGGCTTTGGGGACAGAATTAGGGGTGACAATGGGTGGTCTGGGGGTCCAGGGTGACAGTGGCTGTTGGGGACAGTGACAGGGATGACAGAAACAGGGGTGACAATGGCTGAATGGGCAGTTTGGGGGTCCAGGGTGACAGTGGGACAGAAATAGGGGTGACAACAGCCGTGGGGACAGAGCATGGGGTGACAATGGGGAAATGGGCAGTTTGGGGTCCAGGGTGACAATGGCTTTGGGGACAGAAATAGGGGGGACAATGGGGAGGAGGGCAGTTTGGGGTCCAGGGTGACAGTGGGACAGAAATAGGGGTGACAGTGGCTTTGGGGACAGAAATAGGAGTGACAGAAATAGGGGTGACAACGGCCAGTTTGGGGTGCAGGGTACAATGGCTTTGGGGACAGAGCAGGGGTGACAACGGCTTTGGGGACAGAACTAGGGGTGACAGTGGGGAAGTGAAAAATCTCTTTGGGTCACAATGATTTTCAAATTCTTTCTTTTCTTTTCTTTTCTTTCTTTTCTTTTCTTTTCTTTTCTTTTCTTTTCTTTTCTTTTCTTTTCTCTTTCTTTCTTTCTTTTCTCTTTCTTTCTTTCTTTCTTTCTCTTTTTATTTTTCTTTTTCTTTTTCTCTTTCTTTTTCTTTTTCTTTTTCTTTCTCTTTCTCTTTCTCTTTCTTTTTCTTTTTCTTTTTCTTTTTCTTTTTCTTTTCCTTTTCTTTTTCTTTTTTTTTTTTTTTCTTTTCTCTCCCTTTCCTTTCCTTTCCTTTCCTTTCCTTTCCTTTCCTTTCCTTTCCTTTCCTTTCCTTTCCTTTCCTTTCCTTTCCTTTCCATTTTTATTTTTATTTTTATTTTTATTTTTATTTTTATTTTTATCCTTCCCAGGAAAATCCCTTTTCCCTTTTCCTCTCCTCCATTTCCATTCTCTCCCTTCCAGTTTTTATTCCCAATTTCTATCCAGGATGTGAAAACAACGTATCTATTTATATTTAATACAAAATATCTATTTATTTCACATCCGGGAAGCTCATCTCTCCCCAAATCTGATTTAAATTAATTTTAAATCGATTTCTATTTAACATAAAATATCTATTTATTTCACATCAGGAAGCTGATCTCTCCCCAAAACATGATTTAAATTTATTTGAAATATATTTATATTTAATACAAAATATCTATTTATTTCACATCAGGAAGCTGATCTCTCCCAGCTCTCCCCAAATCTGATTTAAATTAATTTTAAATCAATTAAATTTAATTTCAGTACCTCGGAGTTTCCCCAGGGTTTCCTTCAGGGCGCTGCTCCTCCCCGAGAAGTGACAAACTCGCTCCTCCTGTCCCTGCAGAGTCACTTTGCCACACCTGAGATTAAAAAAATAAAAATAAAAGTAACAAAACCCTCCTCTCGCTTCTCAGAAAAAACCAGATTTTCCTGTTGGATCCTTTTTTTTTCTCTTTTTTTTTTTTTTCCTTTTTAAAAAAAAATATATTTTTATTTTCATTTTTGTTTTTATTTTTACTTTTACTCTTTAAAAATTTTTTATTTTTATTTTACTTTTATTTTTATTTTTATCTTTATTTTTACTTTTCATTTTCATTTTCATTTTTACTTTTACTTTCATTTTCATTTTTATTTTTATTTTTATTTTTACTTTCAATTTTATTTTTATCTTTATCTTTACTTTTATTTTTATTTTTATTTTTATTTTTATTTTTATCTTTTTAATTTTTATTTTTATTTTTACTTTTATTTTTATTCTTATTCTTACTTTTATTTTTATTTTTATTTTTATTATTTCTATTTCTATTTCTATTTCTATTTTTTTTAAATTTTAATTTTTATTTTAATTTTTATTTTTACTTTTATTTTTATTTTCATTTTCATTTTATTTTAATTGTTTTTTATTTTTATTTTCATTTTTACTTTAATTTTAATTTTAATTTTTATTTTTATTTTTATTTTTAATCTCATTTTTTATGAGCAAGGAAGGACTCTTCGGGAGAATTTTAGGAGAGAAGAGCCAAGACTTTAAATTCTGATTTTTGAGGCCAAACCTCCTTGGATCAGCAAATCCCAAAAATGACCAAAAACCCCAAATTCTCCTCCCTGCAGCTCCGGCGAGTTTCCTCCTCCATTTCCTCTTTTTTTTTTGGAAAAATTCATGGAAAACTCAGGAAAAACTCATGGAAAATTCATGGAAAATTCATGGAAAATTCATGGAAAATTCATGGAAATTTTTTTCTTGGAAAAATTCCTGGAAAATTCATGGAAAACTCATGGAAAATTCATGGAAAAGTCATGGAAAATGTTTTTTCTTGGAAAAATTCATGGAATCCACAAACCTGCTGACGGAGCTTTTCACCTCCTGGGGAAAGAGAGAAAGAAAAGGGAAAAAAGAGAGAAAAATCTCAAATTATGGCGAAGGGAATTATTCGGAAATATTATTTTGTAAATATATATATATAATATATATTTATATATTATGTAGAAAATCTAATATATTAAAATAGAATAGATACAAAATATAATAATATAAAATTACAAAGATAAAATATATAAAAATATAGATAATATAATATAATAAAATATAAAATATAAAATATAATATATAATGTATAATATATAATATATAATATATATAAATCCAGCCTTCCCACAGGGATTTAATTCCCTTTTCCCCATTTTCCAGGCTCAAACCTCCCTTTCCTCATCCCCTTTTTTCCATTTTTTTCAATATTTTTTCCACTTTTTTCCTTTTTTTCCATTTTTTTCCAAATTTTTTTCCATTTCTTCCAATTTTTTCAATATTTTTTCAATATTTTTTCCAATTTTTTTTCCATTTTCTCCAATTTTTTCCAATTTTTTCCATTTTTTCCATTTTTTTCCATTTTCCATTTTTTTCCCATTTTTTCCATTTTTTTCCATTTTTCTCAAATTTTTCCCATTTTTTCCATTTTTTCCAATTTTTTCCATTTTTCCCAATTTTTTCCATTTTTTCCATTTTTCCCATTTTAAAAATTTTTGTCAATTTTTTCCTTTTTTTTCCATTTTGTTCATTTTTTCCCAATGTTTTTCAATTTTTTTTCCATTTTGTTCATTTTTTCCCAATTTTTTTCCATTTTTTCCAATTTCCCCTTTTTTCCTTTTTTTCCCCCATTTTCCCCATTTTTTCCCCATTTTTTTCCATTTTTCCCTTTTTTCCAAAATTTTCCCATTTTTTCCATTTTTTCCATTTTTCCCATTTTTCCCATTTTTCCCCATTTTTCCCCATTTTCCCCCATTTTTCCCAATTTCTATCTCTCCAGGCTGAACAGCAACAACCAGCCAACCAGGAAAACCCCAAATATTCCCCCAAATCCTCGGATTTTCCCCAAACCAGGAGATTTCCTCACCAGCTGCTCGATTTTCTCCTCCTGCTGCTCTGCTGGGATTTCCAGGGGAGAAATTTGGGATTTTTTCTTCGTTTGTCTTTTTTCCAACTCATTTTTCAGATCTTCCAGCTGGGGGGAGAAAAAGGAGGAAATTCTGCCAAATTATAGCCAAAATTTCCCCAAATTCTGCCCAAATTCTGCAAAAAATTGTGCCAAAATTCTGCCCAAATTATAGCCAAAATTTGCCCAAATTCTGCCCAAAAATTGTGCCAAAATTGTGCCAAAATTCTGCCCAAATTATACCCAAAATTTGCCCAAATTCTGCCCAAAATCTGCAAAAAATTGTGCCAAAATTCTGCCCAAATTCTGCCCAAATTCTGCCCAAAATTTGCCCAAATTCTGCCCAAAATTCTGCCCAAAATCTGCCCAAAATCTGCCAAAAATTCTGCCCAAATTATACCCAAAATTTGCCCAAATTCTGCCCAAAATCTGCAAAAAATTGTGCCAAAATTCTGCCCAAATTCTGCCCAAATTATACCCAAAATTTGCCCAAATTCTGCCCAAAATTCTGCCCAAAATTCTGCCCAAAATCTGCAAAAATTCTGCCCAAATTATACCCAAAATTTGCCCAATTTCTGCCCAAAATCTGCAAAAAATTCTGACCAAAATCTGCCCCAATTCTGCCCAAATTTCCTCTGCCTAAATTCTGCCCAAAATTTGCAAATGACCAAATTCTGCCCAAATTTCCCCAAATGCCCCAAATATCCCAAAATGTCCCCAAATTGTCCCCCCAAAATGTCCCCAAAATGTCCCCAAATGTACCCAAATTGTCTCTAAATATCCCCAAATATCCCAAAATGTCCCCAAAATGTCCCCAAAAGTCCCTAAATGTCCCCAAAAGTCCCCCAAATGTCCCCAAAACCAGCAGCTGGCACCTACCAGCTCCTCCAGTTTCCTGCACTGTCCTTCCTCACTCCCAAAAGTCGAATTTTCTCGGGAATTTCCTTCCCGAGGGATCCAAACCCTGCTGGGTTTGTCCTTTTGACTGGGATAATAACAATAATAATAATTAATAATAATAATAATAAATAATCCTTCCCGTGGTGTTCCTTCCCCGTCCCAGGAGGATCTGCTGAGCTCAACCTGAGCTTCAGGTTTTCCCACACCTCTCCTGACTTCTCCTAATCCAAATTCCAGGATTTTTATCCCTGGAGCTGCTGCCCCGGGGAGCTGCCATTCCACTCCTTTCGCATGGAAATCATCCAGAATTCCCAAAAAAAAAAAAGTGGATTTCCAGGTTGCCAGGTGGGTGGGGAGCTGCCAGGGCTTGGCTGGACCGTGGATGGGGAAAATCCGAGGAAAAAGGGAGGAAAATCCGAGGAAAAAGGGAGGAAAATCCGAGGAAAATCCGAGGAAAATCCAGGGAAAATGCAAGGAAAATGCAAGGAAAATCCGAGGAAAATGCAAGGAAAATCCGAGGAAAATGCAAGGAAAATCCGAGGAAAATCCAAGGAAAATCCGAGGAAAGTGCAAGGAAAATCTGAGGAAAATCCAGGGAAAATCTGAGGAAAATGCAAGGAAAATGCAAGGAAAATCCAGGGAAAATGCAAGGAAAATCCAAGGAAAATCCGAGGAAAATCCAGGGGAAATGCAAGGAAAATCCAAGGAAAATCCAGGGAAAATCCAAGGAAAATCCAGGCAAAGTCCGAGGAAAATCCAAGGAAAATGCAAGGAAAATCCGAGGAGAAAGGGAGGGAAAAGCACAACCAGTCACCTCCTGTGGCCAAATCCCGGCTCTGATCTCAGCAGGGAAATTTTCCAGGGAATTTTTCACCCTCTGCTCCTCTGGATAAATCAATAAATTTTTTGGGGGATTTTTTGGGATGGGGGGAGAAAGGGGGAGAGGAGAAAATGTGGGGAAAGACTGAACAGGGCTGAGCCCTAAACCTCCTTTAAGGTTCCTCCCGAGCCAATCCCATTTTAAAAAAAAATTAATATTTATGTTTTTATGGAATTTTTAGCGCTGGACAGGTTTGGAGATCAAAAAAAAAAAAAATCTCAATTTCAGCACAGATTTTCCCACTGGTAAGAATCGCTGGCTGTGGGAATGGTAGGATTGGGGGGGAAAAAAAAAGCACAAAAAAACCCCAAAACCCCCCAAAAAACCAAAAAACCCAAAAAACACAAGAAAACCTCAAAAAAAAACCCCCAAAACCCCCAAAAAACCCCCCAGAAAACCCAACCCCCCCAGAAAAACAAAAAAAAAACCCCAAAAACCACCAAAAAACCCCCAAAAACCCAAGAAAACCTAAAAAAAAAAAAAAACAAAAAAACCCCCAAAATTCAAAAAAAAACTCAAAAAACCCCAAAACCCCCAAGAAAACCCCCAAAACCCCCAAAAATTCCAAACCCTCCCCCCAAAAAATCCCCCAAAAAAATCCCAAAAACACCCCAAAAACCCCAAAAAGCTTCCAGAGAAGATTCAGCAGAAGGGAGAAGGTTGGTGAGACACCAGCAGAGCTTTGGAATTGCAAATGAAATGGAAAAATAAATCTGCAGAACCTGGAAAACCAGCCGGGTGGGAATTGCTTTTGCATTTTTTGCAAAATTGGTTTTGCATTTTTCCGGAGAGAAGGGAGGAGATCTCCTGGGTGGAGAGCAGAGCCGGGGAGGAAATCGGGAAAGCAGAATTTCTGCTTCCCAGGGATGCAGAAATTCCCGGAATTGTGGTTTTCCAGGAAGATCTGCGATGATCCCGGTGGTGCAGGGTGGGAGAAGAAATCCCATCCCGGGGTCTCCACTCATCCCGCGCCTGTTGTTAGAATTAATTTTATTAATTTAATAAGTTATTCCGAGCCCAGAGTCGCTGCCGGTTCCTCTTCTCGGTTCCGGAATGAATAAAAGGTTTTTTTTTCGCTGCTGCTGCTTCCTCTTTTTGGGTTTCCTCGGAAGAAAATCGCACGGTTTTGAGGAAATCGGTGGTGGTGAAAGCAGCAAAAAATGGTAAAAATCGTGTTTTGCTTCTGTCCTTCCTGGTTTTTCGGGTTGAGGAGAATCCGGCTGGCCTGGGATTGATGAGAAAAGCCTTTTTTGGGAAGTGGGAATGTGGAAAATTGGATTTTCCAGGAGGGTCTGGGGAGGAGGAAGGTCAGCGAGGTGATAAACCATCCCTGATTTGTCACCCAGAAATCCAAAATATCACAATTCCCGGCGGGGCAGGGAGGGGATAAATAACATAATACACAATAAAATAATATAAAATGTGATTTTATTGGAGAGAAAGGTCAGGAATTTGGGCAGAGATGGGGAAAAGCTCCCCAAACCCAGGAGTGAAGGGTTCGGGATCCAAAAATGTGATTTTATTGGAGAGAAAAGTCAGGAATGTGGGCAGAGATGGGGAAAAGCTCCCCAAACCCAGGAGTGAAGGGTTCGGGATCCAAAAATGTGATTTTATTGGAGAGAAAGGTCAGGAATGTGGGCAGAGATGGGGAAAAGCTCCCCAAACCCAGGAGTGAAGGGTTCGGGATCCAAAAATGTGATTTTATTGGAGAGAAAGGTCAGGAATGTGGGCAGAGATGGGGAAAAGCTCCCCAAACCCAGGAGCGAAAGATCCAGAACACACAAAACCACTCGGGGAAGAGAGAAAACGGGGAGGAACTTCCCGCTAAGGCACAACAAGATAAAAACCTAAAAACCCCACGAGCGATCCCTGAGCCACCCCAGAGCTCCCGAGGGACACCGAGGTGACAATCGCACTGGTGACAGAGGTGACAATCCCACTCGGGACACCGAGGTGACAATTCCCCACCCAGTCAGTGACAAATCCTCAGCGAGCAGCCAAACCCCACCCAATCCAGCGGCGACATCACCTGCGCGGCCACCTCGCCGTCCCTTCCCGGCGCCACCTCCTTGTGCTGGCTGGTCGCCACCTGGCTCAGCCTGGCCCCGATGCCCAGCTTGAACCAGGGCAGGATTCGCTCCCCGTTGAAAGCCGCTCGGCTGTATTCCAGGATGGGACTGTCACCCCCCGAGCCGAAAAAAGCCACCCGGCCACCCTGGTAGTCCAGCGCCACTCGGACCCGCTTGGCTCGGGGCGACGCGAGCGAATGAAAAGCTTCCAGCGCCCAAAATCCCTCCCTGGGGGTCAAACTCAGCGCTCCCCTCCTCCGAGCCCCCTCCCGCATCACGCCGAGCCCCCAGACCCCTCCCTGCCCCACCTCCACCTCCCAAAAATGCCGCCCGGAGGTGAAGCCCCCCCTGGCCAGCACGCAGGGCTCGAAGTCGAAGCGCTGCGGGTGGTCCGGGATGTCCCTGGGCAGGAGGTGACCCCGAGCGGCTCGGCAGTCCTCCGAGAGGTGCAGGTTGGGGTGAGCCGTGCTCGGGTCCAGCGTGAGGTGGGCTGCGGGGAGAGGGAGAGATGGAGGGATTCGGGGAGGATGGAGATGCTCCTGTCCCTCCTGGATCAGCCCTGATTTCCCCATTCCCAATTCCCGAGGATGGAGATGCTCCTGTCCCTCCCTTGGATCATCCCTGATCTGTTTCTCCCAGAACCTGATCACTTCTTTCCCGAGGATGGAGATGCTCCTGTCCTTCCCAGCAGCCTGGATCAACCCTATTTCCCGATTCCCGATGCTCCTGCTCCTCCCAGAATTTGGATCAGCCCTTTTCCTGAGGATGGAGATGCTCCTGTCCCTCTCAGAGCCTGGATCAGCTCTGTTCTCCAAATTCCCGAGGATGGAGATGCTCCTGCTCCTCCCAACACCTGGATCAGTCCTAATTCCCGATTCCCGAGGTTGGAGATGCTCCTGCTCCTCCCAACACCTGGATCAGCCTAATTCCCTGATTCCTGAGGATGGAGATGCTCCTGCTCCCTCCCAGCACCTGGATCAGCCCAATTCCCGATTCCCGAGGTTTGAGATGTTCCTGCTCCTCCCAACACCTGGATCAGCCTAATTCCTGATTCCTGAGGATGGAGATGCT
Organism: Entomyzon cyanotis; assembly: GCA_024500445.1. NCBI lineage: Eukaryota > Metazoa > Chordata > Aves > Passeriformes > Meliphagidae > Entomyzon > Entomyzon cyanotis. The sequence continues at coordinate 357,750 of JAKEPQ010000097.1, read as the reverse complement.
CCTGCTCCTCCCAGCACCTGGATCAGCCCAATTCCCGATTCCCGAGGTTTGAGATGTACCTGCTCCTCCCAACACCTGGATCAGCCCTGTTCTCCCTATTCCCAGAACCTGGATCCCCTATTTCCGATTCCCGATGCTCCTGCTCCTCCCAGCACCTGGATCAGCCCAATTCCCGATTCCCGAGGATGGAGATGTTCCTGTCCACTCCCAAAACCTGGATCAGCCCAATTCCCGAATCCCAAGGACGGAGATGCTCCTATTCCTCCCAGAATTCGGGATCAGCTCTTTTCCCAAGGATGGAGATGCTCCTGCCCCTCCCAGCACCTGGATCAGCCCCTTTCCCTTGCTCCCGGGGTCCCGGGGGTCCCGGGCAGCTCTGGGGGTCACCAACCTTGGGCTGTCCCGGCAGAGCCCCCCGGGACGGGAGGAGGAAGGGGAGAGGACCAGGTGTGGGGCAGGAGCACCGGGAAGGACTGAACAGGGTTGGCACTAACCCCCCTTTAAGGTTCTTCCCGAGTTTTGGTTCCTCCTTAATTTGGAACTAAATCTCCTTTAAGGTTCCTCCCGAGCCAATCCCATTCGGGGTCTGAACAGTGGGGAATTCCCAGGCAGGGAAAGGGAAACCCAAATGCTCTTTTTGGGGTATTTTTGGGGTATTTTGGGGTATTTTGGGGTTATCTCAGGCCCTGGACACAGCAGGAGCATCAACATCATGACTGTCGCTTTTCCCTTCCTCCCCACAGTGGGAATTGCACTGATTTTCCATGAAAATTGTGCTGATTTTTCACGAAAATTGCGCTGATTTTCCATGAAAATTGCGCTGATTTTTCACGAAAATTGCGCTGATTTTTCCCAAAATTGCGCTGATTTTTCCAAAATTGCGCTGATTTTTCCCAAAAATTGCGCTGATTTTTCCCGAAAATTGCGCTGATTTTTCCCAAAAATTGCGCTGATTTTTCCTGAAAATTTCCATGCCATCCCACAGTTCCTCCCCCGACTCACCTGGCTCCTGCAGCTGGAACATCAGGCTGTCTGAAAAGAGAGAAATTCCCCAAATTCGGGGTCAGACAACACCTTCACCCCAAGGATTTTTCTACATGGATTTATTCTCCTCTCCATCCTCTCCCCACCTTCCTACCCGTGTGGGATTTGATTTTCCCACCGGTGACCCCAAATCTGATTTTGGGGTGAGATTTGGGAGAGGTTTCTCCTGGATATCCCTCAAAAAACCCCATTTTTCCCGGATATCCCTCAAAAAACCCCATTTTCCCCAGATATCCCACAAAAAACCCCATTTTCCCCGGATATCCCTCAAAAAACCCCATTTCTCTTGGATACCCCATGAAAAACCCCATTTTTCCCAGATTTCCCAAAAAAGGACCCAGTTTTTCCCAGATCTCATTCCCATTCCTCCCAAATTCCCACACCTGTCCCTCTCATTACCTTGGCACCTCCTCAAGGTATTTCTGACCAAAACGTTCCTCTGGATAAAATCCTCGAGGTTTCTCTCCAGATCAGAGGGGATCTCAGCCGGGGGTTGGAATTTCATCATTTCACAGCTGCAAAAAGGCCAAAAAATGGGGAAAAACCCAGTCTGAGGGTTCATTTTATTACCATTAAATAGCCCATTATTTCTTAAATATTTCTTAAATATTTCTTCAATATTTCTTCAATATTTCTTCAATATTTTCTTAAATATTTTTTCAATATTTCTTCAATATTTTCTTAAATATTTCTTAAATATTTCTTCAATATTTCTTCAATATTTTCTTAAATATTTCTTCAATATTTCTTCAATATTTTCTTAAATATTTCTTCAATATTTCTTCAATATTTTCTTCAATATTTCTTCAATATTTCTTAAATATTTCTTAAGTATTTCTTCAATATTCATTAAATAAATATTTATTAAATAAACATGGGATGGGCTGAGGATGTTTATCCCAGGAGCAAATCCAACCCCTTTTCCCTTTCTGGGCAATTTCCTTTTCCCCAAACCCAAAATTCCTGAATTCCCCAGAGCAGCGCAGTGGGGATTTGATCTCCTGGCTGGAAATCCTTGGGATTTCCAGGAATGTGGAATTGGGATTGAAAAGCCTCAGGAGTCACCTGGATGACCCCAGAGGTGCGAGAAGGGAGGAGGAGCAGCCTTACCTGTCCAGGAGGTTTTGGATTTCCTGCAGGTGGGAAGAGAGAGGAGAAGGTTGGAGAGGAGGAACAGAAAATCCCAAAAAATAAACCAAACCAAACCTCCAGTCTGGTTTGGGTTGGAGTTTAGAGTTTGGGACTTTAAAAAACATCCTAAATCAAATCCAATCTGCCTCCCAGAGGTGTCCCAGCCCTGTCCCACCTGTGGTGATGTCACCAGGGGATAATTTGGTGGATTTTGCTTTTTTCCCCCATTTTCCCAGGGCTGTGATGACGTCACCAGGGGATAATCTGAGCTCCTGGATTTTGAATTCTGAATTTTGGATTTTGAATTTTACTTTTTTCCCCATTGTTCCCAGGGCTGTGATGACATCACCAAGGCATAATTTAACCTCCAGAATTTTGAATTTTCCTTTTTTCCCCATTTTCTCAGAACTGTGATGACACCACCAGGGGATAATTTGACCTTTTAAATTTTCCTTTTTCCCCCCTTTTCCCCAAAGCTACGATAACATCACCAGGAGATAATTTGACCTTTTAAATTTTCCCTTTTTTTCCCCCCATTGTTCCCAGGGCTGTGATGACATCACCAAGGCATAATTTAACCTCCAGAATTTTAAATTTTCCATTTTCCCCATTTTCCCTCCCACCTGCAGGAACTGTCTCGCTGGCTGCTGGAATTTCCCCTCCATCTCCCAGCTCAGAGTGTCCAGCTGGGACAATTCCTCCGAAATTTTGGCCAAATTTTCGTCCTGAGCTCTGTCCGTCGCTCTGTCCATCTCCCCGAGCTGCTCCAGCAGGAATCACTCCTGCTCCTCCAGGAATTCCCGAAATTCCCGCAATTCCCGAGTTATCCGCTGCCTCTCGATCCGGGATTTGTCCTGCCGGGAGAGAGGAGGGTGATTGGTTTGGTCCCTGAAAATTCCCTGTAAATTCCCATAAAATTCCCTGAAATTTCCCTGAAACTTCCCTGAAAATTCCCTGAAATTTTCCTGAAATTTTCCTGAAAATTCCCTGAAATTGTCCCTGAAACTTCCCTGAAACTTCCCTGAAATTTCCCTGAAACTTCCCTGAAACTTCCCTGAAACTTCCCTGAAATTTCCCTGAAACTTCCCTGAAACTTCCCTGAAATTTCCCTGAAACTTCCCTGAAACTTCCCTGAAATTTCCCTGAAATTTTCCTGAAAATTCCCTGAAATTTTCCTGAAATTTTCCTGAAAATTCCCTGAAAATTCCCTGAAATTTCCCTGAAAATTCCCTGAAAATTCCCTGAAATTTCCCTGAAATTTTCCTGAAAATTCCCTGAAAATTCCCTGACACTTTCCTGAAACTTTCCTGAAACTTTCCTGAAACTTTCCTGAAATTTTCCTGAAATTTTCCTCAAAACTTCCCTGAAACTTCCCCTCCTTCCTTCCCCAACTTCTCCTCCCCTTTTCCCCTCCCAACTCCTTATCTCCCCTCCGCAGCCTCTGCTGAACCTGAAAGATAAAAATGCAACTCCAAAACTTTGCCAAATTTGACAAATTTAGCCCCAAAAACACCTCTTGGGGTAGAGGGAGAGATCCCAAAATTGCCCGCCCTGGGATCCCAAAATTGCCCCAAAATTGCCTCAAAATTTCCCCAAAACTGCCCCAAAATTGCCCCAAAATTTCTCTACCAGGTGCAAACTCCTCATTTCTCCCAATTTTCGATTTTCCAGGTATTTTTCTCTCTCCTCCTTCAAAGCCTGGAGGTAACTTTGGATTTCTTCCTGCAGGGGAAGAAAAATTGGGATGGAAAAGTTGAAAAAAATCTGATTTTTCACCCAAATTTCCTCTAAACCTCGCCTGAGATGAGGGAAATTTTGCCCAAACAAGGCGAGGAGAGCTGGGAGCTCCAGATAAGAGAGATTTTGCCCCAAAACCACAAAAAAACAACCCAAAAACGACCCTGGGAGGATTTGTTTAGCTCGTGTTTCTATGTTTATACAAATTGATGTGGTTTTGTTAATTTAGAAATAATTTTGTGTATGAAATATACATGAATTTCTATTAATTTATAAAATATTATGTTATTATTCCATTAATAACATAATAATAGAATAAGAGAGATTTTGCCCCAAAACCACTCCTGGCCTCCAAAATAAGAGATTAATCTCCGAGTTTAACAGCCCTGGGAGGATTTGTTTCGAGCGTTTCTCTGTTTATATCCATTTATAACTCCTCTCAGTTTAAATACGATTTTCCAGGGTTTTTTTTGGAGATACAGAACTCCAAGCGCTCGGAGTTTTGGGGAGAAAAGTGCCAAAAAAAGGGGTTTGGAGCAGCAGTGGAAGGGAAAAGGAGCAGGAAGGACTGGGGGGAGCTGCGAAAGTGATTTCTAAATTATTTGTAACTAAACAGAAGCGTTCCTTTCATTTCCAATAAATTCCTATTTATTCGAAATGAAATAAATATCTGTTGATTCGAAACGAAATAAATTTCTGTTTATTCGAAACAAAAGGAGCAGCGCGGATGCCTTCGTTAAAAACACTGCCAGAAAAAGCATTTTGAGGTGTTTTGGATATTTTTTTTTACTTTTTTTGGGGATTATTTTGGATTTTTTTTTTTTTTAAAATTTTTTTTTATATTGGATTTTTGGGGGGGGGGGGGGATTTTGGATATATTTTTTTGGATTTTTTTTTTAAATTTCGGACGCATTTTCGGAATCTTTTTTTATTATTTTGGATTTTTTATTTTGGGTTTTTAAAATTTTTATTATTATCATTTTGGATTTTGGGAATATTTTTTTTTTAATTTTGGATTTTTTTTTTTTTTAAAATTATTATTATTTTAGATGATTTTTTTTTTTTTGGCTTTTGGAAATTTTTTCTTTTTTAAATTTTTTTTTTTTTACCTTGAATTCCTGCGCAGCATCCTCTACGGGAACAACCCGATGAAACCCATTCGTTCCGCACCGACCGCACAGCAAAACCCTCTCCTCCCGGCAGAAAAACCTCAACGCCTCCCGGTGCTTCCCGCGGAACTCCCCGGCGACAAACCCCTGGCGATGTCCGCGCTCTGCCCCAGCTCGCGGCTGGGCCTCGGGCTGCTCTCCGCGGCGACACGGCGACACAGGGGACAGCAGAAGGACAGCGGGCAGCCCTGCCGGCGGCGCTCGATGCGGGCGCGGCAGGAGTGGTGGCCGCAGGGGATGGACGCCGGGGCGCGGCACAGGTCACGGCACAGGTCACGGCACAGGTCACGGGACAGGTCACGGGACAGGTCACGGCACAGGTCACGGGACAGGTCACGGGACAGGTCACGGAACAGGTCACGGGACAGGTCACGGGACAGGTCACGGAACAGGTCACGGGACAGGTCACGGCACAGGTCACGGGACAGGTCACGGAACAGGTCACGGGACAGGTCACGGAACAGGTCACGGGACAGGTCACGGGACAGGTCACGGCACAGGTCACGGAACAGGTCACGGCACAGGTCACGGAACAGGTCACGGAACAGGTCACGGAACAGGTCACGGGACAGGTCACGGGACAGGTCACGGCACAGGTCACGGAACAGGTCACGGGACAGGTCACGGGACAGGTCACGGCACAGGTCACGGCACAGGTCACGGAACAGGTCACGGGACAGGTCACGGGACAGGTCACGGAACAGGTCACGGGACAGGTCACGGGACAGGTCACGGCACAGGTCACGGGACAGGTCACGGAACAGGTCACGGGACAGGTCACGGAACAGGTCACGGGACAGGTCACGGGACAGGTCACGGCACAGGTCACGGAACAGGTCACGGCACAGGTCACGGAACAGGTCACGGAACAGGTCACGGAACAGGTCACGGGACAGGTCACGGGACAGGTCACGGCACAGGTCACGGAACAGGTCACGGGACAGGTCACGGGACAGGTCACGGAACAGGTCACGGCACAGGTCACGGCACAGGTCACGGAACAGGTCACGGAACAGGTCACGGGACAGGTCACGGAACAGGTCACGGGACAGGTCACGGAACAGGTCACGGCACAGGTCACGGGACAGGTCACGGAACAGGTCACGGGACAGGTCACGGCACAGGTCACGGAACAGGTCACGGCACAGGTCACGGGACAGGTCACGGAACAGGTCACGGGACAGGTCACGGAACAGGTCACGGCACAGGTCACGGCACAGGTCACGGAACAGGTCACGGGACAGGTCACGGCACAGGTCACGGAACAGGTCACGGAACAGGTCACGGCACAGGTCACGGAACAGGTCACGGAACAGGTCACGGAACAGGTCACGGCACAGGTCACGGAACAGGTCACGGAACGGGTCACGGAACAGGTCACGGCACGGGTCACGGAACGGGTCACGGAACGGGTCAGGCACAGGTCACGGAACAGGTCACGGAACAGGTCACGGCACAGGTCACAGAACAGGTCACGGAACAGGTCACGGCACAGGTCACAGAACAGGTCAGGCACAGGTCACGGAACAGGTCACGGAACAGGTCACGGGACGAGGTCACGGGACAGGTCACGGGACAGGTCACGGAACAGGTCACGGGACGAGGTCACGGCACAGGTCAGGGACGAGGTCACGGGACAGGTCACGGCACAGGTCACGGAAGAGGTCACGGAACGGGTCACGGAACGGGTCACGGCACAGGTCACGGAACAGGTCACGGAACAGGTCACGGGACAGGTCACGGAACAGGTCACGGCACAGGTCACGGAACAGGTCACGGAACAGGTCACGGAACAGGTCACGGAACAGGTCACGGCAGAGCGGGCAGCCACATGGAGGAGGAGGAGGAGGATGAGCTTCGTCCTGCTGGGGTGAGGATGGAGATTTAGGGTGAGGAGGAGGAGGGTGAGCTTCTTCCAATTTGGGGTGATGGGGAGATTTGGGGGTGAGGAAGAGGAGGAGGAGGGGTGAGCTTCGTCCTGCTGGGGTGAGGATGGAGATTTAGGGTGAGGAAGAGGAGGAGGGTGAGCTTCTTCCGATTTGGGGTGAGGATGGAGATCTGGGGTGAGGAAGAGGAGGGTGAGCTTCATCCTGCTGGGGTGAGGATGGACATTTGGGGTGAGGAGGAGGAGGAGGAGGGTGAGCTTCTTCCAATTCTGGGGCGAGGATGGAGATCTGGAGTGAGGAGGAGGAGGAGGGGGTGAGCTTCTTCCTGATTTGGGGTGAGGATGGAGATCTGGGGTGAGGAAGAGGAGGAGGAGGAGGAGGGTGAGCTTCGTCCTGCTGGGGCGAGGATGGAGATCTGGGGTGAGGAGGAGGAGGAGGATGAGCTTCTTCCGATTTGGGGTGACGGTGGAGGAGGACAATGTGCTTCCTCCTGGGGTGAGGATGGAGATTTGGGGTGAGGAGGAGGAGGAGGAGGAGGAGAGTGAGCTTCGTCCTGCTGGGGCGAGGATGGAGATCTGGGGTGATGGTGGAGGAGGATGAGCTTCATCCTGCTGGGGTGATGGTGGAGATTTGGGTGAGGAAGAGGAGGAGGAGGAGGAGGAGGATGAGCTTCGTCCTGCTGGGGTGAGGATGGAGATCTGGGGTGAGGAAGAGGAGGAGGGTGAGCTTCTTCCGATTTGGGGTGATGGAGATTCGGGGTGAGGAAGAGGAGGATGAGCTTCATCCTGCTGGGGTGAGGATGGAGATTTGGGGTGAGGAGGAGGAGGAGGAGGGTGAGCTTCGTCCTGCTGGGGTGAGGATGGGATCTGGGGTGAGGAAGAGGAGGATGAGCTTCGTCCTGCTGGGGCGAGGATGGAGATCTGGGGTGAGGAAGAGGAGGATGAGCTTCTTCCGATTTGGGGTGATGGAGATTTGGGGTGAGGAGGAGGAGGAGGGTGAGCTTTGTCCTCCTGGGGTGAGGATGGAGATTTGGGGTGAGGAAGAGGAGGAGGAGGAGGAGGAGGATGAGCTTCCTCCTGGGGTGATGGAGATTAGGGAGGAGGAAGAGGAGGATGGGATGAGGAAGAGGAGGAGGAGGGTGAGCTTCGTCCTCCTGGGGTGATGGTGGAGATTTGGGGTGAGGAAGAGGAGGGTGAGCTTCCTCACTGTCCGATGTCGGAGATTTGGGATGAAGAACCTGAGGTGCTGGAGATTTGGGATGAAGAAGAGGACGATGAAGAAGAGGAGGATGTGCTTCCTCCTGGGGTGAGGATGGAGATTTGGGATGAGGAAGAGGAGGAGGAGGAGGAGGAAGATGAGGAAGAGGAGGATGTGCTTCTTCTGCCTGGGGTGCTGGATATTCGGGATGAGGAAGAGGAGGATGAGGAAGAGGAGGATGAGGAAGAGGAGGATGAGCTTCTGGATATTCGGGATGAGGAAGAGGAGGATGAGGAAGAGGAGGATGAGGAAGAGGAGGATGAGGAAGAGGAGGATGAGCTTCTGGATATTCGGGATGAGGAAGAGGAGGATGAGCTTCCTCCGCCTGCAGTGCAGGATATTTGGGATGACGAAGTGGGGGTTGAAGAGGTGAGAATTGGGATTTAAAGGTGGAAATTTGGGATTAAAGGGGTGGAAATTTGGGGTCAAAAGGTGGGAAATTTGGGATTAAAAGGTGGGAAATTTGAGGTTAAAGGGGGAGCTTCCTCCTCTCCTCCTCCTCCTTGTTTCCTCCTCTCTTCCTCACCTCCTCCTCGCCTCTTCCTCCTCACCACTTCCTCCTCCTCCTCTCCTCTTCTTCCTTCTTGTTTTTTCCTTCCTGCTTCCTCCTCCTCCTCGCTTCCTTCTCACCTCCTTTCTTTTCTTCCTCTTTTTCCCTTCTCCTTCTTTCCTCCTCCTCCTCCTCGGTGCCTCTGAGGAGCAGATTTTGGGGAAAGCAGATTTTGGGAAGAGATTTTGGGGAGCCGATAAGAGCAGGGCGGGGCTGGAGCAGCGACTGTGGGGAAATCACGTGAAATTTGGGTGGAAAAACCGAAAATAGAGGGGAAAATGAGGGAAGAAAGGGTTGGGACTGAAGTGTGGAGGAAAACGATGGAGGAAAAGTCGGTTGGAGAAAGCAGGGAAGGAAGAAGGGTTGAGATTAAAAATATATGTAAAGAAAAATGATGGAAGGAGGGTTGAAAGGGGCTGGAAGTGTCGGAGCGAGGTGGAAAAACGAGGAAAAAAGGAGCGGAAACGAGGGGGAAAAGGCCAAAAAGGAAGTGTTTCTGCCCGGTTTCGAACCGGGGACCTTTCGCGTGTGAGGCGAACGTGATAACCACTACACTACAGAAACGCTGTGCCGCGCTCCGCGCCCCGCCGCCTTACGGCCGTACCGCCCGCGCTTCTCCCGCTCCCCGCGGGGTCACCGGAGCTCCCCGAGGCCGCGGAGGAAGGAGGAGCTCCGGAAAAAAACGCGGAAAAAGAGATTTTGGGTAAAAATCAAAATTTTGGGTAAAAATAAAAACAACGCTCGATCTCTCCCCGCGGCGGGATTCGAACCCGCGATCTCAGCTTCGGAGTCCGCCGCGCTCCCGCCTGAGCCACCTCCCCCAGTCCTCCAACACCACCGAGTCGCGCGGCTAGACAAACCCCAGAACGCGGAAGTAGAAGCGCATCCCACCCCGTTGCCAGGCAACCGGCAACTCACTTCCTCCCACGTGGCCGCGGCGGACCGGAAGGCGGAAGTGCCGCGGCGTCTCCCGGCTGTGGCGAGCGCGGCGGGGAGAAGCGGAGCGACCGGAGGGGACTGAGGGGACTGAGGGGACAGCGAGGGGACTGAGCGGACAGCGAGGCACCCAGCGGCTCGTCCTGCAGCGTGAGGCAGCGAACAGCCGGCGGTACGCGCGGTACGGAGCGGCCCGGTGAGGCCTAGCGCGGCCCGGTGCACCGACCGGGCGGGTTGCGGCCTGCGGCGGGGCCTGGCCGGGCTGTGCGGGCTGCGGCCGGGCGGGAGAGCCGGGAGAGCCCCGGAGAGGAGGAGAGGAGCAGGAGGAGAGCAGGAGGAGGAGGAGGAACGGGAGGAAGGCTCTCCCCGCCATGGCGGCGCTGAGCGGCTCCGCCGCCCGGCCCGACCCGGTGGAAACGCTCCGTGAGGAGGCGATCTGCGCCATCTGCCTGGACTACTTCGCCGACCCGGTGTCCATCGGCTGCGGCCACAACTTCTGCCGCGGCTGCATCTCGCGGCTGTGGGCTCGCGGTGACCCCAAACCGCAGCCGCGACACGGCGGGGAGGAGGAGGAGGAGGAGGAAGAGCTGGAGGAGGAGGAGGAGGAGGAGGAGGAGGAGCTGGACGTGGAGCAGCAGCAGGAGGAGGATGAGGATGAAGATGAAGGCGGCGCGGCGGGTGAGGAGGAAGACGATGAGATGTGGGAGGAGGAGGAGGAGGAGGAGGAGGAGGAAGGCGAGCTGTGGGAAGATCCCGGCGAGGAGGAGGACGAGGAGGAGGAGGAGGAGGAGGAGGAGGAGGAGGCACAGCGTGGGCGAGCAGCGCTCCGGGCGGGATTTACTTCCCGGAGGAAGATTTCGATGAAGACGTGATGGAGGAAGACGTGGAGGAGGAAGAAGCCGAGGAAGAGGAGGAGGATGAAGTCGCTCGCCCCCCGGCGGTGTTCACTTGCCCCCAGTGCCGCAAGTCCTTCCTGCAGCGCAGCTTTCGGCCCAACCTGCAGCTGGCCAACATGGTGCAGCTGATCCGGCAGCTCCACCCGCGGCCGCAGCGCCACGCCGCCGCGCAGAGCTCCGCCGCAGCGCCGGCAGCGACCGCGGAGCTCTGCGAGAGGCACCAGGAGCCGCTGAAGCTCTTCTGCGAGGTGGACGAGGCGGCGATCTGCGTGGTGTGCCGCGAGGCCAGGGGGCATAAAAACCACAGCGTGGTGCCGCTGGAGGAGGTGGTGCAGGATTGCAAGGTGAGTGTGGGGTTTGGGGAGTTTGGGGATTTTTTGGAATTTTTTCCGATTTTTTGGGATTTTTTCCGATTTTTTTGGGATTTTTTTGGGATTTTTTTCCGATTTTTCGGGATTTTTTCCGATTTTTTGCGGAATCTTTTCCGGATTTTTCTTGAGTTTTTGAGGGTTTTTTTGAGATTTTTTGGGGTTTTTTTTTAGTTTTGGTGTATTTGGGGAGTTTTTGGGAGCTTTGTGGAGGCTTCTGGGGCCTCTGGGGCTCTTCTGGAGGTGGACGAGGCGGCGATCTGCGTGGTGTGCCGCGAGGCCAGGGGGCATAGAAACCACAGCGTGGTGCCGCTGGAGGAGGTGGGGCAGGATTGTAAGGTGAGTGTGGGGTTTGGGGAATTTTTGGGATTTTTTTCGGATTTTTTTCTGATTTTTTCGCATTTTTTTGGGTATTTTTTGGATTTTTGGGGTTTTTTTGGATTTTTTCGGATTTTTTCCGATTTTTTGGGGAATTTTTAGGGATTTTTTTTGAGTTTTTGAGGATTTTGAGATTTTTCTGGATTTTTTGGGATTTTTTTTCCGATTTTTTGGGAATTTTAGGGATTTTTGAGGCTTTAGGCGATTTTGGAGCTCTTCTGGAGGTGGACGAGGCGGCGATCTGCGTGGTGTGCTGCGAGGCCAGGGGGCATAGAAACCACAGCGTGGTGCCGCTGGAGGAGGTGGGGCAGGATTGCAAGGTGGTCGGGATTTCTGGCAGTTTGGGGGTGTTTGGGGAGTTTTTGGGGATTTTTTGGGATTTTTTTCTGATTTTTAGGGGGATTTTTTGGGGATTTTTTCGGATTATTTTCTGAGTTTTAAGGCATTTTTTGGGGTTTTTTTCAGCATTTTTTTTAGTTTTTTGGGATTTTTTGGGAAGTTTTTGGAGTTCTTTTGGGGTTTTTGGGTGTTCTCGGGTTTTTTGGGGTTTTTTTGGGGTTATTGTTTGAGTTTATGGGTGTTTTGGGGAGTTTTCTGGGAGTTTGGGGCACAAAAACCACAGCGTGGTGCTGCTGGAGGAGGTGGTGCAGGACTGTAAGGTGAGTTTGGGGTTTGGGGATTTTTTTGGGGATTTTTTTCTGATTTTTTAGGGGATTTTTTTTTGATTTTTGGGGGGGGTTCGGATTTTTTTTTGAGTTTTTGGGCTTTTTTTGGATTTTTTTTTATTTTTTTTTTTTTTGGGGAGTTTTGGGGTTTTTGGGGAGTTTGGGACACAGAAACCCGCGTGGTGCCGCTGGAGGAGGTGGTGGGACTGCAAGGTGGGGGTTTGGGTTTTTGGGAGTTTGGGGAGTTTTGGGGGCTTTTTGGATTTTTTAAAAATTTTTTTTGGATTTTTGGGGGATTTCTTTGGGGTTTTTTGGGGGTTTTTGGGGAGTTTTAGGGTTTTTGGGGATTTGGGGGTTTCTTTAATTATTTTTTCCAGATTTTTTGGGGAGGTTTGATTATTATTTTTATTTTTTGGGGTTTTTTGGGAGTTTTCTGGGAGTTTGGGACCAAACACCAACTGTCTACTGATGAGGTGGTGAGGACTGCAAGGTGGGATTTTGGGGGAATTTGGGAGTTTTTTGGGAGTTTTCTGGGAGTTTGGGGTTGGGGTTTTTTGGGAGTTTTTGGGGTTTGGTGTGGAGTGGGACTGCAAGTGGATTTTGCAGGTTTTTGGGTTTTTTGGGATTTTTTTTTTGTTTTTCAGGGAGTTTTTGGGGTTTTTGGGGAGTTTGGGGTGTAGGGATTCGGGAATGTGAGTTAGTTTGGGGTGGGGAAAGACAAAAGGGAATTTTTTAATCCCAATTCTCATCTCTTCAACCCCAAATTTCCCAACTTTTACCCCAAATTTCCCCCAAATCCCCAAATTTCCCACTTTTTAATCCCAAATTTCCACCCCTTAATCCCAAATTTTCACCTTTTAACTCCCAAATTTCCACCTTTTAACCCCAAACTTCCCATTTCCTTTTTTCCCCCAATCCCCAAATTTCCACCTTTTAATCCCAAATTTCCACTCTTTTAACCCCAAATTTCCATTCCCTTGGACCCCAAATTTCCCACCTTTTAACCCCAAATTCCCCCCCTTTAACCCCAAATTTCCCACTTTTTAACCCCAAATTTCCACTCCTTCAACCCCCAATTTTCTGGGCTGCAAATCCCCAAAATTCCCCAAATTTCCCTTTTTCTCCCCAGACCAAGCTGCAGAGCCACCTGGAGCCTCTGAGGAAGCAGCTGGAGGCTGTGCTGAGACAGAAATCCAGCGAGGAGGAGAAAATCTCCCTGCTCAGGGTGAGGAAAACGGGAAAAAGTGAGAAAAAAATAACATTTTCAGGGTTTTCCTGATTTTTTATTTCGTTGGGTTTTTGTTTCACAGAAATCAGGCAGTGCTGGGATGGGGAAATCCGGATTTTTGGGGTTTTTGGGGGATTTTGAGGGATTTTTCCCCCATTTTTCCCCCCCTTTTTCCCCCTTTTTCCCCCAGCTTTCCCCCAACTTTTCCCCATTTTTCCCCATTTTTCCCCCATTTTCTCCCCATTTTTTCCCCATTTCTTCCCCATTTCCTCCCATTTTTTCCCCATTTTTCCCCCCATTTTTTCCCCAAAAATCCCATTTTTCCTCATTTTCCCCCCAAACCCCCCCATTTTTTCTGCAAAAATCCCATTTTCCCCCCATTTTCCCCCATTTTTCCCCCCATTTTCTCCCCATTTCTTCCCCATTTTCCTCGCATTTTTCCCCATTTTTTCCCCCATTTTCCCCATTTCCCCCCTTTTTTTCCCTTTATCCCCATTTCCTCCCATTTTTTCCCCATTTTTTCCCCCAAAAACTCCCATTTTTTCCCCATTTTTCCCCCTAAACCCCCCAATATTTTCTCCAAAAATCCCATTTTTCCCCATTTTTCCCCAAAAATCCCATTTTTTCCCCCAAACCCCCCAATATTTTCTCCAAAAATCCCATTTTTCCCCCGAAATCCCCATTTTCCCCCCAGAAATCTCATTTTTCCCATGCAGGAGGAGATGCAGGCGGAGCTGCAGGAGCTGGAGGCATCATTCCTACCCCAAAATTCCCGATTTTTTTGGCCATTTTTGCCCCATTTTCCCCCCCAAAATTCCCATTTTTCCCCCATTTTTCCCCATTTTCCCCCCATTTTCCCCCCAAAACTCCCATTTTTTCCCCCAAAATCCCATTTTTTCCCCAAAACCCCCAATATTTTCTCCAAAAATCTCATTTTTCCCTACTTCCCCAGGATCAGATGCAGGCGGAGCTGCAGGAGCTGGAGGCATCATTCCCACCCCAAATTCCTGATTTTTTGGGGCATTCCTGGAGGCTCATTTGCGGCCCCATTTTTTCCCATTTTCCCCCAAAAATCTCATTTTCCCCCATTTTTCCCCCAAAACCCCCAATATTTTCTCCAAAAATCCCATTTTTTCCCATTTTCCCCCATTTTTCCCCATTTTTCCCCCAAAATCCACATTTTTTCTCCAAAAATCCCATTTTTTCCCCAAAACCCCGGCATTTTTCTCCAAAAATCTCATTTTTCCCCATTTTTCCCATTATTTCCCGTTGCAGGATCAGATGCAGGCGGAGCTGCAGGAGCTGGAGGCATCGTTCCCACCCCAAAAATCCCATTTTTTCCCCAAAAATCTCATTTCCCTGTTGCAGGATCAGATGCAGGCGGAGCTGCAGGAGCTGGAGGCATCGTTCCCACCCCAAATTCCTGATTTTTTTGGGATAATTTTGTGATCATTTCCCGTTGCAGGATCAGATGCAGGCGGAGCTGCAGGAGCTGGAGGCATCGTTCCCACCCCAAATTCCTGATTTTTTTGGGACATTTCCCTGCAGGAGCAGATGCAGGCGGAGCTGCAGGAGCTGGAGGCATCGTTCCCACCCCAAATTCCTGATTTTTTTGGGACATTTCCCTGCAGGATCAGATGCAGGCGGAGCTGCAGGAGCTGGAGGCAGACTTCGAGGTGCTGCACAGGTTCCTGGCTGCAGAGCAGGTGCTGCTGCTGCGGCAGCTGCAGGAGAGGCACGAGGCGCTGCTGGGCAGGCAGAGGAGGAACCTGGGGGTGCTGGAGGAGAGGAGCTCGGCTCTGAGGAGGCTGATCAGCTGAGGCTGAGGCTGCAGGCAGGCAGGACGGGCTGCAGCTCCTCAAGGTGGGAGAAAAAGGGCGGGGTTGGGGGGAAAAATGGGAGTTTTGGGGAAAAATCGGATTTTTGGGGCAAAAACGGGGAAAAAATGGAGAAAAAATGGGGTTTTTTGGGCAAAAGATGGGATTTTCAGGGGAAAAAATGGGGGTTTTGGGGGAAAAATCGGATTTTTGGGGGAATAATTGGGGCTGCAGCTGCTCAAGGTGGGGAAAATTGGGGAAAAAATGGGGAAAAAATCGGATTTTTGGGGAAAAAATGAAGTTTTGCGCAAAAAAATCAGATTTTTTGGGGAAAAAATGGGGAAAAATTGAGGTTTTTGGGGGAAAAAATGGGTTTTTTTGGGAAAAATTGGGGCTGCAGCTGCTCAAGGTGGGGAGAAATTGGGATTTTGGGGGAAAAATTGGGTTTTTTGGGGGAAAAATTTGGGTTTGGAGCACTGGAGATGGGGAAACTGGGGTTGGGAGATGGGGAAGTCGGGATTTGGAGCATCGGAGAGGGAAAAATTGGGATTTGGGGCTGGGAAAAGGGGAAAACTGGGATCAAATCCAAATCCTCATTCACCTTTTCCTCTTTTTCCTCCCAATTCCACACCAGGACATCAAAAGCACCTTCATCAGGTGAGGCATTCCCGGGAATTCGGGGAGATTCGGGAGATTTGGGAGATTTGGGGAGGAGGAAAGCTGGGAAATTCCCTCCCCAAGCAGCTAAATCCCAGTTTTTCCCATTTTTTTCCCATTTTTTCCCCTTTTTTCCCCTTTTTCCCCCATTATTTGCCCTTTTTTCCCCCTTTTTTTTCCATTTTTCCCCATAATTTCCCCTTTTTATCCCCATTTTTCCCCCATTATTTTCCCATTATTCCCCCATTTTCCCCGTTTTTTCCCTGTTTTTCCCTGTTTTTCTCCCCATTTTTCCCCCATTATTTCCCCATATTTCCCCTTTTTTCCCCCATTTTTCTCAATTTTTTCCTCATTATTTTCCCAATTTTTTCCCCTTTTTTTCCATTTTTCCCCATAATTTCCCCTTTTTCCCCTCCTTTTTCCCCCTTTTTCCCCATTTTCCCCCAATTTTCCCCATTTTCCCCTCTTTTTTCCCAATCTTTTCCCCATTTTTTCCCAATTTTCCCCATTTTTTCCCATTCTTTTCCCCATCTTTTTCCCATTTTTTTCTTTTTTCCCCCATTTTCCCCATTTTTCCCCATTTTTTTTACCCAATTTTCCCCCTTTTTTCCTTTTTTTTTCCATCTTTTTCCCCCATTTTTTCCCCCCATCTTTTCCCCCATTATTTCCCCATTTTCCCTATTTTTCCTCTTTTTTTTCCAATTTTCCCTTTTTTTCCCCATTTTCCCCCCTTTTTTCCCCGTTTTCCCCCATTTTTTCCCCATTCTTTTCCCCATCTTTTTCCCATTTTTTCTCTTTTTTCCCCATTTTTTCCCATTTCCCCCCATTTCCCCCCCCTTTTTTCCCCTTTTTTCCCATTTTTTCCCCATTTTTCCCGTTTTCTCCCCGTTTCAGGTGTGAAAACATCAAATTCCAGGAGCCCGAGATGCTGCCCGTGGACGTTGGGAAGAAATTCCGGAATTGTTTCCTGCAGGATGTGGTGATGAGGAAAATGGAAAAAGTGTTCAGCAAAGTTCCCCAAGGTGAGGGGAAGGGGGAATTTGGGATAAGAGGGGGAAATTTGGGATAAAAGGAGGAAATTTGGGGATAAAAAGGTGGGAAATTGGGGATAAAAGGAGGAAATTTGGGATAAAAAGGGGAAATTTGGGATAAGAGGGGGAAATTTGGATAAAAGGGAGGAAATTTGGGATTAAAAGGTGGGAAATTTGGGGATTAAAAAGGGGGAAATTTGGGGAAAAAAGGGGGAAATTTGGGGAAAAAAGGGGGAAATTTGGGGAAAAAAGGGGGAAATTTGGGGTTAAAAGGAGTGAAAATGTGGGATTAAAAGGGGAAATTTGGGATAAGAGGGGGAAATTTGGGGTTAAAAGGGGGAAATTTGGATAAAAAGGAGGAAATTTGGGGTTAAAAGGTGGGAAATTTGGGATTAAAGGGGGAAATTTGGGGTTAAAGAATGAAATTTGGGGTTAAAGGAATGGAAATTTGGGGTTAAAGGGGTGAGAATTGGGATGAAAAAATGGGAAAATTTAGGAGTTGAGGAGTGGAAATTTGGGGTTAAAAAGTGGGAAATTCGGGGTTAAAGAGGTGAGAATTTTGGATTGAAATTTGGGGCTAAAAGGTGGGAAAACTTGGGGTTGAAGGAGTGGAAATTTGGGATGAAAGGTGGGAAATTTGGGGTTAAAGAGGTGAGAATTTGGGATTAAAAGGTGGGAAATTTGGGGGTTAAAGGAGTGGAAATTTGGGATTAAAAGGATGGCAGTTGGGGGATAAAAGGTGGGAAATTTGGGATAAAAATGGGGAAATTTGGGATAAAAGGTGGAAATTTGAGGTTAAAAAGTGGGAAATTTGGGGGTTAAAGGAATAGAAATTTGGGATTAAAAGGAGTGGAAATTTGGGGTTAAAGGAGTGGAAATTTGGGGTTAAAAGGGGGGAAATTTGGGGTAAAAGGGGGGAAATTTGGGGTAAAAAGGGGGGAAATTTGGGGTTAAAAGGGGGGAAATTTGGGATAAAAAGGGGGGAAATTTGGGGTTAAAGGAGTGAAAATTCGGGAGTGA
Organism: Entomyzon cyanotis; assembly: GCA_024500445.1. Lineage (NCBI taxonomy): Eukaryota > Metazoa > Chordata > Aves > Passeriformes > Meliphagidae > Entomyzon > Entomyzon cyanotis. The sequence continues at coordinate 339,980 of JAKEPQ010000097.1, read as the reverse complement.
AAGGAATGGGAATTGGGAGTTAAAGGGGGGAAAATTTGGTAGTTGAAGGAGTAAAAATTTGGGGTTAAAGGAGTGGAAATTTGGGATTAAAGGTGGGAAATTTGGGGTCGAAGGAGTGGAAATTTGGAGGTTAAAAGGTTGCAAATCGTTCCCAAAATCCCCTAACCCCCCAAAATCCCCTAACCCCCGTATCCCCCCAGCCAACATCACCCTGGACCCCTCCACCGCCCACCTTTGGTAGTTGAAGGAGTAGAAATTTGGGATTAAAGGAGTGGAAATTTGGGGTTAAAGGGGGAAAATTTGGGGTTGAAGGAGTGGAAATTTGGGTTTAAAAGGTGGGAAATTTGGGGTTAAAAGGTGGGAAAACTTGGGGTTTAAGGGATGAAAATTTGGGGTTAAAGGAGTTAAAATTTGGGATAAAAGGTGGGAAATTTGGAGTTAAAAGGTGGGAAATTTGGGATTAAAAGGGGAAATTTGGGTTAAAAGGTGGGAAAATTGGGGTTGGAGGAGTGGAAATTTGGGGTTGAGGGAGTGGAAAAATCGGGACTGAAGGAGTGAAAATTTGGGATTCAAAGGTGGAAAATCTGGGGTCGAAGGAGTGGAAATTTGGGATTAAAAAGTGGGAAATTTGGGATAAAAGGTGGGAAATTTGGGGTTAAAAGGTGGGAAATTCGGGGTTAAAAGGTGGAAATTTGGGATAAAAAGGGGAAATTTGGGTTAAAAGGGGGGAAAATTGGGGTTGGAGGAGTGGAAATTTGGGGTTGAGGGAGTGGAAAAATCGGGACTGAAGGAGTGAAAATTTGGGATTCAAAGGTGGGAAATTTGGGGTCGAAGGAGTGGAAATTTGGGATTAAAAAGTGGGAAATTTGGGATAAAAGGTGGGAAATTTGGGGTTAAAGGTGGGAAAATTAGGGATTGAAGGAGTGGAAATTTGGCATTAAAAGGTTGCAAATTGTTCCTCCAACCTCCCAAACACCACAACTCCCCCCAAACCCCCTAACCCCCCCCCATCCCCCCAGCCAACATCACCCTGGACCCCTCCACCGCCCACCTTTGGTAGTTGAAGGAGTAGAAATTTGGGATTAAAGGAGTGGAAATTTGGGGTTAAAGGGGGAAAATTTGGGATTAAAGGTGGGAAATTTGGGGTTAAATGAGTGGAAAATTAAGATTAAAAGGCTGCAAATCATTCCCAAAACCCCCCTAACCCCCCGTATCCCCCCAGCCAACATCACCCTGGACCCCTCCACCGCCCACCCCCGCCTCAGCCTCTCCCTTGACCGCCGCTCCGTCCGTCTGTCCGAGCGCCGCCAGGACACCTCCCGCCGCTCGGACGGCGACCTGTGCGTGCTGGGCGCTCCGGGCTTCAGCGCCGGCCGCCACTACTGGGAGGTGGAGGTGGGTGGTCGCCGCGGCTGGGCGGTGGGAGCGGCCAGGGAGAGCGTCCGGCCGCCGCGGCCCAAGGCGCTGACCGGCGGCTCGCCGCCCAGGCGGGAGGTGTGGGCGGTGGGCAGCAGCGGCAAGAAGTACGCGGCGCTGGGCGGCGGCGAGCAGACGGCGCTGGCGCCCGGCGAGCAGCCCAGGCGCTTCGGGGTGTACCTGGACTACGAGAGGGGCCAGCTGGGCTTCTACAACGCCGAGAGCATGAGCCACATCCACACCTTCCACATCTGCTGCCGCGAGAGGGTGTTCCCCTTCTTCAGGATCCTCGCCAAGGGGACGCGGATCAAGATCTGCACCTGACCGGGGTGGGGTTTGGGGGTTTGGCACGTGGTGGGGTGGGGTTTGGGGTTTTCTGCACCTGATGGGGCTGAGATTTTGGGGTTTCTGCACCTGATGGGGCTGAATTTTGGGTTTTTGGCACCTGATGGGGCTGGGTGGCCTCAAGGTGATGAGATTTTGGGTTTCTGCACCTGATGGGACTGAGATTTGGGGTTTTCTGCACCTGATGGGACTGAGATTTTGGATTTTTGCACCTGATGGGGCTGAGATTTTGGGGTTTTGGCACCTGATGGGGCTGGGTGGCCTCGAGGTAATGGAATTTTGGGTTTCTGCACCTGATGGGGCTGAGATTTGGGGTTTTCTGCACCTGATGGGGCTGAGATTTTGGGGTTTCTGCACCTGATGGGGCTGAGATTTTGGGTTTTTGCACCTGATGGGGCTGAGATTTTGGGGTTTTGGCACCTGATGGGGCTGAATTTTGGGTTTTTGGCACCTGACAGGGCTGGGTGGCCTCGAGGTGATGAGATTTTGGGTTTTCTGCACCTGACAGGGCTGAGATTTTGGGTTTTTGGCACCTGAAGGGGGCTGGAATTTGGGTTTTTCTGCACCTGACAGGGATGGGATTTTGGGTTTTTTGTACCTGACAGGAGCTGAGTTTTGGGTTTCTGCACCTGATGGGACTGAGATTTTGGGTTTTTCTGCACCTGATGGGGCTGAGATTTTGGGTTTTTGGCACCTGATGGGGCTGGGTGGCCTCGAGGTGATGGGATTTTGGGTTTTCTGCACCTGACAGGGGCTGAATTTTGGGTTTTTGCACTTGACAGGGGCTGAATTTTGGGTTTTCTGCACCTGACGGGGGCTGGGTGGCCTCAAGGGGCTGGAATTTTGGGGTTTTTGCACCTGCTTGGCTTGTGAGGTTCATCTTCCTCCTCTTCATCCTCCTCTTCCTCCTCCTGCTGCTGCTGGGATTCGGCACCGGCAGAGCTGAGTCAGCTCGGGATGGGGAGGAACTTTGGGGTTGGGATGGGGATGGAGGCGCCTTGGAGCTGGTTTGGGTTGGAATTGGGGCAGAATTTGCCCTTTTGGAGCCAATTTTGGGTTGAAATGGGCAGAATTTGCCCTTTTGGAATGGTTTGGGTTGGAATGGGAGAATTTGCCCTTTCGGGCCAATTTTGGGTTGAAATGGGCAGAATTTCCCTTTTGGAGCCAATTTTGGGTTGAATGGGCAGAATTTGTCCTTTTGGAGCCAATTTTGGGTTGAATGGAGCAGGATCCGCCCTCCTCAAACTGGTTTTGGGTTTATTTGGGGCAAAATCTGCCCCTTTGGAAGTGTTTTAGGTTGGAATGGGAATGAATTCCCAGTTCAATCCCAGTTCAGCTCCAGTTCAATCCCAGTTCAGCTCCAGTTCATCTCCCAGTTCAATCCCAGTTCAGCTCCAGTTCAATCCCAGTTCAGTCCCAGTTCAGCCCCAGTTCAATCCCAGTTCAGCTCCCAGTTCAGTTCCCAGTTGAATCCCAGTTCAGCCCCAGTTCAGCTCCAGTTCAATCCCAGTTCAGCTCCAGTTCATCTCCCAGTTCAATCCCAGTTCAGCTCCAGTTCAGCTCCAGTTCATCTCCCAGTTCAATCCCAGTTCAGCTCCAGTTCAATCCCAGTTCAGTCCCAGTTCAGCCCCAGTTCAATCCCAGTTCAGCTCCCAGTTCAGTTCCCAGTTGAATCCCAGTTCAGCCCCAGTTCAGCTCCAGTTCAATCCCAGTTCAGCTCCAGTTCAGTTCCCAATTCAATCCCAGTTCAGCCCTAGTTCAGCTCCCAATTCAATCCCAGTTCAATCCCAGTTCAGCCCCAGTTCAATCCCAGTTCAGCTCCAGTTCAGCTCCCAATTCAATCCCAGTTCAATCCCAGTTCAGCTCCCAATTCAATCCCAGTTCAGCTCCAGTTCAGCTCCCAATTCAATCCCAGTTCAATCCCAGTTCAGCTCCCAATTCAATCCCAGTTCAGCTCCAGTTCAGCTCCCAATTCAATCCCAGTTCAATCCCAGTTCAGCTCCAGTTCAGCTCCAGTTCAATCCCAGTTCAGCTCCCAGTTCAGCCCCCTCCCAGTTCAGCTCCCAGTTGAATCCCAGTTCAGCTCCCAGTTCAGTTCCCAGTTGAATCCCAGTTCAGCTCCAGTTCAGCCCCAGTTCAGCCCCCTTCTTCCCAGTTGAATCCCAGTTCAGCTCCAGTTCAGCTCCAGTTCAGTCCCAGTTCAGTCCCAGTTCAGCCCCAGTTCAGCCCCAGTTCAATCCCAGTTCAGCCCCAGTTCAGCTCCAGTTCAATCCCAGTTCAATCCCAGTTCAGCTCCAGTTCAGTTCCAGTTCAATCCCGTTCGTCCCGTTCATCTCCCGTTCGCCCCGTTCGTCCCGTTCAATCCCGTTCAGCTCCAGTTCAATCCCAGTTCAGCTCCAGTTCAGTCCCAGTTCAGTTCTCCCTCCTCTCCCAACCTCACCCCAAATTAAATTTCCACCCTTCCTTCACTTTGCGAATTTTCCCACATTTTGGGGCAAAAAACCCCAAAATCTCCAACTCCCTCCTCTCCCAAAATCCGCATTTCTGTGCCTGGATTTTTGGGATTCACCCAAACCTCCATTTTCCCGACCTTCCTGCCATTTTTGGGGGAAAATCCTGGCTTTTCCTCTCCTCTCTGGCACTTTACGGAGTTTCCCCGAGTTTGGGAAATATTTATTTTTTCCCTTTTTATTTCCAACGGAATTTATTTCCTTTCCCACTCGGGAACTCCCCTCCCGTTTTTCCCTGGATTTTGGTGGATTTTGGGAATTTCCTGTTGGCGTTACAGAGCTCACTTGGGATATTTTTGGCTAAAAAATGAGAATTAAAAAATGCAGATTTAGTTTTATGAGATGTCGATAATAATAATAATAATAAAGAATAAAGAAGTTGTATTCAAGTCTCTGAGTTTTGGGATCCTGGGAAGAGATTTTTCCAGGATGAATTTGGGGTGATTTTTGGGGATTTAGGGTTTTCGGGGTGATTTTTGGGGATTTAGGGGTTTTGGGGTGATTTTTTGGGATTTAGGGTTTCTTTCAGCACAGGAGAAAAATGAAGAAAATCCCCAAATTCCCACCCTGGTGACGTCAGCGGCGTTCTCCTCCTTCCTGAAGTTTTGGCCCCAAAATCCCAATTTTATCCCAGTTTTATCTCAACTTTATCCCAGTTTTTTCCCAATTTTATCCCATTTTTATCTGTTTTATCCCAATTTTACCCCAATTTTCTCCCAGTTTTCTCCCAATTTTTTCCCAATTTTCTCCCAGTTTTACCCCAATTCTATCCCAATTTTTATCTCAATTTTTCCCCCATTTCCCCCCAATTTTATCCGTTTTTCCCAATTTTCCAATTTTCATCCCAATTGTTTTTCCCCAATTTTCATCCCAATTGTTTTTCCCCAATTTTCATCCCAATTGTTTTTCCCCAATTTTCTCCCAAATTTATCCCCAATTTTCTCCCAATTTTTCCCCAATTTTCTCCCAATTTTCTCCAAATTTTCCCCAATTTTCCCCAATTTTATGTTTTCTCCCAATTTTCCCCCAATTTCCCCAAATTTCCCCCAATTTTCTCCCAATTTTTCCCAGTTTTATCCCAATTTCTCCCGTTTTTCCCAATTTCCCCAATTCCCCCAATTTCCCCCGATTTTCCCCAATTTCTCCCAATTTTCCCCCAATTTTCCTATTTTTCCCCCAACTTTCCCAATTTTCCCCAAATTTTCCCCTAAATTTTCCGATTTCCCCCAATTTGTCCCCAATTCCCCCAATTTTTATCTCAGTTTTTCCCCCATTTCCCCCAATTCCCCCATTTTCCCCCAATTTCTCCCAATTTTCTCCCAGTTGTATCCCATTTTTATCCCAGTTCCCCCAATTTTTCCCCATTTTTATCTCAGTTTTTCCTCAATTTCCCCTATTTTTCCCCAATTTCCCCAATTTTTCCCCATTTTTATCTCAGTTTTCCCCCAATTTTCCCCTTTTTTCCCCAATTTTATCCCAATTTTATCTCAGTTTTTCCCCAATTTCCCCTATTTTTCCCCAATTTCCCCAATTTTTCCCCAATTTCCCCTATTTTTCCCCAATTTCCCCAATTTTTCCCCATTTTTATCTCAGTTTTTCCCCAATTTCCCCTATTTTCCCCAATTTTCCCCTATTTTTCCCCAATTTCCCCAATTTTTCCCCATTTTTATCTCAGTTTTCCTCCAATTTCCCCTATTTCCCCAGTTTCCCCTTTTTCCCCAATTTCCCCAATTTTCCCCATTTTTATCTCAGTTTTTCCCCAATTTCCCCTATTTTTCCCCTTTTTTTCCCCAATTTTCCCCATTTTTATCTCAGTTTTTCCCCATTTTTCCCCTGTTTCTCCCCAGTTTCCCCAGTCCCCGCCCCCCCAGGTGCCAGGGCACTCCAGAAATGACCATTTATTGGTATTTTGGGTACAAACTGCAGGTGTTGGCTCAGCGCGTGCCGATGGTCACCTGCCACACCCGAACCAGGTTGTCCGTGTAGCCGGCGAACAGCGTCTGCGGGTGGACACGGACAGCGGTCAGTGCGGGCACTCAGGGGCCACTCTGGGGTCACTCATGTCATTTAGGGGTCACTCAATGGTCACTCTGTCACTCAGGGTCACTCAGGGGTCACTCAATGGTCACTCTGTGTCACTCAGAGGTCACTCATCATTCCATGGTCACTCAGGGGTCACTCTGTCACTCAGGGTCACTCTGTGTCACTCAGAGGTCACTCAGGGGTCACTCATCATTCCATGGTCACTCAGGGGTCACTCAATGGTCACTCAGGGGTCACTCAGATGATCACTCAGAGGTCACTCAGGTTACTCAATGGTCACTCAGAGGTCACTCAGAGGTCACTCAGTGGTCACTCAGGGGTCACTCTGGTCACTCAGTGTCACTCACTGGTCACTCAGGGGTCACTCAATGGTCACTCAGAGGTCATTTAGGGGTCACTCTGTCACTCAGTGTCACTCAGTGTCATTCAGGGGTCACTCAATGGTCACTCAGAGGTCATTCAGGGGTCACTCATTGTCACTCAGGGGTCACTCAGTGTCACTCAAAGTCACTCAGAGGTCACTCAGTGCTCACTCAGTGGTCACTCAGGTCACTCAGTGATCACTCAGAGGTCACTCAGGTCACTCAATGGTCACTCTGAGGTCACTCAGGTCACTCAATGGTCACTCAGAGGTCACTCAGGGTCACTCAAAGGTCACTTAGTGTCATTCAGGGGTCACTCAGTTGTCACTCAGGGTCACTCAATGGTCACTCACTGGTCACTTATGGTCACTCAAGTGTCACTCAGAGGTCACTCAGTGTCACTCAGTGGTCACTCAGGTCACTCAATGATCACTCAGAGGTCACTCAGAGGTCACTCAGAGATCACTCAGGGTCACTCACAGGTCACTCAGTGGTCACTCAGAGGTCACTCAGGGTCACTCAGAGGTCACTCAGAGGTCACTCGGTCACTCAGAGGTCACTCAGAGGTCACTCAGAGGTCACTCAGGTCACTCAATGATCACTCACAGGTCACTCAGAGGTCACTGAGGTCACTCAATCAAGTCACTCAGAGGTCACTCAGTGTCACTCTGGTCACTCAGAGGTCACTCAGGTCACTCAATGGTCACTCAGAGGTCACTCACTGGTCACTCACAGGTCACTCAGTGGTCACTCCCAAGCCACCCAGCGTCACCCAGGTGTGGCACAGGTGAGACTCAGCAGGTCACTTCCAGGTGCAAATTCCCCAAATCCACATTTCTGGGACAGGTCGCTCAGAGTCACCCAGGATCCCCCTAGCCACTAGGTGAGACCCTCCTGCCCAGGTGAGTTTCCTCAGTCACTCAGGATGAAGTTCCCCTCCCCAGGTGAGGAGGTTCCTGGGGTTCCTGGTTCTCCTGCCCCCCCAGGTGAGGTTCCCTCCCTCCCCAGGTGAGGTTCCCCTGCCCAGGTGAGATTCCCATCCCCACGTAAGGTCCCCCTGCCCAGGTGAGGAGGTTCCCTCCCTCCCCAGGTGAGAAGGTTCCTGTCCCCAGGTGACGTTCCCCATCCCAGGTGAGGAGGTTCTCCTGCCCAGGTGAGGAGGTTCTCCTGCCCAGGTGAGGAGGTTCCCCAGCCCAGGTGAGGAGGTTTCCCTGCCCAGGTGAGAAGGTTCCCCTGCCCAGGTGAGGTTCCCCAGCCCAGGTGAGGAGGTCTCCTGTCCCCAGGTGAGGAGGTTCTCCTGCCCAGGTGAGGTTCCCCTGCCCAGGTGAGCCTCACCTGTCCGTCGGCTGACCATGCCAGCGAGGTGCACTGGGGCGGCTCGGCCTTGCTGCTGGTGCTGATCACCTCCTGCTTCAGCTCGTCCACGATGATCTTCCCCTCCAGGTCCTGCCAGAGCCACAGGTGAGCAGGGACTCAGCACACCTGGATATCCCACCTGGATCTCACCTGGATCCTACCTGGATATCCCACCTGGATATCCCACCTGGATATCCCACCTGGATCCTACCTGGGTCCTACCTGGGCCCCACCTGGATCCTACCTGGATCTCACCTGTATCTCACCTGGATCCTACCTGATCTCACCTGCATATGCCACCTGATCCTACCTGGATATCCCACCCAGAACTCCACCTGATCTCACCTGGATCCTACCTGGATATCCCACTTGGATATCCCACCTGGATATCCCACCTGGATCCTACTTCAATCCCACCTGGATCCCACCTGGATCCTACCTGGATATCCCACCTGGATCCCATTTGGAAGCCACTTCATCCTACCTGGATATCCCACCTGACCCCACCTGGATCCCACTTGATCTTACCTGGATCCCACCCTGGATCCTACCTGGATCCCAACTCAATCCCACCTGGATCCTACCTGAATCCCACTTGATCCTAACACAGATCCTACCCAGATATCCCACCTAGATCCCACCTGAATCTCACTTGATCCTAACATAGATCCCACCTGATCCTACCTTGGTATCTCACCTGGATCTCACCTGGATCCCATCTGGATTTTACCTGGATCCCACCTGGATCCTACCTGATCCCACCTGTTCCCACCTGAGCTCAGAAACAGCCTCTGGGTTTCCCCACGGAGCAGTAGGAGGCATTGAAGTGTTTCATCACAGCTGGGGGCTCTGCCCCGAAATCCCAGGTGATCCCAAAATCCCAGGTGATCCCAAAATCCTGAGCGATCCCACAACCCTGGGCGATCCCAAAATCCCAAATCCTCGCCCAGATCTTGATGCTGGGCCATTCCCACACTCCCAGAGCCATTCCCAAAACCCCAAAATCCCCAAATCTCACCCAGATTTTGATGCTGGGTCCCGTGGCCATTCCCAAAACCCCAGAACAATCCCCAGATCCCCCAGTCTCACCCAAATCTTGATGCTGGGCCCCATGGCGGCGCACAACCATTCCCAAAACCCCAAAATCCCCAAAAAACCCCAAATCTCACCCAAATTTTGATGCTGGGCCCCGTGGCCATTCCCAAAACCCCAGAACAACCCCAAAATCCCGAAAATCCCCAAATCTCACCCAGATTTTGATGCTAGGTCCTGTGGCGGCGCACAGCCATTCCCAAAAACCCCAAAAACCCCAAAATCCCCAAATCCTACCCAAATCTTGATGCTGGGCCCCGTGGCGGCGCACAGCCATTCCCACAATCCCAAAATCCCCCCAATCTCACCCAAATCTTGATGCTGGGCCCGGTGGCCATTCCCAAAACCCCAGAACAATCCCAAAAATCCCCAAAACCCCCCAATCTCACCCAGATCTTGATGCTGGGCCATTCCCACAATCCCAAAATCCCCAAAATCCCCCCAGTCTCACCCAGATCTTGATGCTGGGCCATTTCCACAATCCCAAAATCCCCAAAATCCCCAAAATCCCCAAATCTCACCCAAATCTTGATGCTGGGCCCGGTGGCCATTCCCAAAACCCCAGAACAATCCCAAAATCCCCAAAACCCCAGAACAATCCCAAAATCCCCAAAACCCCCCAATCTCACCCAGATCTTGATGCTGGGCCATTCCCACAATCCCAAAATCCCCCAAAATCCCCAAAATCCCCAAATCTCACCCAGATTTTGATGCTGGGCCATTCCCACAATCCCAAAATCCCCAAAAATCCCCAAAATCCCCAAATCTCACCCAGATCTTGATGCTGGGCCCGGTGGCCATTCCCAAAACCCCAGAACAATCCCCAAAATCCCCAAAACCCCCCAATCTCACCCAGATCTTGATGCTGGGCCCGGTGGCCATTCCCAAAACCCCAGAACAATCCCCAAAATCCCCAAAATCCCCAAATCTCACCCAAATCTTGATGCTGGGCCATTCCCACAATCCCAAAATCCCCAAAATCCCCAAAATCCCCCAATCTCACCCAGATCTTGATGCTGGGCCATTCCCACAATCCCAAAATCCCAAAAAATCCCCAAAATCCCCAAATCTCACCCAGATCTTGATGCTGGGCCCGGTGGCGGCGCAGAGCCAGTAGCGGTTGGGGCTGAAGCAGAGCGCGTTGATGACGTCACCTCCGTCCAAGGTGTACAGGTGTTTGCCCTCGTTCAGGTCCCACAGCATGGCCTGCCCGTCCTGGGACAGTGGGGGACAAGGAGAGCCCCAGGTGAGTCCCCAGGTGATCCCCAGGTGGGACCACAGAGCTCCAGGAGATCCCCAGGTGTGTCACCTGTCCCCAGACTGTCCCCAAGCTGTCCCCAGGTGTGTCCCTAGGCTGTTCCCAGGCATCCCCAGGTGTCACCTGTCCCTAGGCTATCCCCAGGTGTGTCCCCAGTGTGTCACCTGTCCCCAGTTGTCCCCAGGTGTGTTACCTTGTCCCCATGCTGTCCCCAGGCTGTCCCCAGGTTGTCCCCAGCTGTGTCACCTGTCCCCAGGTGTGTCCCCAGGTGTCCCCAGCTGTGTCACCTGTCCCCAGGTGTCCCCAGGTGTGTTACCTTGTCCCCATGCTGTCCCCATGTTGTCCCCAGCTGTGTCCCCAGGTGTGTCACCTGTCCCCAAGCTGTCCCCAGGCTGTCCCCAGGTGTGTCCCCAGGTGTCCCCAGGTGTGTCACCTGTCCCCAAGCTGTCCCCAGGTGTCTCCTCAGGCTGTTCCCAGGTGTCCCCAAGTCTCCCCATGTGTGTCCCATTCCCCAGGCTGTCCCCAGGATGACCCCAGGCTGTCCCCAAGCTATCCCCAGGTGTGTCCCCAGGTGTGCCACCTGTCCCCAGGTGTGTCACCTGTCCCCAGGTGTCCCTAGACTGTCCCCAGGTGTGTCCCTAGACTGTCCCCAGGTGTGTCCCCAGGTGTGCACCTGTCCCCAGGTGTGTCCCCAGGTGTGTCACCTGTCCCCAGGTGTCCCTAGACTGTCCCCAGGTGTGTCCACGCCCACCTTGCCCCCCGAGGCGCAGAGGGAGCCGTCAGGTGACACGGTGACAGTGTTCAGGTAACCCGTGTGACCAATGTGGTTTGTCTTCAGCTTGCAGTTGGCCAAGTTCCACACCTGCCGGGAAACACGGGATTTTGGGGTGAAATCCGGGATTTTGGGGGAATTCTGGGATTTTGGGGGGCATTTTGGGATTTCGGGTGAATTCTGGGATTTTGGGGGAATTTTGGGGTGAATTCCTGGGATTCTGGGATTAATTTTGGGGTGAATTTCCGGATTTTTGGCTCACTTTGACCAGCTTGTCCCAGCCGCAGGACACGATGATCGGGTTTGAATTCCCAGATCTTGGGGTGTGTTTTGGGGTTAATTTTGGGGTTAATTTTGGGGTGAATTTTGGGGTGAATTCCCGGGATTTCGGCTCACCTTGACCAGCTTGTCCCAGCCGCAGGACACGATGATCGGGTTTGAATTCCCAGATTTTGGGGTGTGATTTTGGGGTTAATTTTGGGGTGAATTCCAGGAGGATTTCAGGATGAATTCCCAGATTTTGGGGTGAGTTTTGGGGTTCATTTTGGGGTAAATTCTTGAGGTTTCAGCTCACCTTGACCAGCTTGTCCCAGCCGCAGGACACGATGATCGGGTTGCTGCTGTTGGGGGAGAATCGAACGCAGGAAACCCACTCGGAGTGACTCTCGTCCTGGGGGACAGCGGGGACAGTTGGGGACAGTTGGGGATGATTTGGGGACAATTGGGGACGATTTGGGGACAACTGGGGCCAGTTGGGGACGATTTGGGGACAATTGGGATTTGGGGACAATCTGGGGACAATTTGGGAATGGAAATTTGGGGACAATTTGGGGACAGTTGGGGACAATTTGGGGATGATTTGGGGATGATTTGGGGACAATTTGGGGACAGTTGGGGACAATTTGGGGTGGGAGGATGGGGAGAGTCAGCCAGGGATCCCACAGGTAATGGGGTCGAGCCCAAACCCCACAGAATTGACCCCAAACCCACAGAAATGACCCCAAAATGACCCCAAAGTCCCCAGAATGACCCCAAAATGACCCCAAACCCCCCAGAACTAACCCCAAACCCCCCAGAACTGACCCCAAGCCCCCCAGAATGACCCCAAATCCCCCAAATCCCACCTGCATGGTGTACTTGCAGACCCCAAACCCCACAGAACTGACCCTAAACCCCCCAGAACTGACCCCAAACCCCCCAAACTGACCCCAGCCCCACCTGCACGGTGTACTTGCAGACCCCAAACCCCCAGAATTACCCCCCCCCCCCCCAACCCCCCCCCCCCCCCCCCGGGGGGGTTTGGGAGGCGCCCCCCAGGGGGGGGCCCCCCCAACCCCCCAAGAAGACCCCCAACCCCCCAAACCCCCCCCCCACCTGCAGGGTGTACTTGCAGACCCCAAACCCAACACAACTGACCCCAAACCCCCCAAACTGACCCCAAACCCCAGCCCCACCTGCACGGTGTACTTGCAGACCCCAAACCCCACAGAACTGACCCCAAACCCCCCAGAATGACCCCAAACCCCAGCCCCACCTGCACGGTGTACTTGCAGACCCCAAACCCCACAAAACTGACCCCAAACCCCCCAGAATGACCCCAAATCCCCCAAACCCCAGCCCCACCTGCACGGTGTACTTGCAGACGCCCAGGGTGTTCCAGAGTTTGATGGTTTTATCCCGAGATCCCGACACGATCTGCCGGTTGTCCGAGGAGAACGCCACGCTCAGCACGTCCTTGGTGTGACCCACGAAGCGCCGCGTCGTCGTCCCGCTGAGGGGAAGTGGGGTCAGGGGGATTCAGGGGATCCCAAAATCCAGGGGAATCCCAAAAATCCAGGGGTTGGGGTCAGAATTCCCAATGGGATTGAGGGGGAAATCCCAAAATTGAGGGGATTTGGGTCAGTTCCCAGTGGGATTGAGGGAGATCCCAAAAATCCAGGGGATTGTGGTCAGTGGGATTGAGAGGGTCCCAAAATCCAGGGGGACCCCAAAAATCCAGGGGTTGGGGTTGGGGTCAGTGGGATTGAGGGGGAAATCCCAAAAATCCAGGGGATCGGGATTGGGGTCAGTGGGATTGAGGGGGATCCCAAAAATTGAGGGGGAGACCCCAAAAATCCAGGGGATCAGGTTGGGGTCAGTTCCCAGTGGGATTGAGGGGGGAATCCCAAAAATCCAGGGGATTGGGGTCAGAATTCCCAGTGGGATTGAGGGGGAGACCCCAAAAATCCAGGGGATTGGGGTCAGAATTCCCAGTGGGATTGAGGGGGAGACCCCAAAAATCCAGGGGATTGGGGTCAGAATTCCCAGTGGGATTGAGGGGGAGACCCCAAAAATCCAGGGGATCGGGGTTGGGGTCAGAGTCCCCAATGGGATTGAGAGGGGAATCCCAAAAATCGAGGGGGAAAATCCAAGGAAATACAGGAATTGTGGAAAATATCCTAATACTTTGCATAACAAGATACAACGTAAATAGGACACATATAATAAGATATAGGATATATACGATATTCTTTAAACCAATACAAACTACAAAAAATATCCAAACATTTCTGATAATAAAATATAAGATATATAGGATATCTGCTATATGATACAGAATATATATAATAATATTGGGATGTTCAGAAATTGAGAGAGATATCCACGAAAACTACAGCTTTTAGAAAAAATACCTTCATATTTTGGGTTATAGGATACAGAATATATAGCATTTACAAGGTATATAAAATAGAATACAGAATATATATAATAGAATAACTTTTGGATATTCCTTAATCCAGTAAGAATTAGGAAAAATACCCTAAATATCCTAATCCAGGGATTAAGGTGAAAAATGTTATGGGATGGTTGAGTTGATGGTTGGGGATTGGATGAAAGGGATTTCGGGGAGGATTTTGGGATTGGCAGCAGGTTGGGTCTACAAATTCTGACTTTTTTCCAGGGGAAATGCAGCCCTGATCACCCCAAAATCCAGCCTGAACTCCCAAAATCTAGCCTGACACCCCAAAATGCAGCCCAAAACCCCAAAATGCAGCCCAAAACCCCCAAAATCCAGCCTGACACCCCAAAACCCAGCCCAAAAACCCCAAAATGCAGCTGCTCCCCTATTTCTCTCCCATCATCATTGCAGGACTTGTCATCAAATCCCAATGGGATCGGCAGAAAATCCAGGTGTAATCATCGGGAGAGGGACAGGGAGCAGCCAAAAACCCCATAAATTCGGGATTTACCCTAAATTCTGGGATCATCTGACCCTGGAGAGGGACAGGGAGCAGCCAAAATCCCCAAAAATTCGGGATTTACCCCAAATTCTGGGATGACCCAACCCTGGTGAGATCCCAAACTGCAGGGAGCTTTCCCAAATCCCACAGAACTGACCCCAAACCTGACAGAATTGACCCCAAACCTGACAGAACTGAGCCCAAAGCCCAAAAAATTGACCCCAAACCTGACAGAAATTTCCCAAACCTGACAGAACTGAGCCTAAAGCTGACAGAACTGACCCCAAACCCCACAGAATTGACCCCAAACCTGACAGAACTGACCCACAAGTTCTGTCCCCCAAGAACATCCCCCCTAAACATCCCCAAATGACCACCCAGGACCCCCCAAATCCCACTAAAAACCCCCCAAACCCCACCCAGGACCCCCAAAAACCCCCCAAACCCACGTGGTGAGATCCCAGAGCCTCAAGGTGCCATCCCAAATCCCCCAAAATCCCCCAAACCCCACCCAGGACACCTCAAAGCCCCCTAAACATCCCCCAAATTCCACCCAGGACCCCCTAAACCCACCCTAAACACTCCCAAACCCCTCCCAGGACACCCCAAAGCCCCCTAAATACCCCAAAATGACCACCCAGGACCCCCCAAACGCATGTGGTGAGATCCCAAACCCCCCTAAAGACCCCAAAGCCCCACCCAGAACCCCCCTAAAAACACCTCTAAACACCCCAAGTTCCACCCAGGACCCCCCAAAAACCCCCAAAATCCCCCAAACCCACGTGGTGAGATCCCAGAGCCGCAGGGCACCATCCCAAATCCCCCTAAACACCCCCAAATGACCACCAAGGACACCCCAAACCCCCCTAAAAACACCCCTAAACCCCTCTAAAAACCCCTAAACCCACCCTAAACACCCCCAAATTCCAGCCAAGACCCTCCAAGACCCCCCAAACTGACATGGTGAGATCCTAAACCCCACTAAACACCCCTAAATGACCACCCAGGACACCCCAAACCTCACCTAAAAACGCCCTCAAACCCCCCCTAAACGCCCCCATATCCCACCCAGGACCCCCCAGACTGACGTGGTGAGGTCCCAGAGCCTCAGGGTGCCATCCCAAACCCCCTGAACACCCCAAATGACCACCAAGGACACCCCAAACCCCACTAAAAACACCTCAAACCCCCCTAAACACCCTCAAATCCCACTAAAACCCCCCCCCAAACCCCCCCCAAAATCCCCCAAACCCACGTGGTGAGGTCCCAGAGCCTCAGGGTGCCATCCCAAACCCCTCTAAACACCCCAAATGACCACCAAGGACACCCCAAACCCCACTAAAAACACTTTAAACCCCCCTAAACACCCTCAAATCCCCCTAAAACCCCCCCAAAACCCCCCCAAAATCCCCCAAACCCACGTGGTGAGGTCCCAGAGCCTCAGGGTGCCATCCCAAATCCCCCAAAACGCCCCCAAACCCCTCCCAGGATACCTCAAAGCCCCCTAAACATCCCCCAAATTCCACCCAGGACCCCCAAAACCCCCCAAACCCACGTGGTGAGATCCCAGAGCCTCAAGGTGCCATCCCAAATCCCCCAAAATCCCCCAAACCCATGTGGTGAGGTCCCAGAGCCTCAAAGTGCCATCTCAAATACCCCAAAACGCCCCCAAACCCCACCCAGGACACCTCAAAGCCCCCTAAACATCGCCCAAATTCCACCCAGGACCCCCTAAACCCCCCCAAAACCCCCCAAACCCACGTGGTGAGGTCCCAGAGCCGCAGGGCACCATCCCAAACCCCTCTAAACACCCCTAAATGACCACCCAGGACCCCCCCAAACCCCCCAAAACCCCCCAAACCCACGTGGTGAGGTCCCAGAGCCGCAGGGTGCCATCCCAAATCCCTCAAACACCCCTAAATGACCACCCAGGACCCCCCAAACCCCCCAAAACCCCCCAAACCCACGTGGTGAGGTCCCAGAGCCGCAGGGCACCATCCCAAACCCCTCTAAACACCCCTAAATGACCACCCAGGACCCCCCCAAACCCCCCAAAACCCCCCAAACCCACGTGGTGAGGTCCCAGAGCCTCAGGGTGCCATCCCAGGAGCCGGACAGGGCGAACTGGCCGTCGGAGGAGATGACCACGTCGCTGACGAAGTGCGAGTGACCGCGCAGGGCGCGCTGCGGGATCCCGTAGTTGGTCTCGTCACGGGTCAGCTTCCACATGATGATGGTTTTGTCTGGGGGGACAGGGAAATGTCACCTGGGGACAGCTGGGGACACAGCTGGACAGCCCTGACCCACCCCTAGTTAATGGGGTTGAGCCCAAACCTGACAGAAATGAGCCCAAATCCCAAAAAATGAAACCCAAACCTGACAGAAATGAGCCCAAATCCCAAAAAATTGACCCCAAATCCCAACAGAATTGACCCAAACCGGACAGAACTGACCCCAAATCCCACAGAACTGACCCACAGTTAATGGGGTTGACACCAAATCCCACAGAATTACCCCAAATCCCACAGAATTGACCCCCAGTTAATGGGGGGGATAGGAAAATGTCACCTGGGGACAGCTGGGGACAGAGCTGATCCACCCCTAGTTAATGGGTCGAGCCCAGATCCCATGGGATTGACCCCAAACCTGACAGAAATGAGCCAAATCCCCAAAGAATTGACCCCCAGTTAATGGGATTGACCCCAAACTTGACAGAATTGACCCAAACCTGACAGAATTGACCCGAAATCCCACAGAACTGACCCCCAGTTAATGGGATTGACACCAAACCCCAGAGAAATTACCCTCCAGTTAATGGGGTTGAGCCCAAACCTGACAGAACTGAGCCAAACCCCAAAAAATTGAACCCAAATCCCCCAGAATTGAGCCAAAACCCCAAAAAATTGACCCCAAATCCAAAAGAACTGACCCCCAGCTAATTGGGTTGACCCTAAATCACACAGAATTGACCCAAAACCTGACAGAAATGAGCCAAATCCCACAGAAATTACCCCCCAGTTAATGGGGTTGACTCCAAACCTGACAGAAATGAGCCAAATCCCCCAAAAATGGAACCCAAACCTGACAGAACTGACCCCAAACCCCAAAGAAATGATCCCAAACCTGACAGAAATGACCACAAACCCCAAAGAATTGATCCCCAGTTAATGGGGTTGAGCCCAAACCTAACAGAAATGAGCCAAAACCCCAAAATATTGACCCCAAATCCCATAGAATTGACCCCAAACCTGACAGAAATGAGCCCAAACCCCAAAAAGGGAACCCAAACCTGACAGAACTGACCCCAAATCCCACAGAACTGACCCACAGTTAATGGGGTTGACCCCAAATCCCCCAGAATTGACCCCAAATCCCACAGAATTGACACCAAATCCCACAGAATTACCCCAAATCCCACAGAATTGACCCCCAGTTAATGGGGGGGATAGGAAAATGTCACCTGGGGACAGCTGGGGACAGAGCTGGACAGCCCTGACTGCCACAGGGAATGGGGTTGAGCCCAAATCCTACAGAATTGAGCCAAAGCCCCAAAAAATTGTACCCAAACCTGACAGAAATGAGCCCAAATCCCACAGAACTGACCCCAAACCCAACTGAATTGACCCCAAACCCAACTGAATTGACCCCAAACCTGACAGAAATGAGCCCAAATCCCACAGAACTGACCCACAGTTCATGGGATTGATCCCAAACCCCACAGAATTGACCTCCAGTTAATGGGGATGACCCCAAACCTGACAGAAATGATCCCAACACTGACAGAATTGATCCCAAAGCTGACAGAAATGATCCCAAACCCGACAGAAATGAGCCCAAACCCCACAGAACTGACCCCCAGTTAATGGGGTTGACCCCAAACCTGACAGAAATGAGCCAAAACCCCGAAAAATGGAACCCAAACCCCACAGAATTGACCCTGAACCTGACAGAAATGACCCCAAATCCCACAGAATGGACCTCCAGTTAACGGGGTTGACACTAAATCCCATATTACCCCAAACCTGACAGAAATGAGCCAAAACCCCAAACACCCAAACCCAACTGAATTGACCCCAAACCTGACAGAAATTACCCCAAACATGACAGAATTGACCCCCAGTTAACAGGAATGACCCCAAACCCGACAGAAATCACCCCAAACCCGACAGAAATCGACCCCAAACTCCAACTGAATTGACCCCAAGCCTAACAGAAATGACCCCAAACCCCACAGAATCGACCCCAAACCTACCAGAACTAACCTCCAAACCCCACAGGAATGACCCCAAACCCAACAGAAATCACCCCAAACCTGACAGAAATCACCCCAAAACCTCACAGAACTGACCCCAAATCCCACAGAATTGACCCCCACTTAATAGGGTTGACCCCAAAGCCACCAGAACTGAGACCAAACCCCAAAAAACTGAACCCAAACCCAAAAGAACTGACCCTCAGTCAATGGGATTGACGCCAAACCTGACAGAACTGATCCCAAACCTGACAGAACTGACCCCAAACCCCACAGAAATCACCCCAAACCCCACAGAAATCACCCCAAACCCGACAGAACTGACCCCAAACCCCACAGAAATCACCCCAAACCCCCCCCCCCCCCCAACCCCCCCCCCACCCCCCACCCCCACCCCCCCCCCACCTGACAGAACTGACCCCAAACCCCACAGAATGACCCCAAACCCCACAGAATTACCCCAAACCCCACAGCTCTGCTCAATAGACTCACCCAGCCCCACCTAGAACCCTTTCTGCACCTTCCCAAACCCCTCTAGAACCCCATAGCCTTCCCCAGACCCCTAAATTCCCCCAAAAAGGCTTCCCCCAGCCCCCAAACCCCCAGTTTCCCCTCACGATCTCCCCATTTCCCTCACGATCTCCCCCGTTTCCCTCACGATCTCCCCATTTCCCTCACGATCTCCCCAGTTTCCCTCACGATCTCCCCATTCCCCTCACGATCTCCCCAGTTTCCCTCACGATCTCCCCCATTTCCCTCACGATCTCCCCATTCCCCTCACGATCTCCCCGTTTCCCTCCCTCCCTCACGGTTCCTGCCGGCGCACCGCGCGAGGCCGACAGGATCATGTCGGGGAACTGCGGCGTGGTGGCGATCTGGGTCACCCAGCCGTTGTGGCCCTTCAGGGTCCCGCGCAGGGTCATCTGCTCCGTCATGGCGGCGGCGGATGGCGGCGGCGGAGCGGCGGGGGAGGCGGGATGGCGATGGATGCTCGGAGGCCGCGGCCCGGAGCTCTCCTTCCCCTCAGGGCGGCGCGGGCAAAAGGGCAGCTCCACTTCCGGTGGAACGGGAAGTGATGTTTTCCGTACGGCAAGATGGCGGCGCCCACGAAACATGGCAGCGCCCATGGCGGTGGCCATGCTGCTGTACGGAAAAAGGGGTTTTTTTGGGAGAAGAAAAATCTCCAAAAATCCCCAAAATCGCCAGAATATCCCAAAATCCCTGCGGAAAACACCCTAAATGACAAGGAAAGGAGCCCAATGTTCCCTCAGAGCACCCAGGGCGGATCATTGCAGGATATGTGAGTTTTATTGGATTTTTTAGGTGTTTTATGGAATAAAAATACATAGGGAAAAAAAAATCCATTTTAAAAAAACCCCAAAAAATCCATAAAATCCAGGGAAAAACCCAAATTAATGCTTTTTAGGGACAATTCTGAGGATGGAAACAAAAAAAATCCATTTAAAAAATCAAAAAAATCCATAAAATATTGGCTCAGTGCTCATTGGTCCAAAGTTGGGCATACCCTGAAAAAACCCCTAAAATTCCATTTTTTGGCATAAAATTGAGCAAAATTTTGGACTAAATTTATACCAAATTTTTAAACTGCTCTTTTTTCTAGCAGTCGAAAAATACCCGGAAAAAAACCTTAAAATTCAATTTTTTGCCCTAAAAATCAGCAGAATTTTGGGAATAAAATCCTTTTTTTTGGCTAAAAATCATCAGAATTTGGGACTAAAATATCTATATTTTTTCAGTCTGATTTATTTTGGCACCTCTCCGCTCCCATCCCCTCCCTGCTCGTTTCGGGATCCAAATTTAGGATCTAAATTTAGGATGAGCTAAATTTAAATTGAATTTCTCTCAGCTGTCGCTGCTCCTCTGCCTCTCCTCGCTGCCAAAAATTGGGATTTTTCACCCAAAATCCACCCCAGGAACAGCCACGGCCGAGGTGGGTGTTCTCCCAGATTTTGGGGTTTTGGGAAATGCGGGAAGGAGAATTTGGGATGAAAAAATTCCCCGAAATTTGGGAATTTTGGCTTCGGAATGGGAAGGGAACTCGAGCTGGCAAAGGGAATTTGGTGACTCAAAAATCTATTTATTGTCTCTGTTTTATTGGGAAAAAAATGTGATTATTATCTCTGTTTTATTGCCAAAAAAAGCTATTTATTATCTCTGTTTTATTGTGGAAAAAATCTATTTTTTATCTCTGTTTTATTGTCAAAAAATCTATTTATTATCTCTGTTTTATTGCCCAAAAATTCTATTTATTATCTCTGTTTCATTGCGAAAAAATCTGTTTATTGTCTTTGTTTTATTGCCCGAAAAATGGGGGAAATGTTCCAAAAATTGACCCAAAAATTCTATTTATTATCCCTATTTTATTGTGAAGAAATTGATTTATTATCTCTATTTTATTGCCCAAAAATCTATTTATTATCTCTATTTTATTGCCAAAAAACCTATTTATTATCTCTGTTTTATTGTGAAAAAATCTGATTGTTATCCCTGTTTTATTGCCCAAAAAATAGGGGAAATGATTAAAAAAATTGATCCAAAAATTCTGTTTATTATCCCTATTTTATTGTGAAAAAATCCCAAAAAATAGGGAAAAGGTTAAAAAAATGGATCCAAAAAATCAATTTATTATCTATTTTAGTGCAAAAATGAGCACAAAAATTGGAAAAAAATGGAATTTTTGTGATTTTCCCAGAAATTTCTGGGAAGGAAAAAAATGAACAAAAAAATGGAATTTTTGTGATTTTCCCAGAATTTCTGGGAAGGGAAAAAATGGGGGAAAAAATGGAAATTTTGCAATTTTCCAAGAATTTTTGGGAAAGGAAAAAATGGGGAAAAATGGAATTTTCGTGATTTTGCCATCGGTTTTGGGAAGGGAAATTCCCTCGGAATTTGGAATTTCTGGATACAAAATAAATCCATAAAGACACAAAATTCGTGTTTCTTCACCCAAAAATTCCCAATTTTTCGTCAAATTTGGTCAAATTTTGGTCAAATTTTGGTCCAAAATTCCCAAATTTCCCCATTTTTCCCAATTTTTCCCATTTTCCCCAATTTTTCCCTTTTTTCCTCAGGCCAGCAGAGATTCCAGCTGGGAACCAAACCATGATGGAACCAGGTGAGTGAAAATTGAATTTTTTAGGATTTTTGCCCAATTTTGCCTTTTTTGGCCCCAAAATCCCAACTTTGGTTTCTCCCTCATTTTTAGGTTGAAATTTCCCAAATTTTCACATCTAAATTTTCATTTTTTTGGATTTTTTTTGGCTTCATGGAGTTTGGTTCATCCTGGAAAATCCACATTTCACTGATATTTTTAATTTGATTTGTAGTTTGAATTGAATTGATATTTTTAATTGAATTGATATTTTTAATTTAATTTATATTGTTAATTGAATTGATATTTTTAATTTGATTTATGTTTTGAATTGAATTTCTATTTTGAATTAAATTTCTATTTTTAATTTAATTTCTATTGTAAAATTAATTTCTATATTTCATTTAGTTTGTATTGTTAATTTAATTGATATTTCTAATTTAATTTCTGTTTTAAATTTACTTGACATTTTTTATTTAGATTTAATTTTATAATTTTGCTGAGTTTCTCCCCAAATTTATCCTTTTTTTCCTTTTTCCAGGGGAAAATGCAGCTCTGGGTGAGTGAATGGAAAAATCAAAAAAATCCATTAAAATAAAAAAAAATCCATTAAAAAACCAAAAAAAAAAATCCATTAAAAATCTATTTTAAAAACCCCAAAAAATCCATTAAAGAATCCAAAAAAATCCATTTAAAAATCCATTTAAAAAGAAAACCTTAAAAAAAATCCATTGAAAACCTATAAAATTTTTAAAAATCCATTAAAAATCCATAAAAATCCATTAAAAAACAATTTAAAAATCCATTTAAAAATCAAAAAATCCATAAAAATCCAATTAAAAACTCCCCAAAAATCCATAAAAATCCATTAAAAAACGAACAAAAAAATCCATAAAAATTTTTTAAATCCATTAAAAAATCCACAAAAAATCCGTTAAATTTTTTTTTAAAATCCATAAAAAATCCATTTAAAAATCCCAAATTAATTAATTGTTTTTCTCTCTTTTTCCAGACAATTGGGATGCGAAAATCCGTGAGTTGGAATTTTTTATTTTCCCCTCTCGTCCCCAAAAAAGCCAAAAATTCCGAAGGTTTTGATGGAATTTTGTTGGATTTTTAAGGGAAATTACCTGAGGAGTTCGGTGAGTTTTTCATTTTTGTAAAATTTGGTATTTTTAATAAATTCATTTGATAAATAGAAATCTATTTATAATTGTATACATATATCGATAAATTGAATAAGTATAAATATAATAAATATAAATTCAACAAATACAAATTTAATTATAAAATCTAATTGAGAAATACATTGAATTTAGAAATAAATGTAATAAATTTAATATATTTTTATACATTTTACTTGATTTTTTTTTTTTGGTTTTTCTCCGAAAGAAAACGAAGCTGAATTGGGTAAGTTTTGGGTGATTTTGGGATTATTTGGGAATTTTTGTATATCTAAAAAAATTATGTAAATATGTGTATAAATACATATATATAAGATGTGTGTATAAAAATGTATATATTTTAAAAATATACATTTTTTAATAAAAATTGTAAGTGTAAATAAATAAATAAAAACAGGTATTATATATATAATTCATGTTTAAGAATAAATTAAAAATGTGTATATAATTCAAATAAATAATAATTTTAAAATTGAGATTTAATTTTAAATAATAATTTTTAAATAATAATTTTTAAATAATAATTGTAATATTCCTCCCAGAGCATCTGACAGCTGCGCTCGGTGAGTTTCTGAATTTCCCTTTTTTTCCCTTTTTTTCCCCATTTTTCCCCTTTATTTGTATTTATTTATATTTATTTTTATTCATTTTTATTTATTTTTATTTATTTTTTAAAATTTTTTTTATTTTTTCCCCTTTTTTTCTATTTTTATTAATTTCCTTTCTCCCCCAGAGGATCGAGACAGGAGGATCAGTGAGTTCCTTTCCTCATTAATTTCATTAATTAAGTTTTCATTAATTAATTTTTATTAATTAATTTTTAATTAATTCTGGGGGGATTTGGGGTTATTTGAGATCCCAAAACCTAAAGAATTTGGGATTTTGGGATCTGGAAAAAGAATAAATAGTAATAAAATAATGAAGAAAAATAATAACATGAAACAATAAAATATTAAATAAAATAAATTTTTAAAAAAATTAAAAAGTAATAATAAATAATGAATAAGAATAATAATAACAATAAAATAAAAATAAAAATAATAAACTAAAAATAATAAATAAAAAAATAATAAAATAAAAAATAATAAAAATAATTTGGGCAATAATGGGAATTTTCCTTTTTTTTTTAATTTCAGGCAAATTGACCTCCGACCTGGGTGAGGAAATTAACTGATTAGAATTAAAATATTTTTATATTATTTTAAAATAAATTAATGCTTGTTTAATATTGTTTAAAATCCCATTTATTCCCTAATAAATTTGCATTTTTCAGGTGAATCCAACGCCAAACTCAGTGAGTCAAACCTGGAGGATTTCAGTGGAAAAATCCAAATTTTACAGCAATTTTGGGGTGAAAAATCCCAATTTCTGCTCAGAATCAACACAGAAATTAACAAATTAATTAATAATTCTCACTTTTTGGATTTTTCCCTTTTTCACCCCAGAGGAACGTGACAGGAAAATCAGTGAGTAACTTTAATTTTGGGGGGAAATTTCCTTTTTTTGGGGGGAAATTTCCTAATTTTGGGGTGAAATTCTCTAATTTTGGGATGAAATTCCCTTTTTTGAGGTGAAATTTCCTTTTTTTGGGGTGAAATGTCCTAATTTTGGGACGAAATTTCCATTTTTTGGGGTGAAATTTGCTAATTTTGGAGAGAAATTCGCATTTTTGGGGTGAAATTTCCATTTTTTGGGTTGAAATTCCCTTTTTGGGGGTAAAATTCCCTAATTTTGGGGTGAAATTTCCTTTTTTTGGTTGAAATTTCCTTCTTTTTGGGGTGAAATTCCCTAATTTTGGGTTGAAATTCCCTTTTTTTGGAGCTGCCAGATAATCCTTCTTCATTATAGGCAAAAAATAGGAAATAATTCAATTTTTCCCCCAAAATTTCAACCCAAATTTCTACATTTTCTTCCCAAATAACCCAAAATTCTCTTTTTTTCCTCCTCAGCCAAACTCGCCGCTGAAAATCGTGAGTTTTGTTTCTTTTTTTTTAAATTTAATTTGATATTTTTGGGTTTAAAATCCTCATTTTTGGGTCAATTTTGCTGATTTTTCCTGAATTAATTAATTTTTTTCTTTCATCCCACAGGGAAGTTCACAGCGCTGCTGGGTAAGGAGATTTCATTCACTTTTTACTCACAAAAATCACATTTTTGGGGATTTTTGGGGCTTTTAAAATCGATTTTATTCTGTTTTTTAATGAATTTAGAAATGGGATTTATTAGAAATAATTTGTTAGATTTATTGGATTAATTAGGGATTTATTAGAAATAAAATTAAATGTGGAAAATGAGGTAAATTTGGGTTTAATTAATTTCAAAATGTGATTTATTAGAAATAATTTATTAGATTTATTAGATTAATCAGTGAATTATTAGAAATAAAATTAAATGTGGAAAATCAGTAAAATTTGGTTTAATGAATTTTAAAATGAGATTTATTAGAAATAAAATTTTAAGTGGAAAATTTAGTTTAATGAAGTTAAAGATGTGATTTATTAGAAATAAAATCAGAAATGGAAAATTAGGTTTAATTAATTTAGAAATGTGATTTATTAGAAATAATTTGTTAGATTTATTAGATTAATTAGTGATTTATTAGAAATAATTTATTAGATTTATTAGATTAATTAGTGAATTATTAGAAATAAAATTAAATATGGAAAATCAGTAAATTTGGGTTTAATGAATTTAAAAATGTGATTTATTAGAAATAAAATTATAAATGGAAATTTGGGTTTAATGAATTTAAAAATGAGATTTATTTGAAATAAAATTTAAAATGGAAAATTTGGTTTAATGAAGTTTAAAATGTGATTTATTAGAAATAAAATCAGAAATGGAAAATTTGGTTTTAATGAGGTTAGAAATGTGATTTAGTAGAAATAATTTATTAGAGTTATTAGATTAATTAGTGATTTATTGGAAATAAAATTAAATGTGGAAAATCAGTAAATTTGGGTTTAATGAATTTAGAAATGTGATTTATTAGAAATTAAATTAGAAATGGAAAATCCGGTAAATTTGGGTTTAATTAATTTAGAAATGTAATTTATTAGAAATAAAATTAAATATGGAAAATCAGTAAAATTTGGTTTAATTAATTTAGAAATGAGATTTATTGGAAATTCAATGAAATATAGAAAATTCAGTAAATTTGGGATGTTAGGGATGGAAATTGAGGTAAAAATTGACCCAAAATTCTGATTTTTGGTGTTTTTCCCACAGCTGAGCGAGACTCTGGGCTCCGTGAGTTAAATATCCATTTAATAATAATTAAATTAATAATTTAATTAGATTAAATTCATTTAATTGACCGAGAAATTGATATTTCATTTTAAAAACCAACCAATAAATTAATATTTAATAGCCAAATGTCAATAATAAATTGATATTCAATGACAATGTAATTAATATCGATTTATTAATAATTATTCTGGCAATATCATTATTCGGATTTATTGTTTCTGCATTTGAAATTTAATATATTTTCATTCTTAGTGTGAATTTAGGGTGAATGTGGATTATATTGGTGATTCTAATTTATTGTAATTGATTGTAAATTGATTAAATGGATTATACTAATGAATAAAATTGATTAAATTTTTATTTACTTGATTTTAATTTCATTAAATTTTTATTGTATACATAATTATATTATATAATACATGTTGTATATTGAATTATTTTACTTTATATTATATTTTATGTTATGCATTACATTTTATTTTAGATATTATATGTATTATATTATATTGTATATTATTAAATTGTTATGCTATATTATATTACATTACAGTTTGTTTTACTTTAATTTATTTTGAATTATTTTATTAATTACATACATTATATTGTATTGTACATTCTATTTTTTCTATATTTATATTGTAATGTATAAGTGAAATTATGTATTTTATTTCATAAATGTAATTAGCTTAAATTTTTAATTAATTGATTCTATTTCGCTGCCAGCTGGACTTTATTTTATCATTAGAATTTATTCATTTTCCATTTATTTCCAAACAAATAAATTGATTTATTTCTCTGTTTTCAGGGAAGCTCCGAGCAGAGCTGGGTGAGTGATGGGAAATGGAAAAAAACAAATTTTATTGCTTTTAATTGGAGTTTTAATTGGATTTTTAATTTCATTTTGAATTTTCATTTTAATTTTATTTTTAACTTTATTTATTTTTTAATTATTATTTTTTATTTTATTTTTTATTTTATTTTTAATTTTAATTTTAATTTGAATTTTCATTTTAATTTCGAATTTGCCATTCGGATTTCCAACATTAATTTGCCTTCCTTTAGTTTTAATTTATATTTTAGTTTTTCTATTAACTTTTAATTTATATTTTTTTTAATATATTTCTCCGTATCCTATTTTTATATTTCCATTTTTATATTTTTCTCTATTATGGTTTTATGTTAAATTTATATATTTGGTTTTAATTTTGTATATTATTAAAATTTTATAATATTATTTATGTATGTATCTATATATAAATATATTTTTAAGTTTTTATATTTTAAATATAAATATATATATATATATTTTATATTATTATTATTTAATACCACTTCACTCCCAGCTTTACTTTTCATCCCAAATTTCAATTTTTCAATCCCAGTTTTTATTCCTAATTTTAGATTTTCCATTACATTTTTAATTAACCGATTTGTTAATTATTTTTCTCATCAAATTCTTCTAATTTCACTTTTTTCCCTCCAGCCAAGTGTGACGCCACAATCCGTGAGTCCAAAAATCCCAAAAAATCCCAAAAAATCCCCAAGAATCCCCAAAAATTCCCTAAATCCCAAAATATGGAGAAAATCCCAAAATTCCCAAAATTTGGGAGGAAAATTCCCAAAATTCCCAAAATTCCCCTTGGGAAACCATGGGGATTAATGGGATTGCCATTAATTAATCCATTAATCCCTTCAATCCAATAATTAATCCATTAATCCATTAATTAGTCCATTGATAATCGATTAATTAATCCATTAATCAATCAGTTAATTAATCCGTTAATCAATCCATTAATTAATCCATTTTTCCTTACGTTAACAATCCATTAATAATCCATTAATAATTCATTAATAAATCCATTGATAACGATTAATAATCCATTAATTAAACATTTGATTAATCATTAATCAATCCATTATTAATTCATTAATTAATCCATTAATTAAACCGTTAATCAATCCATTAATCAACCCATTAATTAATCGAGTAATTAATCCATTAATCAATCAATCCATTACTCAATCCATTAACCAACGCATTAATTAATCCATTAATTAATCCATTGATAATCCATTAATTAATCAAATAATTAATCAAATAATTAACCTTTTAATTATTCCAGGGATCTTCACAGTGGAGCTCGGTGAGTTTCCTCCTCCTTTCCCCTCCTTAATTAGATGATTCATTAATTAGATGATCAATTAATTGAATGATTAATTAGCAGACTCATTAATTAGCGGATTAATTCATTAATAACCCAAATTCCGATTTTTTCTCCTCATTTCCAGGCAAACAAAACACCAAAATCGGTGAGTTTTGGTGATTTTTGCCCCAAAAATAAATCCCAAAGAGAATTTTTGGGAAGAAATTCCCAAAATCCCCAAATTTCCCAAAAATAAAAAAAATCCCAAAATTCCCAAAAATCCCCAAATCCCCAAATTTCCCAAATTCCCAAAAATCCAAAAATTCCTAAAATCCCCAAAATTCCCGAATTTCCCTCTCTGGGATTGAAGAAAAAATGAAAATTTTGTCTAAAAATTCCATTTTTTCCCTTTTTTCCAGGAGAACTCACAGCTGATGTTGGTGAGTTGATCCAAATAATCTGAATTTTTGGGGTAATTGGGGAAAAATTTGGCACTGAGGAATTATTATTATTATTATTAATATTATTATTAATAGTGTTATTAATAGTATTATTAATAGTATTTTTATTTTTTATTTTAATGTTAAAATAATCAATTTTCCCATTTTTTTCCCCAGAAATCTTCAATAAAAAACTCCGTGAGTTGCTGAATTTCGAATTTCCAGGATGAAAATTTTCAATAATTTTTAAAAATAATTTTTAAAATAATTTATAAAATAACTTTTAAAAAAATTAATTATTTTAATTTTAATAACTTTTAAAAACAATTTATAAATTTTTCAATAGCTTTAATAATTTTAATTTTTAATAATTTAAAAAGATAATTTTAAAAAATTAACTATTTTAATTTTTAATGAATTTTTTAAAATAATTTTTAAAAAATTTCATTTAATTATTTTAATTTTTGATTAATTTTTCACATAAATTTTTTTTAAAATTAAATAATTTTATTTATTTTAATTTGGAATAATTCCATTTCATTCCGAATTAATTCAGAAATTCCCATTTTCTCTCTTTTTTCCCTTTTTTCTCCCAGAGGAACACCAAGCTGAACTCGGTGAGGAATTTTCCCTTTTTTGGGTTTTTTCCACCAAAATCTCACCAATTTAAGGGGAAAATTTGGATTTTCGTTAAATTTAGAAGTTCAACTGCAAAAACTCAAATAAATGTGGATTAATTCGATTATTTAATGAGATAAAAATAGAATTATTATGTTAAATTCACATAATATAATTATAATATATTTATAATTCTTGTTTATAATTATAATACATTTATAATCGTTATTCAAAATTATAATAATTCTATAATATCATTATTTTATTAAAATTATAATTACTATAATATTATAATTATATTAAAGACACATTTTTATATGAAATAATTATATTTAATATTAATAAATATCATTATTAATATTCATTAATAATAATAAATATTCCTATTTTTGTTCATTCAGAGGCTCGGGATTCCCAAATCCGTGAGTAAAATCCCTAAAATCCCTAAAATCCCTAAAATCCCCAAAATCCTTCATTTTTTGGGGGTGAAAAAATCAGAAAGAAAATTATTTCCCAGAATTTTTTCAGTAATTATTTACTAATTATTATTATTACTGTTAATTATTATGGATTTTTCAATAGTAAAGTTGAATTCAATTCAATTTTCAATTTTTTTTTTAGAATATTTCCATTTTCTAAATTTCAATTTTCAATTTTTTTTTCATTTCGATTTTCTAAATTGAAAACAATTCTTTTCATCTTTTTATTCTTTCAGGGCAAAACGAAGCTGAAATTAGTAAGTCAGAAATTCACATTTTTATTTATTTCTATTATTTATATTTTTTTCAATTTCTATTTCTATTTCTATTTCTATTTCTGTTTGTTGTTTATTTATTTTATTTTATTTTATCTCTATTTAGCCTTTATTTATCTATTTTATAAAAGACATTATTTTGAAAAGATTCTTTTATTTTATCTATTTATTTAGTATTAACATTTTATCTTAATTATTTATTTTATTTCATTATTAAATAATCAAGTAAATAATTTAATTTATCATTTAATTAAATAATTATATTTTTTTATCTGTATAATTGAAGGTAATTATCATCTTTATAATAATTTTATTGTTATTTATCCACAACAACAAAACCAATTTATAGCTCTAAATCTATAATGACAAAAAATTAATTAATTTATTAAAATTAATATTTTAATAATATTAATAAATGCGATTCAATATCTATTAAAACTAATTTACTGATATTATTATCACTAAATTTGGTATTGTTACTTTGAATTCAATTATAGATTGTAATTAATTGTAATTAATTTCTCTCTGCTTCCCCCAGGACACCTGAAGGAATTGCTGGGTAATTATTAATTAATTAAAATGCAGAAAATTATAATTAAGAGGAGATTTGGGGAGAAAAATATTCATAATTTGGCAATAATGGGTAATAATCGGGAAGTGATAATTAATTAATAAATAATTATATTGATTTTAATAATTAATCAATATTTTTAATTAAATAATTATAATTAATAAAATAATTAATAATTAATCATAATGTGGCAAAAATGTGGAATTGTCAGAAATATCCTGGAATTGGAAAATAAAAATCGAGATTTTTTTTTTTTAGCTAAAGGAGTTTTATTTTTATAAAATAAATTTTTTAAAAATATTTTTGTATTTTTTATTTTGAATTTTTAAATTTCATTTTCAATTTAATTTTAGGTTTTATTTTGAATTTTTAAATTTCATTTGCAATTTAATTTTAGGTTTTATTTTGAGTTTTCAAATTTCATTTGAAATTTAATTTTAGGTTTTATTTTGAATTTTTAAAATCGCAGCAAATCAAAGTTTTTATCTCATTTTTAATTCCTTTTTTTTATTCTTTTCAGGAGAACAAGACTCTGTGATCAGTAAGTTTTGTGAAATTCAGTCAAATAATTTAATCAAAGTAATTTAATCGAATAATTTAATAAATTTAATAAAAGAGATAATTTAATAAAATATATTTAATCAAATAATTTAATAGAATAATTTAATCGAATAATTTCATAAATTTAATAAAAGAGATAATTTAATCAAACAATTTAATCAAATAATTTAATCAGAATAATTTAATCGAATAATTTAATAAAACATCTAAAAAATAATCAATAAATGTAATAATAACTTAATAAATTGCTAATAAAATCGATGGATTCCGAATAATTTTATTTTCCTTTTTTTTTAGGAAAGCTGAGGGAGGAACTCGGTGAGAGATTTTTATTCAATTTCCAAAATATATTTTTATATTTTTTAATTTTCCTGTTTATGGATTTCCCTTTAATTTCTAAAAATAACATATTTTTGCAGCACATTTTATATCTTATTTGGTTTTAAAATTATCTATAAATTTTCAATATCTTATTTTTATATTTTTCACTTCTTATATTTATGGATTTCACTTCAATTTCTAAAAATAACATGTTAATAACATATTTTATACATTATTTTATTTTAAAATCACATATCATTTCTTAATATCTTATTTTTATATTTTTCATTGTTACATTTACGGATTTCACTTTAATTTCTAAAAATAACACTTTTATAACATATTTTATACGTTATTTTATTTTAAAATTATATATAATTTTAATGTTATTTTTATTTTTTTATATTACTTTTATATAAATATATTTCTATTTTTTACATTTTATACTCTTAATATCTTATATTTTTATATTTTATTTATATTTTTTACTTTTTTATTTATTTACTTTTTTTTTTAATATATATTTTAATATTTTTCAATTGTCACATTCACGGATTTCACTTCAATTCCGAATTTTGAATTTCTGAATTCCTTTATTTTTTTAAATTCAAATTTTTTCAGCTGAACTTCCTGAGGAAATGGAAGAGGAAGAGGAAGAGGAAGAGGAAGAGGAAGAGGAAGAGGAGGAGGAGGAGGAAGAAGAGGAAGAAGAGGAAAAAGAGGAGGAAGAGGAGGAAGAGGAAGAGGAAATAGAGGAGGAAGAGGAGGAAGAAGAGGAAAAGGAAAAGTGGGAAGAGGAAGAGGAAGAAAAGGAAAAAGAGGAAAAACAGGAAGAGGAAAAAGAGGAAAAAGAAGAGGAAAAGGAAACAGAAGAACTCAGTGAGTTTTTCCTTTTTCAGCCCCAAATTCCCATTTTTTCCCCCAATTTTCCTGCCGAATTGAAATAATTTAGTTTTATGAAATGGAATTATTTCATTAATAAATTCAATTAAATTATTAAATTATTTTATTATTAAATGAAATGAAATTCAATTGTTGTATTTTATGATTAAATTAAATTCTATTATTATTAAATTTAATTGATTTGAATTACTTTATCATTGAATTTAAGTAAATTATTTCATTATTAAATTCAGTCCAATTATTAAATTATTGCATTAAATTAAATTATTGCATTAAATTAAATTGAATGGAATCATTTCATTATTGAATTCAATTAAATTATTAAATTATTCCATTAAATTAAATTATTGCATTAAATTAAATTGAATGGAATCATTTCATTATTGAATTCAATTAAATTATTACATTCTTTTATTATTAAATGAAATGAAATTCAGTTGTATTTTATGATTAAATTAAATTATTATTAAATGAAACGAAATGGATTTGAATTACTTTATCATTAAATTTAAGTAAATTATTTCATTATTCAATTCAATCCAATTATTAAATTATGAAATTAAATTAAATTATTCATTAAATTCAATTAACTGGAATTATTTTTTGATTGAATTCAATGAAATTTAATTATTTTATTCCCAGGATCCCGAGACGCCAGGATCGGTGGGTGTTCTCCGTTCTTCCCTCCCTCACCCCGAAATTCCGTAAATTTGGGGAATTTGGGATAATTCTGATCTCAATCCACATGAAATTGAGGAGTTTTGGGTTTTTCCTCTCCCAGCGGAGCTCGCCGAGGCTCTAGGTGAGCGAATTCAAAATTCTAAATTTATTACAATTTTTTAAAATAGTTTTTTAAATTAAATTTTATTTTACTGTAATATTTTTATTATCATTATTTTTGTTATAATTATTTATTATCTATTTTATTGCATTATTTGAATAAATTCTCTATTGTATTAAATTTATTGAATTATTTTATTTAGTTATTTTACTGAATTATCGAATTAAATTCAATTATCTATTTTATTCAATTATTATTAATTTCATTACTTATCATCTATTTTATTATTTTATTAAATTCTCAATTTTATTAAATGTGTTAAACTGTTTGATTAAATTATTTGATTAAATTATTTTACCTAATGATTAAATTAATATTTCAAATATTTTAAATAACCTGTAAATATTTTACAATTTAGATGATAAATTATTTTTATTAACATTTTTAAATAAATTTATAATAATAATAATGAATAAATTTATAAATATCTATTTATTACTAAATAAATAAATTTAATAAAGAAATAAAGTTTAACTGACTGACAATATTGGATTTTCTCTGATTTTCCGCAGAGCAAAGAGACAGAAAAATCGGTGAGTTTGGAATTCCTCCAAAAATGGGAATTTCTGGGAATTTTCTGGGAATTTTCTGGAATTTCCATGGAAATTTTCCTTTTTTCTGCTTTTCAGAGGAGCTGAACGCAGAGCTGGGTGAGTGATGGAGGAAATTATTTAATGTTTTCATTAATTATTGGATTTTTTCATTAATGTCATTTATTGCATCAATTCATTAAATTAATTAAATAATTTAATGTAATTTTAATCAGTAATTTAATAATAACATAATGGAATAAAGTGTAATATATAATATAATAAAATTACATAATAATATAGTAATATAACAATGTAATAATATAATAATGCAATATAATAATAACATAATATAATAATATAATATAATATAATAATAATGTTGTATTATAATAATACAAGAATTTATGGATTTATAACATAATTTTCTAACAATAATTCAATATAACCTTAATACAAAATTTAATAGTAAAATAAAATAAAATATAAAAACAATAATATAATAGTTTCCAATAATCTAATAATTTATAATAATAAAATTATATTGTAATAATAAATTAACTTAATTTTAATAAATATTCAATAATAAATAATAAAACCAAATTATTTTAACAAGTAATAACTATTATTTTAATAAATAATGTAATATGATTTTAATAGATATAAAAATGGTGGTTTAGTTAATTAATTGATTCAGTTATTATAATTAATTAATTAACTGGACCACCATTTTCATCCTTAATTTCTGCAATTTTCATGTTCATTTTCTCCTTCCAGAGGAATCTCGAATAAGAATCTGTGAGTCTCCTGTCCTTGGATTCTCTTTAAATCCATTTTATTATCTTTATTTTATTTTATTTTCATTTTATTCCATTTTACCTCTCTATCTCGTTTTATTATTTCGGGTTTTTTATTTATTTATTTATTTATTTATTTTATTTTTGGGACTTTTTTTTAGTTTTTGTTTTTATTTTCGTTTTTATTTTGGTTTTTTTGTTTTGTTTATTTATTTATATATTTATGTTAGTTTAATCGTTTCATTTCAATTTTTTCCAATTTATTTTCATTATTTCAGTTCTATTTTATTTTATTTATTTATATATTTATTTAACTTTTTTAAAATTCATTATTAATTATTTTCCCACCTTTAATTCCCATTTTTTGCTGATTTCCAGGGTGGTGCCTCGAGGAGCACAGTGAGTGTCTTTATTTCCTTTTTCCCCAATTTTCAGAGTTTTTCCCCAAAAATTCCTTTGATAATTCTGTGTTTTTTAGGGAAAGATGAAGAACAAGTTGGTGAGTTTGGCGGAAATTATGGAAAATGGAGAGGGGAAAAGTCAGGATTTGGTTTCACCTGATTTTATCCCTTTTCCCCCCTTTTTTATCCCCTTTTCCCCCTTTTTTCCCTCTTTTTTCCCTTCTTTTTCCCTTCTTTTTTCCCTTCTTTTTTCCGCTTTTTCCCTGTGTTTTTTCCCCTTTTTTCCCCATTTTTTCTCCCTTTTTCCCCTCCTTTCTCCCCATCCTTCCCCCCATTTCCCCCTTATTTCCCCCTTTATTTCCCCCATTATTCCCCATTTCCCCCTTTATTCCCCATTTATCCCATTATTTCTCATTTCCCCCATTATTTCCCCGATTTCCCCCATTTCCCCCATTATTTCCCATTTCCCCCTTTATTCCCCATTATTTCCCATTTCCCCCATTCCCCCCATTATTTCCCATTTCCCCTTTATTTCTCCCATTTATTTCCCATTTCCCCCTTTATTCCCCGTTTTCCCCCATTATTTCCCATTCCCCCATTTCCCCCTTATTTCCCCATTTCCCCCATTATTCCCCATTTCTCCTCTTATTCCCCATTTCCCCCTTTATTCCCCATTTCCCCTTTTATTTCCCATTTCCCCCCTTTCTCCCCCATTTCCCCATTTCCCCCTTTATTCCCCATTTCCCCCATTATTCCCATTCCCCGCATTTCCCCCATTATTTCCCCATCATTTCCCCATCATTTCCCCCTTTATTTCCCCCATTATTCCCCATCATTTCCCCCATCATTTCCCCATCATTTCCCCCATCATTTCCCCATCATTTCCCCATCCTTTCCCCATTTTTCTCCCCATGTCCCCCCCAGCGGCGGTCACCCTTGACCCTGTCACCTCCCACCCTCGCCTGCTGCTCTCCGCTGACCAGCGGAGCACGCGCTGGACCTACGGCCTGCCGGACCCTCCGGCCGCGGCTGACCGCTTCACCTCGTCCCCCTGCGTCCTGGGCAACCCCGCCTTCCGCGCCGGTCGCCACACGTGGACGGTGGAGGTGGCCGAGGCGCCCTTCTGCGCCGTGGGGGTCAGCCGGGCGGCCGTGCCGCGCCAGGGTCCGGCCGTGGCCTTCGGCCCCGGGGACGGCGTGTGGGCGCTGCAGCGCTGGGGCAACCTGGGCCGGGCGCTCACTAGCCCGCCCACGCCGCTCGGCTTGCCCAGGGTGCCGCGGCGGCTCCGCGTGGCTCTGGACTACGACGGCGGCCGAGTGGCGTTTTTCGACGGGGACAGCCGCAGCCCCACGCCGCTGTTCGCCTTCCCGGCCGCCGACTTCGGCGGGGAGAGCGTGCGGCCGTGGTTCTGGCTGGAGCTGGGCGAGATCTCCATCGTCCAGTGAGGATGGAACTCCGTCCACTGACCCCAGGATCCAGGAATTCCCACCACTGACCCCAGGATCCTTCACTGGACACTGTCCGGCCGTGGTTCTGGCTGGAGCTGGGCGAGATCTCCATTGTCCAGTGAGGATGGAATTCCATCACCCTCCCTCTTCTTGTTTTCCCGTAATTTTCCATCATCTCCTTCTTCCCTTTTGTAGTGAGGGTGGAATTCCATCCAGTGACCCAGGATGCAGGAATTCCCACCACTGACCCCAGGATCCTTCACTGGACACTGTCCGGCCGTGGTTCTGGCTGGAGCTGGGCGAGATCTCCACCGTCCAGTGAGGATGGAATTCCGTCTGGAGATCATCTCCATTGTCCAGTGATTCCCTGGAATTCCATCATCTCCATTGTCCACTGAGCCTAGAATTCCCACTGAGGAGGGAATCTCCATCATCTCCACTGTCCAGTGATTCCCTGGAATTCTCTCCACTGATCCCAGGAATTGTGTCCGGCCGTGGTTCTGGCTGGAGCTGGGGAGATTTCCATCGTCCAGTGGAATTCCATCGTCTCTGTCATCTCCACTGTCCAGTGATTCCCTGGAATTCCCTCCAGGATCCTTCACTGGACAGTGTCCAGCCCTGGTTCTGGCTGGAGTTGGGAGAGATCTCCAGAAGGTCATCTCCATTGTCCGGCGATTTCCTGGAATTCCCTCTGCGGAGGGAATCTCCATCATCTCCATCATCTCCATCATCTCCAACTCCATCATCTCCATCATCTCCATCATCTCCACTGTCCAGTGATTCCCTGGAATTCCTCCACTGTCCCCAGGGAGTGTCCAGCCCTGGTTCTGGCTGGAGCTGAGGGTCATCTCCACTGTCTGGTGATTCCCTGGAATTCCTGGAATGTCCAAGCAGCACATCCTGGTTGCTGGTTGTGGTTGTGGTTCTGGTTCTGGTTCTGGTTCTGGTTCTGGTTCTGGGGGAGCTGAGCTCCCAATCCCTCATCCATCCACCCCAGAATTCCGGGAATTCTGGAAATTCTGGGAATTCTGCCCAGGGAGGTGGCTGGAGGGGCAGGAGGGGACATTGTCCTCTGTCCTCTGTCCTCTGTCCTCTGTCCGGTCACTGATGGGCAGCGGGATGGACAGTGGGGTGGGAATGAACTGGGAATTAGGGGAATGGGATGGGAATGAACTGGGAATGGGAAAGGGAATGGGAATGGGAATGGGATGGGAAGGAACTGGGAATGGGATGGGAATGAGAATGTGCTGGGAATGAGTGAGACTGGGATGGGAATGGGATGGGAATGAAACTAGGAATGGGACTGGGAATGGGATAATGGGAATGATGGGATGGGGGAATGGGATGGGAATGAATGGAATGGGATGGGAATGGGATGGGAATGTTGAATGGGAATGGGAGGGTGGAATAGGATGGAAATGTTGTGGGAATGAGACTGGGAAGGGATGGGAATGTTCTGGGAATGTTCTGGGAATGAGACTGGGATGTCCCCTGAGCCATCCTGGTCTTTTCCTCCCTTTCCCCTCATTTTTGTGCTGCAGGAGAAGATTTTCCCGCTGGACAAAAACAATTAAAAGGATTTTTCCCGATTTTTTCACCACCGGGTTTAGGGTGGGGAAGCAGGAAAAGCGGGAAGGGGAGCAGGAATAGGACCGGGACAGGGAAAAGCACCGGGAAAAGCACCGGGAATTCTTTTTCCCCACCTTTCCCCCATCGAGGGGTGTGAGAGGACCTCGGGCACCACCCGGTTCTGCTGGATTTGGGGCGAATTCCCTTAATTCCCTTAATTCCGTTAATTAATTCCGTTAATTAATCCCACTCCGGCAGCCCCGGGCTGGGCGCGACCCCAAAAACCACCCAAAAAAGGGGCTGAGGAGGTCCTGGGGGGGATTTCCCTCTCCCACCCCCTTTATCCTCCCCAATTAACGAGTTTTCCCGAATTCCCAAATTTTGGGTCGCATTTCGGGGTTCCTCCCCACCCCCGCCAGGGTAGCGTGGCCGAGCGGTCTAAGGCGCTGGATTAAGGCTCCAGTCCCTGCGGGGGCGTGGGTTCGAATCCCACCGCTGCCACTGGAATTTTGGGAGCAGCTGGAGGGGGCGCCACATCTGGAGGAGCCTCCCCGCTCGTTTTTGGGATTCCGGCAGCACCAAAATGGGGGAATTTCACCCCAAATCCCACCTTCCGAGCCCCTGGAGCCTCCCGGGGTGAATTCTCTGCTCATTTTTGGGATTCTGGATTCACCACAATGGGGGAATTTCACCCCAAATCCCACCCTCCGGACCCCTGGAGTACCCGGGATGAATTCCCTGCTCATTTTTGGGATTCGGGATTTGCCAAATTTGGGAATTTCACCCCAAATCCCACCCTCCCCACCCCTGGAGCCTCCCGCGATGAATTCCTGGGGAAGGGGACATCATCCCCCCATCACCACCCCAACCCCGAGCCATCAAATCACAACCCAGCACTCCCAAAAATCCCAATTCCGCTTTATTTCACCTCATTTGGGAGCATTTTGGGGATGAAAACTCGGGTTTGGGACAAATTGTGTTCCCAAAAACATGATCAACCCTGGGGGGATCAGAGATCTCCCAGTTCCAGCAGCTCCACTTCGGATACTGGAAAGGTTTTGGGGGTGAGGAGCTAAAAAATAGGATTTTTAGGCTCTTAAAGGGGAGTTGGGTGTACAGGAGAATCCCAGCCTGGGAATTTGGGATACAAAATCCCATTAATCTCTGGGATGGACAACCAAATCCCATTAATCTCTGGGGTGGACACCCAAATTCCCTTAATACCCGAGCTGGGCACCCAAAATTTGTCCATCAATCCTTGAACTGAGCACCCAAATCCCATCAATCCCTGAGGTATTACGAGATTTTTCCATCAATCCCTGAACTGGGAACCTAAATCCATTTAATCCCCGAGCTGGGCACCCAAAATTTGTCCATCAATCCTTGAACTGAGCACCCAAATTCCTTTAATCCCCGAGCTGGGCACCCAAAATTTGTCTATCAATCCCCGAGCTGGGCACCTAAATCCCATCAGTCCCTGAGTTGGGCACCCAAATCCCATCGATTTCTGAGATGGACACCCAAATTCCTTTAATCCCTGAGCTGGGGACCCAAAATTTGTCCATCAATCACCGAGCTGAGCACCCAAATCCCATCAAACCCTGAGCTGGGCACCCAAATCCCATTGATTTCTGGGGTGGACACCCAAATTCCTTAAATCCCTGAGCTGGGGACCCAAATTTGTCCATCAATCCCTGAGCTGGGCACCCAAATCCCATCAAACCCTGAGCTGGGGTCCCAAAATTTGTCCATCAATCCCCGAGCTGAGCACCCAAATCCCATCAATCTTTGGGATGGACACCCAAATCCCATCGATCGCTGGGGTTTGGCACCCAAAATGCCGCTCTGGGAGCCACCCGGGAGCCCCGGGAATGACTCGGGATTGCTCCGGGAATGCTCCGGGAATACCCAGGGAATATCGGGAATGGCCTGGGAATACCAGGAATACCCCGAGAATGCTCCGGGAATGACCCGGGAATACCGGGAATGGCCCGAGAATACCCCGGGAATGGCCCGGGAATACCAGGGAATACTGGGAATGACCCGGGAATGACCCGAGAATCCCCCGGGAACACCAGGGAAGCGCGGGAAGCTCAGGAGCGCTGCGCCTCCAGCAGCTCCTTGCGCAGGTGAGTCCTCAGGTGCTTCATGAGCGCCGAGCGGGACACGAAGCTCTTGGCGCAGCGGGAGCACGGGTAAGGCTTCTCCCCGGTGTGGCTCCGCCGGTGGATGACCAGGCTGGAGCTGGAGCCGAACCGCTTCCCGCACTCGGTGCAGCCGAACGGCTTCTCCCCGGTGTGGATCCTGCGGTGCCGCCGCAGCGCCGCTCCGTCCCGGAACGCCTTGCCGCAGTCGCCGCAGGCGGGGCGGGAGCAGCGGGAGGAGCGAGGGGCGGCCGGGGGGCGACAGGGACATCCTCAGGGGATGTCCTTCAGGGGTGGCAGCGGAGTCACCGGGACACCGTCAGGGATGTCCTTGAACGGTGGCAGTGGAGCCACCGGGACACCTTCAGGGATGTCCTTTATGAGGTGGCGGCGGAGCCACCGGGACACCCTCGGGGACGTCCTTGAAGGACAGCGGGTGACCCCCCGGGACACCCTCGGGGATGTCCTTAGCCGCCGGGACCCCCGCGCCGTCCCTCGCCCCCCGCCGGCGGTGGTGGCACTGCGCTGTCCCCGCGCTGTCCCCGCACTCCGGGCACGGCTCTGCCGCCCCGTCGCGGTGGGTTCTGCGGTGGATCTTGCGGTGCTTGCTGAGCGACTTGGTGGCCATGAAGCCTTTCCCGCAGTCCGGACACTCGTAGGGCCGCTCGCCGGTGTGGATCCGCCGGTGGATGACCAGGGCCGGCTGCGAGGAGAGCGTTTTGCCGCAGTCGCCGCAGATAAAGCCGCCGAGGACGTGCTGCGCCTGGCGGTGCTTGCTGAGCGACTTGGTGGCCATGAAGCTCTTGCCGCAGTCGGGACAGGCGAACGGCCGCTCCCCGGTGTGGATCCGCCGGTGGGTGACCAGCGACGCCTTGGAGGTGAGGGTCTTGCCGCACTCCGGACAGCGCAGGTCGCCGTCCAGGTGGACGCGGCGGTGCTTCTGCAGCGAGCGCGAGGAGGCGAAGCGCTTGGGACAATCGCGACACTTGTGCGGTCGCGGCTGGCAGGGCACGCTCAGGTGCTCCCGCAGCGCCGCGCCGCACGGGAAGGAGCTGCGGCAGCGGAAACAGGCGAACGGCGAGCCGCCGCGGTGGCCGCGCAGGTGGCGAGCGAGGGACGAGCCCGAGGTGAAGCTCTTGCCGCAGAGCTCGCAGGTGGGGCGGGGAGGGTCCTGCGGGTCCCGCCGGGGGGTCCCGCGGGGGTCCTCGGCGTCGTCGAGGGGGTCGGGGGTGATGTCGCGCTCGGTGGTGCTCGGCCAGTTGTCGTCTGGGGGAGGGAAGGGGGAGAAGGGGGGAAAAGGGGAAGAAATTGGGGGAAAAGGGGAGGAAAAGGGGAAAAATGGGAGGAAAAAGGGAAAAAATAGGGAAAAGGGGAAAGAATTGGAGGAAAAGGGGGGAAAATGGGAGGAAAAAGGAGGAAATTGGGAGGAAGGGGAAAAATTGGGGGATAAGGGGAAAATTGGGGGAAAAGTGAAAAAAAACCGGGAGGAACGGGGGAAAGGGAAAAAATGGGAGGGAAAAGGGGGAAAAATGGGAGGGAAAGGGGGAAAAATTGGGGGGAAAAGAAAATATTGGAGGAAAAGGGGAAAAATTGGGGGAGAAAAGGGGGGAAAGGGAAAAATTGGGGAGAAAAGGGGGGGAAAGGGAAAAATTGGAGGAAAAAGGGGAAAAA
This sequence comes from Entomyzon cyanotis, assembly GCA_024500445.1. Taxonomy (NCBI): domain Eukaryota; kingdom Metazoa; phylum Chordata; class Aves; order Passeriformes; family Meliphagidae; genus Entomyzon; species Entomyzon cyanotis. Next base: position 298,095 of record JAKEPQ010000097.1, on the reverse strand, counting down.
TTGGAGGGAAAGGGAAAAAAATGGGAGGAAAAGGGGGAAAAGGGATAAAACGGGAGGAAAAGGGGGAGAAGGGAAAAATTAGAGGAAATGGCTGAACCACCCCAAAAAGGGGTTGAGGTGCCCAAAAAGGGACTGAGTCACCCAAAAAAGGGGCTAAATCATCCCAAAAAGGGGCTGAACCACCCCAAAACCCCCAGGGGCTGAATCACCCCAAAAGAGGACTAAATCACCCCAAAAAGGGACTAAATCACCCCAAAAAGGGTTTCCTTCCCCCCCAACCCACACCAGTCCCCCCAGTCCCCCCAGTTCCCCCATCGCAGCCCCCCAGCCCCTCACCTGAGCCCCCCGAGCCCCCCAGCGCCCCCCAGAGCCGCAGCAGAGGTCGAGCGAGATCTTCATCCTCCTCCTCCTCCTCGTCCTCCTCGTCCCAGCAGGGACCGCCCCACACCTCGGCCGGGAGCCCTGGGAGAGGAGAGGGAAAAACCCAAAAATGGGGAATTTGGGGTGCGAGAGGCGATTGGGGGGAATTTGGGGGATTTTGGGGTGGGAGAGGCATTTGGGGGGGATTTGGGGAGAATTTGGGGAGGAATTTAGGGTAGGAGAGGCGATTTGGGGGAAATAGGAGGATTTTGGGGGAATTTGGGGTGGGAGAGGCGATTTGGGGAAATTTTGGGGGAAATTTTGGGGGAATAGGAGGATTTTTGGGAGGATTTTGGGGGATTTTGGGGTGGGAGAGGCGATTTGGGGGGCATAGGAGGATTTTTGGGGGGATTTTTGGGGATTTTGGGGGGAATTTGGGGGGAATAGGAGGACTTTGGGGAGAATTTTGGGGAAATTTGGGGAGGGAGAGACAATTGGGGGGATTTTGGGGTGCGAGAGACAATTTTGGGGGGGCTAGGAGGATTTTTGGGGGAAATTTGGGGTGGGAGAGGCGATTTTGGGGGATTTGGGGGAATTTGGGGGGAATAGGAGGATTTTTGGGAGGATTTTGGGGGATTTTGGGGTGGGAGAGGCAATTTTGGGGGGAATAGGGGGATTTTGGGGGGAATTTGGGGGTTTGAGGTGGGAGAGGCGATTTGGGGGGATTTGGGAGGATTTTGGGGTGACTGAGGAGGAATTTGGGGGAATAGGAGGATTTTTGGGTGATTTGGGGTGATTTCGGGGTGATTTGGGGGAATTTTGAGGGATTTTTGGGGTAAATTTGGGGATCCTTGATGGGATTTGAGGGGAATATTGGCGAAATTTGGGGGAATTTAGGGAAAACTTTGGGGAAATTTGGGGACTTTGGGGGATGATAGAGGGTGGGGAATGGGAGGATTTTTGGGTAATTTGGGGTGATTTGAGGGGAATTTGGGGGAAGTAGGAGGATTTTCGGGGTGATTTTCGGGGTGATTTAGGGTGATTTTTGGGGTGATTTTGGGGGTAATTTTGGGGTGATTTTTGGGATATTTGGGGTAATTTTGGGGTGATTTTGGGGTGATTTTGGGGTGATTTTTGGGGTGGGTCTCTACCTTCCGCGGGAAGCTCGCTGGTGACAATGACCTCCTGCAGCACTTCGGGCACCTGGGGAGGAATGGGGGAAAAAGAGCAAAAAATCCCAAAATTTAAATTAAAAAACCAACCAAAAAGGCATCCAAAGACACGGGGAAAAAGAAAAAGAAAAAAATCCCAAAATTGAAATTTAAAAAAAATACAGTCAACCAAAAAGCATCCGAAGAAACGGGAAAAAAAAGAAAAAAGTTCCCAAATTTAAATTTTAAAAAAAACCAACCAAAAAGCATCCAAAGACACGGGAAAAAAGAAAAAAATCCCAAAATTTAAATTTAAAAAAAATAGATATAACCAGAAAGCGTCCGAAGAAACGGGGAAAAAAAAGAAAAAAAATCCCAAAATTTAAATTAAAAAAAATAACCAAAAAACATCCGAAGAAACGGGGGAAAAAAGGAAAAAATCCAATTAAAAAAAAAAAAATACAACCAGAAAACATCCGAAGAAATGGGGAAAAAAAGAAAAAATCCCAAAATTTAAATTTAAAAAAAAAAAAACAATCAAAAAGCATCCGAAGAAATGGAGGAAAAAAGAATATAATCCCAAAATTTAAATTTAAAAAAAAAAGAAAATTCAACCAAAAAGTATCTGAAGAAACGGGGAAAGAAAAAGAAAAAAATCCCAAAATTTAAATTAAAAGCAAAAATACAACCAGAAAGCATCCAAAGAAACGGGAAAAAAAGGAAAAATAAAGAATAAATAAGAAAATAAAGATCGGAGGGAGAAATAAAAGTTGGAAGATAAAACTGGGAAATTCAGCGCTCGGTAGAAAACAAAATTTTCAAAAAATCTAAATGGAAATAAAATGATAAAACCGGATGGAATCAAATGGAATGAAAGGAACGGAAGCGATATTAAATAAAATCAGATTAAATTAAATTAAATTAAAGGCGATGAGATGAAATAAAAAGTTAAAATAAAGATGAAATGTTACAGTAAACAGTTAAAATAAAAATTAAAGTAAAATTTTAAAAAGTGAAAACAAAGGAAATAAAGTGAAAATAAAGTGAAATGAAGTTAAAATAAAGCGAAATAAAACCCGAAAAGTTAAAATAAAAATGAAATAAAGTGAACCGAGATAAACTAATTTGACACGAAATAAAAAAGAGGAAAAACCGAAATAAAATTTAAAAAAAAAAGAAATAAAACGAAATGAAATAAAACGAAATGAAATAAAACGAAATTAAATAAAACAAAATAAATTCAAATTAAACGCCATAAAAAATCAAATCAAACAACCGAGAATTAAATTATTTCTAAAAAACTCATAAATCCGGAATTTAGAGACAAAAACCGGAAAATAAACTTTTTAAAAAAGCTGGAAAACAATAAAAGAAATAAATTAAAAATTTCCTCCCAGTTCCCCCCCAGCCCTACCTGCGGCTCGGCCATGTCGGGGAGATTTTGGGGATTTTTTGGGGATTTTTTTGGGGGTTTTTTGGGGTTTTTTGGGATTTTTGTGTCGCGATCTCCCGGAGCGACTTTGGGAGCTGCGAGAGCTGGGAGGGGGAGGGGGGGCTGGTGACGTCATGGTGACGTCACGGGAGGGTGAGACCCCCGGGGGGTGTGGGGGGATTTGGGGGGGGAGGGAGGTAAAGTCGTGGGAATATCGTGGAGATATCGTGGGAATGTCGTGGAGCTATCGTGGGAATATCGTGGGGAATGTCGTGGAGATACTCGTGGGAATGTCGTGGGAAATATCGTGGAAAATGTCGTGGGAATATTGTGGAACTGTCGTGGAACTGTCGTGGGAAATGTCGTGGGAAAGTCATGAGAATATCGTGGAGATATCATGGGAATATCGTGGAAATATCGTTGGAATGTGATGGAAAATGTCCTGGAAATGTCGTGGAAAAGTCGTGGGAATATCGTGGGAATGTCGTGGAAATATGGTGGAGCTGTCGTGGAAATATCGTTGGAAATATCGTGGGAATGTCGTGGGAATGTCGGGTGACAAAACGGGAGATTTGCGACAAGGCAGGAGGAATTCGGGTTAAAAAATGGGAGATTTGGGTTAAAAATGGGGAATTTGGGTTAAAAAATGGGGAATTTGGGTGAAAAAAGGGGAATTTGGGTTAAAAAAATCAGGAATTTGGATTTAAAAATGCGGAATTTGGGTTAAAAAATGGGAGATTTGGGCTTATAAAATGAGGAATTTGGGTTAAAAATGAGGAATTTGTGTTTAAAAACAGGGAATTTGGGTTTAAAAAATGAGGAATTTGGGTTAAAAAATGGGGAATTTGTGTTAAAAATCGGGAATTTAGGTTAAATTTTAGGTTAAAAAAAATGGGAATTTGTGTTTAAAAAATGAGGAATTTGGGTTAAAAAATGGGAAATTTGGATTTAAAAAATGAGGAATTTGGGTTAAAAAATGAGGAATTTGGGTGGAAAAAATGGGGAATTTGGGTTAAAAAAATGAGGAATTTGGGTTAAAAAATGCGGAATGCTGGAGAACCTCCTCCCCCAGGTGACAATGACCCTCCAGGTGACAATGACCCCCCAGGTGACAATGACCCCCCAGGTGACAAGGACCCCCCAGGTGACAAGGACCCCCCGGGGCTCAGCCGATGGTCCATCAGCTCCCGATGGCCCATCGCGATTTGGGGAAAACGCCCAGAATCCGTAATTCCCTGGAAAAAATTCCAACCCAATTCCCCAAAAACCAATTCTGGGTTTTTCCCATTTTCCCCCAATTTTGAGTTTTTTTCCCCAATTTTTCCCCAATTTTTCCTCCAATTTTCCGCAGCCGACAATGGGGATTTGGGGTGATTTCCCTGATTTTTGGGGGATTTTTGGGGAATTTTTGGGAATTCCCGAGGGAGGAGGGGGAGAATCCCACCGGGACATTCCCGGCTTTGTCCCCAAGCGGCGACAGGAGGGGACAGGCGACATTAACCCTTCCCTGGCCAGGGCGGGGGAATGAGAAATGGGGGAGAAATGGGAAATAAATTGGGATTTGGGGGAAAATGGGGATTTGGGGGAAAATGGGGATTTGGGGAAACGTCGGGATTTGGGGAAAATGGGGATTTGGGGAAATGGGGTTTGGGGAAATTGGGATTTGGGGAAAATGGGGATTTGGGGAAAATGGGGATTTGGGGAAAATGGGGTTTGGGGAAATAAATTGGGATTTGGGGAGAAAAATGGGGATTGGGGGAAAAGTCGGGATTGGGGAAAATGGGGAATTGGGGGAAAATGGGGCTTTGGGGAAAATGGGGATTGGGGAAAAGTCGGGATTGGGGAGAAAAGTCGGGATTTGGGGAAATAAATTGGGATTTGGGAGAAAGTCGGGATTGGGGGAAAAATCGGGATTGGGGAAATAAATTGGGATATTAGGGGGAAAAAATGGGGATTTGGGGAAAAGTCGGGAATTGGGGGAAAAAGTCGGGATTGGGGGAAAAAGAGGATTAGGGGAACTAAATGGGGATTGGGGGAAAAAATGGGGATTGGGGGAAAAGTCGGGATTGGGGGAAAAATCGGCATTTGGGGAAAAAAGGGGATTGGGGGAAAAATAGGGATTGGGGGAAATAAAATGGGATTTGGGGATAAATCGGGAATTGGGGAGAAAAGTCGGGATTTGGGGAAATAAATTGGGATTTGGGGGAAAATTGGGGATTGGGGGGAAAAGTCGGGGATTGGGGGAAAACCTCGGGATTGGGGGAAAAAGGAGGATTAGGGGAAATAAATGGGGATTTGGGGGAAAATTGGGGATTGGGGGGAAAAGTCGGGATTGGGGAGAAAAATGGGGATTGGGGGAGAAAATCGGGAATTGGGGAGGAAACCGGGATTGGGGAAATAAATCGGGATTGGGGGGAAAATGGGAATTGGGGGAAAAGTCAGGATTGGGGGAAAATCTCGGTGAGGGAGAACAGGAACCGGTTTCGCTCCGAAAATTGGGAATTCGGGGAATTCTCCCGATTTGCGGCGCCGTTTGTCGCCCTGCCCCGAATTACCGCGTTTGGGGTTTTTAAATTTGAATTTATTTTAATTTAATTTTTTGAATTTGTTTTAATTCAATCTATTAGTATTTTTATTTCCGTTGAGTTTTTTTAACGTTATTGAAAATTACATTTAAAACTTTTTAAACGCAATTTAAAATTACATTTAAGATTCTCTAAACGTCATTGAAAATTACATTTAAGCCTTTTTAAACGCAATTTAAAATCACATTTAAAACTTTTAAAATGCAATTTAAAATGACATTTAAAACGTGATTTACGATCTCGTTTTCTACACCATCGAGATTTAATTATTATTTTTTAATTTAATTTTCTAATTAAATCTTTATTTCGTTTTTAATCTCTTTCCCTCTTCCCTCCCTTCCCAAAAATCTCTCCAAACCGGATGAAGCTCAAAGGAGTTTATTTATTCATTGCGGGGGTCGGCAGGTCCTTGGGGGTCCCCAGGAGATTTTGGGGTCCCCAGGACCTTTTTGGGGTCCCCGGGGAGTTTATTTTGGGGTCTCGAGGGGTCCCGAGGACCTTTTTGGGGTCCCGGGGGGATTTATTTTGGGGTCCCCGAGGAGATTTTGGGGTCCTGGGGACCTTTTTGGGGTCCCCGAGGATATTTTGGGGTCTCACTCTTCCTTGCCAGGCACCACCGTTGTCCTCTCAGCCGGGCGGGGCGGGGCGACAGCTGGGGACAGAGGGGACAGTGAGGGGTCAGCGTGACCTTTGCCCTCCATCCCTGACCCCCCCACTGTCCCCTCCCCTGTCCCCATGTCACCCCGCGGGTCCCAAATGTCCTCCTCCCCCCCCCCAGGTGTCCCCTCAGTGTGTCCCACCCCCCGCGGGGCATTGTCCCCTCCCTGGGTGTCCCCGCGGTGTCCCCCCGGTGTCCCCCCGGTGTCAGACCCCTGTCCCCGCGGTGTCCCCGCGGTGTCCCCCCGCTGTCCCCCGCTGTCCCCTCACCTCCGTGTCCCCCGAAGATCCCCTTGAGGACCCCCCAGGCCCAGCGCAGGAGGTTCATCAGACACTGAGCACCAGCACACATCCCTGGGGACATCGGCGACATTTGGGGACATTGGGGACATCGGGGATATCGGGGACAGGGACGGGGGACGCTAGGGACAGGGGGACACAGCCCCCACCCCGTCCTGTCCCCCCTGTCCCCTCCCTGTCCCCATCCCTGTCCCCATCCCTGTCCCCCTGTCCCTGTTCCTGTCCCCCTGTCCCCATCCTGTCCCCATCCCTGTCCCCATCCCTGTACCCTGTCCCCATCCTGTCCCTGTCCCCATCCTTGACCCCATCCTGTCCCTCCCTGTCCCTCCCTGTCCCCATCCTGTCCCCGTGTCCTCATCCCCACACCCGTCCTGTCCCAGCCCTGTCCCCACATCCTGTCCCACGTCCCCACCCTGTCCCCGTGTCCCCACAGCCACCTCCCCGATGTCCCCAACCTGTCCCCAGCCCTGTGTCCCCTGTCGCTGTCCCCAACCCTGTCCCCTGACCTGTCCCCGTGTCCCCATCCTGTCCCCTTCCCAATATCCTTGTCCCCAACGCTGTCCTTATCCTGTCCCCAACCCTGTCCCCATGTCCCCATCCCTGTCCCCATCCTGTCCCCTTCCCAATCCCTGTCCCCCTGTCCCCATCCCCAGTGTCCCCCCTGTCCCTCCCCCTCAGCCCCATTGCCATCCTGTCCCCTCCCTGTCCCCAACACCCCCAATGTCCCCGATGTCCCCAACACCCTCAATGTCCCCAACACCCCCGATTTTCCCTCTGTCCCCTATGTCCCCAACGTCCCCAAGGTCCCCAACACCCCCAATGTCCCCAACACCCCCAATGTCCCTCTGTCCCCAGTGTCCCCAGTGTCCCCACTCACCGGCAGCTCCGTCGGTTCCCAGGGTGGCACCAGCGCTGTCCTTAAATCCCTGTGGCCGGGGAGGTGACAGGGCAGGTGACAGGGGCAGGTGACAGGGGCAGGTGACGGGGGCAGGTGACAGCTCGGTGACAGGTCGCTGACGGTGCCACTGCCATCACCGGTTCTCCCGGTCCCCTCCCGGCCCGCGTGGGTGGAGTGGCCTGGGAGGGGACACTGCGATGGACACGGGAGCAGGGGACACGTGGGGACATGGGGGGGGGACACGGGGGGGACACGGGGGGGACACGGGGACAGGAGGATTGGGGACACTGGGAACATGGGGACACTGCGATGGAACGGGGCAGGGGACACGTGGGGACATGGGAGGGGACACGGGGGGACACGGGGACAGGAGGATATGGGGACACTGGGAACATGGGGACACTGCGATGGACACGGGAGCAGGGGACACGTGGGGACATGGGAGGGGGACATTGAGGGGGTGTGGGGACACTGGGGGGACATGGGGACATGGCGATGGACACGGGAGCAGGGGACACGTGGGGACACGTGGGGGACACGGGGAGGTGTGGGGACACTGGGGGGGACATCGAATATGGGGACATGAGTATATGGGGATATCAGGAGGGACATGGGGACATGGGGGGTGTGGGGACACTGGGGGGACATGGGGACAGAGCGATGGACACGGGAGCAGGGGACACGTGGGGACATGGGGGGGACATGGGGGATAGGAGGACATGGGGACATGGGGACACTGGGGGGACATGAGGATATGGGTATATGGAATATGGGGACACGTGGGGGACATGGAGGGGGATGTGGGGACACTGGGGGGACATGGAATATAGGAATATGGGGACATGGGAGATGGGGGGATGTGGGGACATGGGGGGACATCGAATATGGGGACACTGGGGGGACATGGGGATGTGAGGACATGGGGACACTGGGAACATGGGGAGGGACACGTGGGGGGACATGGGGACACTGGGGGGACATGGGGACAGGAGGCTATGGGGACATCAGGAGGGACACGGGGCTATAGGACCACAGTATGGGGACATTGGGGACACAGAGATGTTGGGCCAGGGGGATGTGGGGACACTGGGGGACACGGGGACAGGGGCTGGGGTGTCACTGTGGTCACTCGGGTGTCACTGGGGGTCACTGGTGGTCACTCGGGGGACACTGGGGGTGTCACTGGTGGTCACTGGGTGTCACTGTGGTCACTGGGGTGTCACCGGGGTGTCACTGGTGTCACTGGTGTCACCGGGGATCACTGGGGGGGTCGCAGGGGTGTCACTGGTGGTCACCGGGTGTCACCGGGATGTCCCTATGGTCACTGGTGGTCACTGGTGTCACCGGGATGTCACCGCGGTGTCCCTATGGTCACTGGTGGTCACTGGTGTCACTGGTGTCACCGATGTCACCGCGTGTCCCTATGGTCACTGGTGGTCACTGGTGGTCACTGGTGTCACTGGGGTGTCACTGGTGGTCACTGGTGGTCACTGGTGTCACTGGTGTCACCGGGATGTCACCGCGTGTCCCTATGGTCACTGGTGGTCACTGGTGGTCACTGGTGTCACTGGGGTGTCACTGGTGGTCACTGGTGGTCACTGGTGTCACTGGTGTCACCGGATGTCACCGCGGTGTCCCTATGGTCACTGGTGGTCACTGGTGGTCACTGGTGTCACTGGTGTCACCGATGTCACCGCGTGTCCCTATGGTCACTGGTGGTCACTGGTGGTCACTGGTGTCACTGGTGTCACCGTGTCACCGCGGTGTCCCTATGGTCACTGGTGGTCACTGGTGGTCACTGGTGTCACTGGTGTCACCGGGATGTCACCGCGGTGTCCCTATGGTCACTGGTGGTCACTGGGGGTCACTGGTGGTCACTGGTGGTCACCGTTCACGGTGTCCCTATGGTCACTGGTGGTCACTGGTGTCACTGGTGTCACCGGGATGTCACCGCGGTGTCCCCATGCTCACTCGTGTCCCTGTCCCCCCGTGTCCCCGCTGTCCCCGTGACCTCTGACCCCGCGCGGGGGAGGCTGACTCATTTCCCGCCACCTCCGCGGGGGCGTGGCCTAGCCGGGGTGGGCGTGGCCATCCAGCCCACGCAGGGGCGTGGCTTTCGCGCCGAGTGGGCGTGGTTTCCGTGAGTGGGCGTGGTTACCGCGAGTGGGCGTGTATCTGGGTCAGTGGGCGTGGCCTGCGGGGAGCGCGGGCTGCCATTGGGCGCCGCGGGCGGCAGTGGGCGTGGCCTGGGCAGGAAGTGGGCGGGGCTTGCGTGGCGCGCTCCGGGCGGGCAGCGATGGTGAGCGCGGGAGTTTGGGGGGATTTGGGGGGATTTTTGGGGATTTGGGGGGGGCTGGGGGGTTCGGGGTCTTGCCGGGACCCCCTGACCCCCCGACTGTCCCCACATTGTCCCCAACTGTCCCCAACTGTCCCCGCAGCTGTTCTACTCCTTCTTCAAGTCGCTGGTGGGGAAGGACGTGGTGGTGGAGCTGAAGAACGACCTGAGGTGGGTGGGGAGGGGGCTTGGGACCCCCGGGGAGACCCCCGGAGACCCCCAGAGACCGCTCGGGACCCCCAGAGACCCCCAGAGACCGCTCGGGACCCCCAGAGACCGCCCGGGACCCCCAGAGACCGCCCGGGACCCCCGGAGAGACCCCAGACCCTCCATAAAGCCCCCGGGACCCCATAAATCCCCCCAAACCCCCATTGAGACCCCATAGAGACCCCTGGGAACCCCACAGGACCCCCAGACCCCAATAGACCCCCGGGGATTCCTCCAGACCCCCCAAAACCCCTCCCGGAGACCACATAGAGACCCCCAGCACCCCCAGAGAGACCCCAGGACCCCCAAAAGACCCCCCGGGACCCCCACAGACCCCCTACCCTCCATAAACACCCCTGGGACCCCCAAAATCCCCCCAAAACCCCCATAGAGACCCCCAGAACGCCCCCAGCCCCCCATAGAGACCCCCCCGCCCCCTCCCCTCTCCCCAAACCTCCCAAAGCCCCCCGGACCCCCAAACCTCCCAAAGCCCCCCGGGACCCCCAAACCTCCCAAAGCCCCCCGATTCTCTCCGCAGCATCTGCGGGACTCTGCACTCGGTGGATCAGGTGAGTTGGGGTCTCTGGGGGTCTCTGGGGGGGATTTGGGGATCCCCTGGGGGTCTCTCGGGGGTTCAGGGGGGTCCCAGGGGGGTTTCGGGGGTCCCCGAGGGTCCCTGGGGGGTTCAGGAGGGATTTGGGGGTCCCCGGGGGGTCTCTGGGGGGTCCCTGGGGGGTTTCGGGGTCCCTGGGGGATTTGGGGATCCCCGGGGGTCCCTGGGGGGTTTCAGAGGGTTTTCGGGGGTCCCTGGGGGGTTTCGGGGGGTGGGGGGGTCTCAGGGGGTCCCTGGGGGGATTTGGGGGGGTCCCTGGGGGTTTCATGGGTCCCTGGGGGGTTCAGAGGGTTTTCGGGGGTCCCTGGGGGTTTCGGGGGGGATTTGGGGGGTTTCAGGGGGTCCCTGGGGGGATTTGGGGGCGTCCCCGGGGGGGTTCAGGAGGGATTTGGGGTGTCCCTGGGGGTTTCGGGGGGATTTGGGGATCCCCTGGGGTCCCTGGGGGGTTCAGGGGGTTTCGGGTGTCTCTGGGGGGTTTCGGGGACCCCCTGACCCCCCCTGCCCCCCCACAGTACCTGAATATCAAGCTGACCGACATCAGCGTCACTGACCCCGAGAAGTACCCCCACATGGTACCTGGGGGGCGCCGGGGGTCCTGGGGGGTCTGGGGGCTTCCCGAGGGGTCCGGGGGGTCTCTGTGGGGTCTCTATGGGGGTTTTGGGGGGTTTATGGGGTCCCGGGGGGGTTTATGGAAGGTCTGGATGAATCCCCGGGGGTCTATGGGGGTCTGGGGGTCTCGGGTGATTTCGGGGGGTCTCAGGATCTCTCAGGGGCTCTCAGAGTGTCCCAGGGGGTCTCGAGTGATTCTGGGGTCTCTCAGGAGCTCTCAGGGGGTCTCAGGGGTCTCAGGGTCTCTCAGGTGGCTTTGGGTCATTGTCCCCTCCCTGGGTGGCTCTCAGGTGATTTTGGGGGTCTCTCAGGGGGTCTCAGTAATTTTGGGGGGCTCTCAGGTGATTTTAGGGGGGTCTCAGAGGGTCTCTCAGGGGGTCTCAGGTGGTTGTGGGGTCTCAGGTGATTTTGGGGTCTCTCTCTCTCCCCAGCTGTCGGTGAAGAGCTGCTTCATCCGCGGCTCGGTGGTTCATTATGTCCAGGGGCTCTCAGGGGCTCAGGGGGTCTCAGGGTCTCTCAGATGATTTTGGGGTCTCAGATGATTTTGGGGGTCTCTCAGGGGGTCTCTCAGGTGATTTTGGGGTCTCTCTCTCTCCCCAGCTGTCGGTGAAGAACTGCTTCATCCGCGGCTCGGTGGTTCATTATGTCTGGGGGCTCAGGGGGTCTCAGGGTCTCTCAGATGATTTTGGGGGTCTCTCAGGGGGTCTCTCAGGTGATTTTGGGGTCTCTCTCTCTCCCCAGCTCTCGGTGAAGAACTGCTTCATCCGCGGCTCGGTGGTTCGCTACGTCCAGCTGCCGGCCGACGAGGTGGACACTCAGCTGCTGCAGGACGCCGCGCGCAAGGAGGCGCTGCAGCAGAAGCAGTGACCCCTCCCCGAATCCTGGGGACACCCCAAATCCTGGGGACACCCCAAATCCCAGGGGACACCCCAAAACCCGGGGGACACCCCAAACCCCTCTCCACAACCCCAATAAATGCCAGCCGCCTGCCCTGCTCTGTGTGTGTGGCTGGGTGGTGATTTAGGGATGATTTGGGATGATTTCGCGGTGGTTTTGGGATGATTTTGGGGTGATTTGGGGTTTCTCCGCCCCGTTTTTTGGGGTGACGGAGTTTGCACCGCCGAGCCGCTAGGCGGCGCTGCGCGCTGTGCCGGCGGCGCTCTCCCCGCCAGGCTCTGCGGCACAGGAAGCCCCGCCCACCCCGGCGGGCGTCAGCCAATGGCAGCGCGGGGTGGGCGGGGCTCCGCGCACGCGCCGCACGCGCCGCCCCACGTGTCTTTTCCCGCCGCCGCGCCGCCTCAGGTAGGGTGGGGGGGCGGCGGGGCAGGGTGACCCCAAAATCCCCCCAAAATCCCCCCGAGGGACCCCAAAATAGCCCCCGAGTGACCCAGAGTGACCCCCGGGACCCCACAGACCCACAGCCCCCGGCCCTGGCCCACAGCGCTGCCCACAGCCCGGCACCCCTCGGCTGAGGCCTTGAGGCCTCTGGGGACCCCAAAATCTCCCCGAGTGACCCCAAAATATCCCCAGAGTGACCCCCCCGGGACCCCACAGACCCACACCCCCCGGCCCTGGCCCACAGCGCTGCCCGCAGGCCGGCAACCCCTCAGCTGAGGCCTTGAGGCCTCCCGGGACCCCAAAATCTCCCCGAGTGACCCCAAATCCCCCCGGTGACCCCACATTCCCCCGAGTGACCCCCGAGTGCCCGTTTCCCTCCCCAGCCATGGCCGCCCAGCCGGTTCTCCTCCTGCCGCCTCCCCCCGCCGACCTGTCCGCCCGCCGGGTGCTGATCGCGGCTCGCTTCGGGCCCGGGCCGCCGCCGCCCGTGGAGCGGATAAACGGGGGTCTGCCCGAACCCGGGGGTCTCCCCACACCCGGGGGTCTCCCCGCGCTGCGGACCCCCGGCGGGGCTCTGCTGGGTCCCGGCGCCGCCGCGCTGTTCCTCAGCCCGCCCAGCCTGCGCGGCTCGGGGACAGCCGAGGCCACCCTGGTGCGACAGTGGGTGGCGTTCGCCGAGGGCGACCTGGCGACGGCGGCGGCTATCGCGATAGGGGGGCCGAAGGAGGTGAGCGGGTGGGGACGGTGGGGTGGAGGGGGCTGGGGACAGTGGGGAGAGTGGGGGACATTGGGTCTGGGGACAGGGGAGACATTGGGCTGGAGGGTCCTGGGGGATTTGGGGACAGTGCGGGACATTGGGACAGTGGGGAATTTGGGGACAGTGGGGGACATTGAGGTGTCCTGGGGGGTTTGGGGACATTGGGACAGTGGGGGACATTGAGAGGTCCTGGGGGGGGGACACTGGGGACAGTGGAGACATGGGGGTGGAGGGGTTCTGGGGACATTGGGCTGGAGGAGTCCTGGGGGATTTGGGGACAGTTGGGGACATTGGGTTTGGGGACAGTGGGGACATTGGGGGGTGTGGGGACAGTGGGGGACATTGGTTTGGGACAGTGGGGGACATTGGGACAGTGGAGGACATTGGGCTGGAGGAGTCCTGGGGCATTTGGGGACATTGAGGGGTGCTGGGGGCCTTGGGGACAGTTGGGGACATTGGGCTGGAGGGGATTTGGGGACAGTGGGGGGGACATTAGAGGGCTCCTGGGGGGTTTGGGGTGACATACGGGGGTCAGGGGGTCTGTGACAGTTTTGGGGACTCCCTGACCCCCCTCTGTCCCCCCTGACCCCCCTCTGTCCCCTCCCTGTCCCTGCTGTCCCCAGAGCCGGGCCCGCGGGCGGCAGGAGCTGCTCAGGGGACTCGGCGCTCTCGAGTGTCACCTGAAGGGACGCTCCTTCCTGGTTGGGGACAGCGTCACCCTGGCCGATGTCACTGTCACCTGCGCCCTGCTGGCCCCCTTCACCCAGGTGAGACCCCTGGGGGACCCCAATCTCTGTCCCCAGTGTCCCTTTGTCCCCAAGGCCACTCTGAATTCCTCTGTCCCTTTTGTCCCCAAGACCCCTCTGAGTCCCTTCATCCCAATGTCCCTTTTGTCCCCAAGGCCCCTCTGAGTTTTTCTGTCCCCAATGTCCCTCTGTCTCCAATGTCCATTTGTCCCCAATGTCCCCAAAGCCCCTCTGAGTCCCTCTGTCCCCAATGTCCCCACTGTCCCCAATGTCCCTCTGTCCCCCTGTCCCAGCTGCTGGACACTCCCTCCCGCGCTCCCGTTCCCACTGGTCACTGGCTGGTTCCCTTTGTCCCCAATATCCCCAATGTCCCCTCTGTCCCCAATGTCCCCAGTGTCCCCACCCCCCCCCCCCCCCCCCCCCCCCCCCCCCCAACCCCAGTGTCCCCAATGTCCCCAGTGTCCCCAATGTCTCTGTGTCCCTCTGTCCCAGCTGCTGGACGCTCCCTCCCGCGCCCTGTTCCCGCTGGTCACTGGCTGGTTCCCTTTGTCCCCAATGTCCCCAGTATCCCCAATGTCCCCACTGTCCCTTTGTCCCCAATGTCCCTGTGTCCCCAGCTGCTGGACGCTCCCTGCCGCGCCCCGTTCCCACTGGTCACTCACTGGTTCCTGCGCTGTGTCCGGCTGCCGCAGTTCCACGCAGAGCTGGGGGACATCGAGCTTTTTGGGGGAGCTGACCCCAACCCCGGTGAGTCTGGGGTCACGGTGGACATGGGGGGCTGCAGAGGTGACACAGGGTGACCTCCCCTCGCTGTCCCCAGAGAAGCCACCCCAGGGTGACCCCGAGGTCCCCAAGGCCAAGAGTGCGGCGCAGCTGAAGAAAGAGGCGAAAAAACGGGAAAAACTGGAGAAATTCCAACAGAAACAGGAGAAAAACCGCGAGCTGCAGGTGGGGGGGCGCTGAGTTTTGGGGGGGGTCTCTCTGGTTTTTGGGGGTGTCTCTGATTTTTGAGGTCTCTCTGATTTTCTGGGGGTCTCTGATTTTTTTGGGGGTTCTCTCAGAGTTTTGGGGATCTCTCTGATATTTTGTGAGTCTCTGATTTTTTGGGGTCTCTCATTTTCTGGGGGTCTCTCTGATTTTTGGGGGGGTCTCTGAGTTTTTGGGGGGGTCTCTGATTTTTTGGGGGTCTCAGTTTCTGGGGGGTCTCTCTGATTTTTTGGGGGTCTCATTTTCTGGGGGGTCTCTCTGATTTTTTGGGGGTCTCTCTGATTTTTGGGGTCTCTGATTTTATGGGGGTCTCTCATTTTCTGGGGGTCTCTCTGATTTTCTGGGGGATCTCTCTGATTTTTGGGGGGTCTCTCTGATTTTTGGGGGTCCCTGGGGGTCTCTGAGGGTCCCTGGGGGTCTCTGAGGTCCCTGACCCCCCGTGCCCCCCAGGCTCAAGCTCAGGCCAAAGCCAAGCCCAGCAAGGTCCGGCGGGAGCTGCGGGGGCTGCGCTACGAGACCCCCACCCCCCCCGGCTGCAAGAAGGGTAGGGGGGGCTTGGGGGGGCTTTGGGGGAGGGGCTGGGGGTCTCTGGGTGGGTCTGGGGGTCTCTGAGTGGGTCTGGGGAGTCTGGAGGGCTTTGGGGATGGTCTGGGGAGGGCCTGGGGGGGTCTCTGGGGTGCTGAAAAAGGTCAGGGGGGCTCTGAGGAGTGTCGGGGGGGGGTCTCTTGGGAGGGTCTGGGGGGCTTTGGGGTGCTGGGGAGGGTCTGAGGGGGCTTTGGTGGGGAAGATTGGGGGGGGAACACGGGGGGATTGGGGGGGGTCTGCTGTTTCTGGGTGGGTCTGGGGGGTCTGAGGGGGTTTTGGGGTGCTGGGGAGGGTCTGGGGGGCTTTGGTGGGGAAGATTTGGGGGGAACACGGGGATTGGGGGGGTCTGGGGGGCTCTGGGGGTGGGTCTGGAAGGGTCTCTGGGAGGGTCTGGAGGTCTCTGTGGGTCTGGGGGGTCTCTGGGAAGGTCTGGGGGTCTCTTGGAGGGTCTGGGGGCTTTGGAGGTCAGGGGGACATTGGTGGGGAAGATTTGGGGAACACGGGGGGATTAGGGGGTCTGTGGAGGGTCTGGGGGTCTCTGGATGGGTCTGGGGGTCTCTGGATGGGTCTGGGGTCTCAGCCTGACCCCCGTTCCCCCCGGGCCCCCTCCCCCAGATATCGGGGGTCCCCTCCCCGAGAGCTACAGCCCGACCTACGTGGAGGCAGCGTGGTACAGCTGGTGGGAGAAGGAGGGCTTCTTCCGCCCCGAGTGCGGGGTGAGCGGGGGCTTCGGGGGATTTGGGGGGTCTGGGGGGGCTTTGGGGGGGGTTCTGAGGGGATTTGGGGCACTTCTGGGGGGGGTCTGGGGGGATTTGGGGCACTTCTGGGGGGCTTTGAGGGGTCCTGGTGGGCGAAGGAGGAGTTGCTCAGCCCTGATTTTGGGGTGAATGTGGGTCTGGGGGCTTTGGGGGGTCTTGGGTGGTCTTTGGGGGGTCTGGGGGGCTTGGGGGGGTCCTGGGAGGCTTCTGAGGGGATTTGGGGCATTTCTAGGGGGTGTTTGGGGGGGTCCTGGGGGGGTTTGGGGGATGCTGGTGGGAGAAGGAGGAGTTGCTCAGCCCTGAATTTGGGTCTGGGGACTTTTGGGGGTCTGGGGGGTATTCGGGGGTATTTGAGGGTATTTGGGGGGTCTTTGGGGGTATTTGGGTGTCCCAGACCCCTGCTGACCCCCCCGTGCCCCCCAGAGGTCCCTGGAGACCCCCAACCCGCGGGGGTCGTTCGTGATGTGCCTGCCCCCCCCCAACGTCACCGGCACGCTGCACCTCGGCCACGCGCTGACCGTGGCCATCCAGGACACGCTGACCCGCTGGTGAGTGACCGGGGGACACCCAGTGACCCTAGTGACCCTAGTGACCCACAGAGTGACCCATAGTGACCCCAGTGAGCCAGGGAGTGACCCCAGTGACCCACAGAGTGACCCCAATGTCCCCAACGTCACCGGCACGCTGCACCTCGGCCATGCGCTGACCGTGGCCATCCAGGACACGCTGACCCGCTGGTGAGTGACCAGGGGACACCGAGTGACCCTAGTGACCCCAGTGAGCCAGGGAGTGACCCTAGTGACCCACAGAGTGACCCCAGTGAGCCAGGGAGTGACCCTAGTGACCCACAGAGTGACCCCAATGTCCCCAACATCACCGGCACGCTGCACCTTGGCCACACGCTGACCGTGGCCATCCAGGACACGCTGACCAGCTGGTGAGTGACCCGGGGACACAAGGGGACCCTAGTGACCCACACAGTGACCCACAGAGTGACCCCAGTGGGTCAGGGAGTGACCCCAATGTCCCCAATGTCACCAGCACGCTGCACCTCAGCCACGCGCTGACCGTGGCCATCCAGGACACGCTGACCCGCTGGTGAGTGACCAGGGGACACCCAGTGACCCTAGTGACCCCAGTGAGCCAGGGAGTGACCGTAGTGACCCCAGTGAGCCAGGGAATGACCCATGGAGTGACCCCAGTGACCCCCAGAGTGACCCCAGTGTCCCCAATGTCCCTGCTGTCCCCACAGGCACCGGATGCGGGGACTGACCACTCTCTGGGCGCCGGGCTGTGACCCCAATGACCCTGATGTCCCCATTGTCCCCACAGGCACCGGATGAGGGGACTGACCACCCTGTGGGCCCCTGGCTGTGACCCTAATGACCCCAATGTCCCCATTGTCCCCATTGTCCCCACAGGCACCGGATGAGGGGACTGACCACTCTCTGGGCGCCGGGCTGTGACCCCAATGACCCCAATGTCCCTGTTGTCCCCATTGTCCCCACAGGCACCGGATGAGGGGACTGACCACTCTCTGGGCCCCTGGCTGTGACCCCAATGACCCCAATGTCCCCGTTGTCCCCATTGTCCCCACAGGCACCGGATGAGAGGACTGACCACCCTCTGGGCCCCGGGCTGTGACCACGCCGGCATCGCCACGCAGGTGGTGGTGGAGCGGCGCCTGCTGCGCTCCCGAGGGGTCACTCGGCACCAGCTCGGCCGCGACGCCTTCCTGGCCGAGGTGTGGCGCTGGAAGGAGGAGTGAGTGACCGCTGAGTGACCACTGAGTGACCACTGACCGCTGAGTGACCGCTGAGTGACCAATGACCACAGGGTGACTGCTGAGTGACCACTGACCACTGAGTGACCACTGAGTGACCGCCGAGTGACCGCTGAGTGACTGCTGAGTGACCACAGGGTGACTGCTGAGTGACTGCAGGGTGACCACTGAGTGACCACTGAGTGACCACTGACTGCTGAGTGACCACTGACTACTGAGTCACTGCTGACCACAGGGTGACCAATGACCACTGAGTGACCTCTGACTGACCACTGACTACTGAGTCACTCTGACCACAGGGTGACCAATGACCACTGAGTGACCTCTGACTGACCACTGACTGCAGGGTGACCACTGAGTGACCACTGAGTGACCGCAGGGTGACCACTGAGTGACCAATGACCACTGAGTGACCACTGACCACTGAATGACCACTGACTACTGGGTGACCACTGACTGCTGAGTGACCACTGACTGCTGAGTGACCGCAGGGTGATCACTGACTGCTGAGTGATCACTGACCGCTGAGTGACCACTGAGTAACCACTGACCGCTGAGTGACCGCAGGGTGATCACCCAGAGTGACTTCAAAATGACCCCAAAGTCATCTGCAGCACCCCAGAGTGACCCCAAAAGGGACCCCAGAGTGACCCGCAGACCCTGAGTGTCCCCAGAGGGACCCTGAGTGACCCCAGGGTGACCCACAGGCCCCGAGTGACCCCAGAGGGACCCCTGGCACCCCTAAATGTCCCCAAAGGGACCCCAAAGTGACTGAGGGCTCCCCAGAGAGACCCAACAGTGACCCCAGAGTCACCCACGCTGTCCCAGAGTGACCTCAAAGCCACCCAGGGCTCCCCAAAGTGACCCCACAGTGACCCCAAAGTGACCCACACAGTCTCACGGTGACCCCGAAGTGACCCAGGGCTCCCCAAAGAGACCCCACAGTGACCCCAGAGTGACCCCAAAGCCACCCGCAGCGCCCCAAAGAGACCCCACAGTGACCCCAAAGTGACCCACGCTGTCCCAGAATGACCCCAAAGCCACCCCAAAGTCCCCCAAAGCCCCCCAAGCCCCCTCCCCACCCCAACCCTCTCTGTCCCCCCAGGAAAGGCGACAGGATTTACCAGCAGCTGCGGCGCCTGGGAGCGTCCATGGACTGGGAGCGCGCCTGCTTCACCATGGACCCCGTGAGTGGGGGGCTCTGGGGGTCCCTGAACCCCCCTGGCCCCAGAGGGACCCCAGAGTGACCGCTGTGACCCCAGAAAATGAGCCGGGCGGTGACCGAGGCCTTCGTGAGGCTGCACGAGCAGGGCTTGATCTACCGGAGCCGCCGCATCGTGCACTGGAGCTGCGCCCTGCGCTCGGCCATTTCGGACATTGAGGTACCCTGAAACTGCCCCAAAATCCCACCCCAAAACCACCCCAAACACCCCCTGGGATCGGGCACTGGAGCTGCGCCCTGCGCTCGGCCATTTCGGACATTGAGGTACCCAAAATACCCCGAAACTGCCCCAAAATCACCCCAAATCAGCCCAAAAACCCCTGGGGTTGGGCACTGGAGCTGCGCCCTTTGTTCGGCTATTTCGGATATTGAGGTACCTTAAAACATCCCAAAATACCCCAAAATCAGCCCCAAAACACCCCTGGGGTTGGGCACTGGAGCTGCGCCCTTTGTTCAGCTATTTCGGATATTGAGGTACCCAAAATACCCCAAAACTGCCCCAAAAACCACCCCAAATCAGCCCAAAAACCACCCTGGGATTGGGCACTGGAGCTGTGCCCTTTGTTCAGCTATTTCGGATATTGAGGTACCCAAAATACCCCAAAAACAGCCCAAAATCTGGTCTCTCCCCAGGTGAAGAAGCGGGAGCTGACAGGTCGCACTGGGGGTGGTTTTTGGGGTCTCCTGGGAGTCTCTCAGGTGTTTTTGGGGTCTCTGAGATGTTATTTTGGGGTCTCTGAGATGTTATTTTGGGGTCTCTCCCCACCCAGGTGGAGAAGCGGGAGCTGACAGGTCACACTGGGGGTGTTTTTTGGGGTCTCTGAGCTGTTTTGGGGTCTCTGAGCTGTTTTTGGGGTCTCTGAGCTGTTTTGGGGTCTCTCCCCAGGTGGAGAAGCGGGAGCTGACAGGTCGCACTGGGGGTGTTTTCTGGGGTCTCTGAGCTGTTTTTGGGGTCTCTGAGCTGTTTTGGGGTCTCTGAGCTGTTTTGGGGTCTCTCCCCAGGTGGAGAAGCGGGAGCTGACGGGTCGCACTGGGGGTGTATTTTGGGGTCTCTGAGCTGTTTTTGGGGTCTCTGAGCTGTTTTTGGGGTCTCTGAACTGTTTTGGGGTCTCTCCCCAGGTGGAGAAGCGGGAGCTGACGGGTCGCACCCTCCTGCGGGTTCCAGGCTACGATGACCCCGTGGAGTTTGGGGTCCTGGTGTCCTTCGCCTACCCCCTGGAGGGGGCTGGTGAGCTAGGGGGGCTGGGGGATTTGTGGGGTTCCCTGGGCGGTCTCTGTGGTGTTTCTGTGGGGTCTGTGGGGCTCTCTGTGGGGTACATGGGTTTCTGTGGGGTCTGTGGGGGTCTCTATGGGGTCTCTATGGGGTTTCAGGTGTTCTCTATGGGTCTCTGTGAGTCTCTCTGTCTCTATGGGGTCACTTTGGGGTCTCTATAGGGTCTCTATGGGGTCCCAGGTTCTCTCTACGGGGTCTCTCTGTCTCTATGGGTGTCTATGGGGTCCCTGTGGGTCTCAGTGGGTCTCTATGGGGTCTGTATGGGTCTCTGTGGGTCCTTGAGGGCTTCTGTGGGGTCTATGGGGTCTCTATGGGGTCTCAGGTGCTCTCTATGGGTCTCTGTGGGTCTCTCTGTCTCTATGGGGTCACTTTGGGGTCTCTATAGGGTCTCTATGGGGTCCCAGGTGCCCCATGGGGTCTCTGTGGGGTATGGGGTCTCTATGGGGTCTCAGGTGGCCCATGGGGTCTCAGTGGGTCTCAGGTGGCCCATGGGGTGACCCCACCCCGCGTTGCCCCCCAGGGCCAGGCGAGGACGCCGAGGTCATCGTGGCCACAACGCGGCTGGAGACCATGCTGGGGGACGAGGCGGTGGCCGTGCACCCCGAGGACCCGCGCTACCAGGTGAGGGCGTGGCCAGGTACACCTGGGCGGGGCAGGCACACCGGGGGTGTGGTCTCACCTGGGTGTGGCCAGGTACACCTGGGTGGGGCAGGAACACCTGGGTGGGGCAGGTACAGCTGGGGGTGTGGCCAGGTACACCTGGGTGGGGCCTCACCTGGGTGTGGCCAGGTACAATTGGGTGGGGCAGGTACACCTGGGCGGGGCAGACACACCTGGAGTGTGGTCTCACTGGGGTGGGCGTGGTCTCACCTGGGTGGGCGTGGTTTGAAGGTGGGCGTGTCCCAGGCTGGGCGTGCCCACACCCCACCCATCATGCTGTGGGCGTGGCTTTGGCACAGCACTGCCCACCTGTGGGTGTGGCAGTGGGCGTGGCCAACCCTGAAGCCCCGCCCTCACCTGCAGCACCTGCGCGGCCGCCACGTCCTTCACCCGTTCACGGGGCGGCACCTGCCCGTGCTGCACGACGCCTTCGTGGACCCCCAGTTCGGCACAGGTGAGGGGCGGGGCTTGAGGGGCGGGGCTTAGAGGGGTGTGGCCTGGGGGTGTGGCCTGGGGGTGTGTCCATCAGTGGGTGTGTCCATTGTTGGGTGCGGTTTAATGGGGTGTGGCTGGTTTGGGGTGGGGTTTGGAGGGGCGTGGTCATTTGTGGGTGTGGTTTAGATGGGTGTGGTCACCTGTGGGTGTGGCTTAGATGGGTGTGGTCACTTGTGGGCATGGTTAAATGGGTGTGGCTCACTGTGGGTGTGGCTTATATGTGACCAAGCATGGGTGTGGTCAGCACGGGTGGGGCTGGGTGTGGGCGTGGCCATGTTGTGGGTGTGTCCCGAGCCTGGCCCCGCCCCCAGGTGCCGTCAAGATCACACCTGGCCACGACGCCACCGATTTCGAGGTGGGGCAGCGCCACGGGCTGGGCGTGGCCATGGTCATCGCCGAGGATGGGACCATGTGCAACGTCCCCGCCCCCTTCCAGGTGAGCCCCGCCCCTTCCAGGTGAGACCCGCCCCTCCCAGGTGAGCCCCGCCCCTTCAGGTCACTCCGGTGGCACTGTGGTCACTCTGGGGGTGCTGTGGTCACTCTGGTGACACTGTGGTCACTATGGTCACTGCGGTCACTTGGGGTCACTGCCATCACCACAGTCACTGTGGTCACTGTGGTCACTGCGCTCCCTGGGGTCACTACGGTCATTGTGGTCACTGCAGTCACTCTGGTGACACTGTGGTCACTGCAGTCACTCCGGGTCACTGCTGTCACTGCGGTCATTGTGGTCACCGCAGTCACTGGGGTCACCGCGGTCACTCTGGTGACACCGCGGTCACTGCGGTCACTCTGGTGACACTGCAGTCACAGCGGTCACTCTGGTGACACTGTGGTCACTGCGGTCACTCCGGGTCACTAAGGTCACTGTGGTCACTCTGTCCCCAGGGCATGCCGCGGTTCAAGGCTCGCCAGGTGCTGCTGGACATCCTGAAGGAGAAGGGTTTGTTCCGAGGGGTCAGCGAGAACCCCATGGTGGTGCCCATCTGCAGGTGGGCCACTCGGGGGGGCACTCGGGGGGGGCTGGGGTCACTCTGGGGGGGCTGGGGTCACTCTGGGTCATTCTGGGGTCACGCTGGGTCACTCAGGGTCATTCTGGGGAGGCTGGGGTCACTCTGGGGTCACTCAGGGTCACTCTGGGGTGGCTGTGGTCATTCTGGGGGGGCTGGGGTCACTCTGGGGTCACTCTGGGTCATTCTGGGTCATTCTGGGGTCACGCTGGGTCACTCAGGGGTCACTCTGGGTCACTCGGGGGGCCTGCTGGGGTCACTGTGTGGTGACAACGGCTAACCATAGGTGACACTAGATAACAATAGGTGGCAGTAGGTGACACAGGTGACCCAGGTGACACAGGTGACACAGGTGTCCCCGTGTCCCAGCCGCTCCAAGGACGTGCTGGAGCCGCGTGCTGTCCCCATGGGGTCACTCTGGGGTGACAACAGATGACAATGGCTAACAATAGATAGCAATAGATGACAATAGATGGCACAGGTGACCCAGGTGACACAGGTGACACAGGTGTCCCCGTCCCAGCCGCTCCAAGGACGTGCTGGAGCCACGCGCCGTCCCGCAGTGGTTTGTCCGCTGCCAGGGCCTGGCCGGAGCCGCGGCCGCAGCCGTGCGCAGAGGTGACCTGAAGCTGCACCCGGCCGGCCACAGCCGCACCTGGTTCACCTGGATGGACAACATCAGGTGAGAGCCGCGGGACTGACTCACCTGAGCACACCTGAGCACACCTGAGCACACCTGCTCTATAGCCACACCTGCCCTATAGCCATACCTGCCCTATAACTGCACCTGGTTCACCTGGATGGACAACATCAGGTGAGAGCTGCGAGACTGACACACCTGAGCACACCTGAGCCACACCTGAGCACACCTGCCCTATAGCCACACCTGCCCTATAGCCATACCTGCCCTATAGCTACACCTGGTTCACCTGGATGGACAACATCAGGTGAGAGCCGCGGGACTGACACACCTGAGCCACACCTGCCCTATAGCCACACCTGCCCTATAGACTGTGAGCCACACCTGCCCTATAGCTGTACCCTATAGCCACACCTGCCCTATAACTGCACCTGGTTCACCTGGATGGACAACATCAGGTAAGAGCCGCGGGACTGACACACCTGAGCACACCTGAGCACACCTGAGCACACCTGCCCAAGCCACACCTGCCCTATAGCCACACCTGCCCTATAGCCACACCTGCCCTATAACTGCACCTGGTTCACCTGGATGGACAACATCAGGTGAGAGCCGCGGGACTGACACACCTGAGCACACCTGAGCACACCTGAGCACACCTGCCCTATAGCCATACCTGCTCTATGGCACTGCCCTATAGCCACACCTGCCCTATAGCCATACCTGCATTGTAGCATGCCCTATAGCTGTGCCATATAGCCACACCTGCCCTATAGCCTCACCTGCCCTATAGCCTCACCTGCCCTATAAACCCTGACCTGCACCTGCCCCATAGCCCTGCCCCATAAACCCTGCCCTACAGCTGCCCTATAAACCCCTCCCCACAGTCCTGCCCCACAGCTGCCCTATAGCACTGCCCCCCAGCTGCCCCACAGCTGCCCCACAGCCCTGCCCCACAGCTGCCCCACAGCCCTGCCCCACAGCTGCCCCACAGCCCTGCCCTATAGCCCTGCCCCACAGCTGCCCCACAGCTGCTCTATAGCCCTGCCCCACAGCCCTGCCCCACAGCTGCCCCACAGCTGCCCCACAGCCCTGCCCTATAGCCCTGCCCCACAGCTGCCCCACAGCTGCTCTATAGCCCTGCCCCACAGCCCTGCCCCACAGCTGCCCCACAGCTGCCCCACAGCTGCCCGTTTCTCCGCAGGGACTGGTGCATCTCCCGGCAGCTCTGGTGGGGACATCGCATTCCTGCGTACTTTGTCACCATCGACGACCCCCGAGTGACCCCCGGCCAGGTCAGGGGACCTGGGGGCTCCTGTGGGGTCTCTGGGTGACACTCGGGGTGACATTTGGGGTCTCTGGGGGTCTCTGGGGGACCTGTGGGGTCTCTGGGCGACACTGGGTATTTGGGGTCTCTGGGTACTCCCTACATTTGGGTTCTGGGTACACCCGGGTGACGTTTGGGGTCTCTGGGTGACACCCGGGGTGACGTTTGGGGTCTCTGGGCTCCCAGGACGAGGACGGCCGGTTCTGGGTCAGCGGACGCTCCGAGGACGAGGCTCGGGCCAAGGCGGCTGCGGCCTTTGGGGTGTCGCCAGAGGTGGTCAGCCTGAGGCAAGGTGGGACTGGGAGGGAACTGGGATGGACTGGGAGGGACTGGGATGGACTGGGAGGGAACTGGGAGGGACTGGGAGGGAACTGGGATGGACTGGGAGGGACTGGGAGGGACTGGGAAGGAGCTGGGAGGGAACTGGGGAACACTGGGAGGGATTGTGGGGAGCTGGGGGGAGAATGAGCAGGGCCCTGGTGGTCACTGGTGGTCACTGGTGGTCCCCGATGGTCACTGCTGTCCCCGATGGTTACTGCTGGTCACTGCTGGTCACTGCTGTCCCCGATGGTCACTGCTGTCCCCAATGGTCACTGCTGTCCCCGATGGTCACTGCTGGTCACTGCTGTCCCCAATGGTCACTGCTGGTCACTGCTGTCCCCAATGGTCACTGCTGTCCCCAATGGTCACTGCTGGTCACTGCTGTCCCCAATGGTCACTGCTGTCCCCAATGGTCACTGCTGGTCACTGCTGTCCCCGATGGTCACTGCTGTCCCCGATGGTCACTGCTGTCCCCGATGGTCACTGCTGGTCACTGCTGGTCACTGCTGTCCCCAATGGTCACTGCTGTCCCCAATGGTCACTGCTGTCCCCGATGGTCACTGCTGGTCACTGCTGGTCACTGCTGTCCCCAATGGTCACTGCTGTCCCCAATGGTCACTGCTGGTCACTGCTGGTCACTGCTGTCCCCAATGGTCACTGCTGGTCACTGCTGTCCCCGATGGTCACTGCTGTCCCCAATGGTCACTGCTGTCCCTCCTCACAGACGAGGACGTCCTGGACACTTGGTTCTCCTCCGGCCTCTTCCCCTTCTCCATCTTCGGGTGGCCTGACCAGGTGAGGGGGTTTGGGGGGATTTGGGGGGATTTGGGGGATTTGGGGGATTTGGGGGATGTGGGGAGGGTCAGGGGGGCTTCAGGGGATTTGGGGGCTTTGGGGGGATTTATGGGATTTGGGGACTTTGGGGGCTTTGGGGGATTTGGGGGATTTGGGGAGGGTCAGGGGGCTTCAGGGGATTTGGGGGATTTTGGGGGTCTGATTTGGGGATTTGGGGGGCTGATTTGGGGGATCTGGGGGTCTGATTTGGGGTCTGATTTGGGGATTTGGGGTCTGATTTGGGGTCTGATTTGGGGTCTGATTTGGGGTCTGATTTGGGGTCTGGTTTGGGGATTTGGGGTCTGATTTGGGGGCTGATTTGGGGTCTGATTTGGGTCTGATTTGGGGTCTGATTTGGTGCTGATTTGGGGTCTGATTTGGGGGCTGATTTGGGGTCTGATTTGGGGCTGATTTGGGGTCTGATTTGGGTCTGATTTGGGGTCAGATTTGGGGTGTGATTTGGGGCTGATTTGGGGACTTGGGGTCTGATTTGGGGCTGATTTGGGGTCTGATTTGGGTCTGATTTGGGGTCTGATTTGGGGATTTGGGGTCTGATTTGGGGCTGATTTGGGGCTGATTTGGGGTCTGATTTGGGGTCTGATTTGGGGCTGATTTGGGGCTGATTTGGGGTCTGATTTGGGGCTGATTTGGGGTCTGATTTGGGGGTCTGATTTGGGGTCTGATTTGGGGATTTGGGGCTGATTTGGGGTCTGATTTGGGGATTTGGGGCTGATTTGGGGTCTGATTTGGGGCTGATTTGGGGTCTGATTTGGGGTCTGATTTGGGGCTGATTTGGGGCTGATTTGGGGTCTGATTTGGGGATTTGGGGCTGATTTGGGGCTGATTTGGGGTCTGATTTGGGGCTGATTTGGGGGCTGATTTGGGGTCTGATTTGGGTCTGATTTGGGGTCTGATTTGGGGTCTGATTTGGGGATTTGGGGCTGATTTGGGGTCTGATTTGGGGCTGATTTGGGGTCTGATTTGGGGTCTGATTTGGGGCTGATTTGGGGTCTGATTTGGGGCTGATTTGGGGTCTGATTTGGGGTCTGATTTGGGGCTGATTTGGGGGCTGATTTGGGGTCTGATTTGGGGTCTGATTTGGGGCTGATTTGGGGTCTGATTTGGGGATTTGGGGTCTGATTTGGGGCTGATTTGGGGGCTGATTTGGGGGCTGATTTGGGGCTGATTTGGGGTCTGATTTGGGGCTGATTTGGGTCTGATTTGGGGTCTGATTTGGGGCTGATTTGGGGTCTGATTTGGGGCTGATTTGGGGCTGATTTGGGGTCTGATTTGGGGTCTGATTTGGGTCTGATTTGGGGTCTGATTTGGGGTCTGATTTGGGGTCTGATTTGGGGCTGATTTGGGGCTGATTTGGGGCTGATTTGGGGTCTGATTTGGGGTCTGATTTGGGGCTGATTTGGGTCTGATTTGGGGTCTGATTTGGGGGCTGATTTGGGGCTGATTTGGGGCTGATTTGGGGCTGATTTGGGGTCTGATTTGGGGCTGATTTGGGGCTGATTTGGGGTCTGATTTGGGTCTGATTTGGGGCTGATTTGGGGCTGATTTGGGGTCTGATTTGGGGTCTGATTTGGGGCTGATTTGGGGTCTGATTTGGGTCTGATTTGGGGTCTGATTTGGGTCTGATTTGGGGCGATTTGGGGTCTGATTTGGGGTCTGATTTGGGGCTGATTTGGGGTCTGATTTGGGTCTGATTTGGGGCTGATTTGGGGTCTGATTTGGGGCGATTTGGGGCTGATTTGGGGCTGATTTGGGGCTGATTTGGGGCTGATTTGGGGTCTGATTTGGGTCTGATTTGGGGCGATTTGGGGTCTGATTTGGGGCTGATTTGGGGCTGATTTGGGGCGATTTGGGGTCTGATTTGGGGCTGATTTGGGGTCTGATTTGGGTCGATTGGGGATTTGGGGTCTGATTTGGGGCTGATTTGGGGTCTGATTTGGGTCGATTTGGGGTGATTTGGGGTCTGATTTGGGGATTTGGGGCTGATTTGGGGCTGATTTGGGGCTGATTTGGGGGCTGATTTGGGGCTGATTTGGGGCTGATTTGGGGCTGATTTGGGGGCTGATTTGGGGCTGATTTGGGGCTGATTTGGGGGCTGATTTGGGGCTGATTTGGGGCTGATTTGGGGCTGATTTGGGGCTGATTTGGGGTCTGATTTGGGGTCTGATTTGGGGTCTGATTTGGGGTCTGATTTGGGTCTGATTTGGGGCTGATTTGGGGGCTGATTTGGGGCTGATTTGGGGTCTGATTTGGGGCTGATTTGGGGTCTGATTTGGGTCTGATTTGGGGCTGATTTGGGGTCTGATTTGGGGCTGATTTGGGGTCTGATTTGGGGCTGATTTGGGGTCTGATTTGGGGCTGATTTGGGGTCTGATTTGGGTCTGATTTGGGGCTGATTTGGGGTCTGATTTGGGGTCTGATTTGGGGCTGATTTGGGGTCTGATTTGGGTCTGATTTGGGGCTGATTTGGGGTCTGATTTGGGGATTTGGGGCTGATTTGGGGCTGATTTTGGGGCTGATTTGGGGGCTGATTTGGGGCTGATTTGGGGCTGATTTGGGGCTGATTTGGGGGCTGATTTGGGGCTGATTTGGGGCTGATTTGGGGGCTGATTTTGGGGCTGATTTGGGGCTGATTTGGGGTCTGATTTGGGGCTGATTTGGGTCTGATTTGGGGTCTGATTTGGGGTCTGATTTGGGGTCTGATTTGGGGTCTGATTTGGGGCTGATTTGGGGTCTGATTTGGGGTCTGATTTGGGGTCTGATTTGGGGCTGATTTGGGGCTGATTTGGGGCTGATTTGGGGTCTGATTTGGGGCTGATTTGGGGCTGATTTGGGGTCTGATTTGGGGCTGATTTGGGGCTGATTTGGGGTCTGATTTGGGGTCTGATTTGGGGCTGATTTGGGGTCTGATTTGGGTCTGATTTGGGGTCTGATTTGGGGTCTGATTTGGGGCTGATTTGGGGTCTGATTTGGGGTCTGATTTGGGGCTGATTTGGGGTCTGATTTGGGTCTGATTTGGGGCTGATTTGGGGTCTGATTTGGGGCTGATTTGGGGCTGATTTGGGGCTGATTTGGGGTCTGATTTGGGGCTGATTTGGGGTCTGATTTGGGTCTGATTTGGGGGCTGATTTGGGGCTGATTTGGGGGCTGATTTGGGGCTGATTTGGGGCTGATTTGGGGCTGATTTGGGGCTGATTTGGGTCTGATTTGGGGTCTGATTTGGGGTCTGATTTGGGGTCTGATTTGGGGCTGATTTGGGGCTGATTTGGGGGCTGATTTGGGGCTGATTTGGGGGCTGATTTGGGGCTGATTTGGGGTCTGATTTGGGTCTGATTTGGGGCTGATTTGGGGTCTGATTTGGGGCTGATTTGGGGCTGATTTGGGGCTGATTTGGGGTCTGATTTGGGGCTGATTTGGGGTCTGATTTGGGGTCTGATTTGGGGTCTGATTTGGGGTCTGATTTGGGGCTGATTTGGGGTCTGATTTGGGTCTGATTTGGGGCTGATTTGGGGTCTGATTTGGGGATTTGGGGCTGATTTGGGGCTGATTTGGGGCTGATTTGGGGCTGATTTGGGGCTGATTTGGGGCTGATTTGGGGCTGATTTGGGGGCTGATTTGGGGCTGATTTGGGGCTGATTTGGGGTCTGATTTGGGGCTGATTTGGGGCTGATTTGGGGTCTGATTTGGGGCTGATTTGGGGTCTGATTTGGGGTCTGATTTGGGGTCTGATTTGGGGTCTGATTTGGGGTCTGATTTGGGGTCTGATTTGGGGTCTGATTTGGGGGCTGATTTGGGGCTGATTTGGGGCTGATTTGGGGCTGATTTGGGGCTGATTTGGGGTCTGATTTGGGGCTGATTTGGGGCTGATTTGGGGTCCCGCTCTCCCCTGGCTCTGCACCCCCCAGACGGCTGACCTGGAGCGGTTCTACCCGGGGTCACTGCTGGAGACTGGACACGACATCCTCTTCTTCTGGGTGGCCAGGATGGTCATGCTGGGGCTGGCGCTGACCGGCAAGCTGCCCTTCCGCGAGGTGGGACCCCGAACACCCCAAAGTACCCCAAAACACCCAAAAATACCCTAAAATACCCCAAAAATACCCCAAAATACCCCCAAATATACCCCAAAACAGCCCAAAACACCCCAAAGTACCCCAAAATACCCAAAACCACCCCAAAATATACCCCAAAATATCCCCAAATATACCCCAAAAATACCCCAAAATATACCCCAAAACAGCCCAAAATACCCCAAAAATAGCCCAAAATATACCCCAAAATATACCTCAAAACAGCCCAAAATATACCCCAAAATACCCCAAAATATACCCCAAAACAGCCCAAAACACCCCAAAGTACCCCAAAATACCCAAAACCACCCCAAGAATACCCCAAAATATCCCCAAAATACCCCAAAATACCCCAAGAGTACCCCAAAACACCCCAAAGTACCCCCAGATTTCCCCTGTGCCTCCCCCAGGTGTGTCCCCAGGTGTGTCCCCAGCTGTGTCACCTGTCCCCAGTGTGTCCCCAGGTATCTCACCTGTCCCCAGCTGTCCCCCCCGGTGTGTCACCTGTCCCCAGGTGTGTCCCCAGCTGTGTCCCCAGCTGTCTCACCTGTCCCCAGGTGTCCCTATTCCCCCAGGTGTCTCACCTGTCCCCCCAGCTGTGTCCCCAGGTATCTCACCTGTCCTCAGGTGTGTCCTCAGCTGTCCCCTGTCCCCCCAGGTGTGTCCCCAGCTGTCCCCAGCCGTGTGTCCCCAGGTGTCTCACCTGTCCCCAGGTGTGTCCCCAGCTGTCCCCAGCTGTCTCACCTGTCCCCAGGTGTATCTCCACGCCATCGTCCGTGACGCTCACGGCCGCAAGATGAGCAAATCGCTGGGCAACGTCATCGACCCGCTGGACGTCATCGCGGGCGTGTCGCTGCAGGTGGGACCCCAAAAATCCCCAAAATCACCCCAAAATCACCCCAAATCACGCAAAATCACCCCAAAAATCCCAAAATCACCCAAATCACTCTAAAATCACCCCAAATCACCCCAAATCACCCCAAAAATCCCCAAAATCCCCCAAAATCCCCCCAAAAGCACCCCAAAATCACCCCAAAAATCCCAAAAATCACCCAAAATCACCCCAAATCACCCCAAATCACCCAAAATCACCCCAAATCACCCCAAAAATCCCAAAATCCCCCAAATCACTCCAAAATCACCCAAAATCACCCAAAATCCCAAAAATCACCCCAAATCACCCCAAAAATCCCAAAATCCCCCAAATCACTCCAAAATCACCCCAAATCACCCCAAAATCACCCCAAGAATCCCCAAAATCACCCCAAATCACCCCAAATCACCCCAAATCACCCCAAAAATCCCAAAATCACCCAAATCGCTCCAAAATCACCCCAAAACCCCCGAAATCACCCCAAATCACCCTAAAATCACCCCAAAATCACCCCAAATCACCCCAAAATGACCCCAGAATCACCCCAAAATCACCCCAAATCACCCCAAAAATCCCAAAATCACCCAAATCACCCCAAAATCACCCCAAAATCACCCCAAAACGGGGGATTTGGGTGTGGGGGCTCCCAGGTGACCCCCTGCCCCCCCAGGAGCTTCACCTGCAGCTGGAGAGCAGCAACCTGGATCCTGCGGAGCTGGAGAGAGCCAGGGAGGGCCAGGTGGGGTTTTGGGGGGACTTGGGGGATTTTTGGGGGCATTTGGGGGGGGATTTGGGGGGATTTGGGAGGGTCAAGGGGGGTCTGGGGTGTGCTTTGGGCATCTCAGGTGTGTTTCTGGGGGTCTCAGGTTTATTTTGGGGGCATCTCAGGTGTATTTTGGGGGTCTGGAGTGTGGGTTTTGGGGGTCTGGGGGTGGTTTTGGGTGTCTCAGGTTTGTTTTGGGGGGTCTCAGGTGTGTTTCTGGGGGTCTCAGGTGTGTTTTTGGGAGTCTGGGGGTGTTTTTGGGGTCTCAGGTGTGTTTCTGGGGGTCTCAGGTTTGTTTTTGGGCATCTCAGGTGTATTTTGGGGGTCTCAGGGGTGGATTTTGGGGTCTGGGGGTGGTTTATGGGGTCTCAGGTGTGGTTTTTGGGGTCTGGGACGTTGGTTTTGGGGGTGTCAGGTGTGTTTTGGGGGTCTGGGTGTGGTTTTTGGGGGTCTGGGGGTGTTTTTGGGGGTCTGGGGGTGTGTTTGGGGTTTTTTTTGGGGTCTCCCTCCCCTCCCCGACTGACCAATTCCCCCAAATCCCAGAAACGCGATTTTCCCGAGGGAATCCCGGAGTGTGGGACGGACGCTCTGCGCTTCGCCCTGTGTGCCTACACCGCCCAGGGTACCTGAAACACCTGAAACTCCCCAAAAATATCCCAAAATCACCCAAAAATATCCCAAAACCACCCCAGAAACAGCCCCCCCCAAAACCCACCAAATCCACCCCAAAACACCTGAAATCACCCCAAAAATATCCCAAAACCACCCCAAAACCAGCCCAAAACCCCTGAAATCACCCCAAAAATAACCTGAAACCAGCCCAAAACCCACCAAATCCACCCCAAAACACCTGAAATCACCCCAAAAATATTCTAAAACCCACCAAAACCAACCCAAAACCCCTGAAATCACCCCAAAAATAACCCGAAACCAGCCCAAAACCAGCCCAAAACCCACCAAAACCACCCCAAAACTCCTGAAATCACCCCAAAAGTATCGTAAAACCATCCCAAAAACGGCCTAAAACACACCAAACCCACCCCAAAACACCTGAAACCACCCCAAAAATACCCTAAAACCCACCAGAACCACCCCAAAACCACCCTGAAATCACCCCAAAAATACCCTGAAACCCACCAGAACCACCCCAAAACCCCTGAAACCATCCCAAAAATATCCTAAAACCCACCAAAACCAGCCCAAAACCCCTGAAATCACCCCAAAAATAACCTAAAACCCACCAGAACCACCCCAAAAATAACCCGAAACCACCCCAAAACACACTGAAACACACCAAAAATACCCCATAGCACCCTGAAATACTCCAAAACCACCGTGAAATTACCCCAAAAATACCCTAAAACCCACCAAAACCACCCCAAAACCCCTGAAATCACCCCAAAACAGCCCTGAAATACCCCAAACCACCCCATAGCACCCTGAAACACCCCAAAAATACTCTGAAACACACAGAAACCACCCCAAAATACCCAAAACCAGCTCAAAATACCCGAAATCACCCCAAAACTACCCCAAAACACACCGAAACACACCAAAACCACCCCATAGCACCCTGAAATACCCCAAAACCACCCTGAAATGCCCTGAAACCCAATGAAACCACCCCAAAACCCCTGAACCCACCCCAAAACCACCCTGAGACCACCCCAAAGCACCCCAAAACACACCAAAACCACCCTAAAACCTACCCTAAATACCCTAAACCACCCTAAAACCCCCCAAAAATGCCCCAAAAAACCCCAAAACCACCCTGAAATGCCTTTGAAATCACCCTAAAACCCACCGAAACCACCCCAAAACCACCCCATAACACCCTGAAATGCCCCAAAACCACCCTGAAACCACCCCAAAGCACCATGAACCACCCCAAAACACCCAAAACCACCCCAAACCACCAAAACCACCCCAAACCCACTAAAACCACCCCAAACCCCACTGAAACCACCCCAAAACCACCCTAAACCACCCCAAAACCTCTCCAAACCACCCCAAAACCACCCCGAACCACCCCAAAACCCACTGAAACCACCCCAAAAATCCCCCAAACCACCCTGTAACACCCTAAAACCACCTGAAACCACCCGAAACCACCAAAAATACCCCAAACCCCACCGAACCACCCCAAAACCCCCCAAAAATCCCCCCAAAATCCCCCAACCACCCCACGGCGGTGTCCCCAGGCAGGGACATCAACCTGGACGTGGGGCGTGTCCTGGGCTATCGGCACTTCTGCAACAAGGTGTGGAACGGCGCCAGGTTCGTGCTGCGGGCGCTGGGCGAGGGCTACCGGCCCCCCCCGGACACACAGGTAACCCCAAAAACACCCTAAGACCCCCAACAACCCACCTGAGACCCCAAACAACCCACCCCGGCCCCCCCCGGACACACAGGTAACCCCAAAAACCCCAAAAACACCCCAAAAACACCCCGAGACCCCAAACAACCCACCCTGGCCCCCCCGGACACACAGGTAACCCCAAAAACCCCAAAACACCCCAAACAACACCCTGAGACCCCAAACAACCCACCCCGGCCCCCCCGGACACACAAGTAACCCCAAAAACACCCCAAAAACACCCCAAAAACACCCTGAGACCCCAAACAACCCACCTGAGACCCCAAAACCCGCCCTGGCCCCGCCCGGACACACAGGTAACCCCAAATACACCTGAGACCCACAGGTAACCCCAAAACCACCCCAAAAACCCACCCCGGCCCCCCCGGACACACAGGTAACCCCAAAAACACCCTGAGACCCCAAACAACCCACCTGAGACCCCAAAAACCCACCCCGGCCCCGCCCCGGACACACAGGTAACCCCAAAAACACCTGAGAGACCCCAAAAAACACCCTGACCCCAAAGCCCCCCAAAAAACCCACCCCGGCCCCCCCGGACACACAGGTAACCCCAAAACCACCTGAGACCCCAAAAGCCTCCCGCTGTCCCCCAGCACTGTCCCTGACCCCACTGTCCCCATCACTGTCCCCTCTGTCCCCAGGCCGTGTCCAGCCTGTCCCTGGCTGACCGCTGGGTCCGCAGCCGCCTGTCCCCACTGTCCCTGTCACTGTCCCCAGGCACTGTCCCTGTCCCTAACCCCACTGACCCCACTGTTCCCACTGACCCCACTGTCCCCTGTGTCCCCAGGCGCTGTCCCTGTCCCTAACCCCACTGACCCCACTGTCCCCACTGACCCCACTGTCCCCTGTGTCCCCAGGCGCTGTCCCTGTCCCTAACCCCACTGACCCCACTGCACCCCACTGTCCCTGTCCCCAGGCTCTGTCCCTCTCTCTCGCTGACCACTGGGTCTGCAGCCGGCTGAGCCCACTGTCCCTGTCCCTAACCCCACTGTCCCCATCACTGTCCCCTCTGTCCCCAGGCCGTGTCCAGCCTGTCCCTGGCTGACCGCTGGGTCCGGAGCCGCCTGTCCCCACTGTCCCTGTCACTGTCCCTGTCCCTAACCCTGCTGTCCCCATCACTGTGCCTGACCCCACTGTCCCTGTCCCTGTCCCCAGGCTCTGTCCCTCTCTCTGTCCCTGACCGCTGGGTCCGCAGCCGGCTGAGCCCACTGTCCCTGTCCCTAACCCCACTGACCCCACTGTCCCCTGTGTCCCCACTGACCCCACTGTCCCTGTCCCCAGGCGCTGTCCCTGTCCCTGTCCCTAACCCCACTGACCCCACTGACCCCACTGTCCCTGTCCCCAGGCTCTGTCCCTCTCTCTCGCTGACCGCTGGGTCCGCAGCCGGCTGAGCCGCGCCGTGCAGAGCTGTGGGTCAGCGCTGGGCGACTTCGACTTCCCTGCGGCGACAACAGCCGTGCACAGCTTCTGGGTGTACGAGCTGTGCGACGTGTACCTGGTATGGGATTTGTGGGGTTTTTATAGGGGATTTATGGGGTTATAGGGGATCTATGGGGTCTGGGGGGCTATAGGGTTACAGGGGTTTATGGGATCACCATGGCTGTGCACAGCTTCTGGGTGTACGAGCTGTGCGACGTGTACCTGGTAATGGGGGATTTGTGGGGTTTTTATAGGGTTATAGGGGATTTATGGGGTTATAGGGGATCTATGGGGTCTATGGGGGGTTATAGGGTTACAGGGGTTTATGGGATCACCATGGCCGTGCACAGCTTCTGGGTGTACGAGCTGTGTGATGTGTAATCCCCCCAGTAATGGGGGATTTATAGGGGATTTGTGGGGTTTGGGTGTTTATAGGGGATCTATAGGAGATTTATGGGGTTTAGGGGTTATAGGGGATTTATAGGGTTTGGGGGTTTATAGGGGATTTGGGGATTTAGGGGATTTATAGGGTTTGGGGGTTTATAGGGATTTGGGGTTTAGGGGATTTATAGGGTTTGGGGGTTTATAGGGGATTTGGGGGTTTATAGAGGATTTATGGAGTTAGGGGATTTATAAGGTTTAGGGAGTTTATAGGGGATTTATGGGGTCATTGGGGTCCATGGGGTCTCTGACCCTTTTCTCTCTCCCAGGAGTGTGTCAAGCCTGTCCTGGCCAGAGTGACCACTGCCCAGGCCGGGGGTGACCTGGGGGACAAGGGGGACAAGGGGGAGGGGCAGGAAGGGGACAGCGACGAGGACAGAGGTGAGCTTTGGGGTTTTGGGGGGATTTTTGGGGTTTTCTGGGGGATTTTTGGTGGTTTTTGGGGTTTTCAGGGTGGATTTTGGGGTTTTCAATGTCACCAATTCCCACGGTGACACCGCCGATGTCCCCAAGGTCACCCCGAGGCCGCCAGGGCCACCCTGCTGGCCTGCCGGGAGGTGTTTTTTGGGGTTTTATTGGGGTTTTTTGGGGGATTTTTGGGATTTTTTGGCGTTTCGGGGTTTTCGGGGTTTTCCGTGTCACCCGTTCCCGCGGTGACCCCGCCGATGTCCCCAAGGTGACCCTGAGGCCTCCAGGGCCACCCTGCTGGCCTGCCTGGAGAGGATTTTTGGGGTTTTTTGGGGATTTTTGGGGTTTTTGGGTTTTTTGGGGGTTTTTGGGGGTTTTTGGGGGATTTTGGGGTTTTCTTTGTCACCCGTTCCCACGGTGACACCGCCGATGTCCCCAAGGTCACCCCGAGGCCGCCAGGGCCACCCTGCTGGCCTGCCGGGAGGTGCTTTTTGGGGTTTTATTGGGTTTTTTTATTGGGGTTTTTTGAGGCTTTTATTGGGATTTTTGGGGTTTTTGGGGTTTTCAATGTCACCGATTCCCGCGGTGACACCGCTGATGTCCCCAGGTGACCCTGAGGCCGCCAGGGCCACCCTGCTGGCCTGCCTGGGGAGGTTTTTTTGAGTTTTATTGGGGTTTTTTGGGGTTTTTTTGAGGATTTTTTTGGGATTTTTTGGGGTTTTTGGGGTTTTCAATGTCACCGATTCCCACGGTGACACCGCCGATGTCCCCAGGTGACCCCGAGGCTGCCAGGGCCACCCTGCTGGCCTGCCTGGACGCTGGCCTGCGGCTGCTGGCTCCCTTCATGCCGTTCCTCAGCGAGGAGCTCTGGCAGCGTTTGCCCCCCGGGACCCCCGGCGCCCCCAGCGTCTGCCTGGCGCCCTTCCCCGAGAGCCAGCAGGTGGGGGGGGAATTTGGGGGTCTGGGGGAAATTTGGGGGTCTGGGGGGAAATTTGGGGGGTTTGAGATTGAATTTGGGGGTCTGGGGGGAAAATATGGGGGGTCTGGGGGGAGATTTGGAGGTCTGGGATTGAATTTGGGGGTTTGGGGGGAATTTGGGGGTCTGGGGGGAGATTTGGAGGGTCTGGGGGGAATTTGGAGGTCTGGGATTGAATTTGGGGGTTTGGGGGGAATTTGGGGGTCTGGGGGGAATTTGGGGCTCCCGGGGGTCTTTTAGGGGTCCCAGGGATCTCTTGAGGTATAATTTTCGCATCCTGGGGGTCTCCTGTGGGGTAATTCGAGGCTCCCGGGGGTCCCAGGATGATCCTAAAGGGTAATTTTGGGATCTTCGGGGTCTCCTGAGTGATAATTTTGGGGTCCCAGGGGTCTCCTGAGGGGTAATTTTGGGATCTTTGGCGATAATTTTGGGATCCTGGGTTCTCCTGAGGTGTAATTTGGGGTCCCAGGGGTCTCCCGTGGGGTAATTTGGGGCTCCCAGAAGGATCCCAAGGGATAATTTTGGGATCTCTGGGGTCTCCTGTGGGGTAATTTTGGGCTCCCGGGGGTCTTTTAGGGCTCCCAGGGGTCTCCTAAGGGGTAATTTTGGGGTCCTGGGGATCTCCTGAGTGATAATTTTGTGCTCCCGGGGGTAATTTTGGGGTCCCAGGTGTCTCCTGATGGATAATTCGGGGTCCTGGGGTTCTCCTGAGGGGTGATTTTGGGATCTTTGGGGTCTCCCATGGGGTAATTCGGGGTCCCTGCCGTGTCCCCAGTTCGGCTGGCAGGACGATGTCACCGAAGCCACCATGGAGTTCCTGCTGAGCATCGTCAGGTCCCTGAGGAGCCTGAGGGCAGCGCACGGCCTGACCCGCCAGAGACCCCCCTGTGGGTGAAAAATGGGGCTGGGGGCTCAAAATGGGGCTGGGGGCTCTGCTTTGGGGGTGTGACGGCCTGACCCGCCAGAGACCACCCTGTGGGTTTGGGGGCTGAAAATGGGGCTGGGGTTGACTGAGGGCAGCGCACGGCCTGACCCGCCAGAGACCCCCTGTGGGTGAAAAATGGGGCTGGGGGCTCTGCTCTGGGGGGCTGTGCACGGCCTGACCCTCCAGAGACCCCCTGTGGGTTTGGGGGGACAGAAATGGGGCTGGGGGCTCTGATTGGGGGTCTGAGGGCTTAAAATGGGGCTGGGGGTTCCCAGGGGGTCCTGAGCCCCCCTAAAACCCCCCCCAGAGTGAGGTGGGGGTGGCTCTGGGGGTCTCTAGTTTATTTCTGGGGGTCTCAGGGGGTCTCTGTCTCCCCAGGTTACCTGCAGTGCTGTGACCCCACCTGGGGGTCCCTGGCCGCCCAGCACGGGGGTCTCTAGTTTATTTTTGGGGGTCTCACCCCCCTCAATCTCTCCCCAGGTTACCTGCAGTGCTGTAACCCCACCTGGGGGTCCCTGGCCACCCAGCACGGGGGTCTCTGGGATGGTTTTGGGGGTCTCTAGGGTATCTCAGGGGTTATCTCAGGGGGTCTCAGGGGGTCTCTCTGTCTCCCCAGGTTACCTGCAGTGCTCAGAGCCCACCTGGGGGTCCCTGGCCGCCCAGCACGGGGGTCTCCTGCGCGCTCTGGGGGGCGTCGGCTCCGTGCGGCTGCTGGGGGGAGGGGCGAGCTGCCCCCCCCGGGCTGTGCCGTGGGCGTGGCCTCTGACCGCTGCACCGTCCACCTGCTGCTCAAGGTGGGACCCCGTGACGTCACCGCGCACACCTGGTGACGTCACCATCGCCGCGATGAGGTCACTGCGCACACCTGGTGACGTCACTGCGCACACCTGGTGACGTCACTGCGCACACCTGGTGACATCACCATCGCCGCGATGACGTCACTGTGCACACCTGGTGACGTCACTGCACACACATGGTGACGTCACCATCGCCACGATGACGTCACCGACCCGATTTGGGGTTCCTTGCCCCATTCGATGACATCACTGACCCAAATTGGGGTTTCTTTGCCCCATTCGATGATGTCATCGACCCAATTTGGGGTTTTTTTCCCCATTCGATGACGTCACCTCCCCAGTTTGGGGTTTTTCCCCCCATTCAATGACATCACCTTCCCAATTTCGGGTTTTCCCCCATCCGATGACGTCACCTCCCCAGTTTTGGGCTTTTTCCCCAATTTCAGGTTTTTTCCCCAATTTCGGGTTTATTTTCCCCAATTTCAGGTTTATTTTCCCCAATTTCAGTTTTTTTTCCCCCAATTTCAGGGTTTTTTCCCCCAATTTGGGGTTATTCTCCCCAATTTCAGGTTTATTTTCCCCAATTTGGGGTTTATTTCCCCAATTTCGGGTTTATTTTCCCCAATTTCAGTTTATTTCCCCAATTTCAGTTTTTTTCCCCCCAATTTCAGTTTTTTTTTCCCCCAATTTCAGTTTATTTTCCCCAATTTCAGTTTATTTCCCCAATTTCAGGTTTTTCCCCCAATTTCAGTTTTTTCCCCCCAATTTCAGGTTTTTTTTCCCCCAATTTCAGTTTTTTCCCCCAATTTCAGTTTTTCCCCCAATTTCGGGTGTTTCCCCCAGTTTCAGTTTTCTCCCCAATCTCAGGGCGTGGTTGACCCCCCGGCGCAGCGGCGGCGGCTGGGCGCGCAGCGGGAGGAGCTGCGGAAAGCTCTGGAAAGGCTGCGGGAGCGCCGGGGGGGCCGGGCTACCCCCAGAAGGTGCCCCCCAGGTGCAGGAGGCCGACGCCGCCAAGGTGGGCTGGGGGGGGCTGGGGGGGGATGGGGGGTCCTTGGGGGTCCTGGGGTGGAGTTTGGGGGTCCTGGGGGGCTGGGAGGGGATTTGGGGATGGTTATGGGGGTCCTGGGGTGGAGTTTGGGGGTCCTGGGGGCTGGGAGGGGGTTTGGGGGTGGTTTTGGGGGTCCTGGGGGGATTTGAGGTGTTCTAGGGATGCTGGGAGGGGGTTTGGGGGTGGTTATGGGGGTCCTGGGGGGATTTGGGGTGTTCTAGGGGTGCTGGGAGGGGGTTTGGGGGTGGTTTTGGGGGTCCTGGGGGAGTTTGGGGTGTTCTAGGGGACGGAGAGGGGGTTTAGGGGGTCCTGGGGGGTCCTGGGATGGAGTTTGGGGGGTCCCTGGGGCTCTGGGGTCTCTGGGGGTCCCTGGGGCTCTCTAGGGGTCCCTGGGGTCTCTGGGGGTCTCTGGGGGCTGGGAGGGGGTTTGGGGGTCCCGGGGGTCTCTGGGGGTCCCAACCCCTGTATTTCCCTCCCCCCAGCTGGCCCAGCTGGAGTCAGAGCTGCAGAACGTTCTGGAAGCCGAGGAGCTGATGAGGAACATGCTGTGACACCCCCAGACCCCCCGGGACCCCCCAGAGCCCCCGGGACCCCCCGGGACCCCCCAAACACCCCCAGACCTCCCAAAGCCCCCCAGACCCCCCACCCCCTCCCCACCCCCTCCCCACCCCCCAATAAAAGCCTCAATGGTTCGCTCCGCGCTGACGTCACTGCTGGGACCCTCGGGGGCGTGGCTAACCCAAACCACGCCCCTTTCTGCATTAAGGGTTAACAAAGGGCGGGGCTTAGCATGACCACGCCCCCAGCTCGGACAATAGGGTGGGCGTGGCCGCAAGGGATTCTGGGATCGGGGCGGCCGCGGGTGAGGGGGGTGGGGGAATTTGGGGGGTCCCGGGGGGAATTTGGGGGAGTTTGGGGGGGGGGGGGGGCTTTGGGGGGCTTTGGGGTGGGGTGGGGGTCCCGGGGGGGCTCGGGGGTCCCTGGGGGTCGCTGGGGGGCTCGGTGGGCTTTGGGGGTCGCTGGTGGTCCTGGGGGACTCGGGGGGTCTTCGGGGGTCTCGGCGTGTCGCGTTTCCCCCGTTAATTAGCGCTAATTCGCGCGTTTCCCCCGTTAATTAGCACTAATTATTCTCCGTTTATGTCGCGTTTCCCCCGGTAATTAGCGCTAGTTAACCCCCGTTAATATCGCGTGTTCCCTCGTTAATTAGCACTAATTATTTTCCGTTAATGTCGCGTTTCCCCGTTAATTAGCGCTAATTATCCTCCGTTAATGTCGCGTTTCCCCCGTTAATTAGCGCTAATTAACCTCGTTAATGTCGTGTTTCCCCCCGTTAATTAGCACGTAATTAACCCCCGTTAATGTCGTGTTTCCCCGTTAATTAGCGCTAATTAACCCCGTTAATGTCGTGTCTCCCCCGTTAATTAGTCGCTAATTAACCTCCCGTTAATTACCTCTCCCAACCCCCTGCAGCTCCAGCACCGCCGAGACCAAAACTCCTCCCCAAACCCCCCGGAGACCCCAAAACCACCGGATTTCACCCCAAAACCACCTCGGTGACCCCAAAACCTCCCGGAAACCCCAAAACCCCAAACCCCCTCGGATTTCACCCCAAACCCCAACTCCCCGGCTCCCCCAAAACCCCAAACCCCCCGGATTTCACCCCAAACCCCAAACCCCCCGGCTCCCCCAAAACCCCAAACCCCCCCCCCCCCCACCCCAAACCCCCCGGATTTCACCCCAAACCCCAAACCCCCCGGCTCCCCCCAAAAACCCCAAACCCCCCAGATTTCACCCCAAACCCCAAACCCCTCGGATTTCACCCCAAACCCCCCGCTCCCCCACCCCGCTCCGCATGGCCGAGCCCTTCGGCCACTTCAGCCACGCGCTGCTGCGGGCGCTGCCGCCCCCCGGAGACCCCCGGGCGGAGGAGCTGGGGCTGGCCGCCGCCCCCGGGCCGCCCCCCGACCCCGCGAAGGCGCGGCGGCAGCTGGGGGTGCTGTGCGGCGTGCTGCGGCAGCGCCTCGGGCTGCAGCTGCTGGAGCTGCCGGCGGCGCGCGGCGGGCTGCGGGCGGCGCTGCTCGAGGAGCTGCTGGTGGTGCAGGGGGGCTCGGCGCTGCTCACCCGCCCGGGAGACCCCCGCGCGCGGGAGGTGAGGGGGTTTGGGGGGGGTTTGGGGGGCGCTTTTGGGGGGGTTAGGGGTAATTTCTGGGGGGGTTTGGATCACTTTTGGGGAGTTTCAGGTCACTTTAGGGGGGTTTGGGTCACTGTTGGGGGTGGTTTGGGTCACTTTAGGGGGCTTTGAGCAGTCAGTGGTCACTTTTGGGGGGGTTTGGGTCACTTTTGCTGGGTTTTGGGTCACTTTTGGAGGGTTGGGTCACTTTTGGGGCTTTAGGTCACTTTTGGGGGGGTTTGGGTCACTTTAGGGGGCTTTGGGTCACTTTAGGGGGCTTTGAGCAGTCAGTGGTCACTTTAGGGGGGTTTTGGGTCATTTTTGGGGGGTTTCTTGGTCACTTTCAGGGGTGTTTGGGTCACTTTTGGGGAGCTTCAGGTCACTTTAGGGGGTTTTGAGCGGTCAGGGGTCACTTTTGGGGGGGTTTGGGTCACTTTTGGGGAGCTTTGGGTCACTTTTGGGGGGGTTTGGGTCACTTTTGGGGGGCTTTGGGTCATTTGGGGGGTTTGGGTCACTTTTGGGGGAGTTAGGGTTGCTTTTGGGGGGTTTCTTGGTCACTTTTGGGGGGGTTGGGTCACTTTGGGAGGTTTTGGGTCACTTCAGGTGGGATTTGGGTGATCAGGGGTCACTTTTGGGGGGCTTTGGGTCACTTTTGGGTGGTTTTTGGTCACTTTGGGTCACTTTTGGGTGGTTTTTGGTCACTTTGGGTCACTTTTGGGTCACTTTTGGGTCACTTTTGGGTCACTTTTGGGTGTTTGGGCAGTCAGGGCTCATTTCAGGGGGCCTGTGTGGCACACAGGGGGGGTCACCCTGCTGTCCCCCTGCCCGGTGACCCCCAATGACCCCCAATGTCCCCCAATATCCCCCAATGTCCCCCAATGTCCCCCCAGCTCGGGGGTCTCCGTGACGTCCTGGAGGAGCTGCAGCTCCGAGTTCTGTCACTGACCGACGAGGGGGCAGCGCTGGACGGAGGGGACGTCCTCTTCACTGGTCAGTTTGGGACCCCCGACCCCCTCAGGACACCCCCGACCCCCCCAGGGACCCCCCAGACCCCCTCTGACCCCCAACGGACCCCCCAGAGACACCCCCTGACCCCCAGGGGTCCCAACTGCCCCCCTGACCCCCCAGGCCGGGAATTCTTCGTGGGAATTTCCCGCTGGACAAACCTGCGTGGGGCTGAGGCTGTGGCCGACGCCTTCAGGGTGAGATTTGGGGGGGTTTTGGGGGGATTTTGGGGGGGATTTTGGGGAGATTTAGGGGGTTTTGGGGAGATTTGGGGGGATTTTGGGAGATTTGAGGGGATTTGGGGGGATTTAGAGAGGACATGGGGGATTTTGGGGGATTCTGGGTTTTTTTGAGGTTTTTTCGGATTTTCTTTGGGGGGTTTTGGGGGTTCTGGGGGCTTTTGGGGTGGTTTTGGGGTCTTTTGGGGGTTTTGTGGGTGTTTTTGGGGTTTTTTGGGTGGTTTTTTGGGTTTTCTGCTGGTTTTTTTGGTTTATTTTGGGGGGGGGGTTGGGGTTTTTTTTGATTTTCTTCGGGGATTTTTGGGGGTTTTTTTGGGTTTTTGGGTTTTTTTTGTGTTTTCTGGGGATTTTTTTTTGTTTATTATGAGGGGTTTTTTTGGGTTTTCTTTAGGGATTCAGTGGTTTTTGATGGTTCTGGGGTTTTTTTAGGGTTTCTGGGGTTTTTTTGGTGTTTCTGGGATTTTTTGGGGTTCCTGACCCCCCCCGCCCCTCCCCCCAGGATTTCACGGTGTCCACGGTGCCGGTGGGGGGAGGGGGGCGGCTGAAGGGCTTCTGCAGCATGGCTGACCCGCTGACCATCGCCCACGGCAGCAGCGACGGCGCCAGGAGAGCCATCAAGGTGGGGCAGAGTGACCAGCTGACCCCAAAAGGTTGGGGGGGGAAAATCCCATTTTGGGGGGAAAATCCTATTTAGGGAGGAAAAAATTTCAATTTG
This sequence comes from Entomyzon cyanotis, assembly GCA_024500445.1. Lineage (NCBI taxonomy): Eukaryota > Metazoa > Chordata > Aves > Passeriformes > Meliphagidae > Entomyzon > Entomyzon cyanotis. The sequence goes on along the minus strand of JAKEPQ010000097.1, from coordinate 253,967 downwards.
GGAGGGAATTTTTGGGGTCAGGGGGTCACTTCTGGGGTCACCCCCAGGCCATGGGGCAGCTCTCAGTCCACCCCTGTAGGAAGGGTTTGGAGGGTCAGATCTGGGCGGTCAGTGGTCACTCAGTGTCAGTCAGTGGTCACTCAGGGGTCACTCAGTGTCAGTCAGTGGTCACTCAGTGGTCACTCTCCCCAGGCCATGGAGCAGCTCTCAGTCCACCCCTCTAGGGAGGCTTTGGGGTCAGTTCTGGGGGGTCAGAGGGTCAGTTCTGCTCACTCAGCGGTCACTCAGTGTCACTCAATGGTCACACAGTGGTCACTCAGTGTCACTCAGTGTCACTCAGCAGTCACTCAGCAGTCACAGAGCGATCACTCAGTGTCACTCACTGGTCACTCTCCCCCCCCAGGCCATGGAGCAGCTCACTGACCATCCGTACTCACGGCTGGAGCTGCCCGATGACCCTGCGGCCAACTGCCTGTTCTGCCGGCCGGCGGGGCTGACCGGGGCAGTGACCGGGGGGCTGCTGGTGCACCGCGGCCAAGAGGAGTTCCCGCACAGCCAGAAGGTGGGCGGGGCTTAAGGGGGCGGGGACAGAGGGGGCGTGGCCTGAGGGGGTGGGGGCAGATGGTGGGCGGGCTGGGGGTGTGGTCAGGGTGGGGTCAAAGGGCCACTGGGGGGCCAAGAAGGGGTGTGGTCAGAGTGGGTGTGACTATAATGGGTGTGGCTAATTTGGGTGGGGCTGGGTGTGGCTAATTGGGGTGGGGCTGGGTGTGGCTACAATGGGCGTGGTCAGGAAGGGGTGTGGTCAGAGTGGGTGTGACTATGGGTGTGGATATAGTGGGTGTGGCTATAATGGGTGTGGCTATGGGGAGGAGCCACAGAGGGCGTGGCTGAGGGGGCGTGGCCATGGTGGGCTCAAAGGGGCACTGGGTGGGGCTGACTGGGGTGTGGGTGTGGTCAGAGTGGGTGTGGCCAGGAAGGGGTGTGGTCCGTGGGTGTGGCTACCATGGGTGTGGCTAATTGGGGTGGGGCTAGGTGTGGCTCTAATGGGTGTGGCCAGAGTGGGTGTGGCTATGGGGAGGAGCCATCGAGGATGTGGCCGAGGTGGGCGTGGCCACGCCCTGACGCTCCCCCCGCCCCCCAGGCCTTCCAGAAGGTTCCGGGAGTCTCTCTGGTGCCGCTGGACCTGAGCGAGGTGGCCAAGGTGGGCGGAGCCTTGAGCTCCTGCTGCGTGCTGCTCAGGGCACGCCCAGCTGGGCGGGGCCGGCCCTGACCACGCCCACCGGCCACGCCCTACCGGTGCTGCATCCTGCCCCTCCCCCATTCCTGCAGTTCCCATCCCCCACCTGGGGGCGTGGCCACACACAGACCCCTCCCCCACCCCGTCTTTAGCCCCTCCCCCCTCCCGGCTGCCTCCCCTCCCCCGCTCTGCCTTAACGCGCTGCCGGGAGACAAAAAATTTACTAAAAAAAATCCGTTTTAATTAATTAATTAACGACATAATTATTCTGTGGGGGGGTGGGGGAGGGGCGGGGCGCGTGCAGGGGGTGGGGGAGGGGCGGTGGGGGGAGGGGCGGTGGGGGGAGGGGTCACAGCGCCCAGGGCAGGCGGAAGGCCTGGGGGGGAGGGGCGTGCAGTGCGACGCCTCAAAGTTCTGCAGGTGCTTCTGGGCCTGGGGGAGGGGCGGGGGCGGGGTCAGCGCGGGGCCACGCCCACCATGGCCACACCCCATAGACCACGCCCCCAGCCCATCCCCCACTCACCAGGTAGAGCGCGAGCTGCTGGCGCTGGGCGGGGCTGAGATCCTCACCTGGGGGCGTGGCCAAGGTCAGGGCGGGGCTAGAGTGGCCACGCCCACAGCCACACCCAGCCCCTGATTGGTTCTCCAGCCCCACCTGGTATCTGATTGGCTCCTCAGCCCAGCCCCACCCAGCCCCACCTAGGCCCTGACTGGTTCCCTGCCTAGCCCTGCCCAGCTCCTGATTGGTTCCCCAGCCCCACGCAGTCCCTGATTGGCTCCCAGCCCTGTTTGGCCCCACCCAGCCCCTGATTGGTTCCCCTCCCACCACACCCAGCCCCTGATTGGCTCCCAGCCCCGCCCAGCCCGGCCCCGCCCTCACCGAGGCTCCACGGGAAAGGAGGATTTCTGTCCCCAGCGAAGTCCTCGAGCTGTTTGTGACACCAGACCTCATCCAGGGCGTGCCGGCGCAGCACGGAACCTTCCGGAAACGGGGGGGGAGCACACAAAATTGGGGTTAGATACACAAAAATTGGGGTTAGACACTAAAAATGGGGGTTAGACACCAAAAATGGGAGTTAGACACCCAAAAATGGGGGTTAAACATTCAAAAATGGGGGTTAGATATCCAAAAAATGGGGTTAGACATTCAAAAATGGGGTTTGACACCCAAAAATTGGGATTAAACATCTAAAAATTGGGGATTAGAGACTAAAAATGGGGGTTAGACACCCAAAAATTGGGGTTAGACACCAAAAAATGGGGTTAGACACCCAAAAATTGGGGTTAGACACCAAAAATCGGCATCAAACCCCAAAAATTGGGGTTTAGAACCCGAAACGAGGTGAAAGGTCACTCACTCTCCTCCTCGGGGGTCGCCGCCTTCAGCCATTCCCACACTGCCCGCAGCCCCTCGTCCGCCAGGATTTTGGGGTACCTGGGGGGGTCAGGGGGGTCAGAGACACCCAGAGACCCCCAGGGACACCCAGGGATCCCCACTGACCCCCAAACCCCGCCAGGGACCCCCAGGGACACCCAGAAACCCCAAAGGACCCCCAGGGACACCCAGAGACCCCAAAATCCTCCCCAAACCCCCCAGGGACATCCAGAGACCCCCAGAGACCCCAAAACCCCCCCAGGGATCCCCAGGAAACCCCCAGAGACCCCAAAACCCTCTCAGGACTCCCAAACTCCTCCCCGAGTTCCTCCAACCCAAACCCTCCTTAGAACCCCCAAAATCCCTTCTCGACCCCCCAGTTCCACCCCAGACCTCTCTAACCTCCCCCAGGGCCCCCCAGAGACCCCAAATCCCCCCAAAGCCCCCCGGGTCACCCACCGGTGCTGCAGCAGCTTCAGCAGGAGGTCGTTGCCGCGGTTGGAGGCGATGTCGTCAGGGACCCTGCGGGGTTTGGGGTTTTTGGGTGGATTTTGGGAGTTTTTGGGGGATTTGAGGGATTTTGGGGTGGATTTAGGGTGGTTTTTGGGTGGATTTAGGGGGGGGTTGGGGGATTTGAGGAGGTTTTGGGGGATTTTGGGGTGGATTTAGGGGTATTCGGGTGGATTTTGGGGGTTTGCAGTGGTTTTGGGGTGGATTTGGGGTGGCTTTGGGAGGTTCAGGGAGGTTTTGGGGGGTTTTAGGCGTGGTTTTGGGGTGGATTTAGGGTAGTTTTAGGTGGATCTAGGGTGGTTTAGGGGGGTTTAGGAGTGGATTTAGGGAGTTTGGGGTGGTTTTGGGATCTCTCACGTGGTGGTGATGATCTCATCCTTCGTCCTCCTCACCAGCAGCACCGGCCCTTGATACCTAGGGGGATTTGGGGTTTTTTGCGGTTTTTTTGGGTCCCAGCCACCCGAGATGTCCCCAAAAAGGGGAATTTTGGGGTTTTTTGGGTCCCAGCCACCCCAGGATGTCCCAAAAAGGGGAATTTTGGGGATTTTTGGGGTCCCAGCCATCCAGGATGTCCTCAGAAAAGGAGTTTTGGGGTTTTTGGGGTCCCAGCCATCCCCTGATGTCCCCAAAAAGGGGAATTTTGGGGATTTTTGGGGTCCCAGCCTTACCTGCAGAGCTGCTCGGCGTTGTTGAGGTTCAGGTGCTCCCTGACCGTTTGTGTCACCAGGTCCCCTGGGGGGTCAGGGGGTCAGGGGGGGTTTGGGGTGGTTTTGGGGTGGTTTTGGGGTGTTTTGGGGTCTCGGGGAGGTCACTCACGCCAGCTGGCCGGCAGCACCTTCAGCGCCAGCGGCACGAGGTCATCGAAGGAAGCGTCCAGAACCAAACCGCCGACGTCGGGGTAGGACATGGCCGCCCAGGTGGCTGCGGGTCAGCGGGTCAGCGGGGTCACTTTGGGGTCAGCGGGGTCACTCGGGGGTCAGTGGGGTCACTCGGGAGTCAGCGGGGTCACTTGGGGGTCAGCGGGGTCACTCGGGTCAGTGGGGTCAGCAGGGTCACTTGGGGTCACTTGGGGGTGACTTGGGGGGTCAGCGGAGTCACTCAGGGGGTCAGTGGGATCACTTTGGGGTCAGTGGGGTCACTTGGGGGTCACTTGGGGGTCAGTGGGGTCACTGAGGGGCCATAAACCCCTCCCAGTGCCCTCCCAGTATCCCCAGTGCCCCCAGTGCCCGCCCAGTGTCCCTCCAGCTCTCTCCCAGTGTCCTCCCAGTATCCCCAGGGTCTTCCCAGTATACTCCCAGTACCCTCCCAATGTCCCCCCAGTGTCCCCAGTGCCCTCCCAGTGCTCCCAGTGTCCCCAGCTCTCTCCCAGTACCCCCCAGTATCCTCCCAGTGTCACCAGTGTCCTCCCAGTGTCCCCAGTGCCATCCTAGAGATGTCTCCCAGTGTCCTCCCAGTTTCCCCAGCTCTCTCCCAGTCCCCCCAGTGCCAGCCCAGAGATCTCTTCCAGTGTCCCCAGTGCCCTCCCAGTGTCCCCCCAGCTCTCTCCCAGTGCCCCCAGCTCTGTCCCAGCTCTGTCCCAGTGCTCCCAGTGTCCCCCCAATGTCCCGCCAGTGTCCCCAGCTCTCACCCAGTGTCCCCAGTCCAATCCCAGCTCCCTCCCAGTACCCCCAGCTCTCTCCCAGTGTCCCCAGCTCTGTCCCAGCTCTGTCCCAATGTCCCCAGTTCTCTCCCAGCTCTGTCCCAGTCCAATCCCAGTGCTCCCAGTGTCCCCCCAATGTCCCCAGTGCCCTCCCAGTGTCCCCCCAGCTCTCTCCCAGTGTCCCCAGCTCTCTCCCAGCTTTGTCCCAGTCCAATCCCAGTGCTCCCAGTGTCCCCCCAATGTCCCCCCAGTGCCCTCCCAGTGTCCCCCCAGCTCTCTCCCAGTGTCCCCAGCTCTCTCCCAGTACCCTCCCAGTATCCCTAGTGTCCTCCCAGTGTCCCCAGTGCCATCCTAGAGATCTCTCCCAATGTCCCCAGCTCTCTCCCAGTGCCCTCCCAGTATGCCCAGTGTCCCCAGCTCTCTCCCAGCTCTGTCCCAGTGCCATCCCAGTGCTCCCAGTGCTCCCAGTACCGGTGAAGCCGCCGATGCTCCAGGCGTACAGGATGATGTTTGGGGGAGCAAAGCGCAGTCGCTGCAGGGCGAAGCGAATCACAACGTCCATGGCGTTGGCCTCGCTCTGGGGCAGGGGGACACCCTGAAACCCCAAAAAATATACCCTGAAACCCCAAAAAATATACCCTGAAACCCCAAAAATACATCCTGAAACCCTAAATCACAACGTCCATGGCGTTGGCCTCGCTCTGGGGCAGGGGGACGCCCTGAAACCCCAAAAAATATACCCTGAAACCCCAAAAAATATACCCTGAAACCCCAAAATCCCAAAGGGAAAACCCTAAATCACAACGTCCATAGCGTTGGCCTCGCTCTGGGGCAGGGGGACACCCTGAAACCCCAAAAAAACCATCCCGAAACCCCAAAAAAACCATCCTGAAACCCCAAAAATATATCCTGAAACCCTAAATCACAACGTCCATGGCGTTGGCCTTGCTCTGGGGCAGGGGGACACCCTGAAAAGGGGCAGAAATCCCATAAAATGGGCCCCAAAATCCCATAAAACTCACCCAAAAAATCTCTGTCCCTGGGCACTCCAAAACCCCATAAAAAGAACCCCAAAAATCCCATAAAACTCACCCAAAAACCCCCTGCCCTTGGGAACCCCAAAACCCCATAAGGAAAATCCCAAAATCCCCTAAAACCCCATAAAAGCCCCAAAATCCCCTAAAACCAACCTTTGCCCTAAATTACAACACAGATGTATTCCTATTCCATTCCCACCAGCTGTGGATCGTTAACTCTAATCACCTGCTAATTACTCCCACCTGGTAATTGTTAATTAGCAATCAGGAACCACCTGACTCGTGGATTATTCTATTGGGAAAAGCTTTTCCTTGCATTATTTCATTTATTTTTAATTTTTCCTATTAATTTTAATCCTGAATTGTGATCTCCCGCTGGTTTGATTTCAAACAAATATAACAGAAAAAAAATTTTAATTGTCACATCTATGGGGTCAGCCTTGCTGCGGGTCCTGAAATGGGGTGGGCAGGGAGACCCCAAAATCCTATAAAATTCCCCAAAATCTCCCAGATCCCCCCGGACCCCCCAGACCCCCTTTGGGATCCCCCCGACCCCAAAAACTCACGGTGCTGCCCCCAAAGCCAGGGTGGTTCCAGCCCAGGACGGAGTATCCGGCTGTGGGGTGGAAATGTGGGGTCAGGGTGGGCTGGGGGCTCCTGAGACCCCAAAAGTGAGAGGAATCCCCCCCAAAAAGAGTGAAACCCCCCGGAATGAGGTTTTTTGGGGTCCCTGAGGTGGTTTTGGGGTCCCAGAGGTGGTTTTAGGGTCTCTCAGGTGGTTTCAGGGTCCCAGAGATGGTTTTTGGGGTTCCTCAGGTGATTTTAGGGTCCCACAGATGCTTTTGGGGTGCCATGGAAGGTTTTGGGGTCCCAGAGATGGTTTTGGGGTCTCTGGGGTGGATTTGGGATCCCAGAGATGCTTTTGGGATCCCTAGAGATGATTTGAGGGTCCCTGGGATGGATTTGGGGTCCCACAGATGGTTTCAGGGTCCCAGACACACTTTTGGGGTCTCTCACCCTCCAGCGGGGTGGACAAACACCCAACCTCGTAGAAGCCGGCGTTGCCCTCGCAGCAGATGACCTGTGGGGGACACGGGGACACTGTGGGGTCAGCGGTCACCCCAAACCCTGCAGTGACCCCACACTGATGCCACACTGACCAAGGTGTCCCCGCAATGTCCCCAGACTGACCAGGGTGTCCCCGCAGTGACCCCAAACCCCGCAGTGACCCCACTGACCCCACACTGACCCCAATGTCCCCCACTGACCAGGGTGTCCCCGCAGTGACCCCAATGACCCCACAGTGTCCCCAGTGTCCCCAGACTGACCAGGGTGTCCCTGCAGTGACCCCAATGACCCCACAGTGACCCCAGTGACCCCACAGTGACCAGAGTGTCCCTGCAGTGACCCCAATGACCCCACAGTGACCCCAGTGACCCCACAGTGACCACAGTGTCCCCAGTGTCCCCAGACTGACCAGGGTGTCCCCGCGGGGGTCGCGGCCGCGCCGGTCGATCACCATGGCGTCGATCTCGTTGCCATCACAGGCCACCAGCTTGGCCCTCTGGCCACCGAACTGCGGGGACAGCGCGGGGACAGCAGCGTCAGGGGACAGCAGTGGGGTCATCACTGGGGACAGCAGCGTCAGGGGTCAGGGGGGACAGCAATGGGGACAGCAGCGTCAGGGGGGACAGCAGTGGGGCCAGCAGGGTCATTGGGGACAGCAGGGGGACAGCAGGGTCAGTGGGGACAGCAGTGGGGTCAGGGGGTCACTGGGGACAGCAGGGTCAGTGGGGACATTGTTGGGGTCAGCAGGGACAGGAGGGACAGTGAGGACAACAGAGGTCAGGGGGTCAGAGAGCATCGTTGGGGTCAAGTTGGTGTATGTTGGAGTTATTTTGGGTATATTTCAGGATTCTTTTAGGATATTTTTGGGGTCTCACCTGCTCAATGAGTCTCGCCTGTCCCTGCAGCAGGGTGGGTGTACTTTGGGGTTATTTTAGGATATTTTTGGGTTCATTTTGGGGTCTCACCTGCTCGATGAGCCTGCCTGCCCCTGCAGCAGGGTGGGTGTACTTTGGGGTTATTTTGGGTATAATTTAGGATATTTTTGGGGTCTCACCTGCTCGATGAGCTGGCCTGTCCCTCAGCAGGGTGGGTGTACTTTGGGGTTATTTTAGGTATAATTTAGGATATTTTTGGGGTCTCACCTGCTCGATGAGCCTGGCCTGTCCCTGCAGCAGGGTGGGTGTACTTTGGGGTTATTTTAGGATATTTTTGGGGTTATTTTGGGGTCTCACCTGCTCGATGAGCCTGGCCTTCCCTCAGCAGGGTGGGTGTACTTTGGGGTTATTTTAGGTATAATTTAGGATATTTTTGGGGTCTCACCTGCTCGATGAGTCTCGCCTGTCCCTGCAGCAGGGTGGGTGTACTTTGGGGTTATTTTAGGATATTTTTGGGGTTATTTTGGGGTCTCACCTGCTCGATGAGCCTGGCCTGTCCCTGCAGCAGGGTGGGTGTACTTTGGGGTTATTTTAGGTATAATTTAGGATATTTTTGGGGTCTCACCTGCTCGATGAGCCTGGCCTGTCCCTGCAGCAGGGTGGGTGTACTTTGGGGTTATTTTAGGATATTTTTGGGGTTATTTTGGGGTCTCACCTGCTCGATGAGCCGTCCTGTCCCTGCAGCAGGGTGGGTGTACTTTGGGCTTATTTTAGGATATTTTTGGGGTTATTCTGGGGTCTCACCTGCTCGATGAGTCTCGCCTGCCCCTGCAGCAGGGTGGGTGTATTTTGGGGTTATTTTAGGATATTTTTGGGGTTATTCTGGGGTCTCACCTGCTCGATGAGTCTCGCCTGTCCCTGCAGCAGGGTGGGTGTACTTTGGGGTTATTTTAGAATATTTTTGGGGTTATTTTGGGGTCTCACCTGCTCGATGAGTCTTGCCTGCCCCTGCAGCAGGGTGGGCAGCAGCGCTCGCTGCAGCAGCCGCACTGAGCCTGGGAACAGCATCCTCCTGCCCAAGGTGTGCGCCAGGAGCAGCCTGGGGGCGGGGCCAGGGACACACCCATGGGCGGGGTCAGTGTGGGACACACCCATGGGCGGGGTCAGTGCGGGACACACCCATGGGCGGGGTCAGTGCGGGACACACCCATGGGCGTGCCAAGTGTCAGACACACCCATGGGCATGGCCAAGAGGGGGACACGCCCATGGGTGTGGTTAGCGAGTACACACCCAATGGGCGTGGTCAGCGTTGGTCACACCCATGGGCGTGGCTAGTGAGGACACACCCATGGGCGGAGCCAGCATTAGACACACCCACGGGCGTGGTGAGTTCACACACAGAGGCGTGGCATCAAAAAAAGGGGCGTGGCCACCACTCCCACCCATTCCCCTCCCTCTCGTAGCCAATCAGCTCCTCCCCACCCAGCCACGCCTCTCCCAGAGCCACACCCTCCTTAACCCCGCCCACCCTGAAGCCCTACCCACATGGCCACGCCCACAACCCGAGCCCCACCCACCCGACATGCCCCACCCACCGGTACCCCACCCTTCCCCAAGCCCCGCCCACTCGAGCCACACCCTGTTAAGCCCCACCCCATCAGGCCCCGCCCACTTTTGGCCCCCCCCGTTAGTCCCCGCCCACCTGGCGAGGGCGCAGGGCAGTTTCCGCAGCGCCCCCAGCAGCCCCTGGCGCCCCCCCTGGGCCGGGGGGGACTGCAGCAGCGGCACGGCCCGGGCGCCCCCCTGCACAGAACGGGGGGTTGAGGGGGGATCTGGGGGGTTTTGGGGGGTCCTGGGAGGGTTTTGGGGATCCTTGGGATGGTTTCAGGGGTCCCAGGGGGGTTTAGGGGTCCCTGGGGTTTTTTTTTGGGGTCCCTGGGATGTTTTTGGGGTTCTCTGTGGGGTTTTTTGGGCTCCCAGGTATGATTTTTGGTGTGCCTGGGATGATTTTTGGGGTTCCCTGTAGGATTTTTGGGGTCCCTAGGTGGTTTTTGGGGTTCCCTGAAGAATTTCTGGGGTCCCAGGGATGATTTTTGGGCTCCCAGGGATGATTTTGGGGGTTTTTTGGGCCCCCAGGGATGATTTTGGGGTTCCCTGTAGGATGTTTGGGGTCCCCAGGTGATTTTTGGCTCCCCCAGGATGATTTTGGGGCTCCCTGTGGGGTTTTTGGGACCCCCGCCACGGTTTCCAGTGTCTCCAGGTGGGTTTTTGGGGACCCAGGGGTGTTTTTGGGGTCCCAGGGGGTGTTTTTGGGCTCCCCGGGATGATTTTGGGGCTCCCTGTGGGGTTTTTGGGGTCCCAGGGGGTTTTTGGGGGATCCCAGGAGGGTTTTTTGGTGTCCCTGGGATGATTTTGGGGCTCCCTGTGGGGTTTTTGGGACCCCCGCAATGGTTTCCAGTGTCTCCAGGTGGGTTTTTGGGGTCCCAGGGGTGTTTTTGGGGTCCCAGGAGTGTTTTTGGGGTCCCAGGGGTGTTTTTGGGGTCCCAGGGGTGTTTCTGGGGTGTTTTTGGGGTCCCAGGGGTGTTTTTGGGGTGTTTTTGGGGTCCCAGGGGTGTTTCTGGGGTCCCAGGGGTGTTTTTGGGGTGTTTCTGGGGTGTTTCTGGGGTGTTTTTGGGGTCCCAGGGGTGTTTTTGGGGTGTTTTTGGGGTCCCAGGGGTGTTTCTGGGGTCCCAGGGGTGTTTTGGGGTGTTTCTGGGGTGTTTCTGGGGTGTTTTTGGGGTCCCAGGGGTGTTTTTGGGGTGTTTCTGGGGTCCCAGGGGTGTTTCTGGGGTCCCAGGGGTGTTTCTGAGGTGTTTCTGGGGTGTTTCTGGGGTGTTTTTGGGGTCTCACCAGGCGGGCCCGGCGCTGTCCCAGCGGAAATCCACCGGCCAGCTGCGGAAGTCGAAGGTGTAGAGGCCCAGTTTGCGCTGGGGGAGGGGAGAGCGTCCACCTGAGACCCCCTGAGCCTCGGGGGGTCCCCAGGTGTCCCCAGGTGTCCCCAGAGTGTCCCCAGGTGTCCCCCTGACCCCCCAGAGTGTCCCCAGCTCCCCTAGGGTGTCCCCAGAGTGTCCCCCTGACCCCTCAGGGTATCCCCAGCCCCCCAGGGTGTCCCCAAACCCCCCAGAGTGTCCCTAGAGTGTCCCCTGACCCCTAAGAGTGTCCCCCTGACCCCCCAGGGTGTCCCCAGGTGTCCCCAGGTGTCCCCTGACCCCTCAGAGTGTCCCCCATAGCTCCTGGGGTGTCCCCAGAGTGTCCCCAGGGTGTCCCCAAACCCCTCAGGGTATCCCTAGCCCCCCAGGGTGTCCTCAAACCCCCCAGAGTGTCCCCCAGAGCCCCCAGGGTGTCCCCAGAGTGTTCCCTGACCCCCCAGAGTGTCCCCTGACCCCCCAGGGCATCCCCACGCTGTCCCCCCTGACCCCCCAGAGTGTCCCCTGACCCCCCAGGGTGTCCCCAGCCCCCCCCAAAGCCCCCAGCCCCCCAGGGTGTCCCCAACCCCCGCAGAGTATCTCCAACCCCCCCAGAGTGTCCCCAGCCCCCCCACAAAGCCCCCAGCCCCCCGAAGCCCCCAGCCCACCTTGGCCTCGGGGGTCCCGGAGCGATGACTCTCCTCCAGCACGGCGATGAACTCCAGGTACTGCGGGTTGCTCCAGCGGCCCAGCCCTGGGGGGGGATTTGGGGGGATTTGGGGGGATTTGGGGGGATTTGGGGGGCTCAGGGGGGGCTCGGGGGGCTCGGGGGGCTCGGGGGTCCCCAGGGTCCCCAAAGCCACCTCACCTCGCAGGCAAGCCACGCCGGCCAGCAAGAGACCCAAAGTGGCAACACAGTGCGAGAGAGGGACGACTCGGGACATGGTGAGCAGACCTGGAAATACCCAAAATCAACTAAATCACCCCAAAATCACCCAAAAACCACCCAGAAACGACTCGGGACATGGTGAGCAGACCTGGAAATACCCAAAATCAACTAAATCACCCCAAAAATACTGAAAAACCACCCAGAAACGACTCGGGACATGGTGAGCAGACCTGGAAATACCCAAAATCAACTAAATCACCCCAAAATCACCAAAACCACCCAGAAACGACTCGGGACATGGTGAGCAGACCTGGAGACAGCCAAAAATCAACTAAATCACCCCAAAAATACTGAAAAACCACCCAGAAACGACTCGGGACATGGTGAGCAGACCTGGAAATACCCAAAATCAACTAAATCACCCCAAAATCACCCAAAACCACCCAGGGACGACTCGGGACATGGTGAGCAGACCTGGAGACAGCCAAAAATCAACTAAATCACCAAAAATATACTGAAAAATGACTCGGGACATGGTGAGGAGACCTGGAAATACCCAAAATCAACTAAATCACCCCAAAATCACCAAAACCACCCAGGGACGACTCGGGACATGGTGAGCAGACCTGGAGACAGCCAAAAATCAACTAAATCACCCCAAAACCTCACCCAAAACCACCCAGGGACGACTCGGGACATGGTGAGAAGACCTGAAAATACCCCAAAATCACCAAAAAATACCCAAAACCACCAAAAAACACTGAAAAACCATGTGGGACACGGTGAGGAGATACCTGGAAAATACCCCAAAATCACCGAAATCACCCCAAAATCACCCCAAAGCCACCCCAAAATCACCCATAAAACAGCCAAAACCCACGCAAGACATGGTGAGGAGACCTGGGGGGAAAAGGGGGTGAGAGAAACCCCAAAACCAACCCAAACCCTCCCAAAACCACCCCCCCCCCAAACCACCCCAAAATCCCCCAAACCCCCCAGATCCCCCAGATCCCCCTGGCTCACCTTTCCTGTACAGGTAGAACACTGCCAGGGGTGAGGCGTAGTACGAGATGGACCAGAGCACTGAGGCCTGGGGGAGCCAGAAACCCCAAATTGGGGGAAATTATCCCAAATTTGGGGGGAAATGGGGGGGAGGGAGGATCCCAAATTTAGGGGGAAATTATCCCAAATTTAGGGAGGAAATTATCCCAAATTTGGGGGAAAGCTATCCCCAGTTTAGGGGGGAAATGATCCCAAATCTGTGGGCAAAATTATCCCAAATTTAGGGGGAAATCATCCCAAATTTAGGGGAAAATGATCCCAAATTTGGGGGGAAATTGGGGGAGAGAGGATCCCAAATTTAGGGGGAAAACGATCCCAAATTTGGGGGGAAATTATCCCAAATTTAGGGGAGAAATGATGCCAAACTTGGGGGAGAGCTGACCCTAAGTTTAGGGGGAAAGTTATCCCAAATTTAGGAGGTGAATTGGGTCTGGGGGCTGCAGGGTTGTGGGATATAAATGGGGGTCGCAGAGGGAGGGGGAGGGGAGCCGGGAGGGGTCCCGGGGCAGGTTTTGGGGTCCCAGGATGATGTTTTTTCGGTTCCCAGGATGATGTTTTGGGGTCCCAGAGCACTTTTGGGGTCTCCCGCCGCTCACCAGCGCCAGCACGCTGTCCGTGTGCTTCTCCAGCCCCCGCGGTTGGTAATAGGAGTCCTGGGGGGACACGGGGGGGTCAGGGACCGCCGCGTTACCATGGCAACCGCGCCCCGGGCCGCGCCCGCGTTACCACGGCAACCCGAGCCCCCCGCTCACCCAGGCGGGCTCCCCGCGCTCCGCCGGGGTTCCCGGCGCTCCCCCCGGCGCTCCCAGGGCGGCGCGGGGCCGATGCACCCGGTAGAGCCGCGGGCCGAGCACGCAGCTCAGCAGCTTCGCCATGACAGCCGCGCCCGGAAGTGGAGCCGCTTCCGGGAACGGCGGCTTCCGGGGCGGGGCTGGGGCGGGGCGCGTTGGCATGGGAACCGGGCGGGGGGAATATGGCGGCGTTGTCATGGGAACGGGGCGGGGCAAGATGGCGGCCGGGGCGGGGAAAATATGGCGGCGTTGCCATGGGAACGGAGGAGGCTCCGCACATGAAAAGGCCTCAAAATGCCCCAAAATGGGCTGGAATTGCCCCGAAACGGGCTGGAATTGCCCAAATTCCCCCAAAATTGCCCAAATTCCCCCAAACCAGCCCCAAAATTGCTCAAATTCCCCCCAAGATTGCTTAAATTCCCCCTAAAACAGGATGGAATTGCCCAAAAATTGCCCAAATTCCCCCGAAATTGCCCCAAAATTGCCCGAATTCCCTCAAATATTGCCCAAAATGACCCGAAGTTGCCCAAATTCCCCCAAATGTGCCCAAAAATTGCCCAAACTCCCCCAAAATCACCCAAATTCCCCCAAAATCCCCCAATTTCCCCCAACCCACCCTCGCTAACCCCACATTCTCCCCCAAAAAGAGCCAAAATCGGCGTTTTTCAGCCCAGATCTCTTTATGGGGAGGTTGCAGGCTCGGGGGTGTCCCGGGGTTGGTTCTTGGGGTGTTTTTGGGGTGTTTTTGGGGTTTTTGGGGTTTCTCTCAGCGGATGGTCTTGACGGGACTCTTGAAGTTGCTGGCGGCCTGGAGCTGCAGCTGGTAGGCCATGGGGTGGATCTTGAACCCGTACAGCCTGGGGGAAAAATGGGGATTTTGGGGTAAAAAATGGGATTTTGGGGTAAATAATGGGGATTTTGGGGTAAAAAATGGGATTTTGGGGTGGATCTTGAACCCGTCAGCCTGGGGGAAAAAAATGGGGAAAATGGGATTTTGGGGTAAATAATGGGGATTTTGGGGTAAAAAATGGGATTTTGGGGTAAAAAATGGGATTTTGGGGTAAATAATGGGGATTTTGGGGTAAATAATGGGATTTTGGGGTAAAAAATGGGGATTTTGGGGTGGATCTTGAACCCGTACAGCCTGCGGGAAAAATGGGGATTTTGGGGTAAAAAATGGGATTTTGGGGTAAAAAATGGGGATTTTGGGGTGGATCATGAACCTGTACAGCCTGGGGGAGAAAAACAGGGGATTTTGGGGTAAAAAAATGGGATTTTGGGGTAAGAAATGGGGATTTTGGGGTGCATCTTGAACCCACAGCCTGGGGGAAAATGGGGATTTTGGGGTAAAAATGGGGATTTTGGGGGAAAATGGGAATGTTGGGGATTTTGGGGAAAAATGGGAATTTTGGGGAAATTCAGAATTTTGGGGAAATTGGGAAAATTGGGAAGTTGGGAATATTGGGAAAAAACAGGAATTTTGGGGAAAAATGGGAATTTGGGGGAATTCGGGATATTGGGGAAAAATGGGAATTTTGGGGAAAAAAGGGAATTTTGGGGAATTGGGAATGTTGGGAATATTGAGATTGGAAAACCGGAATTTTGGGGGAAAAATGGGAATTTTGGGGAATGGGAATTGACACAATGGGAATTTTGGGAAAAAAATTTAGCATTTTAGGGTCATTTTTCCCACGTTACACTTGGAGTTTTTCGTGTCAATTTTTGCACTTTGGGGTCATTTTTGCTACAATTTACTCAGCGTTTTTCACATCAATTTTTTCTGCATTTTTTCCCATCAATTTCTGCATTTTGGGCTCATTTCCCCATCACTTTATTCTGCTTTTTCAGGGCTATTTCCCCAACCCCTCACCCTATTCCCACGGGGTTTTTCCCCATTTTTCGCATTTTCTTCAGGGTTTTTTCCCATTTTTTGGGTTTTTTAGGGATTTTCTCAGGTGTAACTCTCACCTGGGCATGAACTGGTTGGCGGGGCGCTTGGGGCAATACCCAGGGTTTTTTCCCATTTTTCGGGTTTTTTTCCCGTTTTTCGGGTTTTTTCAGGGTTTTTTTCCAGTTTTACGGCGTTTTTTTCCGATATCTCGGGGTTTTTTGGGGTTTTTCTCAGGTTTTTTTGGGGTCTAACTCCCACCTGGGCACGAACTGGTTGGCGGGGCGCTTGGGGGCGGTACTCGGGGTTTTTTTGGGTATTTTTGGGGTATTTTTGGGGTCTAACCCTCACCTGGGCATGAACTGGTTGGCGGGGCGCTTGGGGGCGGTGCTCGGGGTTTTTTTGGGGGTTTTTTGGGGGTTTTTCAGGGTTTAACTCTCACCTGGGCACAAACTGGTTGGCGGGGCGCTTGGGGGCGGTACTCGGGGTTTTTTGGGTATTTTTGGGGTATTTTTGGGGTCTAACCCTCACCTGGGCACAAACTGGTTGGCGGGGCGCTTGGGGCGGTACTCGGGGTGCACCATGAACAGCATGTGGGGGAATCCTGTCCCGAAATAGGCGCCGTCGGTGTGGTGATGCCGCGAGGACTTCGGGGTGTAAACGTCCATGCACTTGGGGCAGTAGAGCTTCACCATCGCCTCACCGGGGATGTCTGACAGACCTGACCCCAAAAAACCCCAAAATAAACCCCAATCCATGCACTTGGGGCAGTAGAGCTTCACCATCGCCTCACCAGGGATGTCTGACAGACCTGACCCCAAAAAACCCCAAAATAAACCCCAAAATAAACCCAAATCCATGCACTTGGGGCAGTAGAGCTTCACCATCGCCTCCCAGGGGATGTCTGACAGCCCTGACCCCAAAAAATCCCAAAATAAACCCAAATCCATGCACTTGGGGCAGTAGAGCTTCACCATCGCCTCCCAGGGGATGTCTGACAGCCCTGGGGCACAAACCCCAAAAAAACCCCTGAAATGTACCCCAGAGTGACCCCAATCCCAAAATAAGCCCCAAAATAAACCCCAAAATAAACCCCTGAAATGAGCCCCAGAATAAGCCCAAAATAAACCCCCAAAAAAACCCACAAAAATAAACTCCCTAAAGTAATCCCCAAAATGATCCCAACCCCAAAATAAACCCCAAAACTACCCCAATCCCAAAATAAACCCCCAGAGTGACCTCAATCCCAAAATAAAACCCCTGAAATAATCCCCAGAATGACCCCAACCCCAAAACAAATCCCGAAATGACCCCAAAATAAAACACCAAAAATAACCCCCCAATGTCCCTCCAGTCCCTCCCAGTTTATCCCAGTCACTCCCAGTCCCTCACCAATCCCCTCCCAGTCCCCCCCAGTCCATTCCAGTATAACCCAGTTCCCTATTTTCTCTCCAAAATCCCCATTTTTCACCCCAAACTCGCCACGATTTTTCTTCCCAGTCCCTCCCAGTGTCCCCCCAGTCCCTCCCCCAGTTTCTCCCAGTCCCTCCCAGTTTCTCCCAGTCCCCCCAGTACCGATGGGCAGCATGGGTTGGTTCTCACAGTAAACCCTCGGGCAATACCCGAAATCTCCCTGCTGGTATTTCTCCAGCTGTGGGGGAAACAGGGGTGGTCAGGGGGGTTTTGGGGTCCCAGGCTGGTTTTTTGGGGTCCCAGGGCAGTTTTTGGGGTCCCAGGCTGGTTTTTGGGGTCCCAGGATGCTTTCTTGGGGTCCTGGGATGGTTTTTTGGTGTCCCAGGGCAGGTTTTGGGTTCCCAGGGAGGATTTTTAGGTTCCCAGGCTAGTTTTTGGGTTCCCAGGATGATATTTTGGGTTCCCAGGATTGTTTTTCCAGGGTCACAGGGAGCATTTTTGGGCTCCCAGGGCAGGTTTTGGGTTCCCAGGGCAGGTTTTTTGGGTTCCCAGGCTGGTTTTTGGGTCCCCAGTGCAGTTTTTGGGTTCCCAGGGCAGGTTTTGGGTTCTCAGGGCAGGTTTTTTGGGTTCCCAGGGCAGTTTTGGGTTCCCAGGGCAGGTTTTGGGTTCCCAGGGCAGGTTTTGGGCTCCCAGGAGGGTATTTTTTGGGTTCCCAGGCTGGATTTTTAGGTTCCCAGGATGGTATTTTGGGTTCCCAGAACAGTTTTTGGGTTCCCAAGAGGGTATTTTTTAGGTTCCCAGGGCAGGTTTTGGGTTTCCAGGGCAGGTTTTGGGTTCCCAGGGCAGGTTTTGTGCTCCCAGGATGATATTTTGGGTTCCCAGGGCAGTTTTTGGGTTCCCAAGAGAGTATTTTTTAGGTTCCCAGGGCAGTTTTTGGGTTCCCAGGGCAGTTTTTGGGTTCCCAGGCTGGATTTTTAGGTTCCCAGGGCAGTTTTTGGGTTCCCAGGCTGGTATTTTGGGCTCCCAGGCTGGTTTTTTATCTCTCACCATCTGGGCGATGCCGCGGTTGGTGAGGATGTAGCGCGCGTGGATCAGCCCGTACAGCATCTCGGCTGCTTGCTCGATCAGGTCGCTCTGGTTGGGGTTGTCCTCCAGCTCCTCATCTGGGGCGGCACACAGCGGGTTAAAAAAACTTTTGGGAACCCAAAAACCACCCCAGAACCCCAAAAAACACCCCAGGACCCCAAAAAACCACCCCAGGACCCCAAAACACCACCCCAGGACCCCAAAAAACACTCCTGGAACCCCCAAAAACACCACCCCGGGATCCCAAAAACAACTCCCCAAAACCCAAAAAAAACCCCAGAGCCCCAAAAACCCCCAGAACCCAAAAAAACCACCCTGGAACCCCCCATAAAAACCCCACAGCCCCAGAAAACCCCTCCGAGCCCTAAAAAAATCCCTGGGACCCCAAAAACAACTCCCCAAAACCCCAAAAAACCCCAAAATTCCCCACCTGGCTCCAGATCCAGGATCATGTCCAGCGCCTGCCGGTAATGGGGAACCTGCTCGTTCAGTCCTGTCAGGTTGAACTTGTCCTGGATGTAATCCTCGTCCACCTGGAGGGGAATTTGGGGGTTTTTGGGGGTTTGGGGGTCATGAGGGGCTCGGGGGTGGGGGGGAGGCAGGGGTTGGGGAGGTTGTGGATGTCAAGGAACTAGGGGTTTGGGGGTTTAGGGGATCTGGAGAAGGATTCAGAGGTTTAGGAGGAGTCTGGGGCTTGGGGTGTCTGGGAATGTGGGGCTTTAGAGGGTCTAGAGAAGAATTAGGGGCTTCAGGAAGAGTCTAGAGTCTCGGGGTGTCTGGTAATTTTGGGATGAGGGGTCCTGGGGTGTCCAAGAATCCGTGGGTTTTGGGGATCTGGAGAAGAATTAGGGGCTTTAGGAAGAGTCTGAGGTGTTGGGGTGTCTGGGAATTTGGGGATGGAGGGTCTGGGGGTGTCTGGGGGTCTCCCGGGGGTCTGGAGGTTTAGGGGTTTGGAGAAGGATTAGGGAGTTTAGGAGGATTCTGGGGTGTTGGGGTGTCAGGGAATCTGGGATGGAGGGTCTGGGGGTTTAGGGAGTCTGAGAGTTTAGGGGGTCTACAGGAGGATTAGGGGGTTTGGGGGGGGTTGGGGTCTGGGGGTGGCTGGGAATTTGGGGGTTTAGGGGGTCTGAAAAAGGATCAGGGCTGTTAGGAAGAGTCTGGGGTGTTGGGGTGTCCGGGAATGTGGGGCTTTAGAGGGTCTAGAGAACAATTAGGGATTTTAAAAAGACTCTGGGGTTTGGGATGTCCGGGAATTTTGGGATGAGGGGTCCTGGGGTGTCCAGGAATCTGGCGGTTTAGGGGGTCTGGAGAAGGATTAGGAGCTTTAGGAGCAGTCTGGGAGTGTCTGGGACTTTTGGGATGGAGGGTCCGGGACTCTCCCGGGGCTCTCCGGGGCTCTCCCGGCTCTCCCCCGCGCACCTCGCAGAAGAACTCATTGCCGCGCAGACCGCAGAACCACGAGATCCACGACACCTCCTCCGAGCTGCTCATGGTCCCGCCGGCTCTGCCGAGAGGGAAACACGGCGGAGATCAACCCCGGAGACCCCAAACGGCCGCGGAACCCCAAATCCCCCCGAACCGCCGCGGCCTCCCTCGGGCTCGCCGATCGCCCCGAACCCCCCCGGGCCCGAGAGCATCCCCGCAGGGACCCCGAGGGATCCCCAGAGCCACTCAGAGCCCCAAAATCTCCTCAGAAATCCCCTAAATCCCCTCAGGATCCCCAAATCCCCTCAGAATCCCCTCAGAGCCCCAAATCCCCTCAGGAACCACAACATCTCCTCAGAAACCCCAAATCCCCTTAGAATTCCCTCAGAGCTTCAAAATCCCCTCAGGATCCCCAGATCCCCTCAGAACTCCCCCAGATCCCCTCAGGAACCCCGAAATCCCCACAGAAAACCCCAAAATCCCCTCAGGATCCCCAGCATCCTCTCAGAAACCCCAAAAACCCCTCAGGATCCCCAAATGCCCTCAGAGCTTCCCCAAACCCCCTCATAACCTCCCAAAACCCCCTCAGAGCTCCCCCCAAATCCCCTCAGAACCCCCAAACCCCCTCAGCCTCCTCAGGTTCCTCACCGCCGCTCTCGGGGCGCTCCGGGTCGATCTGCGCACGCGCCGCCGCCGCTTCCGCCTCAAACCCCGCCCACCCGCCCCAACCGACCAATCAGCACGCACCGCACGCTACTTCCGCTTCAAACCCCGCCTCCGGATGGGGAAGGACCAATCAGCGTGGAGTTCAACAGTCGCTTCCGCTCGAATTCCGGTCCCGCGCCCGCGCCAACCAATCAGCGCCCGCCGTGGTGTCAGGTGGTTCCGCTGCGCCGGTCACAACTTCCGGCGGCGGTGGCAGTGTGCGGCCGGGACTCTCCGGATACTCTCCGGTACCTCCCGGTGATCCTCCGCTGATCCTCCGGTGATCTCCCGGTGACTCTCCGCCTCCCGCATGGCGCTGATCGCGTTCCGCCGCGGCCGGGACCAGGCGGGCCGCTGGAAGGACGGGAGGCTGCAGGAGGAGCCGCAGGCCGCTCCGCCCGCCGGGCCTGCCCCCGCTGCCGCCGATCCCGGGGCCGAGGCGCGGAGCTTCTACGAGAGTCTGATCGCCGAGGGGGAAGCACCGGAACCACCTCCGGGAGAAGCGGAACGGCGGCCCAGGTGGGTGCGATTTCCCCCTAATTAACCCTAATTATGAGCTAATTAATGAATTCCCCTAACGCGAGTCTCTCCCGCAGCTCCCCGCAGTTCTGCCGCAGCTGCGGCTCCGAGTTCCGCGATTCCCCCGTTCAGCACCGCCGCTCCACCGCCCACCTGCTCGGAGCTGGGGATCCCCCCGCGCCCCCCGCGCCGCTCCTCCCCGCGGCCAGCCGCGGCTACCGGCTGCTGCTGCGGGCGGGCTGGCGGGGCGGCGGGCTGGGCCGCGGGGAGCGCGGCAGGACGGCCCCGGTGCCCACCGAGCTGAAACGGGACCGCGGCGGGCTGGGCTGGCGGCGGGCGCGGCCGCGGGTCACCCACTTCGGCCCAGGGGACGTGGCGGCGGTGGCGGGACCCCCGGCGCGGGGGGGAGCCGGGGGAGAACGGGGGTCTCAGTCCCGGTGCCGCTCCCGGTCCCGGTGGCGCTCCGAGGCGGCGGAGAGAGCCTGGGAGATCCGGCTGCGGGAGTACATGGAGCGCTGGGATCCCCCGGAGCCCCCGCCGCCCCGAGCGAGCCGCCGTGAGACCCCCGGAGCCCCCTGAGACCCCCGGAGACCCCCCAGCCGACCCCCCCAGCTCCCCATGGAGGAATTCCCGGCGGATCGCCGCGTTTCCGTTCCCGCGGTGAGTCTGGGCCGTTCGGGAGGGAGAGGATCCCCCAGCGGGGCTAAAAACCCCAATTTGGGGAGGGGGCTTCCCGCCGGGGCTGAGCTGGTCCTCCGCTCCGCCAGGGGGCGCCGCAACACCCCGGGGAGCAGCTTCCGCCCTGCGCCGCTCCACTTCCGGCTGCGCTCCGCTCCACTTCCGGCTGCGCTCCACTCCACTTCCGGCCGCCCGTGAGGGAACTTCCGGCCGCCCGTGAGGGAACTTCCGGCCGCCCGTGAGGGAAACCGCCGGGATTGATGAGAGACCTTCGGGAGCCCAAAATCCCCAAAAAAACCCCAAAAATCCACCCAAAATCCCCCCGAAAACCCTTCCCGGGACCCCCGAGCGGCTCGTGAAGGAGACAGGGAGGAATTTTGGAGTCCCAGGAGCCAAAAAAAGAGTGAGAAAACCCCGAAAAAGGCCGAAAATCATCCCAGAAGCTCCCAGTTCTGAAGAAACTTTCGAAATGAATTTGGGGATTCTGGAGGAAGTTTGAACTGTGTCGAAAGAGACTCTAAAAAGGACAAAATTCCCCCAAAACTGGGACTTCGGGGGCTCTGAGGGGATTGTCTGAATTGGGAATTAAAAGGCAATAAAAAAGGATTTGTGTTCCCAACAGGGGATTTGGGGCACTGAGGTTTTCCTGCGGGGGAGGATTTGGGGACAGAAACACCAGATTTGGGGACAAACAGCGGATTTGGGACAGAAACAGTGGATTTGGGGATGAAAACCAAGGATTTGGGGACAGAAACATCAGATTTGGGGACAGAGACACCGGATTTGGTGACAGAAACCCTGAATTTGGGGATAGAGATACCGGATTTGGGGACAGAAACATCAGATTTGGGAACAGAAACACTGGATTTGATGATGGAAATATCAGATTTGGGGACAGAAACCCCGGATTTGGGACAGAAACCAAGGATTTGGGGATGGAAACACCCAATTTGGGACAGACAGCCCGGGTTTGGGGACAGAAATACCAGATTTTGGGACAGAAAACCCCAGAAACACCGGATTTGGGACAGAAACACCCAATCTGGGAACAGAAACACCGGATTTGATGATGGAAATATCAGATTTGGGGACAGACACCCGGAATTTGGGACAGGGACACCGGATTTGGGGATGGAAACACCCAATTTGGGACAGACAGCCCGGATTTGGGGACAGAAATACCAGATTTTGGGACAGAAAACCCCAGAAACATCGGATTTGGGACAGAAACACCCAATTTGGGGACAGAGACGCCGGATTTGATGATGGAAACGGTGGATTTGGGGACAGACAGCCCGGATTTGGGACAGGGACACCGGATTTGGGACAGACACCCCGCATTTGGGGACAGACAGCCGCATTTTGGGGACGGAAACAGCGGCTTTGGGGACATCCCCGAGGTCCCATCAGCCTCGCTGCCTCCCCCGCAGCGTTTCGGGCTCCCCGCTGCTTTGGGGTGTTTTCCGGGTGGTTTCGGGTTCCCCCGCTGATTTCGGAGCGCCAGGTTTGCGGTTTCGCACCTCCTCCCCCCTCGGGCAGACTTTCCGGCTCCTCCCACGGCGGTTTGGGGCGGTTTTGGGGTGTTTTTGGGTCCTTTTCGGGCGGTTTCGGGTGTTTTTGGGGCGGTTTCGGGTGGTTCCCCGTTTGTTCTCCACCACATCCTTCCCTCCCACCCGGCCGGATTTTCCCATTAAAGGAGAAGGTTCCTCCATTACCGAGCGGGTGTAATTAACGGCGCGGCGCGCTAATTAGCGGTGATTAATTATTTAAAAGAGCAGAAAGCGCGGAGGATTGGCGGCTGGAGGGTTTTTTGGGGAGGGAGGAGGAGCCGCTCCGTCACCCCAAACCCTCCCGCGGGACACTCGGGACTTTCCCGTCCCCTCCCCGCGGTGTCCCCGCGCGGTGCCACCCCCTTGGGGACATAAAGGCCGCGGGGGGTCGGGCTGGCTCAGAGCGCCATGGCCGAGCCCCCCCGCGGCCCCCCCGCTGCCACCGTGTCCCCAAGGGCGCTGTCACCGCGCTGCGCCGCGCCCTGCTGCTGCTGCTGCTGCTGCTGCTGTCACCTGCCGGGGATGCCACCCGCCTGCCGCCCCTGGTATGGACACCGCGTGTCACCTGTGTCACCGTGTGTGTTCTTCTGTGTCCGTCTTGTCCACTTTATGTCACTCTGTGTCCCCCTGTGTCACCGTGGCTGCTCCTCCGTGTCACCTTGTGTGCTCCTCTGTGCCCTCCTTGTCCCCCTTATGTCCCCCTGTGTCACCATGGCTGCTCCTCTGTGTCCCTCTTGTCCCCCCTCATGTCCCTCAGTGTCCCCCTTGTCCCCTTTATGTCCCTCAGTGTCCCCCTTGTCCACTTCTGTGTCCCTCAGTGTCCCCCGTTGTCCCCCTTTATGTCGCTCTGTGTCCCCCTGTGTCACCGTGTGTGCTCTTCTGTGTGCTTCTTGTCCCTCTTGATGTCCCTTTTGATGTCCCTCTGTGTCCCCCTTGTCCCCCTTTATGTCCCTCTGTGTCACCATGGCTGCTCCTCTGTGTCCCCCTTGTCCACTTCCGTGTCCCTCAGTGTCCCCCTTGTCCCTCTTCATGTCTTTCTCTGTCCCCTCTTGTCCCCCTTTATGTCCCTCTGTGTCACCATGGCTGCTCCTCTGTGTCACCGTGTCTGCTGCTCTGTGTCCCCCTTGTCCCCTTTATGTCCCTCTGTGTCCCCCTGTCACCCTGTGTGCTCCTCTGTGTCCCCCCTGTTTGTCCCTTGCGTTTCCTGTATGTCCTCATGTGTCCCTTCGTGTCCCCCTTGTCCCTCTTGATGTCCCTCAGTGTCCCTCTTGGCCACTTTCATGTCCCTCTGTGTCCCCTTGTGTCACCATGGCTGCTTCTCTCTGTCCCCCTTGTCCCCTGTGTTTCCTGTATGTCCTCGTGTGTCCCTCTTGTCCCTTTTGATGTCCCTCGGTGTCCCCCTTGTCCACTCTTGTGTCCCTCAGTGTCCCCCTTGTCCACTCTTGTGTCCCCCCGTCCCCTCTCATCCCTCTCATGTCCCTCAGTGTCCCCCTTGTCCCTTTTGATGTCCCTCTGTGTCCCCCTTGTCCACTCTTGTGTCCCTCAGTGTCCCCCTTGTCCACTCTTGTGTCCCCCCGTCCCCTCTCATCCCTCTCATGTCCCTCAGTGTCCCCCTTGTCCCTTTTGATGTCCCTCGGTGTCCCCGTTGTCCCCCCTGATGTCCCTCAGTGTCCCCCTGTCCCTCTCAGTGTCCCCCACCATCCCCACCCCCCTCTGACCCTCTCTGTCCCCCCAGGGTCCCCCAGAGCCACCAACCCCCGCAGCGCTCGGTGAGTGTCACCCCGTGTCCCCTCTGTGTCCCCACGCTGTCCCTGCACCCCACAATGTCCCCTGGGGGGGTCTCTGCCCCTCTGGGGGGTCTCTGCCCCTCTGGGGGGTCTCTCCTCGTGTCCCCCAATGTCCCAACCCCCCGTTTGTCCCCAGGGCTGTCCCCGGAGCTGCCGCACGTGACAAGGGGTGACAAACCTGCTGCTCACGTCGTGGGTGAGTGGGGGGACACTGGGTGACACTGGGGGACGCTGGGGGGACACCGGGGGGACACTGGGGGACGCTGGGGGGACATTTGCGGGGACATTTGGGGACACTGGGTGACACTCGGGGGCGTGGAGAGGCTGGGGTGGAACTTTGGGGGAGCTCTGAGGGTCCTGGGGACACAGAGGGGACTTTGGGGACTGTGGGGACAGGAGGGGACAGCAGAGCCCGGGGCTTTTGGGGTTTTTGTTTGAGCTTTTGGGGTTTTTTTGGGTTCATTTCAGTACTTTTGGGTTCCTAACCCCCTTTTCCCCCCCAGCCTCCCGCTGGCCATCCTCCCGCGGCTCCCTGGTGTGGGAAGCTGGGATTTTTTTGGGATTTTTTTGGATTTTTTAGGGTTATTTTTGTGTTTCAGCCTCCACTTCCCCTTCTTCCCGTGGCTCCCTGGTGTGGCAAGCTGGGATTTGTTTGGGGATTTTTGGGTTTTTAGGGTTTTTCTTGGGTTTCAGCCTCCACCTCTCCCTCATTGCGTGGCTCCCTGGTGTGGGAAGCCAGGTTTTCTTTGGGTTTTTAGGGTTTTTTTAGGGATTTTAGGGTTTTTTGGGTTATTTTTGGGTTTCAGCCTCCACTTCCCCATCCTCCCGGGGCTCCCTGGTGTGGGAAGCTGGGGTTTTTGGAATTTTTGGGTTCCTAACCCCCATTTCTCTCCCCAGCCTCCACCTCTTCCTCCTCGCGGGGCTCCCTGGTGTGGCAAGCTGGGGTTTTTTGGTTTTTTATGATTTTTTAGGGGTTTTTTTCCTGTTTCAGCCTCCACCTCTTCCTCCTCGCGGGGCTGCCTGGTGTGGGAAGCAGGGTTTTTTTTGGTATTTTAGGGTTTTATAGGGTTATTTTCCTGTTTCAGCCTCCACCTCTTCCTCCTCCCGCGGCTCCCTGGTGTGGGAAGCTGGGATTTCTTTTGGGATTTTTGAGTTTTTTGGGTTATTTTCCTGTTTCAGCCTCCACCTCTTCCTCCTCCCGCGGCTCCCTGGTGTGGGAAGCAGGGATTTTTTTTGGGATTTTCGGGATTTTTGGGTTCCTAACCCCCGTTTCTCCCCCCAGCCTCCACCTCTTCCTCCTCCCGCGGCTCCCTGGTGTGGGAAGCGGGCGTCGCCCCCGCCCTGGTCCGGAACGGCGTCCGGCTGCGCGGCAACCGGCTGGTGGTTCCCCGCGACGGACTGTACTTCGTGTACGCCGCCGCCGCCTTCCAGGGCTCGCGCTGCCCGTCCCGCGGCCACCGCCGCCCGCTGCGCCTGGCCGTGTCGCGCTTCTCCCGGGAGTACCCCCGGGACGTGCCCCTGCTGCGCGCCGCCCGCTCCGTGTGCCGCCGCGGGGCGCCCGGCGGGCTCTGGGCAGAGTCGCTCTACCAGGGCGCCGTGTTCCAGCTGCGCCGCGGCGACCAGCTGGCCGCCACCACCTCGGCTGGACGCTTCCTGGACCTGCACGGCGCCGGACAGGCGTACTTCGGGGTGCTGGGCGTGGATTAGGGGAGTGGGGGTGAGGGGGTCAGGGGGAGTGACCGAGGGGCGGATCAGGGGATTGGAGGGGAGGGAGTGGTCAGGGGGTGGTGTTGGGGTCAGTGTGAGTGACCAAGGGGTGGATTAGGGGAGTGGGGGTGAGGGGGTCAGGGGGAGTGACCGAGGGGGGCATTAGGGGAGTCGGGGGGCTAGGGAGTGGTCAGGGGGTCAGTTGGAGTTGGGGTCAGTTGGAGTGACCAAGGGGTGGATTAGGGGGATTGGGGGTGAGGGAGGGGAGGGAGTGGTCAGGGGGTCAGTTGGGGTCAGTCGGAGTGACCGAGGGGTGGATGGAGTGGGATGGTGAGCAGGTGTGTCCATCCTGGAGTGGGAGGGTGAGGTGGGATTGGTCAGGGATGGACGGAATGGTCAGGGGTGGACGGAATGGTCAGGGAGGGATTGGTCAGGGATGGACAGAATTGGGATTGGTCAGGGATGGACAGAATGGTCAGGGATGGGATTGGTCAGGGATGGATGGAATTGGGATCAATCAGGGACAGAACAAGGATCAATCAGGGATGGAATTGGGATCAATCAGGGACACGATTGGGATCAATTAGGACCAAAGTGACCAACTCAGACCAGCAATCCCACAGTGAACAAGCTGAGAAAACCCAAAGTTTTATTTATTATTTTATACTATTTATGAATTTTTATATAAGTTTATGGATTTTATAGTTTTTTATACACTTATATCGGTTTTATATAAATTTTTATGTATTTATGGCTCACTCACGGCCGAAAAGCGCCCAGTTTCGGGGCGCGGCCGGTAATTTATTGACCGCGTGTGTAATTTATTGTGGAAAGTCCCAATAAAGTGCGATTTGGGCAGAAAGTTCCAGACTGAGGTTTGGCGGGGGAGGGGCGGGGCTTCCCCCACCCCCGGCGGTTTTTGGGGGATGTCCCCACCCCGGGGGATGCCCGCAGCCCGATCGCCTCCCGATCGCCTCGCGGTCCCTCCCGGTGTCCCCAGTGTCCCCGCGGGGGGCGTGGCTCCCGTCGCCATGGCAACAGCAGCGCCTCGCCCTTCCCGCCGCTGGGGGGCGCTGCAGCCGCGCCGGCACCGCGCGATGACGTCACCGCCGCGGCCGGAGGGGCGTGGCCCGGGCCGCTCCACCGGGCGGGCGGGGAGCCCCGGGAGCGCGGGGGGCGCGCAGCGCGCGAGCGCGGCCCGTTCCCCCCTCCTCCCCCCCGCAATGGTCTCTCCCGCGCGGCTCTCTCAGCCAATGGCGGCGCGCCCCCCGCAAGCCCCGCCCCCCGCGCGGCGCGGCCCGAGGCGCGCGGCGCATGCGCGGAGGCCCCGCGGGCCGAGTCGGAGGGAGGGGGGGGGCAGCGGAATCCGCCGCCATCCGGCGCCCGCCCTGCCCGCCCGCGGCCCCCGAGCGCCAGCCCGCCGCCGCGGAGCCCGCCCGGGGCGGACAGGTGGGTACGGGCCGGGGGAGCGGCGCGGCGGGGCGCGGGGAGGGCAGAGCCATCCGCCCTCATCCCCCCGGCCCGGCCGGCACCGCCGCCATCTTGGAACGGCGAGCCCCCCCTCACCCCCCCCGCTCCCCTCACACCGGGCAGGGACCGGGAGGGGGCGGGGCGGGGCGGGGGTCCCGGTACCGGCGGGCGGGGCCGGAGCGGCTCCGGGACTCCCCTCCCTCCGCCGGTGTGCTCCGTGCTCCCCGGCGGGGCCGCGGCCTGTGAGCGCCCGTGCCTCCGCGGCCTGAGGGAGGCCTGAGGGGAGCCTGAGGGGAGCCTGGGTGTGACCCCCGGTGTGACCCTCTGTGTGACACCACCATCCCCCGGTGTGACACCGCCATCCCCCGGTGTGACACCGCCATCCCCGGTGCCCCGCAGGTCCCGCGGCCGATGCGGCGCCATGAGCGATCGGGCTGCGCGGGGCCGGCGCTACAACTGCCTGAGCCTCAGTGAGAGCTACCGGGGGCGGCCGCTGGAGCCCCCCGCGCCGCCGGTACCGACACACCCACACCGGGGATTGGGGCTCCCGGGGCCGGGAGGGGCGGCTGGGAACCTCAGGGATCCCCACGTTGGGATCTCATGGTGTTATGGGATTGGGAGAAAGGAGAAATCCTAAAATTTGGGGATTCTGTCTTGGGGGGTTTGGGAGGCCTGGAGGGAATTTGGGGTGCTGGTGGGGGGTGTGCGACCCCCCAGCGATCTCATCTGGGGGGTTAGGGGTGTGTGATTGTGTGACCAACCCCATAAATGGGTTTGGGGTGGTTTGGGGGGGTCTAGGGGGGCTGTGGGATCTCTGGGGGGTTCAGGGGTCTCCCCTCGTGTGACCCCATTGTGTGGTGCAGAGCCTGGGCAAGGTGGAGAGGGGTTTGGGGTCTCAGTGGGGTTTGGGGTTCTCAGCCAGGTTTGGGGTCTTAGTAGGGTTCGGGGTGTCAGCGGGGTTTGGTGTTCTCAGTGGGATTTGGGAATCTCAGTGGGATTTGAGGATCTCAACGGGGTTTGGGGTCTCGGTAGGGTTTGGGGCTCTCAGCTGGGTTTGGGGTCTCAGCAGGGTTTGGGGTCTTAGCAGGGTTTGGGATTCTCAGAGGATCTCAGCCGGGTTTGGGGTCTCAGTGGGATTTGCAATTTTCAGCCAGGTTTGGGATCTCATTGGGGTTTGGGGTCTCATTGGGGTTTGGGGGTCACTCGGGAGGTTCACCACCCCCTTTCCCCCCAGGCGCCCCCTGCCATGGGCTGCAGAGCCTGGGCAAGGTGTGGAGGGGTTTGGGGTCTCAGTGGGGTTTGGGGTCTCAGTGGGGTTTGGGATTCTCAGTGGGATTTGGGATTCTCATTGGGGTTTGGGGGTCTCAACGGGGTCTCGGGGGTCTCACCACCCCCTGTTCCCCCCAGGCGCCCCCTGCCATGGGCTGCAGAGCCTGGGCAACGTGTAGAGGGGTTTGGGGTCTCAGTGGGGTTTGGGGTCTCAGTGGGATTTGGGATTTTTGCGGGATTTGGGATTCTCATTGGGGTTTGGGGGTCTCAGCGGGGTCTCAGGGGTCACTCGGGGGTCTCTCCCCGCCAGGCGCCCCCCGCCATGGGCTGCAGAGCCTGGGCAAGGTGCCCACCCGGCGCATGCCGCCCCCGCGCACCTGCCCAGCCTGAAGGCCGAGAACAAAGGCAACGACCCCAACGTGGCCCTGGTGCCCCGAGACGGCTCGGGATGGGCCAGCCGCAGCGACCCCCCCCGACCCCCGCAGGTGGGCAGGGGCTCGGGGTGCCCGGCCCCAAAGGTGGGAGGGTCCTGGGGGGTCGGGGGGCTGTCCTGGGATGAGTGACCCTTGCTGACCCCCGCAGGTGGGCAGGGGCTCGGGGTGCCCGACCCCAAAGGTGGGAGGGTCCTGGGCGGTTTGGGAGGGTCAGGGACAAGCAGGGATGGACGGGCCAGAGTGATCCCCCAGCCACCGCAGGTGGGCAGGGGGCTCGGGGTGCCCCGGGGTGGGGGAGTCAGGGCAGCCCCCTGACCCCATCGATGGGAGGGTCCTGGGGGGGTCTGGGGGCTGTTCTGGGGTGAGTGACCCTCACTGAC
Source organism: Entomyzon cyanotis (assembly GCA_024500445.1). Classification (NCBI taxonomy): domain Eukaryota; kingdom Metazoa; phylum Chordata; class Aves; order Passeriformes; family Meliphagidae; genus Entomyzon; species Entomyzon cyanotis. The sequence goes on along the minus strand of JAKEPQ010000097.1, from coordinate 224,227 downwards.
CCCTGCAGGTGGGGAGGGGGCAGTCAGGGCAGCCCCCTGACCCCATTGGTGGGAGGGTCCTAGGGGGGTCTAGTGGTCCTGGGGGATCTGAGGGTCCTGGGGGGTCTGGGGACACTCATGGATAGACTGGCCGGAGTGACCCCCCCAGTCACCACAGGTCCTGGGGTGGTCCGAGAGTCCCGGGGTGGTCTGGGGGTCCTGGGGGTTTTGGGGTCAAACCGGGGGTGCTCCCCCCCCTCCCCAAGCCCCCCTGACCCCCCCGTGCCCCCCCAGTTCCGAGCCCTCCGCCCCTCCCCCGCCGCAGTCGCCGTCACCGCCGGATTCGCAGCCGCCTGCCAGCGGCACGGGGGGGACACGGACCCCGGGGACCCCCGAGGTGAGACCCCCGACCCTCCCCGCGACCCTCCCGACCCTCCCCACCCCAAAAACCCCCCGCTGACCCCAAGTGTCCCCCACAGAACCCCCCCCCGCCGCCAAGCGCGGCAAAGTCCTGGGCGCAGGCCAGCGGTTCCCCCGCCGATGGTGAGAGAGAGACCCCAAACGGGACACCCCGACCCGCCGGGACCCCCGGCCCCTCCCCGGGGCTTTGGGGATCCCCCGCCCGTGTCTGGGGTGCCGCTGACCCTCGTGCCCCCCCAGGTGCCAGAGCGCCCCCCCTCCCGGGCCGGTTCTCGCGGGAGGAGTTCCCCAGTTTGGGGGCGGCCGCCGAGCGGGGGAGGGGGCGGCCGCGAGCGGGGGGAGGTGCCGACGCGTCGGGTGGGCGCGCACCGAGCCCCCGCCCCCACGGTGAGTGACCCACAGCCCGGGGAGCCTTGGGACACCTTGGGGCACCCCCGGGACCCCCTGGGACACCCATGGGGCCCCTTGGGACACGCCTGGGACCCCCTGGGACACCTTGGGACACCCTGAGACACCCCCAGGACACCCTGGGACATGCCTGGGACACCTTGGGACCCCTTGGGACACCCCTGGGACCCCCTGGGACACCCCTGAGACCCTTGGGACATCTCTGAAACCGCTGGGACACCTTGGGACCCCCTGAGACCCCTGGGACGCCTTGGGATGCCTTGGGACATCCCTGGGACGCCCTCGGACACCTTGGGACACCTTGGGACACCTTGGGACACACCACATTGACCCCCAAAAACCTGTCCCCAGACCTCCCCAGAGCTCTGGGACCACCTGGGAGCCCTAAATCATCTCGCTTAGGATTCCCAAATCCCCCAGGACACCCCTGATCCCCCTTGAATCCCCTCTGGGACCCCCTGGACACCCCCAGCCCCCTTTGGGACCCCCTGAACCCCCTTGGGAGCCCCCCGGGACCCTCCCCCCTTATTCCAAGCCCCCCAAAACCCCCTCCCCTATATTCCAACCCCCCCAGACCCCCCCCTGACCCCAATTCCCCCACAGGCGGCAGCTGGCGGGAGGGGCGCGGGGCCGAGGAGCCTCCAGCCGAGGGGGGGGGAGCCCCCCCGGACCCCCCCACTTCCCCCCATACCGGGGGGTGATGCCTCCCTTCGTGAGTATCCACCCCAGAGCCCCCAGACCCCTAAATCGGGGGTGCTGCCCCGTTTGGGGTCTCCCTGCTGATTTTGGGGTTTCCCCCCATAGATGTACCCCCCATACCTGCCCTTCCCGCCGCCCTACGGGGCTTTCCGGGGCGCCGACGCACAGAGGTGAGTGGGGTCCTGGAAGCCTCAAAATCCCAAATGCCAAAATCCCAAACCCTTCAAAACCCCAAACCCTTCAAAACTCCAAACCCTTCAAAACCCCAAACCCTTCAAAACCCCAAACCCTTCAAAACCCCAAACCCTTCAGAACTCCAAACCCCAAATCCCCAAAATTGTAAATGGTCAAAACCCCAAACTCCGAAAACCCCAAACTCTCAAAACCCCAAATCCCCAAAACCCTAAAACTCCAAACCCTCCAAAACCCCAAATCCTCCACATCCCCAAATCTCCAAAACCCTAAATCCCCAAATCCCCAAACCCCCAAAACCCCAAATCCATTTTTGGCCACCTCAGAATTCCCCAATCCCTATTCCCACCCCAATTTGATTGAGGCGACCCAAAAACCCTAAGATTTTTTTTTGAGAAATCAAGAAAAACCCCAAAATTGAGAAAAGCCCGAAAAACCCCTAATCCTTTTGCTCTGACCCCAAATCCCCTGCCATAACCCCGGGTTTTGGGGTCCCCCCCTCTGACCCCATGTCCCCCCAGGTTCCCGCGGCCTGGGGGTCCCCGGGGGTCAGTGCCCCGCCGCGGGGGGGTCACCCCCTGCCCGCCCCCCCGTGCTGCGGCAGGACGAGCTGCGGGAGTTCGATGAGCTGGACCAGGAGAACGACGAGGGCTGGGCGGGTAAGGGGGATTGGATTTGGGGTGGATTTGGGGGATTTGGGGGGGATTTGGGACCCCCGACCCACATTTCCCACCCCCAGGCGCTCACGAGGAAGTCGATTACAGCGAGAAGCTCAAGTTCAGCGACGAGGAGGATGGGCGGGACGAGGATGAGGAGGATGAGGGGTGAGAATTGCTCTAAAATAGGGGGGCTGAAACTCCATAGAAACCCTCCAGAAACCCCGCAGAAACCCCATAGAAAGTTTCCTTGAAACCCCATAGGAAACCCCCCCAAAACCCCTCAGAAACCCCATAGAGACCCCATAGAAACCCCCCAGAGCCCTCCCCGAAACCCCACAGAAACCCCATAGGAAACCCCACAGAATTCCGTATAACTCCCCTGGGACCCCCATAGCTGCCCTATAAGTCATAATGGGGCAGTGTAATTCACCCCCAGACCCCATAATCCCCCCACAACTCCCCCAGGACCCCCATGCCTGCCCCATAACCCCCCGGCACCACCCAAACCCCTCCGAGGATCCCCGCAGGACCCCCTGGGACCCCCCCAAAGCCTCCCCAGGATCCCCTGGGACCCCTAAACCCCCCACTGACCCCCAAACCCCGCTGATCCCTGTGTCCCCCCAGGAAGGAGAACGAGCCTCCTGCCCCCCCCGAGGCGCCGCCCCCCCCCAGGGAGGAGCCGCAGCCCCCCAAGTCCCCCCCGGAGGGACCCAAGGAAGCTCCGCCCCCTCCGGCCCCGCCCAGCCGGGCTCCGCCCCCTCCACCGCCCCCCAACCGCGGCAGCTGGGCCACGCCCAACGAGCTCCCGGTGAGTGACAGCTGTGGGACAGGTGTGGGACAGGTGTGGGACTGGACAGGTGGGACCTGGCAGGTATGGGACAGGTGTGGGACAGGTGTGGGACAGGTGTGACTGGACAGGTGTGACTGGACAGGTGTGACCCACGTGTGCAGCATTGTGCTCAGGTGCGCCCAGGCACATGTAGGTGTGACATAGGCGTATACACGTGGAACTGAGGTGTGACTCAGGTGTATATAGCTGTACACAGGTGTGACATACGTGTGTTCAGGTGCAATTCAGGAGCCTTTAGCCGTATCTAGGCGTGGTTCAGGCGTATTTAGGTGTGACACAGGTACACCCAGGAGGAAACTAGGTACGTTTACAGGTTCTTGGGTGTGACTAAGGTGTATTCAGGTGTCACACAGCTATCACAGTTGTACCCAGGTGTGCTCAGGTGTGTGTTACCTGCAGGACGAAGATGAAGCCTGGCGCCGGCGCCACTGGCTGAGCTGTGCCGAGCTCTCCCAGACCGTGGCTGTAGCTGTAGGGAGGCTGTAGGGACTGTAGGTGTATCCAGGTGTATCTCAGGTGTATCTCAGGTGTATCACAGGTGTGTTATCTGCAGGAGGAGGATGAAGCCTGGCGCCAGTGCCTCCGACAGAGCTGTGCCGAGCTCTCCCAGGCCGTGGCTGTAGCTGTAGGGTGGCTGTAGCTGCTCTAGGTGTATCACAGGTGTGCTCAGGCGTGCTCAGGTGTGTCACAGGTACTTTACCTGCAGGATGAAGATGAAGCCTGGCGCCGGCGCCGCCGGCAGAGCTGTGCCGAGCTCTCCCAGGCCGTGGCTGTAGCTGTAGGGTGGCTGTAGGTGTACGCAGGTGTCACGTAGGTATCACAGGTGTGCTCAGGTGTGTCACAGGTACTTTACCTGCAGGATGAAGATGAAGCCTGGCGCCGGCGCCGCCGGCAGAGCTGTGCCGAGCTCTCCCAGGCCGTGGCCCGCGCCCGGCGCCGCCGCGAGGCCGAGGAGCGCCGCATGGCCGAGCAGCGCCGCGCCGCCTGCGCCGAGAAGCTCAAGCGGCTGGACGAGCGCTTCGGGGCTCCCCCCGAGCGCCGCCCCCCGCGGGAACCCCCCCGGGACCCCTGCCCGGCCCCACAGAGACCCCCCCGGGGCCCCCCGAGCCGCCCGCCGCCCCCGAGGGACCCCCGGAGCCCCCCGAGCCGCGGGAGGAGCCCGAGAGCAGCGCGGGAGCGCCTGGGGCTGCAGGTGGGGAGGGGGAACCCGTGGAGACCCCCGGTGGGCTTTCTGGGGGCATTTCGGGGGTCTCTGGTCTGGGGTGACCCATAGGGGGTGTGGGGAAGGGTCTGGGGTGACCCAGAGGTGACCCCGGGTCTGTGGGGGTCTGCAATTGTTCCATGGCAGAATTTGGGGAGGGTCTGGGGGGTCTTGGGGTGACTCACAGCAGGGTTTGGGGTCTGGGGACTGTGGGGGTCTGCAGTTGTCCCATAGCAGAATTTGGGGAGGGTCTGGGGGGTCTTGGGGTGACTCACAGCAGTTTCAGACCCTATATGCCCCCTAAGGGTTGCCCCATAGAGACTCTGTGGGGTGGATTTGGGGTTTCATGGTGGGGTCATTTTGGGGTCTCACATTGGGGTAGTTCTGGGGTCTCATGGTGCTTTGGGGTCTCAGTGGTTTTGGGATCTCACACTGCGGTAATTTTGGGGTCTCATGGTGCTTTGGGGTCTCACACAGACAGGTGGGTTTGGGGTGTCACAGTGGTTTTAGGGTCTTACATCAGGGTGCTTTTGTGGTCTCACAGTCCTTTGGGGTCTCACAGTGGGTTTGGGCTCTCACAGTGGGGTGGATTTGGGGTCTCACGATGTTTGGGGTCTGACATTGCGGTAGTTCTGGGGTCTCAGGTGCTTTGGGGTCTCCCACTGACCCTCTGCCCCCTCTGCCCCCCAGCAGAAGCACCTCCCCCCGAGGTGCCCCCCGAGCCCCCGAGGAGCCTCCGCCGCCCCCCCGGCCCCCCGGCCGCCGCCGTGCCCCCCAAGGGTGACCCCAAGGGGGAGGGGGGCTCTGCGCCCCCCGGCAGCCGCCCCCGGTGCAGCCCCCTGCCTACCCCAAGTACCAGAAGTCGCTGCCGCCCCGATTCCAGCGCCAGCAGCAGGTGGGAATTGGGGGAATTTGGGGGATTTGGGGGGCTCTGGTGGGGGGGCTGAGCTGTGGGACTGGGAACGGAGAGACCCCTGGTGTGGGGGTCTTGGGGGGTGGTAGGTTGTGCCCCCAATTTTGGGGTTTTTGGGGTGGGTTGTGCCTCCAATTTAGGGGTTTTTAGGGGAAATCACGTCCCTGCATTTTATGGGTTTTGGGTCAGGTTGTGCTGCCCCAAGTTTGGGGTTTTTGGGGAGTGAATTTTGCCCCCAATTTAGGGTTTTAGGGGCGTTTTGCCTCCAATTTAGGGGTTTTAGGTGAAATCATGTCCCTGAATTTTGGGATTTTTGGGTTGTACTGCCCTCACTTTAAAGGTTCAGGATGTTTGCCAATTCGGGGGTCCCTGGGGATCTCACCTGCCCCCAACCCGGGGGTCCCTGGGGGTCCCTGGGGGTCTCAGCTCCCCCCAGCTGGGGGTCTCACCCACTCCCACCCCCAGGAGCAGCTCCTCAAGCAGCAGCAGCAGCAATGGCAGCAGCAGCAGCAGCAGCACGGCCCCCCCCTGCGCCCCCCGCCGCCCCCCGGCCCTGGGGGCTCTGGGGACAGCCGTGCCCCCCCCGGCGCAGCCCCCCGGCGCCCCCCGGGCCCCCCAAGCTGTTCGGGGCGCTGGGGAGACCCCCGGCTCTGCCCCAGCTGGGCTTCGACCCGCGCTGGGTGATGCTGCCGCCCTACGTGGACCCCCGGCTGCTGCCCCCCGCGCCCCCCACGTCGACTTCTACCCGCCCGGGGTGCACCCCCTCAGGTGAGGGGGGTCTGGGGGGTCCTTGGGGGGTCCTGGGGGGGTTTTGGGGGGTCCTGGGTGGGTTTTGGGGGGTTTTAGGTTGTGGGGCATCTCCCAACTGTGAAGGTGGGTTTATGGTATAGAGTAATCTGGGGAGGGTCTTGTTCCATACAATGGGTTTGGGGGGGGTCTCATTCCCATAGAGGGGATTTAGGGGGGTCCTGGGGGTGGTTTTGGGGTGTCCTGGGGGTTTCTGGGGGGTCTGAGGTTGTGGGGCAGGTGGGAAATGGGTTTAGGGTGGGGAATCATTTGGGGGGTTAGAAATGGGGCAGATTTGGGGGTCTCATCCCCACGGAGGGGATTTAAGGAGGGTCGCAGCCCCATAAAATAACCTGTGGGGGTCACATCGACCCCCTGGAATGATCCTGGGGGGTCTCAAGCCCGTTTTGGGGGTCTCAGGGTGGGTTTGGGGGGCTCAGGGTTGGTTTGATGGATTTAGGACATAGAATAATTCGGGGAGGGGTCTCACCCCATGGAATGCTTTGGGGTCTCAGGCATGTGGGGCAGATTCGGGGGTTGTTTGGGGGTTGTCTGGGGGTCTCACCCAGGGGGTCTCACCGCCCTGGGGGTGTCTGGGGGTCTCACCCAGGGGGTCTCACCGCCCTGGGGATGTCCGGGGGGTCTCACTACCCTGGGGGTCTCACTGCCCTTGGGGTCTCACCCTGGGGGTCTCACCACCCTGGGGGTGTCCGGGGGGGTTTCACCCTGTCCCCCCCCACCCAGGGCTGTTGCCACGGGAACGCTCGGACAGCGGGGGCTCCACGTCCGAGCCCTTCGATCGCCCACCCCCCCTGCGGGAGCGCGGGACCCCCCGGGGGACCCCAAACCCTCCTGGGGGGGCGACGCCTTCAGCGCCCCCCCGGAGCCCAGGGGGCTTCCCTCGCCGCTGCGACCCCCGCCCGGCGACGACGACAAGGGGCTGCGGTGAGCGGGGATTCTGGGGGGATTCTGGGGGGATTCTGGGGGGATTTGGTGGGTTTTAGGGGAGTTTATGAGGTGGTTCGGGGGGGTTTTGGGGAGTTCTGCAGGGGGCTTTTGGAGTGGTTTGGGGAGGGGATTTGGGGGGTTTCGGGGTGAAGTTTTGGAGATGTTTCTGTGAGTTTTGGGGGGAAGGTTTTCGGGGGAGTTTTCAGGGAGTTTGGTGCGTTTTGGGGGGAAGTTTTGAGAGCCGTTTTGGGGTACTTCAGCAGAGTTTTGGGGTGATTTTGGGTGGTTTGGGGGCGGTTTTGAGGAGGTTTTTTGAGGTTTTTTGGGGTGGTTTTAGGGTGATTTCGGGTGGTTTTGGAGACGTTTTTGGGGTGATTTCAGGTGGTTTTTGGGGGTCTCAGCCCCCCACTAACCCCCCTCTCCCCTTGCCCCCCCAGGAGCGACACCCCCCCCGTCCGCCTGCGGGACCCCGGCGCGCCCCCCCCTACGCCTACCCCCCCTTCGAGAACGGGGGCGTCGCGCCCCTCCCCCGCTTCCCGCCCCCCCGCCCGACGACCCCCCCCGCCGCCCCCCCGGCCCTGGGCTCTGCCCGCCGCCGCGGCCCCCCCGCGCCCCCCCGAGCCCCAAAACCCCCCCGAGAGCACCCCCCCCGAGCCCCCCAACCCCCCCGGCGCCGCCGCCCCGCGCCCCCCACCTTCAAGGAGCCCCCCAAGAAGGCGCCCCCTCCCCAAAAACCCCCCAAGGAGGACGGGGGGGCGCTGGGGGGACCCCCCAAGGAGGACGGGGGGAGCTCCCGCCGCCCCCCCCGCGCCCCCCCGACCCGCAGAAACCCCCGCGGGGGGGGGGCGGGGCGCACCGAGACCCGCTGGGGACCCCGCCCGGGACCCCCCCGCCGCGCCCCCCCCGAGGAGCCCCCCGAGAAGGCGGCGCCCCCCCCGCGGCGGGCGGGGCCGATCAAGAAGCCCCCCCGCGGGAGGAGGGGGCGCCGGGCGAGGAGCCGCCCCCCCCGCCAAGGACTCCCCGAAGCCCCCCAAGGCCAAAGCCGCCCCCTCCCCCCACAAGGAGCCGGGGGGGCCGCCGGGGGGGGCCGGGGGGTCTCTCCGTCCCGCCGGCGCGGCCTGGAGCGCGGGGGGGGCGCGGGGGGCCGCGGGGCAGGCCGCGGGGGGGGCGCGGCGAGTTCTTCGCGCGGGGCAGAGGCTTCCGGGGGGCGTACGGGGGGCGCGGCCGGGCGGGGGGGCCGGCCGCGGCAGACCGCCCCCCCGCGAGTTCCGCGGCTTCCGGGGGGGCACGAGCAGCGCCGGGGAGCCCCCCCGCGCCGCCGGCCCCCCGGCGCGGCGCCCCCCCGGCTCGGAGCGCAGCGAGGGCTCGGAGGGCGAGGAGGAGGAGGAGGAGCTGCCCGGGCGGCGCCGCCGCGGCTCCGAGAGCTCCGACACGGGGGGAGGCGACACCCCCACCCCCCCGGGACCCCCCCGCGCCGGCACCGCCCACCCCCCCCGGGGCTGCCCCCCCGCGCCCCCCGCGGCAGGGTCTTCACCCCCGGGGGGTCCCGTCGAGGAGGGGGAGGGGCGGGGGTCGCGCCCCCCTCCGGCCTGGAGCCCCCCCCCCTCCGCAGGGCCCCCCGCCCCCCAGCAGCAGCAGCAGCAAGCCCCGCCCCCCCCCGCGCAGCCCCCCCGCGGCGGTGGGGGGAGGGGGCGGGAGGGGGAGGGGGCTCGGAGCGACCCCCCGGCGGCGGCGGCACGGGCGGGGGCAGCAGCAGGACAAGCCCCCCCGCTTCCGCCGGCTGCGCCAGGAGCCCCCCCAGCCCCCCCCGCGCGGCCCCGCGCCCCCCGCCGCCCCCCCGGGGCAAACAGCCCCCCCAGCGCCGCCCCCGCCCCCCCCGGCGCCCCCCCCGCTCCCCCGAGCACAACTCTGACCAGTGGGAAACGGCGTCCGAGAGCTCCGACCTGGGGGGGCGCCGGGGGAACCCCCCCCGAGAGAGACCCCCCCGCCCCCGGCGGCCCCCCGCGCAGGGCCCCCCCCGGGAACCCCCCCAGCCCCCGCCTGGCCAAGCGCAGCTTCTCCAGCCAGCGCCGCTCCGGGGGGGGCGGGGGGGCGCCGGGACCCCCCAGAACACACCCCACGGGGGGGGGCGGCCGAGGCGGGGGGGCCGCGGGGGGGCGGCGAGAGAGGGGCGCGGGGGGGGGGAGAAGAGGGCGTGGCCTTCGCCCCGGAACCGCAGGTGAGTGGGGGGAGGGGAGGGATTTTGGGGGGGTCCTGGGGGGGAAATTGAGGAAGGGTCTTTGGGGGTTTCAGAGGGCCTGGGGCTCTCAGGGTGGGTTTGGGGGGTGGGGGGTGGTTTTTGGGTTTAGTGTGGGGTGGATTTGGGGGGGCTCAGGGTGGTTTTTAGGGGTCTCAGTGTTGGATTTTGGGGTCTCAGGCAGGTTCTTGGGTCTTGGAGGGTTTGGGGGTCTCAGGATTATTTTAGGGAATCTCAGGTTCGGTTTGGGGTGGGTTTTGGGGTCTCAGGGTGGGGTTTGGGGTGGATTTGGGGTCTCAGGTGGGTTTTGGGGTGGATTTGGGGTCGGTGGGCTTTCAGGGTTGGCTTTGGGGTGGATTTGGGGTCTCGGTTGGTTTTGGGGTGGATTTGAGGTCTCAGTTTTGGGGTCTCACCCTCTCCTCTCCCCCCAGCCGTAACCCCGAGGAGCCCCCCGCCCCCCCGGCTCAGGCTCCACCCCCCCGGGGCTGGCGCTGCCCCCTCCCCCCTCGGCCGTGTTCCGGCTGGACAGAGTGGTGCCCAGTGACCCCGGGGGGATCCGCCGCGCCCTGGCCCAGCTGCGCCCCAAAGGGGGGACCTCTGCCCCGGGGCTGCCCCCCACTGCAGGTACGGACCCCAAAAATACCCCAAAATACCCTAAAACATCCCATCTGCCCTGGGGCTGCCCCCCCACTGCAGGTACGGACCCTGAAATATCCCAAAATTACCCCAGAATATCCCAAAAACATCTCATCTGCCCCGGGGCTGCCCCCCACTGCAGGTACTGACCCCAAAAATAGCCCAAAATTACCCCAGAATATCCCATCTGCCCCGGGGCTGCCCCCCACTGCAGGTATGGAACCAAAAAACTCCCCAAAACCACCCCAAAACATCCCCTGTGCCCCATCTGCCCCAGGGCTGCCACCTCCTGCAGGTACAGACCCCAAAAACACCCCTAAACACCCGAAAAACATCCCAAAACACCCCAGAAACAACCCTAAGCCACCCCAAACCCCCCTAACCCCCTCCCCATTTCTCCCCAGCCCCAGAGCCCCCCTGGGCCCCCCCGGCGCCCCCCGCGCCCAGCCAGCCCTCGCAGGGTTTTTATCCAAACAGCGCGAGAGACCCCAGAGCCAGGTGAGGGGGGAGGGGCGGGGAGGGGGGATGGGGGGGCCTGGGGGCTCCCCTGCCCCTCCCCCCGCTGACCCCCACCCCGCTGACCCCTCAGGACCCCCTGGGGTTTGGGGACAGCCAGCCGGACACCCCCGGGGAGCCGCAGGGCAGGCTGAGCCCCCCGCTCTGGAGCCACCTGCCCACCAGTAAGGCACTGGGGGGGGACTGGGAGGGACTGGGAGGAAAAGTCACTGCGAGTTTGGGGTGAAAAATGGGGATTTTAGGGTGAAAAATGGGGATTTTGGAGAGAAAATGCAGAACTGGGTTATACTGGGAGGGAGTGGGAGGGAACTGGGACAGGATTGGGATAAACTGGGAGGGGATTGGTGAGGGACTGGGAGGGCACTGGACATACTGGGGAGACACGGAGGTGCTGTGGAAGGAACTGGGAGTTACTGGTGGTCACTGGGAGTTACTGGGGTGCACTGGGAGGGACTGGTGGTCACTGGGAGTCACTGGGCTCCCCTCCCCCCAGGCGCCCCCCCAAGCCGCTGGCCCCTGGGCAGCCCTGGCTGGAGCCCCTCCCCCCCTTCGAGGATGCTGCAAGTCCTGAGGTGAGCTGGGGGGCTGGGGGGGCACTGAGGGGTCATTGGGTGTCAGTGGGAGGTCATTTGGGGTCACCAGGAGGTCATTGGGGGCACTGGGGGGTCCTTGGGGTCATTGGGGGTCACTGGTGTCACTGGGTATCAGTGGGAGGTCATTAGGGGGGCACTGGGAGGGTCACTGGGGTGTACTGAGGGGTCATTTGGGGTCACTGGGTGGTCACTGGGGGTCACTCGGTCATTGGGAGGCACCGGGGGTCACTGTGAGGTCACTGGGGTTTACTGGGGAGGGTCATTGGGGGTCACTGGGGGTCCTGGGAGGGTCACTGGGGATCATTGGGAGGACATTAAGGGTCATTCTGTGGTCTCTGGGGGTCCCTGGGGGTCACTGTGTGCTCCCTGAGGGTCCCTGGGGTGTCCCCGGGGGTCACTGAGGGGTCATTCTGTGGTCCCTGGGTGTCCCCGGGGGTCTCCCATCCCCGCTGACCGCTGCCCCCCCAGCCCAGCCCCTCGGACAGCGGCGTGGAGCTGAGCGGCGACTCGGGCGCCTGCAGCCAGCGCAGCTCCCCGGACGGCGGCCTGGCGCCCCCCCGAAACCCCCCCAGCCCGGGGGGCGCCGCCCCGAGAGCCCCCTCTGCCCGAGGGACCCCCGGAGCGCTGCCGCCTGCCGCCCCCCGCCAGGACCCCCAGGTACGGCCGGACTGCGTTTGGGGAGGGGGCTGCGGGGGCTCTGACCCCCCTGTGACCCCCCTGACCCCCCTGTGCCCCCCAGGTGTGCCCCGCCCCCCCGCGGCCCCCCGGGCCCGATCGGCACCGAGAGATCGCAGCGGGCCAGGAACCCCCCCCGGGGGGCGGCGAGGTCTGGGGGGGTCCTGAGGGAGAGAGAGACCCCCGGCAGAGAGAGCGCGGCCAGAAGGAGGCGCTGCAGCCCCCGGGGGGGGGCGACGGGGTAAGGGGGACACGGGGGGGGCATGGGGGGGGTCAGAAATGGGTCTGGGGGGGCAAAGAGGGGTCTGGGGGGGGTCAGAAATTGGGTTGAGGGGGCACTGGGGGGGGTCCGGGGGGGGTCTGGGGAGGCACAAAAGGGTCTGGGGGGGGTCAGAACGGGGTCGGGGGGGCACAGAGAGGGGTCTGGGGGAGTCTGGTGGGGGACAAAAGGGTCTGGGGGGGTCAGAATGGGGTCGGGGGGTGTCAGGGGTCAGGGGGCACAGAGGGGTTGGGCTGATCAGGATTTGGGGTTTCACTGTCTCTTCCCCCCCCAGCTGAACGCTGCCCCCCGGGACTGGGAGCTGCTGCCCAGGGGGGGCTCTGAAGCCCCCCCAAGTCGCCCCCCGAGCCCAAGGCCCCCCCCCAGGGACCCCCCGGCTCTGGGCAGCGTCCCTTCGAGGTGTGCTACGGGGGGCTGCGGCCGCCGGGCAGGTATGGGGCTGGGGGATTCTGGGGGCATTTTGGGGGGTCTGGGGGGGAATGTGGGGCTCACCTGACCCCCCCCGTGTCCCTCCAGGTGCCCCCCCCGCTGTGGAGCCCCCCCACGGCAGCGGCAGCAACTTCCGGTCTGGAACTCCTTCACTGACCCCGTACAGGTACCTGGGGAGGGAACACCTGGGGGCTCAGAGCTCACCTGGGGGGCTCAGGGCTCACCTGGGAGAGTTCAGAGCTCACCTGGCGGGGTTCAGAGCTCACCTGGGGGGCTCAGGGCTCACCTGGGGGGCTAGAGCTCACCTGGGGGGCTCAGCCCCCTCCCCGAGCCCCCCTGACCCCTCCCCTGTGCTGTGCTGTCCCCAGGCCGGTGCTGGTGGCGGGGGCGGGGCTGCCCCTCCCCCCCCCTCAAGGGTCCCTTCGTGGACTTTCCTGCCCTGGGGGGTCCCGAGCTGGCCAAGCTGGGGGGGCGGGGGGGGGTGCTCTACCCTCCCCCCTTCCTCTACGGCCCCTACTGCCCCGACCCCCCCGTGCTGCAGGTGAGTGGGCGTGGCCGGGGCGGGGGCGGGGCCGCGCAGGGAGCAGAGGGGGCGGGGCTAACGCGGCCACACCCACGCAGGTGCGGCAGGACCTGACCACGCCCTCGGAGTTCTACGGGCAGAGCCAGAGCAGCTTCCAGCAGGTGAGGTTATCCCACCTGGGGCAGGCCCCGCCCCTCCCTCGGGGTTAGCCCCGCCTCTCCCCCGGGGTTAGCCCCGCCCCCATAACCCCCCCCCCGTGTCCCCGCAGATGCTGCTGCCGCTGGTGGAGCCCCCCGTGCCGCCCGTCGTCAATTTCGGGGCTCCCCCCGCGCCGCCCCTCCCCCCTCCTGCCGCTGGGGCGGCTCCTGGCTCCGCCCACCCGGCCCTTCGCCCCGCCCCCCCGCGCGGGCCCCGCCCCCGCCCCGCCGAGCCCCCCCCTCCCCCCGGGGCGCCGGCCCCTCCCCCCCGCCGCCCCTCCCCCCGCCGCCCCCCGCCCCGCCCCTCCCCCCCCCGGGGTCTCGCCGCCCCCCCGGCGCGTGGGGCGCCCCTCCCCCCAGGGCCCCCCCGGAGCCGCGGCACCCCCAGTGACCCCTCCCCCACCCGGGGGGTCCCGCTATTTATGAGGGTGGGGGAGGGGCCGCGCCGACACCCCCTCCCCTCCCCCCGCGTGGGGCGTGGCCTCGCCCCTCCCCCCGCGGGCGTGGCCTCCCCGTTCACCCTTTGGTAAAGAAACGTTGAAAACGATAAAAAAAACTCCAAAATGAAACCAAACGCCCCAAAGAGGAATAAAGGTGGAGCAGCAGCCTGTGGTGGGCGTGGCCGGGGCGGGGCGTGGTTTATTCACTGGGGGGGCTCGCGGGGGGGGAGGGGCTCCCCGCGGGGGGGAGGGGCTCCCCGAAGGCGCGGTGGGCATTGGGGAAGCGGCGCGGGCTGAAGTCGGGGTCCTCGCGGAGCCGGCGCTGCAGGTCGGCCTGGAGCTGGGCGGGGGCGGGGATTGGGGACACGCCCACCCGCCGAGACCCCCCCCCCCCCCCCCGCCCCCACCGAGACCCCCGCCCCCAGACCACACCGAGACCCCGCCCCCCAGAGCCCCACCCAAGCCCACCCAACCGTCCCTGTTCACCCATTTCACCCCAAAACTGCTGCCGCTGCCCCCAGACCCATTTCCTTCCTGCCCCACATTGCCCCCAGACCCATTCCCACCCCATAATCCCCCCGTATTGCCCCCCCAGACCCATTTTCCCCCCAGACCCACATTTCCCCCTCCCCATAGCTGCAGCCTGTATCCCTCAGAAGCCCCCAGCCCCATTTTAACCCCCCGAGAAGCCCCCAGCCCCATTTGAAGCCCCCACCCCATTTCATACCTGCTGCCGGTACCCCTCCTGCAGCCCCCCGAGCCCCATTTTAACTCCCCCAGCCCCATTTGAAGCCCCCACCCCATTTCCTACCTGCTGCCTGTACCCCTCCTGCAGCCCCCCCTCGCTCAGCTCCCGGCTCAGGCTCTCGGGGCTCCCCAGGCTCCTGGCGCCCGCGGCTCGGGCCGCTCTGCCCACCGCCTCGGCCAGCAGCAGCGGGGGCGGCTCGGCCTGCATGGTCTGGGGGCAGCGGGCAGCCGCAGGTCAGTGGGGTCACTCATGGGATCACTCATGGGGTCACTCATGGGGTATTTATGGCGTCAGTCATGGGGTCACTCATGGGATCATTCATGGGGTCATTCATGGGGCCAGCAGGGGCAGGGTGAGGTCAGCATGCAGTCACTGCAGGCTGAGTATGTGATCACTTGGGGTCACTCAGGGGTCACTCAGGGGTCACTCCGGGTCACTCAGGGTCACTGGGGTCACTGACCTTGCGCCGCTTGGCCGGCATGCCGCTCAGGTAGGCGTCGCTCAGCGGCGGCTGCGGCTTGGCTTTGCGCTGGCGCTGAGCGTCCTCGCGGATGATGGGAACCCATTCCTGGGGACAGAGGGACAAATGGACACGGGGGTCACAGGGGTCACACTGACCACTGCTGGGGGGATGGAGGGACACGGGGGTCACACTGACCACTGCTGGGGGGACAGAGAGACACGGGGGTCACACTGACCACTACCACACCCATTCCTGGGGGACAGAGGGACACGGAGGTCACACTGACCATTCCTGGGGGGACAGACGGGGTCACAGGGGTCACACTGACCACTGACCACTGCTGGGGGGACAAAGGGACAAATGGACATGGGGGTCACACTGACCACTAACCACACCCATTCCTGGGGGACAGAGGGACACGGAGGTCACACTGACCATTCCTGGGGGGACAGACTGGGTCACAGGGGTCACACTACCACACCCATTCGTGGGGGAACAAATGGAAACGGGGTGGGTCACAATTGGGGTATCACACGGGTGTCACACACAGTATGTCACACTCAGCTGGCATAGGAGAGTCACACACACTGTCACACTCACCGATGGCACAGTGGGGTCACGCACACAATGTCACGCTCACCGGTGGCACGGGGGGGGTCACACACAGGATGTCACCCACAGTGTCACACTCACCGGTGGCACAGGGGTGTCACACAGAATGTCACACAGTGTCACACTCACCGGTGGCACAGGGGGTGTCACACAGGATGTCACACAGGATGTCACACAGTGTCACACTCACCGGTGGCACAGGGGTGTCACACAGGATGTCACACAGGATGTCACACAGTGTCACACTCACCGGTGGCACGGCCGCCGCCCACGCCTCGCTGTCGCTCTCGGGGGGTGGCAGAGCCTCCTCGGCCGTGGTGGCAGGGGCAGGAGACCCTGCGCCGTCCCTCTGCAAGGGGCGGGGTTTCAGGGGCGGGGCCTGGGAGGCCACACCTCCTCCACACGAGGCTCCGCCCCCCGCTGCAAGCCACGCCCCCTCCATACCTGGGCGTCGTCCGGCGGTGGCTCCGCCTCCTGCACCTCCATTGGCTCCTCGGGCATCGGCTGGGGAGGGGCAGAGAGGGGCGTGGCTTAAGATCTGGGGGCGTGGTTTGTGATCAGTGGGCGTGGCCTGTGAGGGGCGGGGCTTGGCCAGTGGGCATTTTCTATTGGATGGGATAATCTGTGGATGTGGTCAGTGTGTGGGGACGTGGTTACATGTGGGTGTGGCCAGTGTCTGGGGGCGTGGTTACCTGCCTGGTGTGGCTACCTGTCTGGGCGTGGCTTATGGGCGTGGCCATGCTCACCTGTCAGGGCAGGGGCTCTGGGTGTGTGGTTACCTGTCTGGGTGTGGCTCGTGGGTGTGGCCACCTCACTTGTCTGGGCAGGGCGTGGCTCAGGGGCGTGGCTTGGGGGTGTGGGCACCCTCACCTGCTGGGGGTGGGGTGGGGCTCATGGGCGTGGCCACCCTCACCTGTCAGGGCGTGGTCACCCTCACTCCCTCACTCACCTGTCGGGGCGGCGGCTCGGGCGGCTCGCCCAGGTGTCTCACGTAGGGCAGCACCTGCTCGGGGGTCACGGGCATCTGCTCGAGCACGGCCTGCAGCCGCAGCCCCACCACGGCCGTGAGCCAGCCCACCAGCGACGGGGGGACATCGGCCGAGAGACGCCGCTGCGGACAGAGAAAGGGTCAGCGGGGTCAGACTGGGGTCAGACAGGGGTTAGCAGGGTCAGGGGACAGAGACAGGGGTCAGCGGGGTCACACGGGGGTCAGGGGACAGACGGGTCAGGGGGTGACAGGGGTCACGGGGACAGGGAACCCTATGACCCCCATTTTGGGGTCAGGGGTGACAATGACCCCCGTTTTTGGGTCTGGGGTCTCCCTCATGATGCAGTCGCTGATCAAAGCCCCCACGGCTCCCCATTTTGGGGTCAGGGGCTGTTAAAGGAACCCCCAAACCCCCCGTTTTGGGTCTGGGGTCTCACTCACGATGCGGTCGCTGATCAGAGCCCCCAGGGCTCCTCTCTCTCCCCTGAGGCAGTGAAGGTTCAGCGCCAAACACTCGAAAAGTCCTCGATTGCAGAGCTCCAGCAGCCGCGGGCCGAAGGAGCCGTCTGGGGAGAGAGTGACCAGAGTGACCACAGAGTGACCACAGAGTGACCCAGAGTAACCACAGAGTGACCACAGGGTGACTACAGGGTAACCACAGGGTGACCCCAGAGTGACCCCTAAGGACCTCCATAGTTACCCCACTGACCCCTGAATGACCCCAGAGTGAGTCACAATGACCCCCACTGACCTCCAGAGTGACCCCAGAGTGACCATCCCTACCGGTGCAGTGCAGCACGTGCAGCGCAATGCGGTTGAATCCACAGTGACCCCAGT
Source organism: Entomyzon cyanotis (assembly GCA_024500445.1). Taxonomy (NCBI): domain Eukaryota; kingdom Metazoa; phylum Chordata; class Aves; order Passeriformes; family Meliphagidae; genus Entomyzon; species Entomyzon cyanotis. Next base: position 206,999 of record JAKEPQ010000097.1, on the reverse strand, counting down.
ATGACCCACAGTGACCATAGTGACCCACAGTGACCCCAGTGACCCAGAGTGATCCCAGTGACCCACAGTGATCCCACTGACCCTCACAGTGACCCAGAGTGACCCCAGAGTGACCCCCCCCCATTACCGGTGCAGCGCAGCACGTGCAGCGCAATGCGGTTGAATTGCTCCCGCAGGAACTCCACGTTGGTCCGAGTGATGTCCACTCCGTCGGCCACTCGGACCCCGGCCTGGGGGGGAGGGGCAAAATGTGAGGGGGGGAGGCGAGACACCCCCAGGACCCCCCGAATCCCCCCAGGACCCACCAAGACCCCCAGAGCTACCCCAAGAACCCCCAAGGGTCCCCCAGGATCCCCCAAAGAGCCTCTCCAGGACCCTCCAAGCCCCCCCAGACCCCCCCGGGACCCCCAAAGCCCCCCATGGGCCGTCCAGGATCTCCCCCAGGACCCTCAGACCCCCCAAAGCCCCCCAGGACTCTCCAGAGCCCCCCAAAGCCCCCCAGAGCCCCCCGACTCACGAAGCTCTCGCGGATGAAACCCTCCAGCCCCATGATCAGGTTGTGTGTCGCCGCCTGGGGAGGCAAAGGGGCTGTCAGGATTTGGGGGTTTTTTGGGTGGTTTTGGGGGGGGTTTTGGGTGGTTTTTGGGGTCTCTCACCCTGACGTTGGCCTCGGTGGGGTCAGGTTTGGGGTGGTTTTGGGGCGGTTTTTTTGGGGGCTCTTTGGGGTTTCTTTGGGGGGTTTTGGGCACTTCTTTTTGAGTGGTTTTTGGGTGGGTTTTGGGGTACTTTTGGGTTAAGATGTTTTGGGGTCTCTCACCCTGACGTTGGCCCCAGTGGGCTCAGGATTTGGGGTGGTTTTAGGGCCATTTTTATAGGGGTTTTTTGGGTGGTTTTTGGGTGGGTTTTTTGGGGTATTTTAGGGTGTTTTTGAGTCCCTCACCCTGACGTTGGCCTCGGTGGGGTTAGGGTCTGGTTTTGGGGTATTTTTGGGTGTTTTCAGGTGTCTCACCCTGACGTTGGCCTCGGTGGGGTCAGGGTCTGGTTTTGGGGTATTTTTGGGGTATTTCAGGTCCCTCACCCTGACGTTGGCCTTGGTGGGGTCAGGGTCTGGTTTTGGGGTATTTTTGGGTGGTTTTTGGGTGTTTTCAGGTCCCTCACCCTGACGTTGGCCTCAGTGGGGTCAGGGTCTGGTTTTGGGGTATTTTTGGGTGGGTTTTGGGTGTTTGGGTCCCTCACCCTGACGTTGGCCTCGGTGGGGTCAGGGTCTGGTTTTGGGGTATTTTTGGGTGGGTTTTGGGTGTTTTCGGGTCCCTCACCCTGACGTTGGCCTCGGTGGGGTCAGGGTCTGGTTTTGGGGTATTTTTGGGTGGTTTTGGGTATTTTCAGGTCCCTCACCCTGACGTTGGCCTCGGTGGGGTCAGGGTCTGGTTTTGGGGTATTTTTGGGTGGTTTTCGGGTGTTTTCAGGTCCCTCACCCTGACGTTGGCCTCAGTGGGGTCAGGGTCTGGTTTTGGGGTATTTTTGGGGTATTTTGGGTCCCTCACCCTGACGTTGGCCTCGGTGGCGTCAGGGTCTGGTTTTGGGGTATTTTTGGGTGGGTTTTGGGTGTTTTCGGGTCCCTCACCCTGACGTTGGCCTCGGTGGGGTCAGGGTCTGGTTTTGGGGTATTTTTTGGTGGTTTTCAGGTCCCTCACCCTGACGTTGGCCTCGGTGGGGTCAGGGTCTGGTTTTGGGGTATTTTTGGGTGGTTTTTGGGTGTTTTTAGGTCCCTCACCCTGACGTTGGCCTTGGTGGGGTCAGGGTCTGGTTTTGGGGTATTTTTGGGTGGTTTTTGGGTGTTTTCAGGTCCCTCACCCTGACGTTGGCCTCGGTGGGGTCGCGGCCGCCCAGGTAGCGCTGCCGGAAGCAGCGGCGCAGCAGAGGCTGCAGCCTGGCCAGCGGCTGGCAGCGGCCGTGCAGCAGCAGGACAACGTCCACCATGGACAGGTGCTGGCAGATCAGCGCCAGGAGAGCCCCGAAAAACCCTGGAACAGGAGAAACGGGTCAGGAGAGCCCAGAAAAACCCTGGAAACGGGAAAAGCAGGTCAGAAGAGCCCTGAAAAACCCTGGAAATGGGAAAAATGGGTCAGGAGGGTGTGAAAAACCCTGGAAATGGGAAAAATAGGGCCTGAAAAACCTGACAGGGCCAGGAGATTCCCAGAAAACCTGGAAACGGGAAAAAATGGGGCCTGAGAAATGCTGCCGGGCCCAAAACCACAGGGAGGGACCAAAATCCCCCCAGTTCTCACCATCCGGCCCCAGCGATCCCTCCAGCAGCCCCAGCGTTCCCCAAATCCCCGCTTTTAACCCCAAATCCCCGTTTTTCACCCCGATTTCATTACTTTTTCCCTGGTTCTCACCATCCGGCCCTGGTGACCCCTCAAGCAGCCCCATTTCTCTGTTTTTCACACCAAATTCCCCATCTTTAACCCATTTTTCACCCCAGTTTCTCACCGTCGGGCCCGGGTGAGCCCTCGAGCAGCCCGGGGGTTCCCCAAACACCCCAATTTCAGCTATTTTCACCCCAATTTCTCACCGTCGGGCCCGGGTGAGCCCTCGAGCAGGCCGGGGGTGCCGCTGAGGCGGCTGAGGAAGGCGGCGATGCTCTCGGGGCGGCCCGGCGGGCGGCGCGCCCAGCGGCCCCAGCATGGAGCTCAGCACTCCCTGCAGCACGCTGGTGAAGAACTCGGGGGGGAGGGGCTCCCCGGGGGGCGGGGCGGGGGCGGGGCCAGGGCCGGAGGGGGCGGGGCCGGCGCAGCCCTCGGGGGGAGGGGGAGGTGGGGGGAGGGGAGGGGGGAGGGGCGGCGGTGGAGGTGGGGGGAGGGGGGAGAGGTCGGAGGGGGGCGGAGCTTCGGACGGGGGGGTGGGGCTGGGCTGGGCGGCCTGTGGGGGAAGGGGTGTGGTCAGAGCAGACTCCACCCCTTTGAAGCCACGCCCATTATGTATAAACCACGCCCCTCCCACAATGCCCCGCCCCTTACTAAATGCAATGAAGCCACACCCCTTATGCATCAAGCCCCACCCCTCCCACAATGCTCCACCCCTCATTAAACTCAATGAAGCCACACCCACTACAAGCCCCGCCCACTGCCTTGAGTCTCCACCCACCACACCCCACCCATTCCACAGCCACGCCCTTTCCTGAAGCCCCACCCACTTACAAGGCCACACCCACTTACAAGACCCCACCCATTCCAAAGCCCCGCCCCTCCACAGACCACGCCCATCCCGCAAACCACGCCCACCTGCAGCAGCTCGGCCACACCCTCCAGCAGAGGACTGCCCCCGGGCACGGCCACGCCCACCAGCGGCGCTGGCCCCGCCCCCAGCAGTCCCCCCAGCAGCCCCGCCAGGGGGCGCTGCTGCGCCTCGGCCACGCCCCCCGCGCTGGGCGGGGCAGGGGGCGTGGCAGGGGGCGTGGCTGAGCCATCCGGGCCTCCTGGGGCTCCCCCGGCAGGGGGGTGGGGCCGGGAGGGGCGGGGGGCGTGGCTTGGCCCGAGGAGGGGGCGGAGCTGGGGGTGGGGGGGGCGGGGGGGCTGAGGAGCTTCCTTGGGCTGGGGGAGGGGAGAGGGGGAGGGGAGAGAGGGAGGGGAGGGGGGGGGGGTCAGGGGGTGCGAGACCCCCGGGACCCCAAAAGTGACAAAAATCACCCCAAAATTGACCCCAAAATCACCCCAAACCACCTCTGGGACCCCAAAACACCACCCAGGGACCCCCATGACCCCCAGTCCCTCCCAAATTTCCCAAATCCTCCCAGATTTTTCTGATTTTTCCTATTTTTTCCCAATCCCAGTCCCTCCCAATCCCTACCAGTATAAACCCATTTCCTTTTTCTCCCCAAAATCCCCATTTTTCACCCTAAAACCGCCATGATTTTTCCTCCCAGTCCCTCCCAGTCCATCCCAGTACCTCCCAGTCCATCCCTATCCATTCTCAGTCCATCCCAGTCCCTCCCACTCCCTTCCAGTTCATTCCTAGTCCCTCCCAATCCCCTCCCAGTCCCATCCCAGTCCCATCCCAGTCCCATCCCAGTCCATCCCAGTCCCTCCCAGTCCATCCCAGTCCCTCCCAGTTCATTCCCAGTCCCTCCCAGTCCCCCCAGTCTCACCCAGCACCAGCGGCTGCATCAGCAGTTGCCCCACAAGTCCACTGATCACCTGGGCGAGCGAAGCCCCCCAGGGGCCTGGGGGGTCAGGGGGGTCAGGGGGTCACTCTGACCTCGCGGTGACCCCCAGGTGACCCCCGGGGTGACCCTTGACCCCCCTGACCGCCCAGCCCCCCACTCACAGGTCCAGCGCCGGCCTGGGGTGCTCCGGGGTGGGTGGGGGCGCGGCGGAGGCGCTGATGGCCGAGCGATGACCACTCGGGTTGGGGCCTGGAAACCGCCGACGGCCTGGCCTGGGCAGGGGGGATGGACACAGGGGGTCAGGGGGCAGAGAGCCCTGGAGACCCCCAGGTGTCCCCTCAGGTGGGGTGGGGCTGCTGGAGTCACTTGGGGCAGTTGTGGGTCAGTTCTGGTCAGCTGTGGGTCAGTACCGGTCAGTTGTGGGTCAGTTCTGGTCAGTACTGGTCAGTACCAGTCTGTTATTGGTCAGCACTGGTCAGCGCCATAGCTGTGGCCGCAGAGGTAAGTACTGCTCAGTAATGGTCAGTAGTAGGCAGTACTGGTCACCACTAGTCAGTAATGGTCAGTAATGGTCACCAAAGGTCAGTAATGGTCAATAATGGTCAGTGCCATACCTGTGGCCACAGAAATCAGTACTGGTCAGTAAAGGTTACCACCAGTCAGCACTGGTCAGTACAGGTCAGTAATGGTCAGCACTGGTCAGTAACGGTTACCACTGGCCAGCACTGGTCAGTAATGGTCAGCTCCACACCTGTGGCCGCAGAGGCCAGTACTAGTCTGCACTGGTCAGTAATAGTCAGTACCGGTCAGTAATGGTCAGCACTGGTCAGTAATGGTCAGCTCCACACCTGTGGCCGCAGAGGCCGCGGCCGCCATGGCCTGCTGGGTGATCTGGTGAGCCACAGCCTGCAGGAACTCGGGGGGCAGCGGGGGCAGCTGGACACCAACGCCACCTGGGGACAGCGCTGGTCAGTGCCATGGCCACTGCCACATGGCCACACCCCCTGACACACCCATGGCCACACCCACTGCCCCATGGTCACACCCAGATACACCCACTGTCCCATGGCCACACCCACTGTCCATGACCACACCCCTGACACACCCATTGCCACACCCATCACTACACGACCACACCCACTGCCCCGCCCATGACCACACCCACATACACACCCATGGCCACACCCACTGCCCCCATGGCCACACCCACAGACACACCCACTGTCCCATGGCCACACCCACAGACACACCCACTGTCCCATGGCCACACCCACAGACACACCCACTGTCCCATGGCCACACCCACAGACACACCCACTGCTCCCATGGCCACACCCACAGACACACCCACTGTCCCATGGCCACACCCACAGACACACCCCCCCCCCCCCCACCCCCTCTCCCCTGGCCACACCCACACACCTCCACAGGGAACAGCAGGCTGCCCCACCTGTGACCACACCCACTGCCCCTCCCATGACCACGCCCACTGCCCCACCCACAACATCCCCAAACTCAATCCAGATGCCCCAAAATCCCAAAAATTCCTCAAACTCAACCCAGACCCCCAAAATCCCCCCAAACCCAACCCAGACCTCCCAAAGCGCCCCCAGACCCCCGAAATCCCCCCAAACCAAACCCAGAATCCCCAAATTCCCCCCAAACCCCCCCAGATCCCCCCGCAGCCCCCAGCCCCACTGACCGATGCCCAGCCCAGGGCCAGGGGGTCCCGCTGAGCCCCCGGCGGGGGGAGAGCCTGAGTCTGGGGGGCAGAGAGACGGGGGTCAGCGGGTGTGGGGGGGTCCTGGGGGGCTTGGGGGTCACAGGGGGGTTTGGGGGGGTCCTGGGGGGTTTTAAGGGGTATTTTGGGGTCTCTGGGGTGGTTTTAAGGGTATTTCAGGGTGTTCTGGGGGGGTTTAAAGAGTATTTTGTGGGTATTTTTGGGGTCTCCCGGGGGGCATTTAAAGGGTATTTTTGGAGATATTTTTGGGGTGGTTTATAGGGTATTTTGAGGGTGTTTCGGGGTGGTTTAAGCAGTACTTTTCAGGTATTTTTCGGGGTGTTTCAAGGGTGTTATTGGGGGTGGTTTAAAGGGTATTTTGGAGGTTCCCAGGGGGTGTTTACAGAGTATTTTGGGGTTAATTTGGGGGTGTTTTGGGGGGTGTTTACAGGGTATTTTTGGGAGAATTTAAAGGGAATTTAGTGGGTATTTTCGGGGTAGTTTAGAGGTTATTTCAGGGGTACTTTGGGTGTGTTTTGGGTGTGTTTATATATAGAGTATTTTGGGGTTATTTTTGTGGGTGTTTTCAGGGTGGTTTAAAGGCTATTTCAGGGTATTTTGGGTGTATTTTGGGTGTGTTTATAGAGTATTTTGGGGTTATTTTTGTGGGTGTTTTCGGGGTGGTTTAAAGGCTATTTCAGGGTATTTTGGGTGTATTTTGGGTGTGTTTATAGAGTATTTTGGGGTTATTTCTGTGGGTGTTTTCGGGGTGGTTTAAAGGCTATTTCAGGGTATTTTGGGTGTTTTTGGGTGTGTTTTAGAGTATTTTGGGGTTATTTTTGTGTTTTGGGGTGGTTTAAAGGCCATTTCAGGGTATTCGGGGGTGTTTCCAGGGTAATTTCAGGGTGTTTAAAGGTCATTTTGGGGTCATTTTCGGGGGTCTCACCCTGGATGTTCATGTGCATCATCACCACGGGCTCCACGCTCTGGTGGGAGATCCGGATGACCCTGGGGGGTCCAGGCTGCGCCCCGGGGGGGGGAGGGGCCCGGGGGCGGCGGCGCCTCGGGGGGCTCGGCGGGGGTGGGGGGAGGGGCCGGGGGGCAGCTCGGGGGCGCGGGGGGGGCGGGGGGGCCGAGCCCCCGTTGCCGGCCATCGTCACCGTGGTGCCCACGTTGATCTGGGGGGGCAGGGGGGTCAGGGGCACCCCGAACTGGGGACAGCGGGGTCCCCTCCCCCACCCTGGGGTCCCCTCCCCCACCCAGGAACGGGGATCCCCCAGCCACCCTTTCGGGGTCTCCCCACCCCCATTTTGGGGTCTTCCCACCCTTATTTTGGGGTTCCCATCCCCATTCTGGGGTCATTCTCCCCCATTTTGGGGTCCCCATCCTCATTTTGGGGTCCCCATTCTCATTTTGGGGTCATTCTCCCCCGTTCTGGGGTCCTCCCACCCCATATTTTGGAATTCCACCCCCATTCAGAAGCTCCCCAAATCCCCCACACAGGAAAATCTCCCAATCCCCCATTTTGGGTTCCCTTCATCCCAATTTCAGAGTCTCCACCCCCAGTTTTGGGATTTCCATCTCCATTTCGGGGCCTCCACCCCAGTTTTGGAGTCTCTGCTTTCCATTTTAGGATTTCCACCTCCCACTTTGGGATTCCCACCTCCATTTCAGTTTCTCCATCCCAAATTTTGGGATTTCCAGCCCCATTATGGAATCTCCTCCCCCATTTCGGGATTTCCACCCCCATTTCGAGGTCCCAAGACCCTATTTCTGAATCTCCACCCCCATTTCAGTCTGTCCACCCCAAATTACAATTTCCTCCCCCTTCGAATTTCTCCCCAATTTCAGTCTCTCCATCCCCCATTTTGGGATTCCCACCCCAATTCACTCTCTCCACCCCAAATTTCACTCTCTCCACCCCAATTTGGGGATTTCCACCCTATTTTTGGTCTCCCCCACCCCAGTTTCAGTCTCTCCACCCCAATTTTTGGGATCTCCACCCCAAATTACAGGATTTCCTCCCCCATTTTGGGATTTCCACCCCAATTTCACCCTCTCCACCCCAAATTTCAGGATCTCCTCCACCCTGATTTTGGGATTCCCATCCCAATTTCTGTTTCTCCATCCCCAATTTCGGTCTCCCCACCCCCAATTTCAGTCTCTCCACCCCAAATTTCACTCTCTCCACCCCCAATTTCAGTCTCCCCACCCCAATTTCACTCTCTCCACCCCAATTTCTGTCTCTCCACCCCCATTTCATGTCTCCACCCCCCATTTCGTCTCTCCACCCCCATTTTTCTCTCCAGCCCAATTCAGGATTTCCTCCCGTTTTGGGATTTCCACCCCAATTTCTGTCTCTCCATCCCCAATTTCGGTCTCCCCACCCCCAATTTTGGGATTCCCACCCCAATTTCAGTCTCCCCACCCCAAATTTCAGTCTCCCCACCCCAAATTTCAATCTCTCCACCCCCAATTTTGGGATTCCCACCCCAAATTTCAATCTCTCCACCCCAAATTTCAATCTCTCCACCCCAAATTTTGGTTTCCCCACCCCAATTTCGATCTCTCCACCCCAATTTCAATCTCCCCACCCCTAATTTTGGGATTCCCACCCCCAATTTCGGTCTCCCCCCCAGTTCCAGCCTGCCCACCTGGATGGGGATGGTGGCCTGCTGCACCAGCATGGGGGGGCCGTAGTGGGGGAGGGGCCTGGCCAGCTGCAGGGCGCGCGGCGGCGCCGCGGCCAGGTTACAGCGCAGCTCGGCCAGAGTGACCAGAGCACTGCCCAGCAGCCGCTGCCCCTCCCCCACCAGGTTCAGCAGCCGCTGCGCCTCCTCGCGGCCCTCGCTCTGGGGGGGGGGAAACGGGGGTCAGGGGGAAAAATACCCCAAAATACCCCAAAATACCCCAAAATACCCCAAAATACAGATCTGGGGGAAACGGGGGGTCAGGGGGGAAAAATACCCCAAAATACCCCAAAATACCCCAAAATACAGATCTGGGGGAAACGGGGGGTCAGGGGAGAAAAATATCCTAAAAGACAGATCTGGGGTCCCCAAAATACCCTAAAATACCCCAAAATACAGATCTGAGGGAAATGGAGGTCAGGGGGCCAAAATAACCCAAAATACAGATCTGGGTCCCCAAAAATACCCGAAAAGACAGATTTGGGGTCCCCAAAACCCCAAAAATCTAGATTTAGTTCCCCAAAATACCCCAAAACCCAGATCTGGGTCCCCAAAAATACCCCAAAATTCAGACGTGGGGTCCCCAAAACCCACAAAATCCGGACTGGGGTCCTCGAACCCCCCGACCCCCAAATATGGTTTAAAGTGCAAAAATCGCCCAAATTCTGCCCCAGACACCCCAAAACTGCCCCCCAAAACCCACCAGGACCCCCCAAAATCCCTCCACCATTCGCCTTGCTTGTTGTGTCGCGACAGTGAAGCTGATGTCGCGATAGTGAGGCAACGTGACCCCAAATCGCCTCCTCTGAGCCTCCCAAAGCCCCCCCAGGACTCCCCAAACCCCCCAGGACCCCCCAGGACCCCCGAATCCCCCCGAAGCCCCCAGACCCACGTTGTTGTTGTAGTCGGCCGTCGCGGCGCTGCCCAGGATGTCGCGATAGCGCTGCCGGAACGGCTCCATCCGCGTCTCCAGGCGCCGCAGCTCCCCCAGCAGCTCCCCCAGCTCGGCCGGAGTCGGGGGGCTGCGGGTGGGGGGAGGCGAGGGTGAGACCCCCGAAATCACCCCAAAAACAGCCCAAAATCACCCCAAAAACATCCCAAATCCACCCCAAAATCACAAAAATCGACCCCAAAATCACAAAAATAAATCCCCCAAAAAATCCGCCAATAAACCCCCCAAAAAATCCCAAAATAAATCCAAAAAAACAATCCCCAAAACCCCCCAAAAAATGCCCCCAAAACCCCCAAAACATCCCCGAAACATCCCAAACGTAAAATATCCCAAAAATAAAGAAAAAAAATCCCCCCCCAAAAAAAAACCCACCAAAAAAATCCCAAAAAAAATCCCCAAAAAAATCCCCCCAAATAATCCCCAAACAAATCCAAAAAAAATCTCCAGAAAATCCAAAAAAAATTCCCAAAAAAAAAAAAATCCCTAAACAATCCCCAAATAATCCCAAAAAAAGTTCCCAAAAAATCCTTAAAAATCTCAAAAAAAAAATCTCTAAAAACCACCCAAAAAATCCCCAAAATTCACAAAAAAAATCACAAAAAATCCCCAAAAAATCCCCAACAAATCCCCCAAAAATCCCCACCCCCTGTGCTCACCTGGCAGCCTCGGGGCCGGGCGCGGGCTCGGGGGGCTCGGGGGGGCTCAGCGGGGGCCGAAGCTTCCATCTGCTCCTCGGGGGCGCGGGGGGCTCGGGGGGGGGCTGGGGGGGCGAGCGAGACCCCCAGTGCCCTGGGGGAGGGGAGAGAACGGGATTTGGGGTGAGATGGGGGGGGTTTGGGTGTTTGTGGGGATCTTGGGGCGATTTGGGGAGCATTTGGGGTGGATTTGGGGTGGTTTTGAGGGATTTGGGGAGCATTTGGGGTATTCAGGGTGGTTTTGAGGTATTTGAGGAGGATTTGGGGGATTTGGGGTGGTTTTGGTGTGGATTTGAGGTATTTGGGGTGGTTTTGGGGTTCTAGCTAACCTCACACTGTGCCAGGAGGCCCCAGATGTGGTTTGGGGTGGATATGGGAGGATTTTGGGATATTTTGGGGTATTTTTAGGGTCTCTCTCACCTCCAGCTGTGCCAACACCCCCTGGATGTGTTTTGGGGGTATTTTTGGGGTATTTTAGGTGATTTTGGGGTCTCTCTCACCTCCAGCTGTGCCAGCACCCCCTGGACAGGATTTGGGATGATTTTGGGGATGATTTTGGGGTGATTTTGGGGTCTCTCTCACCTCCAGCTGTGCCAGCACCCCCTGGATGTGTTCTGGGGGTGATTTTTGGGGTATTTTAGGTGATTTTGGGGTCTCTCTCACCTCCAGCTGTGCCAGCACCCCCTGGATGTCCCTCAGCATGTTTTGAGCCACCAGCAGCCTCATCCGGGGTTCACTCTGGGGGCAAACTGGGGTCAGCCTGGGACCCCAAAATGGGGAGGGGGCAGCCTGGACCCCCAGAGCCCCCAGACCCACCTGGCCAGGGCCTTGGTCCATGTTGATGTGGACATCGACCGAGGAGCCGTCGATCTGGGGGGCAAAGTTAGTGACCTCTGCTAGAACCACTGACCAATCCCAAAATTAGTGACCTCTGCTAGAACCACTGACCAATCCCAAAGTTAGTGACCTCTGCTAGAACCACTGACCACTGCCAAAATCACTGACCCCTCCCAAAATCACTGACCCCTCCCAAAATTACTGACCTCTACTACAATCACTGGCTACTCCCAAAGTCAGTGACCTCTGCTAAAATCACTGACCACTCCCAAAATTAGTGACCTCTGCTAAAATAACTGACCCCTCCCAAAATTAATGATGTCTCCCTAAAATCACTGACCCCTCCCCAAAACCACGGACCCTTTCTAAAATAACTGACCCCTTCCCAAATTACAGACCCCTCCCCAAAACCACTGACTCCTCCCCAAAATTACTGACCCTTCAGCCACAAAGTAACTGACCCCTCCCCAAAATCACTGACACCTCACCCAAAACCCCCCACCCCAAATCACTGACCCCACACTGCCCCCCACCCCAAAATCACCGAATCCTTCGCTGTCCCACAGACCCCCCCAAAGCCCCCCAAATACCCCCAAAAGCCCCCCAAATTCCCCCCCCAGCCCCTCACCGGCAGGTTGAAGGTCCCCACCATGACGTAGCTGTTGGCGTTCCTGTCCGGCCCCCCCGGGCGCCCCCCCCCGTTCTGGGGGGGAGGGGAGCTGCCCAGCCCCGAGGGACCCCCGGAGGAGGGGGACTGCGCCTGGGGGGGGCGCGCTCCACCAGGTGGATCACCTTGCCCCCCACATCTGGGGAGAACGGGGGTTAGGGGTGAGACCCCCACCCAGAGACCCCCAAAAAATCCTAAAATGAATCTGTAGTGACCCCCAGGGTTAGGGGTGAGACCCCCCACCCAGAACCCCCAAAAAATTCCTCCAGGGTCATCCCAGCCCCCCAAAACTGCCCCTCCCACCCCAAAACTCCCCTCGGGGGTGTACCAAGCCTCCCAAAACCACCCCAGACCCCCCCCAGCTGTCCCATTCCAATCCCAACCCCAATTCCCAGGGAAGTCCCAACCCCGATCCCAAAACCCAGGGAAACCCCCAAAACCCCCAAACCCCCCGACTCTGCCATCCAAATCCCAATTACAAGGGAAACCCCCAGCCCCCTCAAACCCCGACATTTCCATCCCAATCCTGACCCCAATTCCCAGAGAAACCCCAAACCCCCCCAAGCCTTCAGCTCTCCCATCCCAATCCCAATTCCCAGAGAAGCCCCCAAGCCCCCCAAAGCCCCCCAAACCCTTGACGCTCCCATCCCGATCCCAATACCCACGGAAACCTAAAACCCCCGACATTTCATCCCAATCCTGACCCCAATTCCCAGAGAAACCCCAAACCCCCCAAAAAGCCCCCAAAGCCCGTTCCCTCACTGTAGTCCCGCAGCCGCCGCTCGTCCTGCAGCACTCTGCCCTGGTAGATCAGTCGCTGCTTCTCCGCCGCGATGCTCACCGCGCCCGCGATGCGCTGCTTGAACTCCCGCACCGAGATCTGGGGGGACGGCCGGGGGTGGCAGCGTCACACCGAGTGTCACACCGAGTGTCACACCGGGGGGGTGGCAGTGTCACACCGGGTGTCACACCGGGGGGGTGACAGTGTCACAGCGGGGATCAGTGTCACACCGGGGGGGTGACAGTGTCACACCGGGGATGTCACACCGGGGGGGGGTCACAGTGTCACTCCGGGCCGGGGATGTCACACCGCGATCGCCTCCTCCTCCTCCGCCTCCTCCTCACCTCCGGCTCCACCTCGAAGCTCCGTGTCTGCGAGTCCAAGGTCTTGACGAGCACCTGCAGCACCTCGGGCCGCTGCTCCTCCGCCATGGCGGGCCGGGCGGGCCGGGCGGGCCCGGGCTGAGGGAAGGGCGGCCCTGAGGGAACAGCGCGGGGTGGAGGGCCGTTAGCGCGCCCCGAGCGCCTTCCCCGGCTGTCCCCGGCGCGCCCAGCCCCTCAGAGCTCCCGTTCTGCTCATCCTCCTCATCCTCCCACCTCGCCGCTCGCGGTTCTCCCGACGCGGCCGCGGCCGTTGGGGCCTAGCGCCTGCTGCGCACTGCGCCTGCGCGGCGAGGACCCCGGGGGCTGCTCGGAGCGCGCCTGAAGCGGCGCTGCCACTGCGGGAAACCTACCGGAAACCTCCCCGAACCTTCCCGAACCCCCCCGGGGCTCCCCCGCCGGTCCCGGAGCCGTTAAAAGCCGCGGAACGGCCGCGCCGGCATCAGGCGCCCGCCGAAGTCACCCCTGAGGGGGGCTGGAAGCCCCTCAGCGTGAGGCGCACGCGCGCCGCCATGTTAGCGTCCCGCCGCTCCCGCCGCCGCCATTTTGCTTGAGGGCGGCGCCATGTTTGGAGCGGGCGGGAAGGCCGCGCAGGCCCGGCCCGCCTCACCGCAACCGACAGCGCCCGCGGAGACCCAAAATCGCCTTTATTTACCAAAAAACCGCGGCGGGAAGGGGAGGGGAGGGGGGGCCGCCGGTGGGGTGGCGCGCGGGCAGAGCTGGCGAGAGTGGGCGGAGCCCGAAGCCTGAGGGAGCTGTCAATCACAGTGGGCGGAACTTCGGTGTGCGTGTGGCAGCGGGGCGGGGCTACTGTGCGGGTGACGTCATCGGGAGGCGGCTCGGAGTGTTAACGGTGGGCGGAGCCTCCGGGTAATACGGTGGGCGTGGCCCCAGCTCTGTGGGCGGGGCCTCCCCGGGCTCCACCCCCAGGGGCGATTTGGGGCTCCCGGGGGTCTCAGAGCCCGAGGGCTCCGGTGGTCCATGGGGGTCCCAGAAGGTTCCCGGTGGTCCATGGCAGTCCCGGGGGTTCCCGGCGGTCCATGAGTGTTTCCGGTGAGGAGCTCCGGGGGGTCCCGGTGGTCCCGGGGCTGTCCCAGGGGGTCTCTCGGTGTTCCCGAAGCTCCATGAAGTGCTCCAGGTGGTCCATTAGTGTTTCCGGTGGTCCGGGGCCACCCCAGGGGGTTCCCGGTGGTCATTTAGTGTCGGTTCCTAGTTGTCCATTAGTGTTCCCGGTGGTCCGGGGGGATCCCAGGGCGTTCCCGGTGGTCCACTCGGGACCCCGCCGGTCCAGCAGGACCCGCAGCCCCTCGGGGGTCTCCCCTAGAGCGGGGAGGGTCTCTCCTTGCCCTCGCCGGGGCTCGGGGGGTCCCACCACTCGGTCGGGGGCTCCTCCGGCGGCTCCGGCGGCTCCCGCCCGTCGGGCGCTCCCCGGGCGCGCTGCCGGGGGGCGGGGGGCGCGGCGGGCCGGGGGTCGCGGGGGTCGCGGTGGCCGCGCAGGCTGGCGAGCAGCACCAGCGCCTGCAGCAGCGCGTAGAGCGCGGCGAGCGGCAGGAGGTGCCGCAGCACGGCCCGCAGCCCCGCCGCCGCCGCCGCGAACGCCAGCACGCCCTGCAGCCAGGCGCCCCCCGCGCCGCCCCGGCCCCGCAGCCCCAGCGCGCCCAGCGCCGCCCGCGCGACCCCCAGCGACCCCCGCACGGCCAGGTCGAACACGTGCCGCGCCAGCGCCAGGCAGATGTCCAGCGGCTCCGGCGGCGCGGCGGGGTCCGGCGGGGGGCCGCGGCCCCAGGGAGGGTCCAGAGCCCACATCGGGGGCTGCGGGAGAGGGGACAGCGTCAGGGGGCGCGGGGACAGCGAGACCCCCGGAGTGACATGCGGGGGACAGGGAGACCCCCAGAGTGACATGCGGGGCGGGAGGGGACAGTGACCACCGCAGGACACAGGGGGACAGTGACTCTCCCAGGACACAGGGGGACGATGACCACCCCAGTGCACAGGGGGACAGTGACCCCCCAAAGTCACACGAGGGGTACCGGTGCCTTCCCCCCGCCCAGCCCCTCCCCCCCGGGGGTCTCACCTCGGGGTACCCGGATTTGGGGTGGGGGGATGGGCCGGGGGGTTCCCAGGACCCTCTGGGGGGCAATTGGGGGTCCCGAGTCCCTCCGGCCGCCGCGTCCACCCAGCCCGGGCCGCTCGGAGCTCCCCGGGGGAGGGGGCGATGCCGGGGCGGGGGAGGGGCGGTCCGGGGCCGCGGGGACCCCCGGGGAGGGGGAGGGTCCCGCTTTGCCCCCCCGCCCCGAGCGACCCCCACTCACCCAAGATGGCGCCCGCGCCGCGCCCTCTCCAAGATGGCGGCGCGCACGTGACCCTGCCAGGCCCCGCCCCCCGCGCGCCCCCTGGCGGTTTAATAAAACAACGGCGCCGCTTCGCTTGAGCCCCAAAATCGCCTTTATTTCACCCAAATCCGCGCCATCCCCACCGCCCACCCCACCTCCAGCGGCGCCGTCCGTGCCGAAGATTCCATCGGAGCTGGAACAGAAACACGATGTCAGGCGGGCGAAGGGCGCAGGGGAACTCCCGGTGCTCCGGGAGCGATGGGGGGATTCCCTTTCTCGGGGGGTCGCGGTGATGGAATTGGGTCTGGGGGATCGAAATGGGGTCTGGGGGATGATGTGACACCCGGGGCGGCGGCGGCGGCTCAGGGCGCTGCGAGTGTGTCCTCACGGCGGATCAGGGGGTTGAACCGATTCCTCATCGCCGCTGCCGCCGCGGAGGGACGGAGGGGTCTCGGGGGTCTCACCGGGGGTCTTACCGGGGGTCTCACCAGGGACATGGCGGTCCCGGCGGTCAGCGGCACCTGCATCGCGCGGGGAGGAAAGGGCTGAGGTAAGTGAGGTCACCCAGCGGTCCGGGATGACCCCAGGGTGGACACTGAGCCTCCCGGGTGGGTCTGGGGGCGTCGCTCAGGCCTGCGGTGTCCTCAGGGGGCTCGGAGACTCTAGTCTTTGGCATCATCACCGCGACAGCCACCCGGGGTTGGGGACAGCGAATCCCGAATTCACCCAAGCTCGGCGGTCCAGCCCTCCCCAGATCCCCTCACGGAGACACAGAATCCTCCCAACGCCTCTTCCGAGAAAGCCCAATTCCCCCGAGACCCCCAACCCGCTCCGCGAGCCCCGATCGCCCTCAGGAGCCCCCGAACGGCTTCAGAACCCCCTGATCGCCTTTAGAAACCCCTGATGGCCTTTAGAACCCCCCGATCGCCCTCAGGACAACCCGATCGCATTTAGAACCCCCTGATCCCCTTTAGAAACCCCTGATGGCCTTTAGAACCCCCCGATCGCCCTCAGGACAACCCGATCGCCTTTAGAACCCCCTGATCCCTCTCAGAAAGCCCAAAAAAACCACCCCAAAAACTCCAATCCCCCTCAGGACCCCCCGATCCCCCTCAGAAGGCCACAATCCCCCTCAAGACCCCCAAATCCCCTCACGACCACCGCGCCTTTCCCCCTCACCTCCTCCCGGCGCGAAGAGACTCCTCTTGCCCTCATGGCGCCTTTTATAGCGCTGGCAGGCCACGCCCATCCCGAGCCCCGCCCACTCGGCAAGATGGCGGCGAGCCGTGAGGGGAGAGCCGAGGCCACGCCCCCTCTAACGGTTTCCCGCTCATCACCAAACCACACCCACTAAGCTCCGCCCCTTTACCAAACCACGCCTCTTTCGCCTTTTATGGTTGTTCATTCTCCCCAGTCACGCCCCGCCCACAAGCCCCGCCCCATTCGCCTTTTATGGCAGCCCATTCATTCCCGGCCCCGCCCCCGCACAAGCCCCGCCCTATTTACCTTTTATGGCAGCCCAGACATTCCCAGCCCCGCCCCCGCGCAAGCCCCGCCCCATTCGCCTTTTATGGCAGCCCATTCATTCCCAGCCCCGCCCCCGCACAAGCCCCGCCCCCAGGCGCTCAAAGCCGATCCGGCAAAACTTTATTACCAAAAAACCAGAAATTTTACAGCCGGGGGGGTCGGGAGGTCCCGGGGGGGTCGGGGGTCCCCAGGCCCCTCCCCCCAGCTGCTACACGGGGGAAACTTCATTTTTTTTCCATTTTTTTCTTCTTTTTTTTTTGTCTTTTCAGGCCTTTTTCTACAAAACCCCCAGGGAGGGGGAGGGCAGCCCTTCCCCCGCGGCCGGGATGGGTTGGGGGAACTTGGGGGTCGCGGGGGTCCCGGCGGCGGCAGGGCCTGGGGGCTCTTATCGGGTCTGTTCGACTGGGGGAGAGGGAAAAGGGGAGGGGGTTAGGGGACAGGAACAGAGCCACCCCAAAAACCATACAGAATCCCCAAAAACACACCCAGAGCCACCCCAAAACCCATACAGAATCCCCAAAAACCATACAGAATCCCTAAAACCACACCCAGAACCCCCAAAAACCACACCCAGAACCCCCAGAAATCCCACCCAGAGCCCCCCAGGACCCCAAAATTGGGTCTCACTGTAGGGGAAATATCCATCTCATTGGGCAGTTGGCTGATGTCCACCCCAAACCCTGCACCCCATGGCTCCTGACCATATCCAGGACACCCCAAATCACCCCAACCCCCCACCAGGACACCCCAAAATCCCCCCAAATGGGTCTCACTGTAGGAGGAGATGTCGATCTCGTCGGGCAGCTCGCTGATGTTCACCTCAAACCTGTCCTGCACGTCGTTGAGGATTTTGGCGTCGTTCTCGTCCGACACGAAGGTGATGGCCAAACCCTTGGTGCCAAAACGGCCGGCTCGGGCCACCTGCCGGACACAACGGGGGTCAGCGGCACCCCAAAAACCCCTGGGACCCCAAAAACCACCCCTGGGATCGCAAAAAAACACGATGGGACCCAAAAAATCCCCAAAAACCCCACTAGGATTCCCAAAAACCCCACGGGGATCCCCAAAAACTCCCAAATCCTTGTGGTCATCCCTTTGCAGGACACCAAAAAAAACCCCCAGGACAACCCAAGACCACTCCAGGACACCCCAGACCCTTCCAGGACCCCAAAAATACCCTCCAAGACACCCCCAGACCCTCCCAAGATGCCCCCAGACCCTCCCAGGACGCCCCCAGACCCCACAAAATGCAGGTCAGCATCCAAATCCTTGGCTGTGTCCCCATTGTGCCCCAAATCCTGGTGGTCAGCCCCTTCCAGGACCCCAAAAGAACCCTCCAGGACCTCAAAAAGACCCCCAGGAGGCCCTCAGACCCACCCGGTGCAGGTAGGTGTCGGAGTCCTCCGGCATGTCGTAGTTGAAGGCGATGTTGACCCTCTCGATGTCCATCCCACGGCCAAAGAGGTTTGTGGCCACCAGGATGCGGCGCTGGAAGTCCTTGAACTGCTGGTACCTCGAGAGCCTGGGGGACACGGGGGGTCAGGAGTTTTTGGGGTTTTTTTGGGGTCCTGGGGGGTTTTTGTGGTCCTGGAGAGTCCCAGGGAGGGGTTTGGGGCGATCTGGGGGGATTTGGGGTGAGGCTGAGGGGTCTCTGGGGGGTCTAGAAGGTTCTAGGGAGTGTTGAGGGGGCTAAGGGTTGGTTTGGGGTCAGCCAGGGAAGGGCCACAGGGGGTTTTGGGGGAATTTGGGGGAATTCGGGAAGGTTTGGGGGACTCAGGGATGGTTATATGGGATTTCTGGGGGTTCAGGGTTGGATTTTGGGATATTTTTAGGGTGTTTTTGGGGTTTCCCACCTCTCCTCCTGCGGCATCCCACGGTGGATGGCGGTGAGTGATTTAGGGATGGTTTGGAAGGTTTTGGGTTGGTTTTAAGGGTGTTTTTGGGGTGTTTTTGGGGTTTCCCACCTCTCCTCCTGCGGCATCCCTCGGTGGATGGCGATGGCTGGGAAGTTCTGCTCCACCAGCAGCTGCGCCAAGGCGATGCAGCGCTGAACTGACTTCACGAAGATCACCACCTGTGGGACCAAAAATGGGGCTGTCAGAGAATCCCAAACCCCAAAAAAACCCCAAAACACCTCTGAACTGACTTCATGAAGATCACCACTTGTGGGGAACCCGAAATGGGGTGATCAGTGCACCCCAAAACCCTAAACAGCCCCAAAACAGCCCCAAAACAGCCCCAAAACCCCGGGATCCCCCATCCAAACCCCTCAAATCCCACATTTTCCCTTCTCTCCACACAGATTTCGGGGTGGTTTTGGGGTTTCCCCGCGGTTTCAGGGTGGATTTTGGGGTCTCCCTGGGATTTCAGGGTGGTTTCAGGGTGCTTTTGGGTGATTTTAGGGTGAATTTCAGGGTCTTCCTGGTGTTTCAGGCTAATTTGGGGTCTCCCTGGTATTTTAGGGTGGATTTCGGGGTCCCCCGGTATTTCAGGGTGGTTTTGGGGTCTCCCCATGGATTTCAGGGTGGATTTCGGGGTCCCCCCAGTATTTCAGGGTAACTTTGGGGTCTCCCCACCCACCTGGTTGAACTCGAGCACGTCCAGCAGGTCGAAGAGTTTCCTGTTCTTCTCGTTGTCCTTGAGTTTGACGTAGTACTGCTGCAGGCCGTGCAGCGTCAGCTTCGTCTCGTCATCCACGAAGATCTCCATGGGCTGGGGGGAAGGCGCTGAGCCCCCCGCCTGGGGGGGGACCCCAAAACTGCCCCCCGGGACCCCAAAACTGCCCCCGACCCAGCCTGGGGGACCCCAGACCCTGGAACTGTCCCTGACCCCAAAACTGCCCCCCGGGACCCCAAAACTGCCCCTGACCCAGCCTGGGGGACCCCAGACCCTGGAACTGTCCCTGACCCCAAAACTGTCCCCCTGGGACCCCAAAACTGCCCCAGATCCCCCGGGGGCCCCAAACCCTGAGACTATCCCTGACCCCACACTGCCCCCCTGGGACCCCAAACCCTAAAACTATCCCTGACCCCAAAACTGCCCCCCCAGGACCCCGAAACTGCCCCCCTGAGAGCCCAAACCCTAAAACTATCCCTGACACCAAAAATGCCCCCCGGGACCCCAAAACTGCTCCACTGGGACCCCAAACTCTGAAACTGTCCCTGACCCCAAAACTGCCCCTGACCCCCCCGGGGGACGCCAAACCCTGGAACTATCCCTGACCCTGCCTGGGGACCCCAAAGTGCTCCCCCTGGGCACCCTGAACCCCAAAACTGCCCCCCCGGACACCCCAAATTGCCCCTGAGCTCACCTGGGTATCCTGAACTGCCCCCAACCCCACCTGAGGGACCCGAAACTGTCCCTGAGGCCACCTGGGCAGCCTGAACTGCCCCTGAGACCCCAAAAGAGTCTCAGGAAGCCCAAAACTGCTCCTCGAGGATCTCAAAACTGCCCCTGAGTCCCAAAGGAGTCATCGAGGACCCCAAAAAGCATCTCAGGAACCCCAAAACTGCTCCTGGGAGCCCCAAAAGAGTCCTGAGCACTACAACATTGACACCCTGAGAAGAGCCTCGAGGACCCCAAAACTGAGACCCCTAAAAGCATCTCAGGGACCCCAAAACTGTCCCTAAGACCCTAAAAAGCATCTCAAGGACCCCAAAACTGTCCCTAAGACCCCAAAAAGAGTCTCCAGGACCCCAAAAGTGTCTCTAACACCTTAAAGAGGCTAAAGGACCTCACAACTGAGACCCCAAAGGGCCTCAAGGGCTTCAAAACTGACCCCAAAATGAATCTCAAGGACCCCAAAACTTCTCAAGGACCCCAGGACTGTCCCTAAGACCCCAAATTAAGTCTGGAAAACCCCAAAACTGAGACCCCAAAAGAGTCTTGCACAGCCTGGTGGTGTCCCTGCATCCCCTCCCCCCATCACCCCCATCCCCCCACCCCAATTTGGGG
Organism: Entomyzon cyanotis; assembly: GCA_024500445.1. Lineage (NCBI taxonomy): Eukaryota > Metazoa > Chordata > Aves > Passeriformes > Meliphagidae > Entomyzon > Entomyzon cyanotis. The sequence continues at coordinate 186,298 of JAKEPQ010000097.1, read as the reverse complement.
GTCTCCTGCCCCTCCCTGAGTGCTCCCCCTCCCCCACTCTGGGGGTCTCCTGCCCCTCCCGGGTGTCTCCCCTCCCCCATTTCGGGTCTCTCCTGCCCCTCCCGAGGGTCTCCCCCTCCCCACTCCGGGGGTCTCCTGCCCCTCTCGGGGCTCTCCTGCCCATCCCCCCCACCTTGCCCCCCTGCCCAGCCCCCCGCCTCCTGCCGAGGGTCACTTCGGGGCTCCGGCCGCCGCCGCTGGGGGGTCCGGGGGGTCACTCCGTGGCCGAATTTGGGGTTCCCGCCGAGTCCTCAACGCCGTCCGGGCCGGGGGGAGTCCCGGGGGGGCTGCAGGACCCCCAGAGCTCGGGGGGATCTTCATCCGGATGGACCCCAAAATCGAGGAGGAGGAGGAGGAGGAGAGGAGGAGGAAGGGCGATGACCGAGGGGGGGGAGGGGCGCGAGAGCTCTTCCGCAAGGAGGGGGAGGGGCGGCGGCGGTGGTGGGGGGAGGGGCGAGGTGGTGGTGGTGGGGGGGAGGGGGCTGGGAGGAGGAGGTGAGGTAATTAATTACGTCTTGCATGAATTTGCGGCACACGGGACGAATTTCCTTGCTCAGGGTGGCGCTGAACATCATGACCTGCTTTTCGTGAGGGGTCATGCGGAAAATCTCCTGCACGTCCCGGCGCATGTCTGCGGGGAGAAAATGTGGGGTTAGGGGGAAAATATGGGGAAAAACTGGGGTTACGGGTGAGAAATTGGGGTTTAGGGGGCAGAAATTGGGGTTTGGGGGACAGAAAAATGGGGTTTGGGGGCAGAAATTGGGGTTTAGGGGGGAGAAAATAGGGTTAGAAAATCTCCTGCACGTCCCAGCGCACGTCTGCGGCGGAAAAAATGGGGTTGGGGGAAAAATATGGGGTTTGGGGGTGAGAAATTGGGGTTAGAGAGGAGAAATGGGGGTTAGGAAAATCTCCTGCACGTCCCAGCGCGTGTCTGGGGAGAGAAAATGTGGGGTTAGGAGGGAAAAATGCGGTTTGGAGCCAGAAACTGGGGTTTAGGGGGGAGAAAATAGGGTTAGGAAAATCTCCTGCATGGCCCAGCACACATCTGCGGAGAGAAAATGGGTTAGGGGGGAAAAAACGGGATTTGGGGTGAGAAACTGGGGTTAGAGGGAGATAAATTGGGGTTAGGAAAACCTCCTGCATGTCCTGGTGCATGTCTGCAAGGAGAAAATGGGGTTAGGGGTGAGGAATATGGGGCAAATGAGGGTTTGGGGGCAGAAATTGGGGTCCCAATGCTCCCCCCACCCCTGAGAGCCCCAAAAACCCCCAAATTTTCCCCAAACTGACCGAGCTGCTCGAGCATCTTGTCGCACTCGTCCAGGATGAAGTGTTTGATGTGTTTGAGGTTGAGGCTTTTGTTCCTCGCCAGGGCCAGGATGCGCCCTGGAGTTCCAACCACAATGTGGGGACAGTTCTTCTTGAGCACCTCCTCATCCTTCTTGATGGACAGCCCGCCGAAAAACACTGCCACCTGGGGGAAAAAACCCCAAAATTACCCCAAAAATCAACATAAAACCATCTGTGATGGACAGCCTGCCGAAAAACACTGCCACCTGGGGGGGAAAAAACCCCAAAATTACCCCAAAATCAGAATAGAATCATCCCTGATGGACAGCCCGCCAAAAAACACTGCCACCTGGGCCAGAAAAACCCAAAATCAGCCCAAAATCAGAATAAAATCATCCCAAAAACCATCTGTGATGGACAGCCCGCCAAAAAACACTGCCACCTGGGCCAGAAAATACCCCAAAATTACCCCAAAATCAAAACAGAATCATCTCAGATGGACAGCCTGCTGAAAAACACTGTCACCTGAGCCAAAAACCAAACAAAATCAGCCAAAAACACCCCAAAATCAACATAAAATCATCCCTGACGGACAGCCCACCGAAAAACAGACACCTGGGCCAGAAATACCCAAAATCAGTCAAAAAGACCCCAAAATCAACATAAAATCATGTGTGATAGACAGACCACCAAAAAACACTGCCACCTGGGCCAAAAAACACACAAAATCAGCCCAAAAAATACCTGGGAGGGAGAAATCCCCAAAAAACACTGCTACCTGGGCCCAAAATCAGCCAAAAACACCCCAAAATCAGCATAAAAGTGCCTCAAAAGCCATCCCTGATCAACAAACCCCAACAAAACAGAGCTGTTTCCAAGGGGGGTCAGTGATCTGAACCCCAAAACTGCCACTGGGATCCCCAAACTCCTTCAGAGACACCTGGGGTCTCTCAGGACCCCAAAAATCCCTTCAGAGCTTTCCCAAAATCCCCTCAGAGCCCCCCAGACGCCCTCAGGACCCCCAAAATCCCCTCAGGACCCCCAAACCCACCTTGACGCTGGGCATGTATTTGGAGAATCTCTCGTACTCCTTGCTGATCTGGAACGCGAGTTCTCGAGTGTGACACATCACCAGCACTGACACCTGGGGGGAGAGGGGGACAGAGCTCTGTGACACCTGTGTGACACCCCAGAACCCACCTGTGACACCCCAAAAACCCCCAAAACCCACCTGTGACACCCCAAAAACCCGCAGAGCCACCCTGAGACCCCCAGAGTTCTTGTGTGTTACACATCACCAGCACTGACACCTGGGGGGGACAGAGCTCTGTGACACCTGTGTGACACCCCAGAACCCACCTGTGACACCCCAAAAACCCCCAAAACCCACCTGTGACAGCCCCAAAACCCGCAGGGCCACCCTGAGACCCCCAGAGTTCTCGTGTGTGACACATCACCAGGGGAGACATAAGGACAGAGGTCTGTGACATCCCCAGGACACCCCAAAGCACCCCAAACAACCCCAAAAAACCAAAAAAAACCCCCAGAACTCGCTCACCTGGCCGGTGACTGGCTGCCAACACGAACACGGCTGTTTCGCCCATGCCGGACTTGGCCTGGCACAGCACGTCCCCCAGACCCCCAAAAACCCCCCAAACCACCCCAAAAAAACCCCAGAACTCGCTCACCTGGCCGGTGACGGGCTCGAGCTGCTGCAGGGTTGCCAACACGAACACGGCCGTTTTGCCCATGCCGGACTTGGCCTGGCACAGCACGTCCATGCCCAGGATGGCCTGAGGGATGCACTCGTGCTGGACTGGGGGACAAAGGGGTCAGGGGTCAGCAGGACAGACTGGACAGTCACCGAGGGTCAGGAATCACCCCAGAAGCACTCAGGACACCTTAAAGTTCTTCCGTGCGTTCCTAAATCCTTCAGGGTGTTCCCAAACACTTCAGCGCCATCCAAAATCCCCAAACTCACACCCAAACCTCTTCAGAGCTTTTCCAAACCTTCCCAGGACCCCCAAACCCCTTCCAGAACCTTCCCAAACCCCTTCAGAACACCCTAAATCCCTTCAGAACCTTCCCAAACCTTCCCAGGACCCTCCAAACTCTTTCCAGAACCTTCCCAAGCCCCTCAAGACCCACCAAACCCCTTCCCAAACCCTTCAAAATCTTCCCAAACGCCTTCAGGACTCCTCAAATCCTCTCAGAACCATCCCAAACTCCTTCAGCACCTTCTCAAACCCATCAGATCCACACCCAAACCCCTTCAGAACCTTCCCATACCCAACAGATCTACACCCAAAACCTCTCAGGACCCCCAAAACCCCTTCAGAACCATCCCAAACCCCCTCAGGACCCCCCCAAACCCCCTCAGGATCCCCTAAACCCCTTCAGAACCTTCCCATACCAAACAGATCTACACCCAAACACCCTCAGTACCCCCCAAACCCCCTCAGAACCATCCCAAACCCCCTCAGTACCCCCAAACCCCCCCAAAACCCCTTCAGAATCATCCCAAACCCCCTCAGGATCCCCTAAACCCCTTCAGAACCTTCCCAAACCCCTTCAGAACCATCCCAAACCCCCTAAGCACCCCCAAACCCCTTCAGAACCACCCCAAACCCCCTCAGGACCCCCAAGCCCCCTCCCCAGGCACCTTCAGAAGGATGCTCGAAGCCGCAGTCGACGATGGCGCGCAGCAGCTCGGGTTTGAGCAGGAAGTCCCGGAAGCCCGAGCTGTGGATGGACACGTAGGAACCCTTGACGTCCTTCTTGGGGGGAGCCTCGGCCCCGTCGGCCCCCGCCGCGTTCTCCACCTCGTCATCCTCGTAGTCCAGCAGCTCGTTGTCCACGTCGTTCTCCGCCATGACCACGGCTGGGGACAGGGGAGAGTGAGCCCAAAACAACCCCAAAAGGGAGTGGGATTGCTGAGAATTGAGCCCCAAAGGGATACAGGTAGGGATTGTGAGGACTGATCCCAAACGGGTGTGGGGTCAGCGAGAATTGAGCCCAAAAAGATGTGAGGTCATCAGAAATTGAGCCCAAAATGGTGTGGGATAATCAGAAATTGAGCTCAAAAGGGATCCAAGTAGGGTCAACAATGACAGAGCACCAAAAATTGACCTCAAAGGGTGTGGGGTCACTGAGAATTGACCCCAAAAGAGTGTGGTATCATCTAGAATTGACCCCAAAAGGGATCCAGGTAGAGACAGTGAGAATTAATCCCAAAAGGGTGTGGGATCAGTGAGAATTGAGCCCAAAATGGTGTGAGATCAGCGAGAGTTGATCCCAAAAGGGTGTGGGATCACCAAGAACTGACCCCAAAAGGGATCCAGGTAGGGACAGTGAGGAGAGAGCGAGGATTGATCCCAAACGGGTGTGGGGTCAGTGAGGATTGATCCCAAAACGGTGTGGGATCACTGAGAATTGACCCCAAAATGGTGTGGGATTATCAGAAATTGAGCCCAAAAGGGATCTGAGAACAGTCAGTGAGGAAGGGACATCGGGACCAACATCACCTGTGGGACAACCAGAATCCGACCCCAAAAGGGTCTGGGATCACCGAGAATTGATCCCAAAAGCGTGTGGGATCACCAGAAATTGACCCCAAAAGGAATCCAGGTAAGGACAGTGAGCAAAGGACATCAGGACCACCAAGATCACCCATATGACCATCAAGAGTTGACCCCAAAAGGGGTCTGGGCAGGGTCAGCAATGACTTGGCACCAAGAGCACCCCAGAGGGTCTGGGCAGGGTCAGCAGCGAGTGACCAGCAGTGGCCCAAGGCCACCAGCACTGCCCAAAGGATCTGGGAATGGTCAGCACCGAGTCACCCCAAAATTCTGGACATCACCAGCACCCCAGGACCCCAAAACGCCGCAGACCACCAAAGGGTCTGCATGTCCATCGCCCACCCTGAGACCCCGCCGGACATCTGACCGCCAGCAGCACCCGGAATATCCCAAAAATCCCCTACAACCCACAAGGGACCCCTCAGCAGGACCCAGGGGTGACCCCGAGTGACCACAGCCGGACAGCCCCAGAGTCCCGATGGACGAGGGCTCAGACACCCCCTGACCCCAAAACACGGCGCTGCTGACCCCACAAACCAACCGCGGGACCCCCGAGGGCTCCGAGATCGCCGCGACCCCCGGAGAACCCGCGATCCCCTCTCGGCATCATCGCCTCCCCGCGCGGGACCCAAATCGGGCATTTCTGCCCCTCAGAACGAGACCCTCCCGCCCCCCGCCCCTCATACCGGCGCCCCGCCGCCCCTCGCCCCCTCAGAACGGGACTCTGCCGCCCCCCGTCCCTCACGGAGCACCGCCATCCCCGCTCTCCCTCCCCGGGAGGCACTCAGAGCCCCTCGGCGCTCCCCGCCATCCCCCGCCGCCCTTCCCGCCATTTCTCCGCCGCCGCTCTCTCCCCCCGCCGCCCCCCGGCGCCGCCATCTTGGCGCGCACAACGGCGGCGCCCTCAGCGAGCCTCCCGAGCGGCGGCGGCGGCCGCGGGGAGCTGCGGGGGACGCGGGGAGCGCGGGGCGGGCGGGGAGGCGCGGGGGGAGCGGCGATGGGCGGCGGGAGAGGCGATGGCGGCGGATGCGGCTCCGGCCCGGCCCGACTCACCCCGAGAGAAGCGACCGCCGCGACCGAGAAGGCGGGGCTGCGCGTCACTTCCGGCCCGGCCCCGCGCGCGCCGGGAAGGCCCCGCCCGCTGCCCGGGGCTGCCCGCGGCGATCGCCGGAGCGAGTCCGGCCCGGTTTGAGGCCCCGCCGATGGTCCCACAGCCCTCCGCGCCGCCCCGCCGCCGCCATCCCGGCCCTGCCCGCCGCCCCGCCGCTCTCCCCGCCGCCCGCCGCGCCCCTCCCGCCTCCCGCCGCGCCCCGCCGCGCACGGACCTCCGCTCGGGCAGCGAGATGGACAGCCCCGCTCCGGGGTCCTCGGGGAGCCCGCGCGCCCGCGTTGCCGAGCAGGAGCCCCGGCGGAAGCCCCGCCCCCCGCGTCGCTATGGCAACGGTGCCCGCCGCGCCCGGCCACGCCCCCAGGGATGACGCAGCGCCGCGCTCAGCCAATGGGTTTATTGCGCGCCGCCGGGGGGCGGGGTCAGGGGTCGCCCGCCAGGCTGATGGTGACCAATGAGACGCTCTCGGTGGAGAGGTAACGCCCCTTCTCGTAGATGAGGTACACCAGGGGGGCGTGGCCCTGCTCCTCGGGGGGCGGAGCCGCCAGCGCCGAGTACCCGCTGGGCCCCGCCCACACCTGCAGGCCACGCCCCCACCACGAGCTCCCGTTGTCGAAGCTCCAGCGCAGCGTCAGGTTCACCCCTGGGGGCGGAGCCTGTCGGGACACGCCCACACCAGCCACGCCCACACCAGCCACGCCCACACCAGCCACGCCCCCACACCAAATCCCCGCCCCCACACCAAATCCCCGCCCCCTGCAGCTTCTTGACCCCCAACCCCGAGCTGGGGACCCCCAGACCCCCCCGGACACCTGGGGGCACCTGAACCCCGCGGGCCACTGTCCCCGCTGTCCCTCCCGTGTCCCCCCTGTGTCCCCCCGCTGTCCCATCTGTCCCCCCTCTGTCCCCCGCTGTCCCCATTATCCCCGCTGTCCCTCCCATGTCCCCGCTGTCCCTCCCGTGTCCCCACTATCCCCGCTCTCTCCTCTATCCCCGCTGTCTCCACTGTCCCCCCGCTGTCCCCGCTGTCCCCGCTGTCCCCGCTGTCCCCCCGCTGTCCCCCCTCTATCCCCGCTGTCCTCCACTGTCCCCTCTGTCCCCCCGCTGTCCCCGCTGTCCCTCCCGTGTCCCTCCCGTGTCCCCGCTATGCCCGCTGTCCCCGCTGTCCCCCTCTGTCCCCCCGCTGTCCCCGCTGCTCACGCTCGCTCTCGTGGGCCGGGTTGCTGAACAGGACCAGCCCGTGGCTGACCAGCGCTCCTGCGGCCACCGCGGGGTCCGGCAGCGCGGGGTCGAAGGTGACCGCGGCGGGTGGCAGCGTCTCGCCGCCGTCCCAGCTCCGCGCCACCATCCGGCAGCGGCAGCGGTACGAGTTCTGGTTGCGGATGCTCACGGCGAGGGAACCGTCGGGCAGCTCGTAGGGCTGCGGGGACAACCGGTCACTGCCGGGCAGCCGCGACCCGCCAGGGGACAGTCCGGGGGTCCCCGGAGCCCACCTGGCACTCGTCGGGGGTGAAGTCGCGGGCGTGTCGCGGCGCTCCGAAGGGGATGGCGGGCAGGACTGCCCCGCGCCGCCAGTGCCGCCCGTTGTCGTCGCTGAGCAGCAGCGACACTCCGTCCCGCTCCAGCGTGCCGTGGCCGCAGAACACCAGGCGACCCCGGAATGGTGACCGCTGCTTCTGGGGGGGCGGCCGGGGGGGTCAGGGCCGGCCGGGACCCCAAACCGACCCAAATTCACCCCAAACACGACCGAAACCGACCCAAAACCCACCGCAAACCCGCCCCAAACTGACCCCAAACCCGCCCCAAAACCACCCCACACCCACAGCCGGGGGGCTCAGACCCCGCCGGGATCCCCAAACCACCTCAAACCGACCCCAAACCACCCCAAATTCACCCGAAATTCACCCCAAACCCACCTGAATTCCCGAGCCCAGCCCGGGGGCAAACACCTTACCCCCGACAATATCGGACAGGTTCGGGGGGAGCTCAGAATGACCTTAAAACCACCCCAAAACCACCTCAAAACCACCCCAAACCGACCCCAAACCCACAGCGGGGGGGTTCAGACCCCGCCGGGATCCCCAAACCGACTCCAAACCCGCCCCAAGCCGAGCCCGGGGGTGAACACCTCACCCCCGACAGTATCGGATAGGTTCGGGGGGAGTTCAGAATGACCCTAAAACCACCTCAAACCGACCCCAAACCCACAGCGGGGGGGGTTCAGACTCGGCCAGGACCCCCAAACCACCCCAAACCCACCCCAAATTAACCCCAAACCCACCTGGATGCCCGATCCCGGCCCGGGGGCAAACATCTCTCCCCCGACTATATTGGAGAGGTTCGGGGGATGGGCTCAGGACCTCCAAACCCACCCCAAACTACCCCAAACTGACCCCAAATCCACCCCAAACCCACAGCAAGGGGGCTCAGACCCCACCGGGACACCCAAACCACCCCAAACCCACCCCAAATCCACCCCAAATTAACCCCAAACCCACCTGGATGCCCGATCCCGGCCCGGGGGCGAACACCTCTCCCCCCACCACGTCGGACAGGTTCTGGGGGGGTCCCCAGGATCGCCCCCCGTCGCGGCTGCGCAGCAGCAGGGTGCTGGGGGGTCCGCAGGCCTGCGGCGGGTGGGCGCAGCGGGCGTAGAGCAGCAGCACCTCGGAGCGAGTGACCGCCAGCGCGCCCAGGTTCAGCCCGTCCCCCTGCCAGCCGTCATCGGCCGCCAGCTCCGTCGGGCCCCAGGTGGCACCTGGCGGGGGAGGGGACACGGTGTGACACCCCGGGAGAGCCTGGGGTGCTAAACCCAGCCAGGGACCCCCGGCGTGCCCCGGGGAGACCCCAGACCCACCTAGGGACTCCCAGGGACACCCAGGGAGCTCCTAAACCCTCGCAGGGACTCCCCAAACCCTCCTAGGGAGACCCTAGACCTCCCCAGGGAGACCCCAGACCCTCCTAGGGACTCCCAGGGACACCCAGGGAGCTCCTAAACCCTCGCAGGGACTCCCCAAACCCTCCTAGGGAGACCCCAGACCTCCCCAGGGAGATCCCAGACCTCCCCAGGGAGACCCCAGACCCTCCTAGGGACCCCCAGCATTCCCCTGAGAGCCCCCAGACCCATTTCCGTCATGGGAGTGGCAGCAGGTGACAACTTTGGTCTCCCCCAGAGGCCCCTCAGCTCCACCCAGAGAGCCCCCAGACCCACTCAGGGACCTCCCAGAAACCCCCAGCCGCCCCCAGCCCCACCTTCGTCGGGGGAGTGGCGGCAGGCGATGACTTTGGTGTCCCCAGGGACCTCCTAGGGACCCCCAGCCCCACCCAGAGAGACCCCAGCTCCACCCAGGGACCTCTCAGCCCCCCCCCAGCCCCTCTTAGGGACCACCCAGAGATCCCCCAGCCCTTCCCAGCCGCCCCCAGCCCACCTCCGTCGGGGGAGTGGCGGCAGGCGATGACGTTGGTGTCCCCAGGGACCACCTAGAGACCCCCCAGCCCCTCTTAAGGACCCCTCTAGCCGCCCCCAGCCGCCCCCAGCCCACCTCCGTCGGGGGAGTGGCGGCAGGCGATCACTTTGGCCCCCACGTCGGCGGCCGAGAGTTTCCTGCCCTCGGCGCAGGCCAGCAGAGCCCCGCCGGGCAGCGCGGCCAGCAGCGGCACCCGGAAGGTGTGCACGCCGCCGCGACCCTCGCCGCTGACCCACAGCACCTGCTCCCGCACCACCCGCGGCCGGACCTGCCGGACACACCGCGTCAGGGTGGGGGAGGGGGCCCAGGGGGGATTGGGGGTCCCGAATTGGGGGAAATTTGGGGGTCTCGGGGGGGATTGGGGGTCCCGGGGGGCACTGAGACAGTGAGATGGGGGGATAGAGAGCGATGATGGCGTTTGGGGGCGTCGGGGGAGGAAACGGGGTAATTTGGGGTTTTTTTGGGGTCGGGAGGTGTGAGGGGATTGGAGGCTTTTGGGGGTCAGCGGGAATTGTGGCTGTGGGGGCATTGGGGGGTCAGGGGGTCCCTGAGGGGCTCAGGGTGTCCCTGAGGGGTCAGAGGGTCCCTGGGGTGACACTGGGGGTCCCTGGGGGGGTCAGGGGGTCTCTGAGGGGGTCAGGGGGTCCCTGGAGAGATCAGGGTGTCCCTGAGGTGACACTGAAGATCCCTGAGGGGCTCAGGGTGTCCCTGAGGGGTCAGAGGTCCCTGGGTGACCCCGGGGGTCCCTGCAGGGCTCGGTGTGTGTGACAATCACTGCATTCGGGGTGCCGCGGCCCACAACCCCCGAAGGCCCCGAGAGCTGCCCGGCAGCGACTCCGGGCCTGGCTGTCGCCCGGCGGGGACACCGCTGGGCCGCGCGGCCCCGTACCGTGTCGGGGGTCGCCACCCAGCGCGCGGCGGCGATGGCGAGCAGCAGCGGCGGCAGCAGCGCGCGGAGCGGCGGGCGAGCGGAGCTCACGGCGGAGCTCATCAGCGCGGAGCCCAGCGCGGAGCTCATCGCGGCGGAGCTCACCGTGGAGCTCAGCGCGGCCCCTTTAACGGCCGCCGGAAGCGCCGCGCGCGGAAGAGGGCGGGGCCTGCCCTTAAAGCGGCAACGCCACGTTAAGGGAGGGAGTGTCTTAAAGCGGCGCGGTGGGGCCCGCCAGGTACAAACGGAGTTTTTGGTGGGTTTTGTTTTTTCGAAAATGAAGGATTGTAATGTTTTTATTTTTTATTGCACTTCGCTTCGCCCCCCCGCGAAAGGCGAGGAAACCCCCGGCCCGCGGGGGGCGGGGGTGAATGAGGAGGGGGCGGGGCTAAGGCGGATAAGAATGACTATATCCGCCTTAGCCCCGCCCCCAAGCGGGTGTGGTCAGACCCGGCCACGCCCCTCCGTGCCGGCGCGAAAAGCCCTCGGGAAAGGTGAGGTCAGGAATCGGCCAGCCGCAGCAGGGGACCCGCGGCCGTGGGGACACTGCGGGGACAGGGGACAGCGGGGGTCAGCGGTCACCCAGCGGTCACCCGGGGGTCACTCGGGGGTCACCCAGGGTACCTCTGGAGCTGCTGCGCCCCCAGCAGGTCGTGCAGCAAGAACTTCACCCCCAGCCCGGCGCCCGGCGGGGATTTGCCTCTCTGCAGGTCCAGCAGGGGAACCTCGCGGTGCCTGGAGCGGCGAACGAGGGTCAGCAGCGCCCGGCGGCCTGGGGACAGAGGGGACAGCAGGGTCACTGAGGGTCAGCAGCGCCCGGCAGCCTGGGGACAGGGGACAGCAGTCACTGAGGGTAGCAGCCCCGGCAGCCTGGGGACAGGGGGACAGAGGGGACAGCAGGGGTCAGCAAGGGTCACTGAGGGTCAGCAGCGCCCGGCGGCCTGGGGACAGAGGGGACAGCAGGGGTCACCAGGGGTCAGCGAGGGTCAGCAGCACCCGCCGGCCTGGGGACAGGGGCGACAGCAGGGTCACTGAGGGTCAGCAGCGCCCGGCGGCCTGGGGACAGAGGGGTCACCAGGGTCACCGAGGGTCATCAGGGGTCTGCACTCACCCCGCAGCAGCGCTCGGACGAAGCGCCCAGCCCCCGGCACTGCCAGCCACCAGCTGCCGGCGTCACGGACGGTCAGCAGCCCTGCGGCCACCAACTGCCTGGGGACACACGGGGTCAGGGGGCTGGGACACCCCGGGGGCACGGGGACATCCCCCCGAGGTGACCAAACCCTGACTCAGGGTCACCCCGGGACCCCAGACTGACCTCAGGGAGAGCTCAGCGCCTGCAGGGATCCCCAGTCCCACCCTGGGGTGTCCCCAGTCCCCCTCGGGGTGTCCCCAGCGCCCCCCAAAGTGTCCCCAGTCCCCCCTGGGTTGTCAGCAGCCACCCCCCAGGGTGTCCCCAGCACCCCCCAAAGTGTCCCCAATGTCCCCAGGCTGTCCCCAGTCCCCCCGGGCTGTCCCCAGTGTCCCCATATGTCACATCCCGGTCCCCAGTGTCCCCAGGCTGTCCCCAGTCCCCCCGGGCTGTCCCCGGTGTCCCCAGTGTCCCCATACGTCACATCCCGGTCCCCAATCCCCCCAGCCTGTCCCCAATGTCCCCAGCTTATCCCCAGTGTCCCCATATGTGACATCCCAGTCCCCCACGTCTCCAGCCTGTCCTCAATGTCCCCAGGCTGTCCCCAGGCTGTCCCCAGTGTCCCCAGGCTGTCCCCAGTCCCCCCGGCCTGTCCCCAGTGTCCCCGTACGTCACATCCCGGTCCCCAGTGTCCCCAGGCTGTCCCCAGTCCCCCCAGCCTATCCCCGGTGTCCCCGTACGTCACGTCCCGGTCCCCAAAGCCGAGCTCCCTCATGCGGCTCTGCTCGAAGCTCAGCTCGGGGATCGCCGCCACCGCCGCGTCCAGAAATCGCCGCACCAACCCCTCCCGGGGCGTTCCGGCCGCGGCCGCCAGCGCCTGCCGACACCGGGGACACCGGGGGTCAGCAGGGGTCACCGAGGGGTCACCAGGGGTCACCGCACTGTCCGGTCCCCACTCCCGGTACCTTCTCCCGGTAGAGCTGCAGGCTGACCACTCCCAGCGCGTCGGCGCCGAGCCCGAGGTGCAGCAGGCGGATGTGACCCTCGTCCCGCAGCCGGTTCTGGGGGACAGCGGGGTGACACCGGGTCACACGGGGTCAGCAGGGTCACACCGGGGTCCCGGGGGTCTCCCGGGGGTCTCACCAGGTGCCGGTCCACGGCCGTTCTGTCGCTCACGATGCTGTACAGCTGATGTTGCAGCAGCAGCGGCGGCAGAGAGTCGCCGAACAGGCGGCGAGGGAAGAGCGCCGTGAGAGTCTGCAGAGCGGAATCCACCGCGGCGGGGCTGCCTGCAGAGCCGGGAGCAACCGGAGAAAGCGGGAATCACCGGGAGAAACCGGGAATAACGGGGAGCAACCGGGAATGCACCGGGAATCACCGGGAGAAACCGGGAATCCACTGGGACCAACCGGGAACCCATCGGGAATCTACCGGGAATCCACCGGGAACCGTGGGAACTAACCGAGAACCCACCGGGAACCCACCGGGACCCCCCACCTCCCCCCCGAGGTCCCCCTGGTACCGTCCGGCCGCGCTCCTTCCCCCGGCAGCTCCAGGCGGCGCCGCTTTGTCCCCAGAGCGCCGTTGGTGTCGCCGAGGAGGCGCCGGCGGCTCATGGGGGGCTGGGCGAGCTCCGAGCCCCGGACGGCACCGGAACGGCGCGGAGAGATGACGTCACTGCGCCGCGCGGGAGATGACGCCATGGTGATGACGCAATAGGGTGGAACCAACAGGGAGGAACCATGTGGAGCCAAAGGAGGGGGGATGGACTGAACCATGTGGATAATGGGGAAATGGAACGAACCACGATGAGACAATGGGGGGAATGAACCGGGTTTGACCAATGGGATGAATGGACTAAACCACGTGGATAAAGGGGGGAAATGGAACGAACCACGGGGAGCCAATAGGGGTTTAACCAGTGGGATGAACGGACTGAAACATGTGGATAATGGGGGAAGCTGGGACAAACCACGATGAGGAAATGGGGGGGGAAAAGGGGTTTGACCGAGGGTGCGAATGGACAGAACCACTCGAGATCAGAGGGGGTGAGTGGACTGAACCACTCGAGATCAGAGGGGGAGATTGGACTGACCCACTCAAGATCAGAGGGGGCGAATGGACTGAACCACTCGCGCTCACAGGGGGCGGATGGACAGAGCCACTCGGGCTCACAGGGGGAGGTTGGACAGAACCACTCGGGCTCACAGGGGTGTGGGTGCCTTTATTGGGTGTACAGGCTGGCGGCGAACACGATGTCGCGTTTGATCATCTGGGCGGCAGTGTCCATCTTGCTGGCCAGCGCGGGGTCACCCACCACCCGGGCGGCCTGGCGCAGCTCCCGCAGCAGCTCCTCCAGCCGCTGGATCGCCCTGACCACCGTGCCCTCCTGCACCGGGGACAGCCGGGCGATGTCTGCGAAGGGCTGCGCACACGGGACACCGCGTCAGCGGGGACAGCGGGGAGAATTTGGGACATTGAGGTCGGGGGGACAGCAGGGATGTTGGGGACATTGGGGTCAGTGGGGACATTGGGGGACATGAGGGGACATTGGGGTCAGGGGTGTCCCAGGCTGTCCCAGTGTGATTTTTGGGGTTCCCAGGGTATTTTGGGGTATTTTGGGGTCTCACCATGCCCCTGGCTCTCCCAGGGGTATTTCTGGGGTACTTTTGGGGTATTTCTGGGGTATTTTGGGGTATTTCTGGGGTCTCACCATGCCCCTGGCCCACTCGTACACGACCTGCACGAGGCTGAAGCCGAACTGAGCTGTGAACTCCTCAGCTCCAGGGCCGAGGCTGTGCTGCTGCTCCAGGCGACCCACGCGGGCGGCGACGGCGCGGAGACGCTCCAGGGCCTGGGGAGACAAAAAACACCTCATAAATCCTATAAATCCTGTAAATCCCAGAAATCCCAAACCCCAGAGACGGTCCAGGGCCTGGGGGAGAGAAAAAACACCCCAGAAATCCTATAAATGCTGTAAATCCCAGAAATCCCAAACCCCAGAGACAGTCCAGGGCCTGGGGGAGAGAAAAAACACCCCAGAAATCCCCCAAAATCCCAGAGACGGTCCAGGGCCTGGGGGAAACAGACCAGAAATCCCCAAAAACCCCATAAATCCCACACTGCAGAGACGATCCAGGGCCTGGAGAGGAGAGGGAAAACCCCAAAAATCCCATAAATCCCACAAACCCCAGACTGCAGAGACGATCCAGGACACACCTCAAAAACCCCATAAATCCCCCTCAGTGTTCCCCCAGTGTCCCCACCTGGGTCAGCGGCTCGGGCAGCCCCTCGGGCAGCGGTTCCCCCCGGCCGGGAGTGACCAGGCAGGACAGCAGCGCCACGCTCTCCTCCGGCCGCAGCGGCGCCAGGACATTGCCCAGCAGCAGCTCGGTCAGCACCAGCTGCTCCGTGCTCAGCAGGGCAGCGACGCGGCCACCGAGGGCTACTGTGCCACCGGAGATATAGCCCAGCTCGGACAGGACCTGGGGGGACACAGAGTGACCTCAGAGTGACCACTGTGCCACCGAGGGCTACTGTGCCACCGGAGATATAGCCCAGCTCGGACAGGACCTGGGGACACAGAGTGACCACAGAGTGACCACAATGCCACTGGAGATATAGCCCAGCTTGGACAGCACCTGGGGACACAGAGTGACCACCGAGTGACCACCGAGTGACCACCGTGAGCCACCGTGCCACCGGAGATATAGCCCAGCTCGGACAGCAGGTGGGGGGGTCACAGAGGTGTTTTTGGGGTGTTTTGGGGTTATTTTGGGGTTATTTTGGGGTCTCACCTCGAGGCGCTGGTGACACTTGGGCAGCAGCAGCAGCACCAGCAGAGATTTGGGCAATGTTGGGACAGCGGGGGGATTTTGGGATCCCAGTGGATATTTTGGGTTCCCAGTGGATATTTTGGGATCCCAGGGGTGTTTCTGTGTTCCCAGGGGTGTTTTTGGGGTGTTTTGGGGTGTTTTTGGGGTTGTTTGGGGCTGTTTGGGGCGGTTTTGGGTCTCACCTCGAGGCGCTGGTGGTACTCGGGCAGCAGCAGCAGCGATTGATCCGACAGCTGGAACTGCAGCTCCTCCAGCTGCTCCTCCAGCTGCTGCCGGGCGGCAAACTGGGCGTACTGGGAGGGACGGCCAGGGGTCAGCGATGTCCCCAAACAACCCAAAAAGAAACCCCCAAAAAACCCCCATAAACCCCCCCAAGAAAACCCCCCAAAAGACCCAAAAAAACCCCCAAAAAACCCATAAACCCCCCAAAGAAAACACTCAAGAAACCCCCAAAAAAACCCCCAAAACCCCCCAAAAAACCCCAAAAAAGCCCCCAAAGCACCTGCTGGGCGAAGCGGGGGCTGTGCACGCAGCGGAAGGAGCGCAGGGTCACCCCGAGGTCACGGATTTCGGCCGCAGCCGCCAGCGCCGAGGGGTCTCGGCCAGGGGGGACCCCGAAAGCCTCGAGCAGCGGGATGGTCACTGTCCCCTCGCGGCCAGCGGCGGCCAGGCGGGTCAGCTCCTGCAGCGCTGACCCCAGAGCTGAGCCCCCGAGGGGAGGGGAGCTGGGGGGAAACGTGGGGTCAGGGATCCCAAAATCTATGGGGTCAGGGGGTGTGGGATCCCCAAATCTATGAGGAGATCCCCAGGACCCCAAATTCCCCTCCAGAACCAAAATTTTTTCCCCCCCAGCACCCCAATTCCCCCCCCAGGATTCCAATTTTCCTCCCCAGACCCCAAATTCCCCCTTGGGACCCCAAACTTCCCCCCCAGCACCCCATACCGGGGTCGGGGTCCCCCTCGGGGGCGCAGCTCCTGCAGCAGCATTTCGGGGTTCACCCGCAGGGTCTTGGCTGTGACCCCAACGATGTCCTCGGGGTGCAGCTGCTCCAGGGAGTGTCCTGGGGGGCCTGCGGGACCCCAAAACATTCAGGGACCCCAAAACATTCAGGGACACCCCCCAAAAACCCCAAAATCCACAGGGAAATCCCCCAGGACCCCAAATCCAAAGGGAAATCCTCTAGAACCCCAAAACCCCCCAGAATGCCCCCAAATCCCTCATCAGGACCCCAAAACCCCTTGTGGAACCCCAAAATCCCCCAGAATCTCCCCAAATCCCTCGTGGGAACCCCAAAACCCCTCAGGGGACCCCAAAATCCTCCAGAATCCCCCCAAAACCCCTTGAGGGGACCTCAAATCCCTCGTGGGAACCCCAAATTTCAGATTTTCCCCCGTTTTTGGGGTGCAGACCCTCGGGCAGGAAGAGGCGGGTGAGCAGCAGATCTTCGGGGTAAGGAACGTCCTGTGGGGTCTCGGGGGGCTTCTCCCCCTTTTCGGGGGGCTTCTCCCCATCTTTGGGGTTTTTTTCCTCTTTTTCGAGGTTCTTCTCGCTCAGCACCAGCGTGGTGAAGGTTCGGCCAGAGCCCCCGGAGGTCACCTGTGGGCAGTTTGGGGTCAGTTTTGGGGTCACTTTGGGGTTAGTTTGGGGTCAGTTTTTAAGGTCAGTTTTGGGGTCAGTTTGGGGTCACATTAGGGTCAGTTCTGGGGTCCCTTTAGGGGCAGTTTTGGGGTCACTTTGGGGTCACTTTAGGGTCAGTTTTGGGTTTACCTGTAGCACCAATCCCAGTGCATTGTGGGGCGTTTGGGGTCAGTTTTTGGGGTCATTTTAGGGTCATTTTGGGGTCAGTTTTGGAGTCACTTTAGGATCAGTTTGGGGTCAGTTTTTGGGATCACTTTAGGGCACTTTGGGGTCAGTTTGGGCTCAGTTTGGGGTCAGTTTTGGGTCAGTTTGGGGTCACTTTAGGGTTACCTGCAGCACCAATCCCAGCGCATTCCGGTGTTTCGGGGTGTTTGGGGTCAGTTTTGTGATCAGTTTGTGGTCAGTTTTTGAGGTCAGTTTGGGGTCACTTTGGGCTCAGTTTGGGGTCACTTTAGGGTCAGTTTTGGGGTCACTTTGGGGTTACCTGCAGCACCAATCCCAGCGCGTTGCGGTGTTTCGGGGTGCTGACCACCACCACCCTGCCCGGCGCCAGCACCCTCTGTCCAGCCTGTCCCAAACACCTCTGGGGACCCCAAACCCTGGTCAGGGGACACCTGGGACCCCAAACAGACCCCCAGTGTCCCCTGACCCTCCCAGAGCCCCCAGAGCCCCACAGAGACCCTCGCAATGTCCCCCTGTCCTCCCCCTCGAGTGTCCCCAGTGTCCCCAATGTCCCTCTGCCCACCCCAAAAACCCCAAAAAGACCCCAAAAACCCCAAAAAGAGCCCCAAACATCAACCCAGGATCCTTTCCCAGTGGCCCCAGACCCCCCAGGAGCCCCCAGACCCAATTAAAGTCCCCAGGATGTCCCCAATGTCTCCAAGCCCCCTAGGAGCCCCCAGACCAACCTGGATGTCCCCAATGTCCCCAAGCCCCCCAGGAGCCCCCAGACCCAATTAAAGCCCCCAGACCCCCCAGTGTCCCCAAGCCCCCTGGTGTCCCCAGTGTCCCCAATGTCCCCAAGCCCCCCAGGAGCCCCCAGACCCCCCAGAAGCCCCCAGACCCACCTGCAGCACGGCCCGGGCACGGCGCAGTGCCACCACAGCTCGGTGGTACTCCGGCAGGTCCCCCATGTCCCCGGTGTCCCCTGCTGTCCCCTCAGGGTCCCCAAGCGCCGCCAGCGCCTCTCGGAGTGCAGCGACACGGCGAGTCTGCGCCTGGGGGGACACGGGGTGTCACAGGGTGTCACAGTGTCACAGGGTGTCACAGTGTCACAGGGTGTCACAGGGTGTCACAGTGTCACAGGGTGTCACAGTGTCCCACTGCCCGTACTGAGCTGTCCCCAGCATGTCCATGCTGGATGTCCCCGTTGTCTCCACTGCCCATACCGGGCTGTCCCCCGTGTCCCCAGCATGTCCCAGTGCCCGTACTGGGATGTCTCCATTGTCCCCATGTCCCCAGTACCCATACTGGGACATCCCCAGTGTCCCCAGTATCACCATTGTCCACACTATGCAGTCCCCTGCGTGTCCATACTGGACATCCCCAATGTCCCTACTGTCCCCATGTCCCCACTGTCCCCAATGTCCATACTGGATGTCCCCATGTCCCCACTGTCCCACTGTCCCCACTGACCCACTGTCCCCAATGTCCCCACGTTCCCCACGTCCCCACTGTCCCTCTCCCTGTCCCCCTGTCCCTGTCCCTGTCCCTGTCCCCGGCTCACGGTGGCGTCGCGGCGCAGCGGGAACTCGGCGAAGCTGCGGCGCATCAGGTCGTGCGGTCGCAGCGATGGCGCGCGGAGCAGCAGGAGGATCATGGGATACGTCAGCCGGAACCGCGACTGCAGCGGGCAGGGACGGCCCTGGGGACAGGGGGGACATCAGGGGACAGAGAGGACATGGACAGTGTGATAAATACACATCAGACTGCAGCGGGCAGGGGCGGCCCTGGGGACAGGGGGGACATCAGGGGACAGAGAGGACATGGACAGTGTGATAAATACACATCAGACTGCAGCGGGCAGGGGCGGCCCTGGGGACAGGGGGGACATCAGGGGACAGAGGGGACATGTGGGGACATGTGAAATACACATCAGACTGCAGTGGGCAGGGACGGCCCTGGGGACAGGGGGGACATCGGGGGACAGAGGGGACATGTGGGGACATCAGGGGACAGGGGACAGAGGGGACAGAGCGGACAGAGGACACATGTGGGGACACGCAGGGACATGCAGGGATGTGCAGGGACAACGGGACACTCAGGGACACTCAGGGACACAGGGGACGGCCGTGTCACCCACCAGCATCATGCGGTGCAGGTCAGCCAGCTCAGGCACGGCGCCCTTGCACAGGATGATGACCGTGCCCGTGGCGTCCAGCCCTCTGCGGCCAGCGCGGCCGGACATCTGTGTGTACTCGCCTGGGGACAAAGGGACAGAGTGACAACGCGGCCGGACATCGCCTGGGGACAAAGGGACACTGAGGCACAGCCTCGTCCTGCAGCGATGGCATTGCTGACATTTCTGCCTCACATTTTCTGCCATTTTCCCCTCGTTTTCCACCCTTTTCCCTTCACATATTTTGCCTGTTTTCCACCCAATTAAGACGTGAAAACCAACGCCAAGACCCCAGAATTGTCCCCCAGGATCCCAGGTGTCTGTCTCACCTGGCAGCAGGTCCCGGAAGGTGTTCCCGTCGTGTTTCCGGATGGAGTCAAACACCACCGTCCTGGCCGGCATGTTCACCCCCATGGCGAAGGTCTCGGTGGCAAACAGCACCTGGGCAGGTGTGGGGCAGGTGTGCGGTGAGGTGTGGGGCAGGTGTGGGGTGAGGTGTGGGGCTGGGGGTGCTGCTACGGGGCAGAACCCCGCACCCCACCCATCTCTCCCCACACCTCTCCCCAGCTCTCTCCGCACCCACCTTGACCAGCCCCTGGCTGAAGAGCATCTCCACCACCTCCTTGAGCAGCGGCAGCACTCCACCGTGGTGAACGCCGATCCCGCGCTGCAGCAGCTCCGAGAGCTGCAGCACCTGGGAGAGGGGGTGTGGGGTGAGACCAGCGACCCCATGGAGCCCAGAGCCACCCCACAGCTCCTGTGTGCCCTACGGGACCCACATCTCAGGAGAATCCATCACTCATGGAGCCCAGAGCCACCCCACAGCTCCTGTGTGCCCCACGGGACCCACATCTCAGGAGAATCCATCACTCATGGACCCCAAAACAACCCCACAGCTCCTGTGTGCCCCACAGGACCCAGATCTGAGGAGAATCCATCACTCATGGCCCCCCAAAACCACATGGGACCCCAAATCTGAGCAGAATTAATCACTCATGGACCCCAAAACTGCACCACAGCTCCTGCGTGCCCCAAAAAACCCAAATCTGAGGAGAATCCATCACTCATGGTGTGAGTTTTAATTCACAAACCCACAGTTTTTATAACCTCCCCGAAATTCCTCCTGCCTACAACCACCTCCACATCCCAAAGTCCCTCTAGCCTCCCCAAAAACCCCCAAAACCCCCCAAAACCTCTCAAAACCCCCCCAAAACCCCCCAGTTTTTATAACCTACCTGAAACTCTTCCTACCCACAACCACCTCCACATCCCAAAGCCACCCTAGCCACCCCAAACCCCCCAAAAATCCCCAAACCCCCCACCTGGGGCAGGCGGCGGTCGGAGCCGCGCAGTCTGGCCAGGCAGCGGGTCAGGAACTGCCGGACCTGGCCGCGCTCGGGGCCGCTCAGCAGGTCCAGCGAGCCCAGGGCGGCCGCCTGGTCCTCGCAGCGACCCCGGGAGAAGGTGAAGGTCACTGCGGGCAGCAGCTCGCGCTCCCGGAGGGTCTCCAGCAGGGACAGCCAGACCCCCCGTTCCTGGGGGGGAGTGTGGGGTCAGTGGGGCCAGCAGAGTGACCCTCAGGCCATCCTGACCTCACTGACCCTGATGGCATAAACTATGGGGTCAGTGGGGCCAGCCAAGTGATCCTCAGGCCATCCTGACCCCCTGCTCCTGGGGGGGAAAGTGGGGTCAGTGGGGCCAGCAGAGTGACCCTCAGGCCATCCTGACCCTGCTGTACTGCCCGGGGGAAAGTGTGGGGTCAGCAGGACCACCAGAGTAGCCCTCAGGCCATCCTGACCTTGCTGGACCTGCCCAGGGTTGGGGGCAAAGGGTCAGCAGGACCCCCAGACCCCATACCTGTCCGGGGTTGGGGGCAAAGGGTCAGCAGGACCCCCAGACCCCCTGACCCCATACCTGTCCGGGGGTTGGGACCGCCCATGGTCGGCTGCCGCGCCTCAAAGCTCTGAGCGTGTTTGCTGCTCTGCTCCTTCTTGGCCTCCACTGCGGCGTAGTACCTGGGACAGGTGTGGGACAGGTGTGGGACAGGTGTGGGACAGGTGTGGGACAGGTGAGGGACAGGTGTGGGACAGAGGTGGGGTGAGGTGTGGGACAGGTGAGGGACAGGTGTGGGACAGGGGTGGGACAGGTGTGGGGCAGGTGTGGGGCAGGTGTGGGACAGGTGAGGTGAGGGGCAGGTGAGGGACAGGGGTGGGACAGGGGTGGGGGGAGGTTTGGGGCACGGTTTTGGGGCAGATTTAGGGCAGTTTTAGGGCAGATTTGGGGTGAGATTTGGGGCAAGGCTTTGGGGCAGGTTTGGGTTAGATTTTGGGGCAGAGTTTTGGGGCAGTTTTAGGGCCGATTTGGGGCAGATTTAGGGCAGCTTTGGGGCAGGGTTTTAGGGCAGGTTTAGGGCCGATTTAGGGCAGCTTTGGGGTCTCACCCCTGCGTGCTGAAGGCGCCGCCCGGGCCCAGCAGCTGGAAGAGCTGGTTTCGGGTTCTGGCGCTGTTGCCGGTGAACAGGAAATGCTCCAGCGGCACGGGGCGCCGCGGGGTGCTGAGAACCCTGACACAGCGCCGCTTGGTGCGCCTGCAGCGGGGAAAACGGGAGGATGGGGGAAAAACGGGCGGGATTGGGGAAAAACGGGAGAGGATTGGGGAAAAATGGGAGAGATTGGGGAAAAACGGGCAGGATTGGGGAAAAATGGGATAGGATTGGGGAAAAACGGAAGAAAATTGGGAAAAAATGGGATAGATTGAGAAAAAATGGGATAGATTGGGAAAAATGGGATAGATTGGGAAAAAATGAGACAGCATTGGGAAAAAACGGGAGAAAAACAGTCACGGGGAGCTCCTCCTTCCCATGTGTCCCCAGTGCCACCAGCACCATCCCACCACCCCAGGAACCTCTCAGAGACCCCAAATCCCCTCTAAACCACCCCAAATCCCCCAAATGCCTCCTAAACCACCTCAAATCCCCCCCTAAACCCCCCCCAAACAATGGCAGGAACCCCTCAGAGCCCCTCAGGAACCTCTCAGAGACCCCAAATCCCCCGAAACCACCCCAACCTCCCCCTAAACCACCCCCAATCCCCCCCGAGCCCCACTGACCCGACCCACTGGGCGAACTCGAGCGCGTTGGGCACGGTGGCACTGAGCAGCACCAGCTTGACGTGCTCGGGCAGCAGGATCAGCACTTCCTCCCACACCACCCCGCGCTGGGAAATATCGGGGTGAGAACTGGGATTTCCTGCCCTTTACCCTCATTTCCCACCCTTCTTCCCCTCGTATTTCCTGCCCTTCTTCCCCTCATGTTTCCTATTTTCCCCCTCATATTTTCCATCCTTTTTTCCTCTCACGTTTCCTGTCATTTTCCCTTTTTCCACCCTTTTCCCCTCACATTTTCTCCTTTTTTCCCCTCACGTTTCCTACTCTCCTCCTCGTTTCCTGCTATTTCCCCCTCACGTTTCTGTCATTTTCCCCTAATATTTCCTGTTTTTCCCATTATATTTCCCACCCTTTTCCCCCTCACATTTCCTATTTTTCCCTCACATTTCCCACCATTTTTCTCCTCGCAGTTCCCATTACTTTCCTTTCATCTTTCCTGTAATTTCTACGTGTTTCACTCTTTTTCCTTATTTCCAACCCTTTTCCCCCACATTTCTTAATTTTCCCCTCACATTTCCTACTTTTCCCCTCACATTTCCCACCTGAGAATCCCCAAAATCACCAAAACCCCTCAAACTTCTCGCAGAATCTCCTGTTCTCATCACCGCTAACAAAATAATTTATTAAAACTGATTCACTTTACATCCCAGGTGATATCAGAGCTCCCCAATCCCCCTAAATCCCCTAAACCCCACAGATTTCACCCCGAACCCCACAAATTCCACCCCAAACCCCACAAATTCCACCCCAAACCCCCTGCAGACCCCAAATTCTCACCTCGTCGTCGTTAACATAATGAACCTCATCGAAAATCACCCACTCCAGATCCCGGATGACATCGGAGCCGTTGTACAGCATCGACCTGGGGACAGCAGGGGAGTTTGGGGTCACAAAATCCTCCCCAAATCCACCCCAAATGCTCCCAAAATCCACCCCAAACCCCGGATGACATCGGAGCCACTGTACAGCATCAACCTGGGGACGGCAGGTGAGTTTGAGGTCCCAAAATCCTCCCCAAATCCACCCAAAATCCACCAAATCCACCCCAAATCAATCCTAAATCCATCCCAATTCCCCCAAATCCTCCCCAGCCCACTCTAAACCCCCAAATCCTCCTCAAATCCATCCCAATCCTCCCCAAAGCCACCCAAATCCCACCCAAATCCTCCCCAAATCCCACCCAAATCCTCCCCAAATCCCCCCCCAGTCCACCCCAAATCCCCTAATTTCCCCAATCCACCCCAAATCCCCCCAAAATCCCCCAAATTCCCCCAAATTCGAGGTCCCACCCCTCTCCCCGATCCCCCACGCCGCTCACCGCAGGATCTCGGTGGTCATCACCAGACAAGCAGCCTCCGGCCGCAGCTGGACATCGCCGGTCAGCAACCCTACATCCCCGAAGGTCTCCCGAAAATCCCGAAATTTCTGGTTGGACAGAGCCTTGATGGGGGACGTGTAGATGGACCTGGGGGGAATTTTTGGGGTATTTTTCTGCGGGTTTTGTGGTTTTGTCCCATTTTTTCCCAATTCCACCTGTTTTCACCCCAAAGGTTCATCCCGGAGACCCTTTTGGGGTTAAACTAGAGAGCTCTGGGCACCCCAAAGGGATTTTTGGGGTCTGGGGGCAGCGAGGATTGACCCAGGGAGAGGTTTGGGGAGCTCAGAGTGAACCTGGAGAGGATTTGGAGAAGTTTTGGGGTCTCAGGAAGGCTTTGGGGTGTTTTAGGACATATTTTGGGGCACTTTGGGACATATATTGGGACGAGTGACATCACACCATGGCAATGCCACGCTGGGCCACTGTGGTTTGGGGTTCCCTGGGGTGGCTTTGGGGTGTTTTGGGGGTTTTTGAGGTGTTTTAGGGGCGGTTTTTGGCTGTTTCGGGGTGGGTTTGGGTGCTTTTGGGGCGTTTTGTGGGTTTTTGGGGTGGTTTTGGTGTTTTGGGGTGGTTTTGGGGTGTTTTTAAGGTGTTTTGGGGTGTTTCAGGCAGTTTTGGGGTGGTTTGGGGTGTTTTTTGGCAGTTTTAGGGTGGTTTTGGGGTGGCTTTGGGGTGTTTAGGGATGCACCGGGTCACATGACACCGCGCCAGGGCGATGGCAATTTCGGGCTGGTTTTGGGGTGGTTTTGGGATGGTTTGGGGTGTTTTTGGGGTATTTTGGGTCTCACCTGGTCATGTGGCGCCGCGCCAGGACGATGGCAGTTTTTGAGGGATTTTAGGGTGGTTTTTGGGGTGGTTTTGGGGGTTTTTGGGTTATTTTGGGGACTCACCTGGTCACATGGCACCGTGCCAGAGCGATGGCAGTTTTTGGGGTGTTTTAGGGTGTTTTTAGGGTGGTTTTTGGGTTATTTTGGGGTCTCACCGTGTCATGTGGCGCCGCGCCAGGGCGATGGCAGTTTTAGGGTGATTTTTGGGGTGGTTTTGGGGGTTTTTGGGTTATTTTGGGGACTCACCTGGTCACATGGCACCGTGCCGGGGCGATGGCAGTTTTTGGGGTGTTTTAGGGTGGTTTTAGGGTGGTTTTTGGGTTATTTTGGGGTCTCACCGTGTCATGTGGCGCCGCGCCAGGGCGATGGCATACTCGGCCACGGCAGTCTTGCCGGCCGAGGTGTGGGCAGCGACCAGGACAGAGTGACCACGCTCGAGACTCAGCGCTGCCCGCTGCTGGAACGGGTCTGGGGAGAACGGCCACTGCGGGATGGGACACCCCAAAACGGTCAGGGACCCCCAAAAACGGTCAGGGACCCCAAAATACAGTCAGGACATCCCAAAATCTGCTCAGAACATCCTTGAACCCCTTCAGGTCACCCTAAATCCACTCAGGAAACCCCAAAATACAGTCAGGAACACCAAAATCCACTCAGGACACCCGAAACCCTCCCCAGGACCCCCCAAAGCCCCCCAGGATCCCCCAAAATCCCCCCAAACCCCTCCAGTTCCCCAGTGCTCACTACTGGGGCCACCTGAGATGCCCAAAACCACCTCGAAATGCCCCAAAATCACCTCAAAATGCCCCAAAATCACCTTGAAATGCCCCAAAACCCCTCCGCAGCCACCAAAATCCCCCCAAATCCCCCAAATCCCCCAATCCCCCACACCCACCCGGTGCGCAGGGTCGGGCAGCAGCTGCTCGAAGTTCCCCACGGGGGTTGCCGTGTCGACCATCTCTGCCCAAACCTCCTCGGGGGGCTCTGGGGGGGCTTTGGGGAGCCCTGGGGGGGCGCTGCTCCCTCCTGGGGGAAAAATGGGGTGGGGAGGGTGGGGAACCCCAAAAAATGATGTTTATTGACTCAAATCCGTTCAAAATCACCCCAAAATCACCTCAAATCCACCACAAATCCACCCTGAATTACCCCAAATCCTCCTGATTTCCTCAAACCCACCCCAAATCACCCCAAATTGCCCCCAAATCCCTCTCAGACCCCACAAATCCCTGCAAATCCTCCCCCAAATCCACCCCGAATCACCCTAATTTCCCCAAATCTCCCCCTAAATCCACTTCAAATCGCCCCCAAATCTCCCCCAAATCCCCCAAATCACCCAAAATCCCCCAAATCCCACCCCAAATCCCCCCCCAAATCTCCCAAAATTCCCCAAATCCCATTCCAAATCCCCCTCAAATCTCCTCCAGACCCCCCAAAATCCACCCCAAAATCCCCACCTTGCCCAGCAGCTCCTCCAGGCTGTCGGATCGGTGCAGCTGAGGCTCTTTTGGGGTTTCTTTTGGGGTTTTTGGGGTTTCTTTTGGGGTTTTTGGGGTCTCTTTTGGGGATTTTGGGGTCTCTCCTGTGCTCCCAGCCCCGCCCAGGTCCAGGGGGTCACCAAGTTGGTCACCAAGTTGGTCACCCAAGGGGTCATCGAGGCTCTCCAGCAGGCTGGACAGGGACAGAGGAGCTCTGGCCGCGGCTGGGGGGACAGAATTTGGGGAAAATCACCCCAAAATTGAGACCCCAAAGTGTAAAATAACCCTAAAACTGATACCCCGAGGGAGAAAATCACCCCAAAATCAACATCCCAGGGGGGAAAATCACCCCAAAATTAACCCACAGGGACAAAATCACCCCAAAAATCAACCCCACAGAAATGAAATCACCCCAAATTTGACTCCCACGAGTAAAATATCCCCCAAATCACCCCAAATAAACCCCTAATCACCCAAAATAACCCCCAAATCACCAAAATAAACCCCAAATCACCAAAATAAACCCCAAATCTCAGGTTCTTCCCCCATTTCCTCCTCCTTACCTTGGGGTTTGAATTCCACCCCTCGCTTCATCCCGGGGGGGTTGGTGAGCAGATCTGGGGGGGCAGGGGGGTTAGGGACCCCAAAATTGGGGAGAAAACCCAAAATTGGGGAGAAAACCCCAAAACTGGGGACAAACCCCCAAAATTTGGTGTCCAAACCTTTCTCGAAATCCACATCCTCCTCCTGCTGCTCCTGCGGGGTTTGGATTTGCTCCAGGGTTGGTTCATCCTCACCCCCTGCGGGATTTTGGGGTATTTTTGTGGGTTTTGGGATATTTTTTAGGGTTTTTAGGATATTTTGGGGCGGTTGGGATATTTTATGGGGTTTTTAGGATTTTTTTTTGGGTTTTCAGGGTGTTTTTTTGATTTTTGGGGTCCCCTTGCCCAAGGATCTCAGTGAGGTTTTTTTGGAATATTTTTAGGGTTTTTGGGTCCTACCTGGCCAGAACAGATAGCTGGACATTCCCCCCCTCAGCCCCTCCCCCGGGGGTCTCTGTGAGGTTTTTTTGGGGTGTTTTTTTGGGTTTTGGGGTATTTTTGTGGGTTTTGGGGGTATTTTTGAGGTATTTTATGGGGTTTTCAGGATATTTTTGGGGGTTTTTGCCTTGCCCAGGGATCTCTATGAGGTTTTTGGGGTTTTTGGGGTCCTACCTGGCCAGAAGGGACAGCTGGACATGCCCCCCCTCAGCCCCTCCCCCGGGGGTCCCGGGGGTCTCCGCAGTGATGGAGAGTTGGAAGCTGAAAGTCCCACGGAGGGGAGAAGTTCCTGGGGTGGGGAGGGGCTGCGTGAGACCCCAGACCCAAAAACCCAAAAAATATCCCCAAAACACAAAAAAACACCCCGAAACACCCAAAAAACACCCCGAAAAAATACCCCCAAAAAACAAAAACCAAAAAACTACACCCAAAAAACCCTATAAATACCTCCAGAAAATCCAAAAAATACTCTCAAAAACCAAAAAAATACCTTCAAAAAATACCCCCAAAATCCATAAAATACCCCCAAAAAACCCTAAAAATGCCCCCCAAAACCCCCAAAAAACCCCCCAAAAATTACCCCAAAACCGCAAAAAAAACCCCAAAAAACCAAAACAACACCCCCAAAAAACCACAAAAAAATGCCCCCAAAACCCCCCAAAATACCCACGAAAAAACCCAAAAAATACCCCCAAACTCCCCCCAGACCCCAAAAGATTCCCCTAAAGACCCCCCAGGATCCCCAAAAAGCTCCCCAGAGCCCCAAAATCCCCTAAAAAATAACCCCAAAACATATAAAAAATACCCCAAAAATACCCCTAAAGCCCCCCAAAAGCCCCAAAAAGCTCCCCGCAGCCCCAAAATCCCCCAAAAAGCCCCAAAAGCCCCCAAAATCCCTTCCCAGCCCCTGCCCACCTCGCAGAAGCCCAGCAGCTCCCCGCTGCGGGGGTCTCGCTCTGCCCGCAGCTCTCCGGCCACCGGCGTGGGGTCAAGAGAGAAGAGTGACCGCGGGTCAGGGGTCCGGGGGCCAGGGGCTGGGGACACAGAGACCCCAAATGTGACCTGAGAGACCCCAAAGGGCACCTGAGACCCCAAATGTCACCTGAGAGACCCCAGGGTCACTGCTGAGAGACCCCAGACCCACTTGGGGTCACCCTGCGACCCCAAATGGCACCTGAGAGACCCCAGAGCCATTTGGGGTCACTCTGAGACCCCCAGGGTCACCTAGGGTCACCTGAGAGACCCCAAATGGCACCCCTGAGACCCCAGACCCAGCCAGGGTCACCCTGAGAGACCCCAGACCCACCTGGGGTCACCCCAGACCCCAAATCTCACCCCACACACCAAAACCCCCCAGACCCACCCCAATCTCAGGGACCCCCAAAATCCCCAAATTTAGGGATTTCCTCCCCAGAATTTAGGGATTTCTACCTGTTGCTTTTAGGGATTTCCTCCCCTGGTTTTAGGGTCTCCCACCCGGTTTTCGGGGATTTAGGGTTTTAGGATATTTAGTGTTTTAAGGATTTCCACCCTGAGTTTTGGGATTTCCCCCGATTTTAGGGTATTTAGGGTTTTAGGGGATTTAGGGTTTGAAAGATTTCCTCCGCTGGTTTTTGGGATTTCCCCACCAACTTTAGGGTATTTCGGGTTTTAGGAATTTCCCCTCCCCAAGTTTAGGGATTTCCTCCCCAGGTTTTCAGGATTTCTTCCTGTGGTTTTAGGGGATTTAGGATTTCAGGGTATTTAGGATTTTAGGGAATTAGGATTTTGTATACTCAGGGTTTCAGGGCATTTAGGATTTCAGGATTTGGGGTATTTAGGGTTTCAGGGTATTCAGGATTTTGGGTATTCAGGATTTTTGGGTTTTCAGGATTTTGGGTATTTAGGATTCCAGGGTATTTAGGATTTAGGGTTTTTAGGGTTTCAGGGTATTCAGGATTTCAGGATTTGGGGTATTCAGGGTTTCAGGTATTTAGGATTTCAGGTATTTAGGGTATTCAGGGCATTTAGGATTTCAGGATTTGGGGTATTCAGGGTTTCAGGAATTTAGGATTTCAGGTTTTTAGGGTTCCAGGACCCCCGTACCCGCTCGCTCTGTCCCGCCCGTGGATCGGCAGCCACTCCGGGGATCCCAAAAGCAGCTGCGCCAGATGTTCCTGCAGCGGGGGGGCGAAGGGGGGCGGGCCGAGCGGCAGCTGGCGGGGAAAGGGTTAAACAGGGGTTAGGAAAGGGTTAAAACAGGTTTTTGGGTTTTTTGGGAGAGTTTTGGGCGAATTTCTCGAGTTTTTTGGGTGATTTTTGGGGTTTTTTAGGTGATTTTCGGGGTTTTTGGGGACATTTTTTGGGGTTTTGGGTGATTTTTGTGGGTTTTTCGGGGTATTTCTCGGGTTTTTTGGGGAAATTCTTTGTGATTTTTGGGGTTTTTTTGGGTGACTTTTCAGGTTTTTTGGGTGAATTTTCAGGGTTTTTTGGGATAATTTTCGGGTTTTTTGGGGGATTTTTGGGGTATTTTTGGGAAGATCTTTGGGATTTTTTAGGGTAATTTTCGGGTTTTTCGCCACTCACGGTGCTGCGCGGCTCCGGTCCCTCCGCCGCTCCCGCCGCTCCCGCCAGCAGCTCGAATCGCCCCGAGCATCCCAACTCCAGCAGCGCCAGCGGCAACTCCCGCGGCCCGCGCGGCGGCAGCGCTGCGGAACACCGGGGAGTCACCGGGAGCACCGGGAGAGCCCCGGTAAGCTAACCGCGGAGCGCCCGAACCCATCCCGGAGCCCCCAGAGCCCAACCGGAGCCAACCGGAGCCTCCAGGCCTCACCGATCCGCTCCACCTCCATCCCGCCACACCGGCAGCCTGACCCGGATGCTCTCTTCACCACTTCCGCCGCACAACCGGAACTACCGGAAGCCAACCGGAAATCCTGGCAGCAGGGCAGCGGCGCGTCCTTCATTGCTGACCAATCAGCGCGCGGCGCGCCCTGAGCCAGCCAATGGAAAGGCGTTCTGAGCGGCGCGGTGCACTGTGGGAAGCGCGGCTCGCTTCCGGTTTCTCCCGGTGCGGCGGCGGTTCGTTGCCTTGGCAACCGCGCGGCTTTTCTGTCCCTTTTTGTCCCTTTTTGTCCTTTTTTGTCCCTTTTGTGTCCCCTCGGTGTCCCCAGGGCCATGCTGACGCTGCCGCCGGCGCTCACCGAGGAGGAGGAAGCGCTGCAGAAGCGATTCGCCAAGCTGCGCAAGAAGGTGAGGCGGGGAGGGAATTTGGGTGAATTTTGGGTGAAATTCGGGGGAATTCGGGGGATTTTGGGGACATTTCGGGGGTTTTGAGGGCCTGGCGATGCCGAGCGAGGCGATGGGAAAGCGACGCGGAGGTTGCTTGGATCTGAGAGATTTGCGGAGAATAAACGGAATTTTCGGGTGATTTTGGGAGAATTTTGGGGGATTTTGGGTGAACTTTGGGTGATTTTGGGGGTTTTGAGGGTCTGGGGGTGCTGAGCGAGGCGATGGGAAAGCGACATGAAGATTCCGTGGATCTGGGAGAGATTTGTGCAAAATAAATGGAATTTTGGGTGATTTTGGGTTGCCGCGGGGCTGGGGGGAGCGCCGGGGGTGCTGTGAGCTTCTGGGGATTTTTGGTGATTTTTGGGGTGATTTTTCGGGGTTTTTCGGGTTTTTTTTGGGTCACGGCGGAGCTCCCAACCCTCTCTTTTTCCCGTTTTTCCCAGAAAAAAGCTCTGCTGGCGCTGAAGAAGCAGCAAAGCTCTGCAGGCAGCAGCGCCCAGGGGGGAATCAAGAGATGTGAGTTTGGGGTCTTTGTGGGGTCTTTGGGGTCTCTTTGGGGTCTCTCTGGGATCTTTGGGGTCTCTTTGGGGTCTTTAGGGTCTCTTTGGGGTCTCTCTGGGATCTTTGGGGTCTCTTTGGGGTCTCTGATGGTCACTTTGCCCTCCATGCCGTGGGGAGTGGGTTTGGGCTGTCCGGGTTGTGACACTGAGGTCACTCCTGAGACCCCAAATGTCGCCCCAGGGTCACCCCTGGGTCACTCCTGAGACCCCAAACCTCATCCCACACACCAAAAACCCCCCAGGGTCACACTTGGGGTCAAAATCCACTCAGGTCATCCCAAAACCCGCTCAGGATACCCCAAAATCCAGTCAGGATACCCTAAAATCCACTCGGGGCACCCCTGAACCCCCCCAGGACAGCCCAAAATCCCCCCAGGACCCCCAAAACCTCCCCAAACCCCTCCAGTTCCCCAGTGCTCACTACTGGGGACACCCGAGGTCCCAAAACCACCTCAAAATGCCCCAAAACCCCTCCAGAGCCCCCCAAATCCCCCCAAATGCCACACCAAAACCCCTCCAAACCTCCCCCAACCCAGGACCCCTCCCCAGCCCCCCAGTGACCCCCAGGGTCACCCCTGAGACCCCAAACCCCCCAGTGACCCCAGTGACCCCCCTGTCCGCAGCCATGTCTGACCAGCCGGCGGTGGACACGGCCACGGCCACCGAGCAGGCCAAGCTGCTGGTCAAGTCTGGAGCCATCAGTGCCATCAAGGCCGAGAACAAGAACTCGGGGTTCAAACGGTCACGGACCCTCGAGGGGAAACTCAAGGTGACACCTGGGGACACCTGGGGACAGCTGGGGACACCATGGGGTACAGTCTGGGGACATTGAGAGACCCCTGGGGACAGCCTGGGGACACACCTGGGGACATCTGGGGACAGCTGGCAACATCGAGAGACTCCTGGGGACAGGTTGGGGACATTTGGGGACAGCCTGGGGACAGCCTGGGGACAGCTGGGGACAGCTGGGGACAGCCTGGGGACATTTGGGGACATTCTGCAGACATTGAGACCCCGGGGACATTGGGACCCTCATGAGGATGTTGAGGCTCCCCTGGGGCACTGAGACCCCCTGGGGACACTCTGGGGACAGTGAGAGCCCCTGGGGACATTTGGGGACACTCTGGGGACATTTGGGGACACTCTGACCCCCCCTGTCCCCCCAGGACCCCGAGAAGGGCCCCACGCCCACCTTCCAGCCCTTCCAGCGCAGCGTCTCGGCCGACGACGATTCCCAGGAGGTACAGAACCCAAAAATGGACCCAAAAAAACCCAAAAATGGGGTTTGGGACCCAAAAAATGAGATTGGTGACCCCAAGGAATGGGATTGGTGACCCCTAAAATGGGGTTTGGGGTTTTGTGAACCCAAAAAATGGGTTTGGGGTTCTGTGGGGTCAGAAAGACCCTTCCCCGTTTGTTTTGGGGGGCTGGGACCCCCTGATCCCCCCTGATTGATCCCTGATTGATCCCCCTGATTGATCCCCCTGATTGATCTCCCTAATTGATTGATCTCCCCTGACTGATCACCCTGATTGATTCCTGATTGGTCCCTCTGATTGATGATTGATCTCCCTGATTGATCCCCCTGATTGATCCCCCTGATTGATCCCCTGATTGATGATTGATCTCCCTGATTGATCCCCCTGACTGATCCCCTGATTGATCTCTCTGATTGATGATTGATTTCCCCTGATTGATCTCCCTGATTGATCTCCCTGATTGATCCCTCTGATTGATGATTGATCTCCCTGATCTCCCCTGTTCCAGTCGCGTCGCCCGCAGAGGAAATCTCTATATGAGAGGTGAGAGGATTTGGGATTTTTAGGGGATTTTTGGGGGTTTGGGGATTATTTGGAGGATTGTTTGGGGGTTATTTGGGTGATTATTTGAGAGATTTGGGTGATTATTTTGGGGAAAATTTGAGGGATTTGGGTGATTATTTAGGTGATTATTTGGGGGATTATTTTGGGGATAATTTCGCCGTGATTTAGGGGTTTTTGGGGACCCCTGACCCCATTTTCCCCCCAGCTTTGTCAGCACCTCAGACCGGCTGCGGGATCCCGAGGGGTTTGGGGGATTATTTAGGGGATTATTTAAGGGATTTTTTCAGGGATTTTTTCAGGAATTTGGAGAATGATTTGGGGATAATTTGTAGGATTTTTGGGGGTATTTTGGGGTCCCTAACCCCGTTTTTCCCCCAGCTTTGTCAGTGCCTCAGACCGGCTGTGGGACGCCGAGAGGTTTGGGGGATTATTTGGGGGATTATTTAGGAGATTATTTCAGGAATTTGGAGGATGATTTAGGGGATTATTTAGGGGATTATTTCAGGGATTTGGAGGATGATTTGGGGATAATTTATAGGATTTTTGGTGGGATTTTGGGGTTCCTAACCCCCATTTTTCCCCCAGCTTTGTCAGTGCCTCAGACCGGCTGCGGGACGCCGAGGGGGGGTCAGCGGGGAGAGACCCCCGAGAGAGGGGAGAGGAGGCTGGAGTGGGAGAGTGAGCTGGAGCCTGAGGAGCGGCGGGAGAGAGACGGAACCTTCCGGAGTATGGGAGGGAAATGGGAATTTGCGGGTTGAAATGGGGTTTGGGAACCTAAAATGGGGAATTTGGGACCCTAAAATTGGGAATTGGGGGGTTAAAATCGGGGTGGGAAACCCAAAATGGGAATGGGGACCCTGAAAATGGGAATTTGGGACTCTAAAATGGGCTGTCCCCAACCCCACGGCTCTGTCCCCAACCCCATTCCTGTGTCCCCAGCTGTCCCCAATGTCCCCAATGTCCCCAAACAGGATCAGATTCATTCCCCGAGCGCCGCCCGCCCCGCAAGGGGAACACTCTCTATGTCCACGGCTCTGATCTCAGCCTGGCTGTGTCCCCAGTGTCCCCAGTGTCCCCAATGACTGTCCCCAATGTCCCTAACTGTCCCCAAACAGGATCAGACTCATTCCCCGAGCGCCGCCCGCCCCGCAAGGGGAACACCCTGTACGTCCACGGCTCTGATCTCAGCCCCGAGCTGCTCCGCTCTGCCTTCAGCCCCTTCGGCGCCATCATCGACCTCTCCATGGACACGCCCAGAAAGTGGGTGGGGCCTGATGTGGGCGGGGTCTAATGTGGGCGTGGCTCTGGGTGATGACACAGGGTGGGAGGAGCTAAATGAGGTGTGGTTGGTGGGCGGGGCTTGGTGTGGTTAATTAATGGAGCTGGGATTGTGGGAGGAGCTAAACTGGGTGGGGCTCGGTGGTGGGTGTGGCTTAAGGTGGGTGGAGTCTGGCATTGGTTAATCAGTTGTGGGAGGAGCTAAATGGGGTGTGGTCGGGTGGTGGGTGGGGCCTGATGTGGGTGGAGCCTGAGTGTATGGGAGGAGCTAAATGTGGGTGGAGTCATGTGGTGGGAGGGGCTTGAGGTGGGTGTGGTCACAGCTGGGGAGGAGCCATAACTGAGGGGCGTGGCCAAGGCCTGTGGGCGTGTCCAGCCCTGCCCCACCCCCCATGTCCCTCTGTCCCTCAGCTGTGCCTTTGTCACCTTCGAGAAGATGGAGTCAGCTGACCAGGCCATGGCCGAGGTGGGCAGTTGGGGGATTTGGGGCAGTTTGGGGTTGATTTTGGGGCTGTTTGGGGGATTTGGGGCAGTCTGGGGGTCCTGGGGCGACTCGGTGTGGTTTGGGGTCCGTTTGGGGGTCCCAGGAGTGGTTTGGAGTGAATTTTGGGGCAGTTGGGGGCCAATTGTGGTGCAGTTTAGGGGTCAGTTTTGTGTGGTTTGGGGTCAATTTCAGGTCACTGTGGGGTCAGTTTTGGGGTCAATTTCTGGTCACTTTGGGGTCAATTTTGGGTCACTTTGGGGTCAGTTTTGGGGGTCTCCCCACCCCGCTGACCCCTCTCTGCCCCCAGCTGAACGGGTCAGTTGTCCAGGACGTTCAGCTCAAGGTCAGCATCGCCCGCAAGCAGCCAATGCTGGACGCAGCGACCGGCAAATCCCTCTGGGGGTCACTGGGTGAGTCTGGGGTCACTTGGGGGTCACTCTGGGGGTCACTGGGGTGTCCTGGCGGTGTCACTGACCCCTCCCTGCCCCCCAGCCGTGAAGAACAGCGCCAAGGGGTCACACAGGGACAAAAGGTCACAGGTGGTTTACAACGAGGACTTCTTCGGGGGACAATAAAGGACACGGCTGTGGTCACTGCTGGTCGTTTATCGTCACTCGTGGTCATTTATTGTGGCTGGGGGGGTGGAGTGGGGATACTCAGGGACACTCAGGGGACATTCAGGGACACTCAAGGGACACTCAGGGGACATTCAGGGACATCCAGGGACACCCAGGGGATACCTGGGGACATTTCGGGTGGGTGCTTGGTGATGTCACAGGAGGAGGGTGTGTCCAGCTGTGTCCAGCTGCGTCCAGCTGTGTCCAGCATATGTCCAGGTGTGTTCAGGATGTATCTGGGTGTGTCCAGCTGTGTCCAGCATCTGTCCGGGTGTGCCCAGCCAGCTCTGGCTGTGTCCATCTCTGTCCATACCATATCCAGGCCGTGTCCATCTGTCCAGCCGTGTCCCTCAGGGCAGGAACCCCAAGTCCTCGTCGCTGAGCTTGTCCCTCAGCCAGGGCAGAACCTCGAAGAGGTTGATGTGGAAGTCGCGGGCGTAGGAAGGGTAGCGGCGATCGTGGTCACCGCGGTCATTGTGGCGATCCGAGACCACGCCCCAGCTGACCACGCCCACCTGGGGGCACACAGGGGTCACTGACCACACCCAGAACTGACCACGCCCCAGCTGCCCACGCCCATAACTGACCACACCCACCCAGCTCAGGCACACCCCTGGGACCACCAGTTTGTCCCAGTCCCTCCCAGTGCACCTAATGTCCCTCCCAGTCCCTCCCAGTCCATCCCAGTCCCTCCCAGTATCCCTGCTGACCTGGAACTGTCGTTTCCCCCAGGTGACAATGACAGGACCTCCGGAGTCACCTGTGGGGGACAAACTTGGTCCATACTGGTTTGTACTGGTTTATACTGGTTTGTACCAGTCTGTACCAATTCAAACCGGTCCGTACTGGTCTGTACTGGTCCATACTGGTCCGTACCTGGTATGGCGTTGGGATCCACCTGGGGCTCAGTGCCACCTGAGCAGAGGAACCTCGGGGTGACAACGTCGTCCAGGGAGGTGACATTGGCGTAGGGAGGAGCGCGGAGAGCGTCAGCTTCACAGGGAGCGCGCTGGGGACAGAGGGGACATCGGGGACATCGGGGACATTGGGGACAGAGGGGACATCGGGGATGTTGGGGACAGAGGGGACATCGGGGATGTTGGGGACAGAGGGGACATCGGGGGACATTGGGCAATGGGGACATTGGGGACATCAGGGGACACTGGGGGGACACAGCGTCAGCATGGCCAGATGGACACAGGGGTGTCACCCAGGGCTGTCCCCTGTCCCCTCTCTGTCCCCTCTCTGTCCCCTGTCCCCTGCCTGTCCCCTCTCCCCTCTCTGTCCCCTGTCTGTCCCCACCTGGTCGCCCAGCTTCAGCAGGACTCTCTGCCGTTTCAGCACTGAGCGTCGCTTGGTCAGGAAGAACGCCTCGACGTTCTTGGGGGGCAACAGCAGCCGGCCTGGGGGGACAGGGGGACACTGAGGGACACTGGGGTCACCAGGGGTCACTGAGGGTCACCCAAGGTCACCAAAGGTCACTGAGGGTTACCAGGGGGGTCACAGGGGCTGGTTTTTGGAGTGATTTTGGGGTCCCAGGGATGATTTTGGGGGTTTTGGGGTGATTTTGAGTGTTTTTTTGGGTGATTTTGGGGGTTTTTGGGGTCTCATGGCGGTCCCAGTGGTGATTTTGGGGGGATTTTGGGGGTTTTTGGGGTCTCACAGTGGTCCCAGGGTTATTTTGGGGTGAATTTGGGTGATTTTGGGGTGATTTTGGGGGTTTTTGGGGTCTCACGGTGGTCCTGGCAGGAACTCTTCTCCGGCAGCCTCAGAGCTCTCGATGCTCCTTCAGTGCAGGGAATGCAGATGGGGCTGGGGAGGGGAAAGGGGGTTAGAACCCCAAAAACACCCCAAAACCAGCCCTAAAACACTACAAAATCACCCCAAAACCACCCCAAAAAAAACTCCCAAAACTACATCAAAACCACCCAAAAAAACCCCTAAAAACCCTCCAAAGAAAACCCAAAAGAAACCTCCAAAAAACCAAAAACACCCAAAAAATCCCAAAACCCTTAAAACCATCCCAAAAAAACCCAAGAAAAACCACAAAAACCCCACAAAACCCTCTCCAAACCACCCCAAAAAACCACCAAAAATTCCAAAAACACTCCAAATAACCCCCAAACCCCCAAAATCCCCCAAAAGTCTCACCGCTGGGTGGACGAGAACTTCACTGCTTTGTCCAGCTGCACCAAAGCGACGTCAAAATCGTAAAATTCAGGAACATTTCGGGATTTGTGAGCCTCGAGATTAAAGTCGGTGTGCAGGAAGAGCCCCGAGACACCCCGGTGCTCCCCGCCTGGGGGGACACAGTTAGGGGGATCAGAAATATCCCAAAAAACCTGAAAACCCCCCAAAAACCTTGAAAAAAACCCTGAAAAAAACTACAAAAAAAACCCCAAAAAAGCCCACAAAAAAAACCCAAAAAAACCCCAAAAGATGCCAAAAACATCCCCAAAACCCCCTGAAAAACCCCAAAAAGCCCCCCCCAAAGAAACCTAAAAAAACCCCAAAACACCCCAAAAGAACCCCAAACCCCCCAGTGTCCCCAGATGTCCCCAGCTGACCAATGTCCACTCTCAGCCACTCCGGCCGGTCGGCACTGGTGAAGCAATGAGCTGCGGTGAGGATGAAGTATGGAGAGACCAGCGAGCCTTGGCAGCTCTCCTTGCCCTTCTCGGGGCGCTGGGGGGGAAATTTGGGGAAAAAATGGGGAAAATTGGGGTCAGAAGGGTGAAAACATCGGGATTGACCCAAAAAACCCCAAAACCACCCCAAAAAACCCCAAAAAAAGCCCAAAGTATGGAGACACCAGGGAGCCTTGGCAGCTCTCCTTGCCCTTCTCAGGGTGCTGGGGGCAAAATTTGGGGAAAATTTGGAGTCAGAACACCTGGATTGAGAAAAAAAATCCCAAAAACCCCAAAAAAGCCCCAAAAATCCCCCAATCTCACCGTCACTATCACCGAAGCCTCCCAAGGGTTTTTCTCTCGATCTTCGTCCTTCAGGAACTCCTGGCTGACCCCACACAGCTCCAGCGTGGAGCTCTCGTCTGGATTTGGGCATTTTGGGGGATTTTGGGATGATTTGGGAGTTTTTGGAGGAGTTTTTGGGGCAATTTTGGGGCGGGTTTTGGTGGTTTGGGGAGTTTTTGGGGTGATTTTTGGAGTGGTTTTAGGGGTGGTTTTGGGTTTTTGGGGAGATTTGGGGTTTTAGGGGTGATTTGGGGTGGTTTTTAGGGGTTTTTTTTGTTTTTTGGGTGGTTTTGGGGTGGTTTTAATGGGTTTTTGGGATTTTTGGGGTTTTTTTTGGGATGTGTTAGGGGTTTTTCTGGTAGTTTTTGGGGTGTTTTTGGGGTGGTTTTTTGTGTTTTTCAGGAGTTTGGGGGCAGTTTCTGGGTTTCCAGGGCAGTTTTTGGGGGTTTTTTTGGTTTTCGGGGTGTTTTGGGTGTTTTTGGGGTTTTTAGGTACCGATCATGCGGTTGAACACTTCCTCCAGGTCGTTGTAGTTCTTGAGGATGAAAATATGTTCCTCCCCAGGTTTGTGAGAAGCCAAATCGTTCAGGGTTGGGATGTGAGCATCGTCGCTCAGGCCGAAGGTGTAAACATCTGGGGAGGGAAAATGGGGTCAGGGGACCCCAAAACACCAAAAAATACCCAAAAATCCCAAAAAAATGCCCTGAAATACCCCAAAAACCACCCTGAAATACCCCAAAATAATAAAAAATAACCCCAAAATCACCCAGCCCGAAGGTGTAAATATCTGGGGAGGGAAAATGGGGTCAGAGGACCTGAAATATCCCAAAAATACCCAAAACACCCAAAAAAACATTCTGAAATACCCCAAAACACAAAAATCCCCCCAAAACCACCCCAAAACACCCAGAACCATAAAAATCCTCCCCAAAATACCCAAAAACACCCCAAATGCCCCCGAAGTCACCCCGAAGTCCCCAATTTCCCCCTCAAATCCTCCCTAAATCCCCCCAAATCCCAAAATTCCTCCCCAAAATCCCCCAATATTCCTCCCTAAACACCCCAAAATCCCCCAAATCCCCCAAATTTCCCACCCAGGAAATCCTCCCTGTCCTGCCGCGGGTCTCTGCCGATGCTCAGCAACTCCCGGATTTGCTGCATGACGGGAACTGGAGATCCTCCCATGTTGGCCCGGCCTGGAAATCGGGAATTTTGGAGAATTTTGGGGATTTGGGGTGATTTGGGTGGTTTTGGGTGGATTTGGGGGTGGGTTGGGTGTGTTTCTGGAGGCGATTTTGGGGTTTTTTGGGGTGATTTTGGAGATGTTTTTGAAGTGTTTTGGGGTATTTTTACAGTGGTTTTAAGGCAATTTTTGGGGTGATTTTGGGATGATTTTGATGTGATTTCAGGGCAGTTTTGGGGGTATTTTTTGGGTTATTTTTGGGATGTTTTTGGGGCAATTTTGGGGTATTTTTGGGATGTTTCTGGGGTATTTTTGGGGTCCCACCATCAGTCATGATGACGATGACATGCCGAGTGCTGTTGGTCACCGGGGGAGGTTGCAGCCCCTGCATCTCCTCTGCTCTCTCCTGCTGCACCAGAAGTTCATAAACAGCGCGGAGAGCTCCGGCCAGGTTGGTTCCAGGGGCTTGGGAGTGAGCTGGG
The DNA here is from genome assembly GCA_024500445.1 of Entomyzon cyanotis. NCBI lineage: Eukaryota > Metazoa > Chordata > Aves > Passeriformes > Meliphagidae > Entomyzon > Entomyzon cyanotis. The sequence goes on along the minus strand of JAKEPQ010000097.1, from coordinate 146,395 downwards.
GAACAGAGGGGTCAAAAAAACCCAAAAAACCACCCCAAAAATCCCAGAAACCACATAAAACCTACAGAAATCCTATAGAAATCCCATACAAACCCCATAGAAACCAACAGGAGAGCTCCGGCCAGGTTGGTTCCAGGGGCTTGGGAGTGAGCTGGGGGCCAGAGGGGTCAAGAAAACCCAAAAAAAACCAAAAAAAATCACCCCAAAAACCACCCCGGAATCCCCCAAATCCTATAAAGCCTACAGAAATCCTACAAAAACCCCACAGAACCCACAGAAACCCCACAGAAACCACAGAAATCCTATAGAACCCCCAAATCCCAAAACCCCAAAACCCCAAATCTCACCTTCCGCAGGTAATTCTGCTATTTTCTGCTTCACCAAAGCTCCATCAGCAGCTTCAGGCTCTGTAGGGCTGAGAACAACTTTGGCCCTGGAGCCAAAAGTCACGATCCCATAACGGGGTGTGGCCCCATAGCTGGCGATCTGTGGGGTTTGGGGGGGGGGAAAATGGGGATTTGGGGTCAAAAATGGGGATTTGGGGTCACCAACATCACAATCCTGTAACGGGGTTTGGCCCCATCACTGGTGATCTGTGGGGTTTGGGGTCAGAAAGGGTTTTGAGAGTTTTTCAGGAATGTTTTTGGGGTTCCCAGGATGGTTTTTGGGGTTTTCAGGGCTGATTTTTGGGATTTTGGGGCCATATTTGGGTTTTTGGGGTGGTTTTTCAGGATTTTGGGGTCTCCACCTTCTCCACGAGCTCCCCCAGGGCTCTCCTGGCGCTCTGGAAATCCTTTTTGCTCACACTCCGCGAGGCGTCGAGCACCAAAAACACGTTGAGAGCTCCGCCCCGACTCCAGACGGATCCTCCTCTTCAGGGTGGCGTCTGGGGGGGTGGGGGACCCCTGAGACCTCCGGGAACCCCAAAAATGACCCCAGAGACCCCCAGGAAAGCCCCCAGACCCATTTGGAGCCATAGGAACCCATGGGGAGCTATGGGGATATATAGGGAATTCCTCGATTTGGGTCTGGGGGTGCAAATCCTCCTCTTCAGGGTGGGTCTGGGGGAGTTGGGGACCCCTGAGACCCCAAAACTGACCCCTGAGACCCCCTGGGACCCCCAGGAAAGCCCCCAGACCCATAGGAACCCATAGGAACCCATAGAGACCTATAGGGACTCTCAGAGACCCTCGATTTGGGTCTGGGGGGGGTTGAGACCCCCGAGACACCCCCCAAAGCCCTCCAGACCCGCCCAGGAACCCCCAAAGCCCCCCAGGACACCCCAAAATCCCCCCAGGACACCCCAAAATCCCCCCAGGACCCCCAAGTCCCACCATGGGTCACGTTGGCCTCAGAAATCTCCACGGTTTGGGTCAAAGACGCCATGAAAGCCTCAGCGACATCCTCGGGGGAGTCGAAGGAATTTGGGTCTGGGGGCGACACGGCGGGTGGGAAACACACGGGGTTAGTGTTGGGACCCTCCTGGGATCCCCAAATTCTGCCGGGACCTCAAAAACCCCCCAAAAACCAGCAAAACCCCACTCAGAACCCCCTCGGAACTCCTCCAAACCCACCCAGGACCCCCCAAACTCCCCCCAAATCCCTCCAAATCTCCCCAAAATTCCCCTAAAACCCCTCCAGAAAACCCTCCAGGATCCACCCAGGACCCCCTAAACTCACCCAGGACCCTGTAAACCTCCCCAAATCCCCCCAAACCCTCCCCAAATCTCCCCAAAATCCCCCCAAAACCCACCCAAATCCCCCCAAACCTTCCCCAAATCTCCCCAAAATCCCCCCAAAACCCACCCAGGACCCCCCCAAATTTCCCCCAAATCCCCCAAATCTCTCACCCCTGCACCGGGGGTCGCTCCCGCTCCACGCCCCCCCTCCAGGCAGCGCCGCTCGGCTGACCCAACGAGCTGCAGCCCCGGGCGGCAGCGGAACCGAACCACTCCTTCCACCGAGAACCGCGATCGAGAACCTTCCATGGAAGCCCCCGGGGGCACGGCGGGGGGCGGGGCAGGCGCCGGCTGGCGGGGAAAGGGTTAAAGAGGGGAAAAACCAAAAAACCCCGGAAAAATCCCAAAAAATATAGCGAAAATACATCGAAAATGTAGCGAAAAATAAAAAAAAAACCACACGAAAAATTCACCAAAATGAACCGAAATCACCCCAAAATCAACCCAAAACTCACCCATGGAGCCCCATGGGTTAAAGAAGGGAAATCCCAAAAAAATCCCCGAAAACTCCCAAAAAATAGCGAAAATACACCGAAAATACACCAAAATGCACCAAAATACACTGAAAATACACCCAAATTACACCAAAATGCACCAGAATACACCGAAACCCCCCAACCACCCCCAAAATCACCCCAAAACGACCCAAATTCACCGAATGACCCAAAAAAACACCCCAAAAACCTCCAAATACACCGGAACCATCCCCAAAACCACCCAAAAATACAGAAAAACTCTCTATAACAGCCAAGACTCACTCCTAAAAAATCCCAAAAATTCCAAAAAAATCACAAAAAATCCCCCAACTTACATCCATCGTCGCAGACCGGGTCGGGTCCCTCCCAGCGCCCCCCGTTCCCGCAGCGGCGCTCCGGAGCCCCCCGCAGCACGAATCCCCCTCGCAGCCGTACTGCAGCACGGAGCCGGGAGGGTGAAATTTGGCCCGAGGGTAAAACCAGCCGTTCTCGAACTCCAGCGGCGCGGGGCAGGACACGCCTGGGGGAGAGAAAATTGGGGTGAGAATCCTAAAAAAAAAAAATCCCGACCCTCCAAGGAAAAATCCGGAAAAAATCCGGTTAAAATCCGCCAAAAAACGCCGAAAAAAATCAGGTTAAAAACCCCGAAAATTAAAAAAAAAAAACGACCAAAGGAACCCCCCCAAAAACCCCAAAAACATCCCAAAAATTCCCAAAACCTCCGGGAAATATCCCCAAAAGAAACCCCAAAAAAACCCTCCAACCCCCCCCCCCCCCCAAAAAAAAAAAACCAAACAAAAATTCCCACCAAAGAACCCCCACAAAACCCCCAAAACTCCTCGAGAGACCCTTCAGAAAAACCCCAAACTCCCTCAAAAAGCCCTCAAAAAAACCTGCCAAAAAACTCCCCAAAACCACCAAAACCGCCTCTAAAATCTCCCCAAAACCCCTCGGGTGTTTTCGGGGGGGGGGGGGGGGGGTTTGGGGTGTTTTTAGGGTTTTTTTGGGTTTTTTTGGGTTTTTTAGGGTTTTTTTGGGTGTTTTTTGTGTTTCTCTCACTGACCGCGAGCTGAGGGCAGCAGAAAGAGAAAGAGGAGAATCCTGAGGGCAACTGCGGCCATGGCCGAGTGTCCGAGTGGGCGATTATCCGAGTGTCCGAATGGCCGAATGTCCAGCTGTCCGATTGTCCGAGTGTCCGAATGTCCAGCTATCCGAACGTCCGAATAGCCGAACGACCGAGTGTCCGAATGGCCGAATGTCCAGCTGTGCGAATATCCAAATGTCCAGCTGTCCGAATGTCCAGCTGTCCGAATGTCCAGCGAGGTCACCAACCCTCCCCTCCCCCTCGCGCTGTCCGGGAAATCACGGGGATGAGAAGGTGAAGGGCAGTGACCGAGTGGACACTGAGTGGACACTGAGTGGACATCGAGGGGACACTGAGGGGCCCCGCGGGGGGACAAAAAATGCCTCAAATGTCCCCAAAAACACCCGAAATGTCCCCAAAAATGAACCTGTGGGGTTCAAAAATTGCGGTAATGTCACCAGAAATGCCGAAAATGTCCCCAAAACCACCCGAAATGTCCCCAAAAATGCCCGGAAAATGCCGAAAATTGCTGTATTGTCACCAAAAAAAGCCAAAATGTCCCCAAAAACACCTGGAATTCCCCGAAAAACACCTGAAATATCCGGAAAAAATGCATTAAATACTGTTAATGTCCCCAAAACACCTGAAATGTCCCCAAAAATGCCTCAAATGTCCCAAAAAATTACCTGAGGGAATGAAAAAGTCCCAAAAATCACCTGAAAACTCCCGAAAAATAATTCACCTGGGGAGCTGAAAATGGCTTTGGTGTCACCAAAAATCATCAAATGTCCCCAAAACCACCCGAAATGGCCCGAAAAATGCAAAAAAATTGCAAAAAAAAGGGCAAAAATTTGCTTCGAAGTCACAGAAAACGCACCTGGGACACAAATACAAAATACAATCTAAAGAAACACCCGGGAGGCACAAAAAGATCTTTAATCGAGAAAAACTCCCTAGGGAACAAAAAAAGTGTTTAATGTCCTGAAAAACACCTCAGGGAAATCTGGTGATTTTTAAAATGATTTTGGGGTGATATTTGTCCGATTTTGGGAGAGATTTTGAGGCGAATTTTGGGTCATTTAAAGGTGATTTTTAAGGCGATTTCCCGACAATTTCAGAGTGTTTTTTTGAGCGATTTTGCGCCGATTTTGGGAGTGATTTTTGTCTGATTTTTGGGTGATTTTGAGGCGATTTGGAGGTGATTTTTGGGTGATTTTTTGTGCCACTTTGGGGTGATTTTAAAGCTCTTTTTGGGTAATTTTAAGGTGATTTTTAGGTGGTTTCCCGACAATTTTGAGGCGATTTTGTGGTTATTTTTATCTTTTATTTTGGGTGATTTTGAGGCGATTTTTGGGTGATTTTGAGGCGATTTTTGGGTGATTTCCCCAAAATTCTGAAGCGATTTTTTGAGTGAATTTGAGGTGATTTTTGCCCGATTTTGGCAGTGATTTTGAGGCGATGCCGGGGTGATTTCGGGGCGATCTTCGCGCCACTCCGGGATGCTCTTTGCCCAATTTCCGACCCGATTTGACTCAATTTAACCAATTTATCCCAAATTCTCCATTTCCCGCCATTCCGCCATTTTCGTCACCATGGCAACAGCGCGGCGACGGCGCTCGGCGGTGACGTCAGACACGCGTCGCACCCGGCATGATCCGCGGTGGCGGGGGGGGGGGGGGGGTGTCCACGGCCTAGTCCGCCTGCATCCCACAATGCCCCGCGGTGGCGGAGGTCGGGGGTCCGCCTGCATCCCACAATGCCCCGCGCGCGCCCCCTCCCTCCATCCCTTCCCGCTCTCCCTGCTCCCCCAGGCCCGGCGCTGCCCGCGGCTGAGGCGGTAATGGCGGCGGGGGCGACCGGAGGGGCGGGGAGGGCTACCGGGGGGGGCGGGGAGGGCTAACGGGAGCGGGGGGAGGGCAAGGGGGAGGCCCAGGGCTCGGCGGGACCAATGGGGGGGCGCGGGGGGGGGCGGGAAAGGCGGGGGGGCCGCGGTGACGTCACGGCGCGGCCTTGTCTTCCCCTCCCCCCCGTGATGTTCCAACCTCCCCTCCCCCCCCGCAGGTGCAGCCACGTGACTACCAGAGCGCCGAGCCAACCCCCCCAGTGCTTCCAGTAACTCCCAGTGACCCCCCAGTGACCCCTGCTCTCCTTCCCAGTGCTCCCAGTAATTCCCAGTAACTCTCAGTGACCACCAGTGATCGTCCACTCACCCCCCCGGTGCTCCCAGTAACCTCTGCTCTCCTTCCCAGTGCTCCCAGTAACTCCCAGTTACCCCCAGTGACCACCACTGACCCTCCCAGTGCCTCCAATTCTTCTTCCCATCGCTCACAGTCCCTCCAACCCCGCCTTGCCACCTCTCCCAGTCCCTCCCAGTCCCTCCCAGTCCCACATTCCTGCTCCCAGTTCTTCCCAGTGTCCCCCAACCCCTGTAACCCCACTCCCAGTGCCCCCCAGTCCCTCCCAGTCCCTCCAACTCCTCTCCCAGTCCCTCCCAGTCCCTCCAACTCCACTCCCAGTTCCATCCCAGTCCCTCTAACTCCTCTCCCAGTCCCTCCCAGTCCCCATATTCCCACTCCCAGTCCCTCTAACTCCACTCCCAGTCCCTCCCAGTCCCTCCCAGTCCCCCTAGTCCCTCCCGCCATGTCCTCCTGCGCCGAGGTGCTCCGTTTCCAGCTGCCGGGGCACGAGGCGGCCGCGCTGCGCTCCATGACCCGGCTGCGCGCCGAGGAGCGCTTCTGCGACGTCACCATCGTGGCTCGCAGCCTGCGCTTCCGCGGCCACCGCGTCATCCTGGCCGCCTGCTCCCCTTTTCTCCGTGACCAGTTCCTGCTGAACCCGGCGGCCGAGCTGCGCGTCTCGCTGGCCCACAGCGCCAGGGTGCTGGCCGACCTGCTGCTCTCCTGCTACACCGGCGCCCTGGAGTTCGCCGGGAGGGATCTGGTGAACTACCTGACGGCGGCGAGTTACCTGCAGATGGAGCACGTGGTGGAGAGGTGCCGAGGAGCTCTGGCCAGGTTCATCCAAGCCCCACCTGCCGCCCCTGCGCAGCCGCCCAAGCCCGAGGAGGAGGAGGATGAGGAGGATGAGGAAGATGCAGCACCTGATGTGTGTATAGTGAAGGTGGAGCCGGCGGCCACGCCCAGGAGGAGGAGGGGGAGCAGGGCGTGGCCGGCGGTGGAAGCGGCCGGAGCGGCCGGAGCGGCGCAGGGAGGGCCGGTGGTGACCGCCGGGGTGGTCAGTCAGGAGGCGCAGTGTCCACCGCAGCTCGGGGTGGTCAAGGCCTGCTACAGCCTGGCCGAGGACGCTGAAGGCGAAGGGTTGGTCATCTTCCCCGGTGGCGGCGGTGGCGGTGTCGGCGTCACCGAGGAGCCAGCGGGCAGCGCCACCTCCGTCACCACCTCGGGGACGTCGGGAGCGGCCGGAGGTCCCGCGGTGACCGCTCCGTCACCCTCCTCCCGCTGCGGGAAGTGCGGCGAGGCGTTCCAGGGCGTGGAGAAGCTGGTGTTCCACATGCGCGCGCAGCACTTCGTGTTCATGTGCCCGCGCTGCGGCAAGCAGTTCAACCACAGCAGCAACCTCAACCGCCACATGAACGTCCACCGCGGGGTCAAGTCGCACGGCTGCGGGGTCTGCGGGAAGAGCTTCACCCAGAAGTCCACCCTGCACGACCACCTGAACCTGCACAGCGGTGCCAGGCCGTACCGCTGCTCCTACTGCGACGTCCGGTTCGCGCACAAACCGGCGATTCGGCGACACCTCAAGGAGCAGCACGGCAAAACCACGGCGCAGAACGTTCTGGAAGCCGGCGGGGCCGAGGGGGGGGTGCTGCTGCGCTGACCCCCCGCGGGGGAGGGGCCTGGCGGGGCCGAGGGGTGACCCCCGGGGTGGGGGGGTGAGCCCCGAGGAGCTGGGTCCTCTCCCGGGTGAGGAGGGGGTGAGGGGGACGGGGAGTGACCCCAAAATGATGGAGAATGACCCCAAGATAACAGGGAGTGACCCCTGGAGTGATGAGAAATGACCCCAAAGCGATGGGCAGTGACCCCTAAAGTGATGGACAGTGACCCCAGAGAAGTGGGGAGTGACCCTAAAGTGATGGGGATGACCCTAAAGTGATGGGGAGTGACCCCAAAATGATGAGAAAATGACCCCAAAGTGATGGGGAGTGACCCCCGGACAGCTGAGGACCCCCAGAATGATGGGGAGTGACCCCAAAGTGATGGACAGTGACCCCAAGGTGGTGGCAGTGACCCCTGAACATCTGAATCCTTCTTGAAGTGATGGAGAGTGACCCCAAAATAATGGGAAATGACCGCTGGACAGCTGAATCCTCCCTGGAGTGATGGACAGTGACCCCAAAGTGATGTGGAATGACCCCAAAATAATGGGGAGTGACCCCTGGACAGCTGAGAACCCCCAGAGTGATGGGGAGTGGCCACAAAGTTATGGAAAGTGATCCCAAAATGATGAGAAATGACCCCAAAGTAATTGGAAATGACCCCTGGACAGCTGAATCCTTCTTGAAGTGATGGGCAGTGACCCCAAAATGATGGAAAACGACCCCAAAATGATGGGGAGTGACCCCTGGACGGCTAAATCCTCCCCAGAGTGACAAAGAGTGACCCCAAAATGATGGGGGACAATCCGAAAATGATGGGAATTGACCCCAAAATGATGGGAAATGACCCTAAAGCAATGGGAAATAACCCTGTAATGATGGAGAACGACCCCAAAATGATGGGAAATGACCCCAAAGTGAAGGGGACCCTCCGGGTACCTGGGGAGGAATTTTGGGGGTCCTGGTCTAAAATCCAGGTGGGAAAAACCTTCCCAGAATGGAAAAAAAGAGTTTTCCCTTCTTGAAAATTACCACAATGTGGAAACTGTGGGGATTTGAAGCAAAATCACAGGAAATTTTGTTTTCAACCAGAGTATGAATTTAAATAGTTTGACCCCAAATGCAGGGGGTAAATCTGCACCCCCAAAATCTGCACCCCCAAAATCTGCACCCCCACGGTGGGTTTGGGGGTCTCCTCACTGGACAATGGGGTGGACAGAAGGGGGGTCACCCCGGATTTTAGGGACTGTAGGTTTTAGGGACCCCCTTAGGTTGTAGCGATTTTGGGGGGGGAATTGAGGGTTTTGGGGTCTCTGTAGTGTGTGGGGGAGGGGAGGGAAGGTTTTTTGGGGGAGGGGGTGGGGTAGAGTGGGGGAGGGGCACCCCAAATTTTTTTGGGGTGGGTTTTGGGGAATAGGGGGGGTGAGTAGGGGGTAGAAAGGAGAGCACGGGGATCCCACGGGGAATTTGGGGAGGGGTCCCGGCACACCCAAAACCCTTTTTTTTTTGGGGGGAATTCCTCCTCCGGCGCAGTTTTTGGATGTTTTTTGTAATAAATGAATTTTTTAAAAAGCGGTAAAAGCTGCTGGGGAGTTTTATTCATCCCTGGGGGTGTTTTTTCCATTTCTGGGAGTGTTTTTTAGTAAAAATCCGCGGTTTTGGGAGGGTTTGGGGGGTCAGAAACCCTCCCAAAATGTGGGCGTGGCCTGAGCGCGGAGGGGGCGTGGTTTGATTGAATGGGCGTAGCTACAGAGGTGGAGGCGTGGTTTGGGCGGTGGGCGGGGCCAAGGCGGGAAGGACAAAGCGCGGCGCGGTGGGCGTGGCCTTTTACCATAAAAGGCATAACCACGCCCTATCGGCGTGCGTGGTGACGTCACCGCGCGCGGCGCGCTCGGCAGCGATGGAGGCAGCGGGAGGCGGCGAGGTGTGAGGGGAGCGGCAAGCGCCGGGCGGTTTTGGGGTGTTTTGAGGGGTTTTTAGGGGTTTTTGAGGGGTTTTTGAGGGGAATTCGGGGGTTCCGAGGAGCGAGGGGGGCTTTGTGCCGCGGGGGGAGGGGCGGGAAGGGCTCTCCCCTCACGGCGATCTGCGCCCCTCCCCCTCTCGCCCCTCAGGACCCTCCGGTTGGGACCCTCGTGGTGGAGGCGGCGGGAGAGGCCGGTGAGTAACCCCAAACCGGCTCGGATCCCCTCAGCATCCCATCGCACCCCTCCCCTTAAATTCCTCCTCACAAGCCCCCTGAAATCCCCCTCAAGACCCCTTCAGGATTCCCTGGAAATCCCTCTTAAAATTCCCCTCGGGATCCCCCGGAAATCCCCCTCAGGATTCCATTGGACCTTCTCAAAATCCGCCTCAGGTTTCCCCTCAGAATCCCCTTAAAATCTCCTCAGGATCCTCCTGAAATCCCCGACAGAATCCCCCTCAGGTTTCCCCTCAGAATCCCCCTAAAATCCCCTCAGGATCCCCTGGAAATCCCGCACTGAATCCCCCTCAGGACCCCCCAGACCCCAACCTAAAATCGCCTCAGGATTCCTCTGAGTCCCCTTAAAATCCCCTCAGGATCTCCTTTAAATTCCCCCTCAGGACCTCCCTGACCCCACGATGCCCCCAAAACCCCCAAACCCCCCCCAAACCCCTCCTCGCCCCCTCCTCACCCCTTTATCCCCCCCAGGCCTCCTCCCCGGGCAGCCCCTCCCCCCGCTGCCCCTCCCCCCCCGGCGGCTCTCCCCCCTCAGGACCCCCGGAGGAGGAGCAGGGGGCAGGGGGAGCCCCGGGAAATGGGGAGGGGGCGCAGGGGACACCGCCGGCTGGAGCTGGAGCCAAGGGGCTGCCAGGTGAGGGGCTGGGGGTGTTTTTGGGGGGTGTTTTGGGGGGTCTGGGGTATCCTGGCAGGTTTTCGGGGGTGTTGGGGGGCTCTGGGGAAACTCGAGGGGGTCTTAGAGGGCTCCTGGGGTTCATTGAGGGGTCTTTGTGTCTCTCATTTCTTTATATTAATTTGAGGGGGGGGTCCTGGGGGGGTTTGGGGGTTCATTTGGGGGTCTCTGGGGTCTCTCATTCCTCTGGGGTAATTTGAGGAGGGGTCTGGTGCTGTATTTACCTGCAAGGACACCTTTACCCCCAATTTGAGGAGGGGTCTGGGGGGTTGGGGGTTCATTTCAGGGGTCTCTGGGTCTTTCATTCCCCTGGGATAATTTGAGGAGGGGTCTGGGGGGTCCTGGGGGGTTGGGGGGTTCATTTCAGGGGTCTCAGGGTGGATCCAGAGTTCATTCTGGTGAATTTGAGTGGGGGTCTGGGGCTTTGGGGGTTCATCTGGGGGTTTCTGGGTGTCTCTCACCCCCTCCAGGTTAATTTGAGTGGGGGTCTCCCCTTTCCCCCCCCCCCAGGCCACGCCACCAAGACCCTGCCGGGCTCGCCGGGCCGCGGGGGTCTCCCCATGGGTGGGGGTCTCACCCCCTCCCCCACCCCCCCAGCCGTGCCAAAATGTCCCTGACAGGGGGAGGGGCCAAATCCCAACCCCCCCCGGGCAGAGTTTAACCCTTCGGCTCCTCAGCCTCCCCGGGGGGGGTCGGGCTGCCCCTCCCCCCACCCCCCGAGCTCCCCCAGAGCCCCCCGACCCCCCCCCCGGCGCCCCCCGAGCCCCCCGAGCCCCCCAAGGTGCACCGGGCCAGGAAAACCATGGCCAAGGCCGGCAACGGACAGGTGAGAGGTGTTTTTTGGGAGATTTTGGGGGGTTTTGTGGATTTTTGGGAAATTTTTGGGGGGCTTATGGCATTTTGGAGGGGTTTTGAGGGGTGTTTGAAGGGGGTTTGGGGAAATCTGGGGGATTTTGGGAGGTTTTAGGGTGTTTTGTGGGGGTTTGTGGTTTTTTGGGGGGATCTTGAGGGGTTTAGAGGGAGATTTGGGGGATTACTGGGGGGTTTTGAGGGATTTTTGAGTGGTTTGGGTTATCTTGGGTGGTTTGAACTCCCCCAGGACCCCAAAAACCCCCAGAATTGCCCCCCAGGTCCCCGAGAAGCCCAGGATGTCAGAGATGCTTCACTTCCGGGTGTCTGAGGAGCTCTGCGCCCTGGGGCAGCATGGTGGGCATTTGGGGGGGATTTTGGGGGTTTTGGGGAACTTTTTGGGGAATTTCGGGAGGGTTTTGAGGTCCTAGGGAGGGTTTAGGGGATTTCAGGGGATCTTGGGGAGGTTTGGAAGGTCCTGGGGAGGATTTGGGGAGGTTTTTGGGGATCCTGGCAGGGTCTGAGGGGAAGCTGGGGCAATTTGGGGGTTTTTGGGAGGTTTGGGGGGTCTTGGAGAACTTTTTGGGGGTCTCACGGGTGGGATTGGGGAGTTTGGGGGTGAAGCTGAGGCAGATTTTGGGTCTGGGGCCTCCCTAACCCTCCTCTCCCCCCCAGAGCACCCCAAACGTCCCAAATTGGATTTTGGCTCTGAAGGAATTCATAAGCGACTGCAGAGACCGAGCCCCAGGGCCAGCACTGAGGTACCCCAAAAACCCCCAAAATAACCCCAAAAGCACTCCAGAAATATCCCAAAATGACCCAAAAACCATCCAAAAATACCCCAAAACCACTCCAGTCTGAGTCCTCGAGCCAGCACTGAGGTACCCAAAAACCCCCAAAAATATCGCAAAAATTATCCAAAACTACCCCAAAACCAGCCCAAAATATATCCCAAAACCACTCTAAAAATATTTCAAAAACACCCCAAAACATCCTATGTCCCAAAACTATCCTAAAATGTAGCCCAAAAAAACCCTAAAAACCCCAAAACAACCCCCAAAATCCCTAAAAAACCCAAAAACCCCAAAATTTCCCCAGATCACAGTGACAGAGGAAATGGCAGCTCCACCCCGGGACTGGGACTCGGAGGGGGGAGGAGGATTTTCCCTTTTCTATGATGGATTTAACGGCGACTCCGACAGCAAGGTGGGCGAACTGGGCAAACTGGGATGGACTGGGGGCGACTGGGGGAAAAACGTGGTGGTTTTGGCACGAGAAATGGGGATTTTGGGGTGAAAATGGGGGTTTTAGGGAGTAAAGGGAACTGGTTATACTGGGAGGGACTGGGATGGAACTGGGATTGAGAAAAATTGACAAAAAACCAGGAGAAATAAGAAAAAATCAGGAGGATTTGGAAGATTTTTTGGAGGATTCAGGAAATTTGGGAGGGACTGGGATTGGGGAAAAACTGGAAAAAAAAGGGAAAAACCTGGAAGATTTTGGGAGGCGTTTGGGGTCCCTGGGTGGATTTTGGGTCCCTAAATTCCCCAAAATTCCCAAATTTCCCAGTCGGAAGGGGAGGGACCTGGGGAGGCCCTGAGTGAGGAAGAGGAGGAGGAAGAGGAGGAAGAGGAAGAAGAAGATGAGGAGGAAGAGGAGGAGGAGGAGGAGGAAGAAGAGGAGGATGAGGAGTCTGGGAACGCATCGGATCGGGTGAGGAGTTTTGGGATTTTGGGGGATTTTGTGGTGTTTTTGTGGTGATTTTGGAGTGCTTTTGGAATTGTTTTAGGGGTGGTTTTGGGGAAGTTCAGGGGTGGTTTTTGGGGATGAATTTTGGGGTGGTTTTAAGGGTGTTTTTGGGGTGGTTTTTGGGATGATTTGGGGCTGTTTTTAGGGTGATTTCGGGTATTTTTGGGGTCCCTAACCCCTGTTTCCACCCCCCAAAGTGCCTCCAGTGCTTGGCACAGAGTTCAGTGTGGTTTTTGGGTGGTTTTAGGGTGATTGTGGGGCAGCTTTTGGGGTGATTTTGGAGTGGTTTTGGGGGTGTTTTGAAGCTGTTTTTAGGGTAATTTTGGGGTATTTTTGGGGTCCCTAACCCCATTTTTTGGCCCCCAGAGTGCCTCCAGTGCTCGGCGCAGAGTTCGGCGCCGCTGGAAGGAAAGTCCTTGGCTGAAACCTGCGAGGAAGAGGAAGAGGAAGGAGCCGAGGGGCAAAGACAGGGGTGGGGATGTTTGGGTCTGGGGTCCCTGACGCCTCTGGGGTTGGATATTTTGGGGTCTGGGGTCCCATTTTTGGTCTCATTTTTGGGGTTTCTCTCCCCAGGCCCGTCAGCGCCCCCTGCAGGAGCTGCCAGTGAATACACTGAGGTTCCCCTGGGCTGCCTGCAGCTGCCGGGGGGAGGGGCTCTGAGCCCCCAGCCCACAGGTGAGACACGCCCAGCACACCTGAACACGCCCACTGCACTGGGACACACCCACTGCACAGGGGCACGCCCACCTGGACACACCCATCATACATGGACACACCGATGGACATGCCCTGGACACACCCAGTGCACCTGGACATACCACCGAACAGAGAAACGCCCACCTGGACACATCCCCTGGCCACGCCCCATTCCTGGTTTGAAAGCTGTCCTGGCTATCAGGCCACACCTCCTGAGTGACCACAGTGACCACACCCCCTGAGTGACCACACCCCCTGAGTGACCACACATATTGGTTTCACCCTGACTGACCACACCCCCGACTAACCACACCCCTGGCCACACCCTGACCACACCCCTCAATGCCCACAGTGACCCCAGGCTGACCGTTAACCCTTTGCTGCCCAGGCCCGGCTGAGGCCGAGCGCTTCGAGGAGCTGCCGCTGTGCTCGTGTCGCATGGAGGCGCCGAAGGTGGAGAGGGGAGGAGACAGAGGGCTGTGCATGGCGACCGAGAGCGTGGATGGACAGGTGAGACACACCTGGGCACACCTGAGACACACCTGGGGATACTGGGGACATTGGGGACAGAGGGCTGTGCATGGCGACCGAGAGCGTGGATGGACAGGTGAGACACACCTGGGGACACCTGAACAATCTGGGGACATTGGGGACACCTGGGGACAGAGGGCTGTGCATGCGACTGAGAGCGTGGATGGACAGGTGAGACACACCTGGGCACACCTGAGACACACCTGGGGATATTGGGGACATTGGGGACAGAGGGCTGTGCATGGCGACTGAGAGCGTGGATGGGCAGGTGAGACACACCTGGGGACACCTGAGACACACCTGGGGATATTGGGGACATTGGGGACAGAGGGCTGTGCATGGCGACCGAGAGTGTGGATGGACAGGTGAGACATCTGAGGACATTGGGGACATGGAGAACACCTGGAAATTCAGGAAATTACCCCAAAATGTGTGAAGACGCAGAGGAAAGAACCCAAAAAATGGGGAGCAGAACCCAAAATTTGGGATGACCAAGGAATCTTGGGTTGATACAGGAATTTGGGGAATAATCCAAGAATTTGGGGATAATGTGAGGATTTGGAGAAAAACCAAAGAATTTGGGGAAAAACCCCAAAAATTTGTGAAAACCCCAAGAACTTGGAGATAACCAAATTCAGCATCAACCAAAAAATTCCTGATAAGCCAAAAATTTTGGGGTGAACCATGGAATTAGGGTGTCCTGGGTGGGTTTGGGGTTGGGCTGGGGACCCCAAACATCCCAAATTTTCCCAAACATCCCGAATTTTCCCGAATTTTCCCCATTTCCAGCTGAGCGGCTGTGGCAGCAGCATCCTGAAGAGAGAAACCATGAGACCCTCAAGCCGAGTGCCCCTGATGGTTCTGTGTGAAACCCACCGAGCCAGGATGGTCAAACACCAGTGCTGCCCAGGCTGTGGTCACTTCTGCACGGCTGTGAGTCAGGAAATCCCAAAAAAACCCCCCAAAAAATCCCCAAAAAATCCTAAAATCCTGATAGAAATTGAGAAATCCTATAAAAACCCCATAGAAATCCCATAAACCCTATAGAAACCTTGAGCCAGGATGGTCAAACACCAGTGCTGCCCGGGCTGTGGTCACTTCTGCACTGCTGTGAGCCAGGAAATCTCATTTTTAGGGTTTTTTATAGGATTTAGTAGTTTTCTTCAGGATTCTCTGATGTTTTTGGGGGTTTTTTTTTGTTCTTCTCAGGTTTTTAGGGTTTTTTTGGGATATTTTGAGGGCACATTCCCACAGTGCCACCCCGATGTCCGTATTGGCCATCAATTCCATTGCTCCTGCCCCAATCCCCTATAGGATTTTTATAGGATTTTGTAGTTTTCTTTAGGATTGTCCCATTGTTTTTAGGATTTTTACATTTTTTCACTTTTTTTTCTGGTTTTTGGGATTATTCCAGGGCACATTCCTGGAGTGCCACGCCGACGTTCGGATCGGGCACAGGTTCCATCATTTCTGCCTCAATCTCCTATAGGATCTTCAGGGTTTTTTATAGGATTTTGTAGTTTTCTTTAGGATTCTCAGTTTTTTTCAGGGTTTTTTTTGTTTTTCCCATTTTTTCACCGTTTCTGGGTGTTTTTCAGGGCACATTCCTGGAGTGCCACCCCCGACGTCCGGATCGGGCACAGGTTCCACCGCTCCTGTGTCTCTCGCCTCGGGGGTCTCATCTTCTGTCCCCACTGCGGCGAGGACGCCTCGGAGGCTCAGGAGGTCACTCTGCCTCGACCTGAAGGAACTCCCACTGCTCCTCCCGAGCCGCTGCGGCCCCGGGGGCTCAGGGGGGAGCTGCCCACCCCCAGGTGACCCCAGAAAACAGATTTTGGGGGATTTTGGGGTATTTGGGGTGGTTTTGGGTGGTGCTTGTGGTGGGGTTTCGGAGGGATTTGGTGTTTTAAAGGGTTTGAAAGTGGATTTGGGGTGATTTATGGGTTTTGGAAGGTCTGCAAGGAGAGCTGCCCACCCCCAGGTGACCCCAAAAATGGGATTTTTGGGGATTTGGGGTGGTTTGGGATGAGGTTTGGAGGGTTTGTGGGGGATTTGGGGTGGTTTGAAGGGTTTGAAAGGGGATTTGGGGTGGGGTTTGGGGGGGATTTGAGGGCCTTGGGGTGGTTTGGGGAATTCAGAAGAGGTTTTGGGGCATTTGGGGTGGGATTTTGGGGTTTAAAAGGGTCTGGGGGTGTTTTAAGGGGTTTGAAAAGGGATTTTGGGGTGGTTGGGGGTGTTTTGGGGTGGGGTTTGGGATTTCAGTGCATTTTTTTGCTACCCCAACCCACTTTTTTCAGCATTTCCTGTCATTCCACTGTATTTTTCTGTCGTTTCACCACACTTTTTCCCAAATTTCCTCATTTTTCTCCCATTTCTCCCCCCCCAGTGCCCGGATGAGGGGTCAGGGCGAGGGCAGAGCCCCCCCAGCCCCCCTGGCCGAGCCCATCGACAGCTCTGGGGGTCCTGAGCTCCCCCTGCCCTCGGGGGCTGCCTGTCAGCGCGGGGGCTGCCCGCGGGGCCGGCCAGGGAGCTGCTGGAGAAAGCACTGCTGGGACAGGAGGCTGAGAGGTGAGAAAAACCCCAAAAATGTCCTGAAAATGTTCTGAAAAAATCCCGCCGAAAAAACTCCAAAAACGCCAAAAATCCCCCACAAACACCCTAACAACACCCTTGGGAGCTGTTGGGGCAGGAGGCTGAGAGGTGAGAAATGACCCAAAAAATCCAAAAATTATCCCCAAAAAATTCTGTATTTTACCCCAGAATTATCCCAAAAATGTCCTGAAAAAATCCCACCCCAAAACTTGGAAAAAGACCACAAAAATAACCCCAAAAATATCCTAAAATACGCCCAAATCTCTCCCAGTTCATCCCAGTATAACCCAGTTTCCTATTTTCTCCCCAAAATCCCCATTTTTCACCCCAAAATCGCCACGATTTTTCCTCCCAGTCCCTCCCAGTTCCTCCCAGTTCATCCCAGTTTCCCCACAGGAGGAAGAAGCTGAGGTTTCACCCCAGGCAGCTCTACCTGAGTGTGAAGCAGGGAGAGCTGGGCAGAGTTATTCTCATGCTGTGTGAGTTAAAAAGTCCCGAAATCATCCCAAAAATACCCCAAAATCATCCCAGAAATCATCCCAAAATTACCCCAAAATCACTCAAAAATCCCAGCAAAAATACCCCCAAAAACCCCAAAAATCGCCAAAAACCCCAAAGCAGGGGGAGCTGGGCAGAGTCATCCTCATGCTGCAATCCCCAAAAAACCACAAAATCAACCCAAAAATCGCCCCAAATGAACCCGAAAGCATCCCAAAATTACCCCCAAAACAACCTCCAAACTGTGGGGGTCCCAAAATCCCCAAAAACCCCCAATTTTGGGGTTCCTGACTCTCCTTTCCCTTTTCCCAGTGGACAATTTGGACCCAAATTTCCAGAGCGACGCTCAGAGCAAACGCTCAGCTCTGCACGCTGCGGCTCAGAAAGGACACCTGGAGATTTGTCACCTGCTGCTGCAGGTAGGGACCAGTTTAAACCAGTTTGGACCAGTTTGGACCCGTGTAAACCTGTGCAGACAAGTATAAACCAGTATAAACCAGTATAGACTGTATGGGATCACAGTGTGCTCTGCTGCTGTACGCAGCTCTGCCCCCCAGTGGCGTGGAGGAATTACTGCTGGTCAGTAATGGTCGGTGATAGTGGTGGTCAGGGATGGTCAGGGATGGTCAGTGTTGTCTGTAAGTGGTCAGTAATGGAAAGCAATGATTAGTGGTGGTCAGTGATAGTAATGGTCAGTGACTGTTACTACCAGTCAGTACTGGTCAGTGATGGTCACTAACGGTCACTCCCAGGCCCGGGCCAACATCAATGCAGTGGACAAGCAGCGCCGGGGGCAGTTTGGGTTGGCTTTCCATGGTCAGTGATGGTCACTAACGGTCAGTGGTCACTCCCAGGCTGGGGCCAACATCAACGCGGTGGACAAGCAGCGCCGCACGCCGCTGATGGACGCTGTGGCTCACGACCAGCTGGAGGCGGCGCGGTACCTGCTGCGCATGGGCGGCTGCGTCTACAGCAAGGTGACGTCATCACTGACACCCCCGTGATGTCATCGGCTCCCCCGTGATGTCATCCCCCACTCTGTGATGTCATCATGACAGTGAGATGTCATTGTCACACCCCTGTGATGTCATCCCCATGTGACATCATTGGTATTTAACAGCTCCGTATGACATCACTATCTTCTCTATGACATCTGTCACCACCACCCTGTGTGACATCACAACTCCTCTATGACATCACATTTCCCACGTATTACATCAGTATCACCCCTATGACATCACCACCACCCCATGAGATCATATCAGTGTTCCCTATGACGTCACAGGAGGAGGACGGCTCCACCTGCCTGCACCACGCGGCCAAAAACGGCAACCTGGAGATGGTGGAGCTGCTGCTGGCCACCGGGCAAGTGGACGTCAACGCCCAGGTCAGTGGTCAGCCCGCGGTCACTCGGGGGTCAGGGGTAGTCTGGAGAGGTCACTGACCCCGAGTGACCCCTGAATGACCCCGAGTGACCCCCCAGGACAATGGCGGCTGGACACCGATCATTTGGGCAGCTGAGCACAAACACATTGAGGTCATCCGGAGGTTGCTGACCAGAGGGGCTGACGTCACACTGACCGACAATGTGAGGGGCACTGGGGGCCCTGGGGGGGGACTGGGAGGGACTGGGGTGGACACTCTGGGTGGTCAGTGGCTATCTGGGGGTGGTCAGTGAGTGTCCAGCAGTGGTCACTCAGTGTCCTGGGGCTGTCCTGGCAGGAGGAGAACATCTGCCTGCACTGGGGTTCAGTGGCTATCTGGGGTGGTCAGTGATGGTCAGTGGCTATCTGGGGGTGGTCAGTGATGGTCAGTGAGTGGGCTCTCTGACCCCAATTTTTGCCCCAAAAGGAGGAGAACATCTGCCTGCACTGGGCCTCCTTCACAGGCAGCGCTGAGATCGCTGAGGTTTTGCTCAACGCTCAGTGTGATCTTCATGCTGTCAACTTCCACGGCGACACCCCGCTGCACATTGCGGCCAGGGAGAGCTACCACGACTGTGTCAGGTGAGGGAATTGGGTCTGGGGGCTCCAGGTGGGTCTGGGGGCTTCAGGAGAGTCACAGGGAGTGAGGTGACATAGGGACATGGGGACGCTGAGCTGCACATCACGGCCAGGGAGAGCTACCACGACTGTGTCAGGTGAGGGAATTGGGTCTGGGGGCGCAAACTGGGGCTGGAATTGGGTCTGGGGTCTGGAACTGGGGCTCTAATTGGGACCCCAATTGGGTCTGGGGTCGTCAGGAGAGCCAGGGGTCATTGCTGCGGATCGCCGCCAGGGGGAGCTAGAGCGGCTGTGGGAATTTTTGGGTTTTTTTTTGGTTTTTTGGCTTTTTCTTGGGGTTTTTTGGGAGTTTTTTGGGGAATTTGTCTGATTTCCGGATTTTCCCCCCAGCCTGTTCCTGTCCCGCGGCGCTGACCCCGAAGTTCGGAACAAGGAAGGAGATTCCCCTCTGGATTTAACCCCTGAGCGCTCCGAGGTTTGGGTTGCTCTGCAGCTCAACAGGAAGTTGAGGCTGGGGGCTGCAGGGAGAGCTCTGCACACCGAGCGCATCGTCAGCAGGTGAGCTTGGGAATTTTTTGGGGTTTTTATAGGATTTGGGATTTTTAAAACATTTTGGGGATTTTTTTGAAATTTTTGGGTGATTTTTTGGTGGTTTTTTTATATTATTTGGGGTTTTTTCAGGGTATTTTGGGGGATTTGGGGTCAAAGTGAGGCTGGGGGCTGCAGGGAGCAGGTGAGTTTGGGTTTTTTTAGGAATTTTTGCGTTTCTTCAGGATTTTAGGGTGTTTTGGTGGAATTTTAGGGGAAATTCAGGGGAATTTTGTGTTATTCTGGGCAGATTTTCAGTAGAATTCCACCATTTTTCGCCAGATTTTTGCAGGAATTTCAGGTTTTTTCGCAGAAATTTCTTTTTTTTTTCCAAATTTTGGTTTTTTTCCCCCCAGAGATGTCGCCAGAGGCCATGAAAATGTCCCAATTCCGTGTGTCAATGGGGTGGATGAGGAGCCTTGTCCTCAGGATTACAAATACATTGCCGAAAATTGTGAAACCTCAACTATGAATATTGACCACAACATCACCCACCTGCAGGTTTGGGGAAATTTGGGGGATTTTGGGGAAAATTGGGGGAATTCATGGCATTTTGGGGTAATTTGGGGTAATTTGGGAGATTTTGGGATCATTTTGGATGGTTTTGGGATCAATTCAGGTAGTTTTGGGATAGTTTGGGGCCATTTTGAGGTATTTTGGGGTCATTTGGGGTCATTCTGGGGTGATTTGGGATGATTTTGGGGTGATTTGGGGACATTTTGGGTAATTTGGGACCATTTGGGGGTATTTTGGGATGATTTGGGGTGATTTTGGAGTATTTTGGGGTATTTGGGGTATTCTGGGGTGATTTGGGATGATTTTGGGGTGATTTGGGGACATTTTGGGTAATTTGGGACCATTTGGGGGTATTTTGGGATGATTTGGGGTGATTTTGGAGTATTTTGGGGTAATTTGAGGCAATTTAGGGGTATTTTGGGATAATTTGGGGACGTTTTGGGATGATTTTTGCTGATTTTGGGCTGATTTTTGTTCATTTCCCCCTTTTTTTCCCCTTTTTCCCCATTTTTCCAGCACTGCACTTGTCAGGATGATTGTAGCTCCTCCAACTGTCTCTGTGGGCAACTCAGTATTCGCTGCTGGTATGACAAGGTGAGGGAAAAAACCAAAAAAAACCCAAAAAAACCCTCAAAAAACCACCCCAAAACCACCCCAAAAACATCCCGAAACATCCCACAAAAAACCTTTTTCAGGGCTGATTTTTGAGGTAATTTTGGGGCGAATTTGGGGTGATTTTGAGGCTGATTTTTGGGATTTTTTTGGCTGTTTTGGGGAGTGGTTTTGAGATGTTTTTGGAGGTGATTTTGGGACTATTTTGAGTCTGATTTTTGGGGTTTTTTGGGGCCATTTTGAGGCTGATTTTTGGGGCGGTTTTGAGGTGTTTTGGGGTTATTTTGAAGCTAATTTTTGGTTTTTTCCCCCCAGGATGGGAGGCTCCTGCAGGAATTCAACAAAATCGAACCTCCGCTGATCTTTGAGTGCAACCAGGCGTGCAGCTGCTGGAGGAGCTGCAAGAACAGAGTGGTGCAGAGCGGGATCAAGTGAGCCAAAAAACCCCAAAATCACCCCAAAAACTGCCCTGAAAATGCCCTGAAATTGCCCCAAAAAATTTAAAAAACCCCAAAAAGTATCCCAAAAACTGCCCCAAGAAAAACCAAAAACTGCCCTAAAAATCCCCCAAAAAACCTGAAAAACCCCAAAGTCTGCCCTGAAAAAATCCAAAAAACTGCCCCAAAAACTGCCCCAAAAATCCCCAAAACTGCCCCCAAAAAAATCCCAAAATCCCAAAAAAATCCCTGAAAAATCCCCTAAAACTGCCCCAAAGCAACCCCAAAATCCCCACCCCAGATTTGCCTTTTTTCCCCCCTAAAATTCCCATTTTTTCCCTTTTTTTAGGGTCAGACTGCAGCTGTACAGAACAGCCAAGATGGGTTGGGGAGTGAGAGCTCTGCAGGCAATTCCTCCTGGGACCTTCATCTGCGAGTGAGACCCGAAAATTGGGGAAAAAACCACAAAAACTGGGGAAAACCCCAAAAATCGGAGAGGGAAAACCCAAAAATTGGGAAGGAAAGGCAAAAATGGGGATGGGAATCCCAAAAATGAAGATCTGGGGGGTTTTGGGGTGTTGCAGGTGGGAGCTTTTGGGGGATTTTAGGTGGTTTTGTGGAGTTTTTGGGTGTCCCAGGTGGGTTTTGGGGGATTTCAGGTGGTTTTGGGGTGTCCCATGTTGGTTTTTGGGGGAATTTTGGGGGGTTTTGGGGTGATTTTGGGGCTTTTGGGGTTCCCTGACCCTTTTTCCCCCAGGTATGTTGGGGAGCTGATTTCAGACGCTGAGGCTGACGTGAGGGAGGATGATTCCTACCTGTTTGACCTGGACAACAAGGTCTGGGGGTTTCTGGGGGGTCCTGGGGATTTTGGGGGATTCAGCTGAGGTGACCCCAAAATTCTGGGAATGATCCCAAAAATTCCAGAGACCAGGTCTACCCCATTCATTCAATGGAAACTCCAATAGGGGATGAGCAGGGATTTGAGAAGGGGTCCCAGGAATTTGGGGAGGGGTCCAGTGGAGATCCAGGGATCTGGGGAACACCCTGAGGATCTGAGATGTGCAGAGGAGAAAACCCCAAATCGTCCAGAATAACCCCAAAATTAGAGACATCAGGTCTACCCAGGAGACATTGGACACCAGGTCTATCCCTAGTTTAGCCACCAGGTCTACCCCATTCATGCAATGGTGCTGGGATGGGCGCGGCCCGATTTAGCCCCGCCCCTATCGCCCCCTATCGCGACAGGACGGCGAGGTGTACTGCATCGACGCGCGTTACTATGGCAACGTCAGCCGCTTCATCAACCACCTGTGCGACCCAAACATCATCCCAGTGAGGGTGTTCATGTTACACCAGGATTTGAGATTCCCCCGCATCGCCTTCTTCAGCAGCAGACACATCCGCCCGGGAGAGGAGCTGGGGTGGGGATTTATGGGATTTTTATAGGGTTTTTATAGGATTTTGGGGATTTTTGGGGTGTTTATGGCAGATTTTGGGGTGTTTATGGGGTTTGGGGTGTTCGTTCTGCGCTTCCCCTGCATCGCTTCCTCCAGGAGTCACAACATGGGATTGGGATTTTTGGGATTTTTGGGTGATTATGGGGTTTTAGAGAGGATTTATGGGGTTTAGAGGGGATTTTGGGTTGGATTTGGGTGATTTTTGGGTGGTTTCTGGGTTGAATTCAGGTGAGATTTTGGGCGTTTTTTGGGTTGGATTTGGGTGGTTTTTGGGTGTTTTCTGGGTTGAATTCAAGTAAAATTTTGGGTGGTTTTTGGGTGGGACTCGGGGCAGATTTGGCTGGGATTTCAGTGAGATTTTGGGTGGTTTTTTGGGTATTTTTTGGGTGTTTTTCAGCCCCAATTTCAGCTCAAACTCCTCCCTTCCCAGGTTCGACTACGGCGACAGATTTTGGGACATCAAAAGCAAATATTTCCCTTGCCAGTGTGGATCTGAAAAATGCAAACATTCTGCTGAGGCAGGAGGGGGGAGAGGAGAACCTGCTGAGCTTCTGCCTCCCCTGCTGGCTCTGCCGCCCCCTGAGGGACCCAAAAACCTGGATTATAACCCAAAATCCGCCTGGATTTATCCTGAAAATCAGCGTGGATTTATTCTGAATTTATTGGAAAAATCCCTGTGGATTTACGCCGAATTTACCACAAAAAATGCCACGGATTTATCCCAAAAAACCCCAAATTTAGTGCAAAAATCCACCCAGATTTGACCCAAAAATCTGCCTAGATTTATCCCCAAAATCAGCGTGTATTTATCCTGAATTTATTGCAAAAATCCCCACGGATTTACCCCAAAAAAACCCCAAATTTAGTGCAAAAATCCACCTGGATTTACCCCAAAAAAATCCCAAATTCACCGCAGAAGTTGCCAAGGATTTACCCCAAAACCCCCCTGAATTTACCCCAAAAATATCCTGAATTTACTCTCAAATTTCCCCCCCAAAAAGTCCCAATTTTGCCCCAATTTCCTCCTCCCCCTTTGATTGACATTGAGTTTTAACCAATAAAGAGCCAGGAAAGGTGAAAGGGGCGTGGTCTGTGTGATGTGGGTGGGGTCTGTCATGTGGGTGTGGTTTAACGGGAAGTGGGCGTGGTCAGTGGGTTTGCCCACCCAGAACCCACAAATTATCCCTAAAATTTAAAAAAAATCGCCAAAAATGCCTTAAACTCCCCCCCCAAAATCTCCTTAAATCCCAAAAAAATCCCCCAAAACCTCATTTTTGGGGTTGAAGTGTTTTATTCGTTCAGCCCCAATCTGCCCCTCCCCCCCAGCCCTGGGGGTTCCCAAAATCCCTGAGTGTGTGGGGGAGGGGTGGAGTCACCTCCCCCCTAGAGAGACCCCCTGGGACCCCAAAATCCCCTCGAGAGACCCCAAATGTCCTATAGAAACCCCAAATATGCTATAGGAACCCCAAATATCCTATAGAGAACCCAAATCCAAATAGAAATCCTAAATATCCCATAGAGACCCCAAATCCCCCAACCCCTGTCCATCCCCTATAGATCCCCTATAAATAAATCCCCTATAAATACCCAATAAATCCCCTTTAGATCCCCTATAAATCCCCTATTAAATCGCCCCTGAATCCCCTATAAATCCCCCATACTTCCCCTGTAGTTACCCTATAAATCCCCTATAAATTCCCATAAATAACCCCATAAATCCACTGTAAATCCCCATAGATCCCCCATAATTAACCTAACAAATTCCCTATAAATAACCCCATATATCCCTCATAAATACCCCACAGATCCCCCATAGATCCCGTTTATTCCCTATAAATCCCCTATTAAATCCCCCATAAACCCCCCATAAATAATCCCACAAATCCCCTATAAATAACCCCATAAATACCCTATAAATCCCTTATAAATAACCCAACAAATATCTTATTAAATACCCAACAAACCCCCTATTAAATACCCAATAAATCCCATATAAATCCCTTATAATTCCCCTATAAATCCCCTAGGTGAGCCAAGGGCGAATGCGTTTCTCATAAACCCCGTAACTCCCCAAAGATTTCTGTATAAATCCCATAAATAACCCCATAAATACCCCACAATTCCCTATAAATCCCATAAATCCTAGGTGAGCCAAAGGCGAATGCATTTCTCATAAACCCCATAACTCCCCAATAAATCCCCAAAGATTTCTGTATAAATCCCATAAATAACCCATAAATAACCCCATAAATCCCATAAATCCTAGGTGAGCCAAGGGCGAATGCATTTGTCATAAACTGCCCAGTTGCTGTGCCAGGCAGTGTGAGAAACTCCTGGGACAGAGCAGCCGCCGAGAGCTCCCCGAGCCCAGAGGGACCTCAGCCCGAAGGTGTCCTGCTGGAAAACCTACAAAAAACCCCAAAAAAATCCCATTAGTGACACCAGAAAAAATCCCGAAATCAGAGACCCCAAAAAAACCTAAAAAACCCCAAAAAAATCACATTAGGAACACTGAAAGTAGACCAAAACCACCCCAGAGGGACCTCAGCCCGAAGGTGTCCTGCAGGAAAACCTACAAAAAACCCCAAAAAAATGTGTTAGGAATCCCAAAAATGGTGTTCTGTAGGAAAATCTACAAAAACCCCCAAAAAAATCCCACTAGGAACACCAAAAATGCCACAAAAATAGCCCAAAAATGGTTTCCTAGAGAAAAACCTAAAAAAAAACCCCAAAACCCCCATTATTGACCTGAAAAAAAACCCAAAAATCCCATTTTAGACTCCAAAAGGCTGCTGCACTCACCGGCTGACTCTCCATGTCTCTCACTGTCTCGTTGGCATCGTAGAACCCAAAGAGGCTTTAGGGGAAAAAGGATTTTTGGGAGGATTTGGGGTAATTTTAGGGTTTTTTTGAGGGGTTTAGGGGATGATTTGGGGTTAATTTTAGGGGACTTTGGGCACAATTTTGGGGTGATTTTGGAAAGGATTTTTGGGAGAATTTTGAGGGTATTTTGGGAGGATTTTCGCAAGATTTTGGGGTAATTTTAGGGTTTTTTAAGGGTATTTGGGGAGGATTTCGGAGAGGATTTTAGGGTATTTTGGGGTGATTTTGGGGTGATTTCGGGGCTCACCTGGACTGCCAGGGGGTGATCACTCCATCATCAGGACCTCCAATCAGCACCAAACGCTCAATGCGCAGCAAATTCTTCTTCCACTCTGGGAAATTTGGGATTTTTGGGGTTTTTTTTGGGGTGGTTTTGGGGCAGATTTTGGGGGTTTTGGGGTTTTGAGGGTGGTTTTGGGGGATTTTGGGCACTTGGGTGTTTTCGGCTTCTTGGGGCAGTTTTTGGGGTTTCCAGTGTGGTTTTTGGCAGTTTTTTTGGTTGCTGGGATGGTTTTGGGGCCATTTTTGGGGTTTTTTGGGCCATTTTTGGGGTTTTTGGGTCTCACCAGAGGCATTAGGATTCAATCTCTCATCGTTGAGCAAAGCCAGGAAATCACTGCTGTTCAGGTAAAGATCTCGGTGGTGAGGATCTGCAAAAAACGGGAAATTTTGGGGGTTTTTTTAGGATTTTTGGGGATTTTGGGTTTTTTGGAGAATTAAGGGTCTGCAAAGGGGAAAAATGGGGAATTTTGGGGTTATTTTTGGGGGTTTTGGATTTATTTTTGTGTATTTTCAGGAGTTTTTGGGGGTATTTTATCTATTTTTGGAGTATTTTTTCTGGATTTTTTCAGGGTTTCTTTTTTGGGATTTTTTTGGGATAAATTTCAGGGGTTTTGGGTCCAAACCATTCCAGTAGTTGCAGATGGAAACTCCTTGGCCCAGTGGGGTGTAGCAAAGTCTGTAGAGATTTGATTTCATGTGTCTTGGAAAAAGCCACTTCAGGTAATCTGTGTCTGAAAAAAACCCCAAAAATAACCCAAAATCAGTGAGAAAACCACAAAATTGATCAGGAAATCCCCAAAAATTGGTCAGGAAAATCCCAAAATTGGTCAGCAAATCCCCAAATTGGTTAGGGAAACCCCAAAATTCAACCCTGAGCCACTTAAAGTCTTGGAAATCCTTACAGAAAACGCAAGAATGGCCCAAAATTCACAAAAACATCCAAGAAAAAAACCCAAAAAAACCTAAAAAATCCCAAAAAACTCCCAAATTCCCCCAGACCCCCCAAAACCCGCAGAGACCCTTAGAGTCCCAATGAAAAACACACTGAAACCACCAAAAAACCAAAAAACCCTGAAAAAATCTCCAGAAAATCCCCCAAAAAATAAAAAAAAATCCCCAAAAAATCAGAAGAAATCCCCAAAAAATCCCCAAATATCCCCAAAGCCCCCCAACCCCCCCCCCAAACTCCCCCGAAGCCCCCAAAATGACCCCAAAGCCCCCTCACCCCCATACTGCCCCATCTGCGGCGCTGCCAGCGAGATGAAGCTCCTGACGTTGTGCTCTGGGGTTGTGGCCAGGAGAGCTCTGCAGATGAGACCCCCTGGAATTTGGGGAGGGGGCTTCAGCTGGGAGGGTGAGACCCCCGGAGACCCCCGAGACCCTTCCCCATCAATCCCAGACCCCTCCCCATTAACTGAGACCCCTCCCCACTATATCCTGGCCTTCCCCATGCACTCGGGACCCCCCTGAGACCCCAACCCATTAAACTGGGACCCCTCCCCATTAACCACGACCCCCCAAGACCCCCAGGGACCCCCAAAATTCCCCCAGACCCACCGTGGCTGTATCCCAGAAGGTGAACTCCCCGAGCTGCATTAGCCTCGATTGGAAGCAAAGCGTCCCGAAATCCCCCTGAGACCCCCAGACCCTTCCCATCAATCCAGGACCCCCCAGGGACCCCCAAATCCCCTCAGACCCCCCCAAATCCCCCCAAAACCCACCCTGGCTGTATCCCAGCAGGTGAACCCCCCTGGCTGCGTTGGCCATGATCGGCAGCAAAGCCTCCCGAAATCCCTCCACCTGCAGCCACAGCGGGCGCAGCGAAGCCCCTCGGTCGAACAGGTCCAGCACTGTCACCTCTGTCCCCGGGTGGGTCTGGGGGCGTCGGGGGGGTTAGAGACCCCGAAAAACGGATTTGGGGTCATTGAAAACCCCCAGGAACCCCCCGGCATCACCCAGGAGCGATTTGGGGTCTTGGAAAGGGAGAATTTGGGGGATTTTGGGGGAATTCGGGGGAATTTGGGGACATTTTGAGGGAATTCAGGGTAATTTTGGGGTGGAATTTGGGGGGGAATTTTGGGGCGATTTTCGTGGAATTTTAGGTGGATTTTGGGTGGATCTCGAGGGGATTTGGGGTGGATTTTGGGCTTCCCGATAATCTCACCAATTCCGGGTGAGTTTTGGGGTAAATTTCGGTTATTTCGGGGTCTCACCTGGTTGATGAAGGCGCGCAGGTGGCGGAAGTCGCTCGGGCTGTCGAACAATCCATGCACGACCACCACGGGGCGGAAGGAGCCCCCCGCGACCCCCAAAAAATCCCCCAAATTCAGCCCCAAAATCACCCAAAAATGCAGCCGGAAGAGGTGGGAGAGGGGCGAGGCTGCCCCTCCCCCCCCGAGCCCCTCGGATGACATCTGCAAAAGGGGGGGAGGGGCGGTGAGACCCCCAAACTGCCCCCTCGCCCCTCCCCCCACCGCCCCCCGACCCTCCCCTCCCCCCACCCGCGCCGTGTTTACCTCCCGCGACCCTCCCCCCACTCCTGGCGTCACTTCCGGTTCCCGCTCTGACCACGCCCACTTAAAAGCCGCGCCCACCTTCAAACCACGCCCTTTCCGCCTTCCAACCCCCGAAATTAGCCCCTCCCCCTCCAAACCCCTCCCCCTCCCCCTCCTCCTATCGCGATATCGACACCGCGATACCAACCAACCCACAGTGGGCGTGGTTTCCCCTCCCCCCCATTTTCCCACGCCTCCCCGGGAGGGGGGAGGGGCTTGTGGGGTGGGCGGGGGAGGGGCGTGGCCAGGCGGGGTGGGGGGAGGGGCAGCCATGGGGCGCTCGCTGTGGGTCTGGGGTCGCCGCCGAACCCCCCGGAGCGCCGAGACCCCCAGGTGAACCCCAAATTGGGGTGGGGGGAGGGGCTGAGGGGTGGGGGAGGGGCAGGGGGTGGGGGAGGGGCGGAGCGCGCGGAGCTGCACGTCCGCGATGGGGGGAGGGGAGAGAGAGAGAAATTGGGGAATTTGGGAATTATTGGGGAATTTGGGGAGGGGGACAGGATTGGGGGCGGGGGGATGGTGATTAGGGGGGACTGCGTTAATTGGGGAGGGTAACCGTTAATTAGAGACACTTTCCTGTTAATTAGAGCAGTCTCTGTTAATTTTAAGGGGTCTATGTTAACTGGGGAGGGTCGCCGTTAATTGGGGAGGGGTCTTCGTTAATTAGAGACACTTTCCTGTTAATTGGGAGGGGTCGCATTAATTGGGGAGGGTCTACGTTAATTAGAGATGCTTTCCCGTTAACTGGGGAGGGGTCTCTGTTAACTTAAAGGGGTCTATGTTAATTAGAAAGGGTCTCCGTTAATTGGGAACTTCCCGTTAATTAGAAAAAACCGCCCGTTAATTGGGAATTTCGCCGTTAATTGAGTCGGTGGTCGATTTTTCCCGCGTTTTTTGCCCCTCCCCAATTCCAGGATGGTCTCCCTTAATTAGGGGAAGGGTCTCCATTAACGATGGGTGTTCTCCGTTAATTAGGGAGCTTCCCGTTAATTAGAAAAACTTTCCCGTTAATTCAGAATTTCTTCGTTAATTGAGTCGGTGGTCGATTTTTCCCTCGTTTTTTCGCTCTCCTCCTCCCTCCCCAAATTCCAGATCCCTGCGGGGGGTCTCCGTTAATTATGGGTGTTTTCCGTTAATTAGAGCCGACTTCCCGTTAATTGGGGGTCGAATTCCCATTTCCCGTTAATTGGGAATTTCGCCGTTAATTGATATTTTCCCCCATAATTTGAGTCGGGGGTCGATTTTTCCCGCGTTTTTTGCCCCCTCCCCAATTCCAGGAGGGGCTCCGCTAATTAGGGGAGGGGTCTCCATTAATTTTTGGGGGTTTCCATTAATTAGGGAGGGTTCTCATTATTTTGGGATGGGGTCCCGTTGATTGGGAAATTCCCCGTTAATTCGGAATTTCGCCGTTAATTGAGTCGGTGGTCGATTTTTCCCGCGTTTTCTTCTCACCTGCCCCCTCCCCAAATTCCAGGTCTCCCCCGGGGGTTCCGCCCCCCTCTGCCCACCCTGGGGGTCACTTTGGGGAAGCTTTTGGGGGTCCTGGAGGCTCTGGTCGCCCCCCAGGAACGGGAAAGGACTCAACGCCTCGTGAGAGAATTTGGGGCGCCCGGGGGGGGAGGGGCAGAGGCTGCACGAGCGGCTCAGCAGGACCCCCCCCGCCCCCCCCCCGCCTGCCGGTGAGGGGGACCCCAAAAATTTGGGGGGATTTGGGAAAAATTTGGGAGGATTTGGGTTTTTTCGGGCTTTTTTTTGGTTTTTTTGGGGTGGTTTGAAGGGTTTTGGGGGGATTTTGGGGGGTCTTGATGGAGTTGGGGTGATTTTTTGGGGGGGTTGGAGGGTTTTTGGGGGTCCCGGGGATCGGGAGACCCCGAATTTGGGGAGGGGGTGGAACTGGGGGGATTTGGGGTATTTTTGGGGGGGTTTTGGGGGCTCTTGCAGGGTTTTGGGGATTTTGGGGGTCCTGGGGGGGTTGAGGGTGGGATTTGGGGTCCCACGAGGCCCCTGGGGGGAATTTGGGGGCATTTTGGGGTTTCTCACCCATTTTTGGGGTCTAACTCTCATTTTTTGGGGTCCCAGGAGTGGCCTTGGGGCTCCAGCGAGCGACTGCCCCTCCCAGTTCACACCAGTGCCGGACTGGTGCTGCCGCGGCTGGACTGGGAGGACTGGAGGGGTCAGCTGTGGTCAGTGCGGGAACTGGTTTATACTGGTTTATACTGGGAGGGACTGGGAGGAAAAATTGTGGCGGTTTTGGGGTGAAAAATGGGGATTTTAGGGTGAAAAATGGGGGTTTTGGGGAGAGAAAGGGAACTGGGTTATACTGGGAGGGACTGGTTTATACTGGTTTTTGCTGATCTATACTGGTTTTTATCAATTTTTACCGGTTTTTACTGGTATTTACTGGTGTATAATGGTTTTAACTGGTTTTTCTCGATTTTTACCCGATTCCCCCCTGAGTTTTACTGGTTTTAACTGGTTTTTAATGGTTTTAACTGGTCCATACTGGTTCAGGTTCGCCGCTCGGCTCCTCTCGGGGGTTTTGGACTATCAGGAGCAACTGCAGAGGTGAGGAGGATTTTTTGGGGAATTTTAGGGATTTTTGGAGTTTAGTTTGGGTTTCATTTTGGGATTTTTGGGGTTAATTTTGGATTTTTTTGGGGTTTCAGGTCCTGCAGATTTTTTTCGAGGGTTTCTTTAGGGTGGTTTTGGGTGTTCTGGATGGGATTTTTTGGGGTTCCGAATGCACTTAGGTTGGGTTTTTGGGGGGATTTTGGGTGTTCTGAGTGCGATTTTTCTGGGTTTTTGGATATTTTGGTCATTCTGGATGGGAATTTTTCGGGTTTTTTTTTAGTTTCTTCAGAATTTTGGGATTATTTGGGGTTAACCCTTTCCCCCCAGGCGGGACCCCCCCCAGCCCTGGATCCAGGCTGCCTTCGGGGGCTGCAGGTTCCCAGGACCCCACAGGGACGAAGTTCTCCGAGTTCCCCCAGGGGGACAAAATCCCCCCAGTGTCACCGTGAGCGCCAACGGCCAGGTGAGCAAATTCGGGGATTTTGGGGTTTTTTTGGGTCTCTTTGGGGCTTTTAATGGGTTTTTTGGGGGTCTTTGGGGTTTTTTCCGGAGTTTTTTTGGGATTATTTGGAGGGGGGTTGGGTGGGTTTGGGGTTTATTTGGGGTTTTCTGAGGTTACTTTTGGGGGATTTAACTCCAAATTGGGAGGTTTTTGGGTCATTTTCAGGTGATTTTAACCCCAATTTCGGGGCTCTTTGGGTCATTTTTCGGGTCATTTTAACCCAAATTTTTGACAATTTTAACCAAAATCTCCCATTTTCCCCCCAATTCCAGTTCTTCCACCTGGACCTCTCAGCCCCCCACGCTCCGCCCCTCCCCCCTCCTGGCCGCTCTGGGGTCACTCAGGGGTCGCGCATGGGGGGGAGGGGCGAACGCCCAGCCCCCCGTGGGACTCCTGACCGGACAGCAGCGCCGGCAGTGGGGGCGTGTCCGCGCCGCCATGATGAGGGGTGAGGGGCGGGGCTTCGTGGGGTGTGGCCTGGGTGGGGTTTGGGATGGAATTTGGGGGAATTTTGGGGGATTTGGGTGGTTAAGGTCTCATTTTGGGATGAATTTGGGGGTTGGCGTCTCAATTTAGGGGGGAAAAGGGGGTGGGTGTGGCTAATTGGGGGCGTGGCTTGGTTGGGTGTGGTCTGGATGGGTTTTGGGGGGAGTTTGGGGTGGAATTTGGGGAAATTTTGGGAGTGGGAGGGGCTATTTTGGGGCGTGGCTTCACTTGGGTGTGGTCAGAGAAGGGCGGGGCTTAATGGGGTGTGGTTTGGGGGATTTGGGTGCTTACAGCCTCATTTTGGGGGGAATTTGGGGTATGGGGAAGCCTCTTGGGTTTGGGGCGTGCCTTAGAATGGGCGTGGCTTCAATTTTGTGCAGCAAAACTTCAATTTATGGGCGTGGCCTCCATTTTTGGGCGGGAAAACAGCTATTTGTGGGCGTGGCCTCCATTTTGGGGCCTTTTTTTGTTATTTGTGGGCGTAAAAACTGCAGGGTTTTTCTGGGCGTGGCCAGGTGGGGTGGGTGTGTCCTTCCCCACTGGAAGGGGTGTGTCCAACCAAGCCCCGCCCAACCCCAGACCGCCTCAATCGATCGTCGATCTCGAAGATCCAACGCAGTCTGCTCCTGCTCTGCCTGGACTCACCTGTGCTGGCTCCGCCCAGTGGGCGTGGCCTGGAGGGCGTGGCCGCCCAGGTGCTGCACGGGGGAGGAGCCAACGCCAACAGCGCCAATCGCTGGTGGGATAAGACGCTGCAGGTGGGCGTGGCTTCACCTGGATGGGCGTGGTTAGGTGGTGGCATGGTACATAATGGTGGGCATGGTTAGAGCTGGAAGGGGTGGAGCTTTACCTGGTCAGGTGTTTTAGGGCGGGGTTTGGGGTGATTTGTATAAAAGGGGGCGTGGTCTTGGCTTGTCCCTCCCCTTCCCTCACCTGGCCCCTCCCCCAGCTCGTGGTTGGCCAGGATGGCACCTGTGGGGCTCTGTTTGACCCGGCGGTCATCGACGGCGCCGTGGTGGCCGAACTGCTGGACCACGCCCTGGAGCACAGGTAAGAGGGCGTGGCCTTAACCAGGTGTGACCCAGGTGAACTGAGGTGAGGGTGTGTCTCTCCCTGTTGCGCCCAGGTGTGACTCAGGTGACCCCACGTGTCCCCACATGTCCCCTGGTGAACCCAGGTGTATCCCAGGTGTGCCCAGCTGACCTCACCTGTTCTCCCCTCTCCTGCAGCCGCCATCTTGGCCCCGCCCCCAGGTGGGCTCACCTGGCCACGCCCCCTGCCAAACCCCAGCGGCTCAAGTTCAGCATCAGCCCAGAGGTGATGCCTGAGGTGGAGAGAGCCAGGAGACACCTGGACAGGTGAGGGGGAAGGGCCTGGGGCGGTCATACCTGGACAGGTGAGGGTCTCACTTGTCCATCATCTCACCTGTCCATCTCACCTGTCCCGCCACTCCCCAGCCTGGCTGCCGACGTTGACCTTCACTGTTTTTCCCACGCTGGATTTGGGGAGGGGGAGGAGCCAAGGCTGGAGGCTCTGCTGCAGGTGGCACTGCAGGTGGCTTTCTACAGGTGAGGACTGGGGACACCTGGGGGCACCTGGGCTCAGGTGTGGGGCAGTTTGGGCTCACCTGTCCTCACCTGTTCTCACCTGTTCCCTCAGGGCCCACGGCTCTCTCTGTGCCACCTGTGAGCCTCTCTCCCTGCGCCAGGTGTTACCTGGCTGCACCGACCTGCTGCGCCCACCTGGGCAGCACTGCCTGGCTTTGGCCAAAGCTCTGCAGGACCCTGAGGAACAGGTGAGGGGGGCGGGGCTTGGGGGGTGGGTGGCACAGGTGAGGGGGAGTGGCTTCTCCCAGGTGTGCCCAGGTGTGACCTAGGTGGGATCAGGTGAGGGCGTGGCTCTCCCAGGTGTCCCCAGGTGTGCCCAGGTGTGACTCAGGTGTCTCCCCAGCCCGAGGTTCTGCTGACTTTGCTCCGGGAAGCTGTGGAAGCTCAGGAGAGTCGAGCCAGAGAGGTGAGTGGGACAGGTGGGACAGGTGAGGTTGGGTGTGGCCAGGTGTGTGGGTGTGGGTGTGGCCAGGGGTGTGCTGAGGTGTGGTCAGGAGTGTGTGAACGCCCATCTAGGTGTGCTCAGGTGTGTCCAGCTGTGTCCAGGTGCTCTCAGGTGTGTGTGAATGTCCTCCCAGGTGTGCTCAGGTGTGTTCCGGTTTGTCCCCCCAGGTGCTCTCAGGTCAAGGAGCTGAACGTCACCTGCAGGGTCTGCGCCAGGCTGCTCTGTCGGCAGGTGAAGCTTTACCTGAAATCTTCCTGGACCCTGCGTTTGCCCAGGCGTCACATTTCCGCCTCTGCACCCTGCAGGTGAGCCTGAAACACACCTGGGGAGCCCTAAAAACCCCCAAAATCCACCTGGGGATCCCAGCAATACACCTGGGAATCCATAAAAACCAAAAAACCCAACTGGGAATCCCTAAAAACCCCAACAATCCACCTGGGAAACACGAAGATAATTTTTTACTCATTTCAGGGTCATTTTTGGGTAATTTCTTCTCATTTTTTGGTCATTTTGGGGCCATTTTTGTGGGGTGATCCCAAATATTTTGGGGGAGGTTCCACCCTATCAAAGCACCCAAAAACCCCAAATTTCCCCCAATCCAGGCTCGTTCCCGTGAAGGCTCCTGGCTGCTCCGAGGTCCCCTCGTCCCCGACGGCTACGGGGTGGGCATTGGTCACGTGACCTCCCAAAATCCCGGGGGTCACATGACACCCCAGGACGCCCAAAATTCGGGATCTCTGCGAATCGCCGTCACCTCCTTCACCTGCTGCTCCCAAACCGACTCGGCGCACCTGGGCGATTCGATCCGGGGGGTCCTGGATCGGCTCGGGGAGCTGCTGAGGGGGAGGAGCCTCACCTGAGAGACCCCAGACTCACCTGAGAGACCCCAGACTCACCTGGCTGGAAAATTTGGGATCGCCCGCGAAAAATCGCAGAAATTTGGGGCCAAAAGTGTTGGTTTTGGGAGCAAAAATAGCGTTTTTTGCAGTGTTGGGATTCTGGGAGTTTGGGGGATTTGGGGTTGGAAATTTGGGGGATTTTAGGCAGGAATTTTGGGTGGAAATTTGGGCATTTTGAGGTGGGAATTTTGGGGATTTTGGGAGGGAATCTGGGGAATCCACGCTGGAATTTGGGACCAACGTTGTCGGTTTTGGGAACAAAAATAAAAATTGTTTTCACAGTGTCGGGATTTGGGAATTTGGGGGATTGGGGTGGGAATTTGGGGAATCCAGGCCAGGATTTGGGGAATCCAGACCGAGCTTTTTTCAGCCCCAGTCCAGTGGATCCAGGCCAGGATTTTTTTGGGTTTTGGGATTTTTTTTTTTTTGGGTCAATCCAGCCGTGATCCAGGCCAGGTTTTTGGTTTTTTTGGAATTGATTCAGCCCCTATCCATGAATCCAGTCCGTGTTTTTTGGGGAATCCAGGCCAGGTTTTTTTCTAAATGTTTTTCTATTTTTTGGGGTCAATCCATCAATCCAGTCCAGGTCTTTCAGGGGGGATCCAGACCAGATTTTTTTAAAATTTTTTGGATTTTTTGGGGGTCAATCCAGCTGATCCAGGTCAGGTTTTTTGGATTGATTCAAATCCCATTCATTAATCCAGTGCGGAATTTTTTGGCAATCCAAGCCAGGGGTTTTTTGGGTTTTTAATATTTTTTTTGGGGTCAATCCAATAATCCAGACCGGGTTTTTGGGGCATCCAATCCGGGTTTTTTGAATCGATTCCCCTCCAATCCATCGATCCAGTCCGGGTTTTTTTTCGGGGATCCAGGCCAGGTTTTTTTTCGGTATTTTTTCAGGTTTTTTCCGGATTTTTTGGGGGTCGATCCCGTGGATCCAGGCCGGGTTTTTGGGACATCCCGGTCCCGGTCCGGCCAGGCCATGGCGGCCGAAAAACCCGGTACGGAGCGGGGGGGGGGGAACGGGGGGGGCTTGGGGGGGCAGAAATGGGGGTTGGGGTCCTGAAATTCCCACAAAATCCCCCAAAAATTCCCCATAATTCCCTCAAATCCCCACAATTCCCCTAAATCCCCCATTTTGCCCCAAATTCCCATAAAATTGCCCCAAAAAATTCCCTCACAAATTCCCCCAATTTGCCCCAAATTCCCCACAAATAACCCCAAAACTTCCCCCAAAATTTCCCCCAAAATTCCCCCAAATCCCATAAATTCCCCCACTAAATTCCCCCTAATTTACCCAAAAAATTCCCCCAAATACCCCTAAATTTCCCCAAATATTCCCCCTAAATTCCCCCTAAATTCCCCCAAAAATTCCACTAAATCCCCACGAATCCCCCAAATACCCCTAAATTCCCACAAATTTCCCCAAATTCCCCAAATTTCGGTGGGTGGGGGGATGGGGGGGGTCGCCAAGCCCTCTATGCTAAAAATAGATCATGGACTCTAAGCATGGAAAGGGTGTAGGGGAGGGGATTTTTGGGGGGTGGGGGGTCGGTGGGTCCACCCTTCCCCTACCCCTAATTTGCTTTTTTAATTTATTTTTAAATTTTTTTTATTTTAAAATATTTTATTTTTTATTCCTCGCCCCTCTCCCCCATTAAAAAAAAAATTTTTTTTTTTGCCTTTTTTGTCTTTTTTCGTGTTTTTTTCCTCCTCTCGCCCCTCCCCCCACCCCAATTTTAAAAAAAATTTAATTATAATTTTTTAATTATTTTTTTTCTCGCCCCTCCCCCCCCAGACGCTCCCCCCCCACCCCCTCCCCTCCCCCCTACGGCCCCCCCGCCCCCTCCCCCCCATCTTCGGCTCCTCCACCTTACCCCGGGGGGGGGTTGGGCGCCTCGACCCTGCCGCGGGGGGGGAGGGGGCGATGGTGGGGGGGAGGGGCGATGGGGATGGGGGGGGAGGGGCGGGGGCGGCGACTTTGCCCAGGGGGCTGCACGGGATGGGTGGGGGGAGGGGCGATGGGGGTGGGGGGAGGAGCGATCCCGCATGCTGCCACCTTGCCCCGCCCCCCGCCACACCCCCAGCCCGCCGGCCACGCCCCCTACGCGCAGGCCACGCCCCCTTTCGCGCTTCAGCTTCAGCCCTGCACTGCTTATGTTCCTGTTTACCCCGTGGGGGCTGTGAGTGGGCGGGGCTTGGCGGGCTGGGAGGGGCTTGGGAGGGCGGGGCCGAAAGGGTGTGGTTTGGGGTGGGGGAGGGGCGGGAAGAGGGTGGGAAACTGGAGGGGTGTGGCTTGGTGTGGGCGTGGTTTAAAAGAGGGTGGGAGGGAAAGGGGTGTGGCTTGATGAGGGGTGGAGCTTAACTAGCACATGTAGGAAAGGGGTGGAGTTTAAAAGGGGGTGGAGCATAAGGGTGGGTGGAGTTAAAAGAGGGGTGTGACCTAAAGATCCATTGGACTAAAGGGAAGGGCGTGGCTTATTGGAGGGCGTGGCTTAAAGGAGGGGCGTGGCTTTACATGAGGATGGGGAAGGGGCAGAGTGAAAAGAGGGTGGAGTTAAAAGGGGTGGAGTTAGAATGGGGGTGTGGCTTGATGGAGGGTGTGGATCTAAAAGGGGTGTGGCTAAATGTCATGTGACTTATTAATGAATGAATCTGTTAATGGATGAGGTTAACTTTGGGGTTTGTCTAATGTGGGCGTGGTCTGGAGGGGCGTGGCTAAAGGGTGGGAATTGTTAATGACTGGGCGGGGCTAAATGAGGGGTGTGATTAATGTTGGGTGTTGTTTAAATGGGTGGAGCAACTAGCAGGTGGATTTGCGTAAAGGGGCGTGGCCAATATGGTGTGGTTTAGGGGCGTGGCTAAATAGCAAACGGGGTTAAATTTTAGAGGGGTTTTTGGGCTTATTTTGGGGTGATTTTGGGTGGATTTTGGGAGGATTTTATGGTGATTTTGGGAGGATATTGGGGTTTTTTTGGGAATATCTTGGTGTTATTTTGGGGGTAATTTTGGGCTTGATTTTGCTGTGGTTTTGGGATGATTTTGTGGCAATTTTGGGGGAATTTTGAGGTGACTTTGGGGTAATTTTGGGTGTGATTTTGAGAATGATTTTGGGCTTACATTTGGATCATTTTGGGGCAAATTTGGGATTATTTTAGCGTGATTTCAGGGCGATTTTCAGGTTATTTTGGGGCAATTTTAGTGCCAATTTTCCTCAACTCCCCCATCCCACCCACCTCTCCCCTAACCCCACCCCCTTTGCCCCCCCAGGCTTTCAGCCCCGCCCCCTGCCCCTCCCCCGGCCCCTTGCCCGGCCCTGTAGGGGGCGGAGCTTCAGCCCTCGGCCCCCCATTGGCCCTGGGGGTCCCCGAGGGTCACCGAGGGTCTCCACCTCACGATTACCTGCCGATCGCCGTGCTGACCACCCTCTGCTGCTTCTGGCCAACGGGAGTCGTGGCCATCGTCAAGGCTGTGCAGGTTTTGGGGGGATTTTGGCGTTTTTTTGAAATTCGGGGAATTTTTGAGATTGTTTTTTGATTTTAGGGATTTTAAAAAATTATTTTCAGGGTTTTTTTTGATTTTTGGTTTTTTTAATTTGTTTTTTTCCATGGGATTTTGGGGAAACATGATAAAGATTTGGAGGATTTGGGGGGTTTTGGTTTCTTTTGGGTTTTCCCAGGTTTATTTGGGGAATTTTTTGGGTGTTTTGAAGAGTTTTGGTTGGGAATTTTAGGGTTTTTTGTGGTTTTTTGAGGTGTGATTTTTACCGGTTTGAGGGTAAAAATCCCATTTTTGGGGTATTTTGTGGGCTTTTGGGTTGGATTATTGGGGTTTTTGGGGTGGAATTATGGAATTTTGGGGTGCAATTTTTAGGCTTTTTGCTTTGGATTTTTTTGATTTTCTGCATGAAACTTTGGAAGTTTTGTGGTGGAATTTTCAGCTCCGCCCCAAAATTTCGGAATTCCCCCCTTCCCCACCCACCCAGGTCCGCACAGCTGTGGCCAGAGGTGACATCGTTTCGGCCGAAATCGCCTCTCGGGAAGCTCGGAACTTCTCCTTCATCAGCCTGGCCGTCGGCATCGCCGCCATGGTTCTCTGCACCATCCTCACCGTCGTCATCATCATCGCCGCGCAGCACCAGGACAACGACTGGGACCCCTGAGACCCCAAAAACCCCAAAAATCGACCCCAAAAACCCCTGGGTGGAGATTTGGGGGGTCTTAGGGGTTGTCATGGCAACGTTTGGCATCCCAGAATGAGAATTTATCACTGGATAAAGATTGGGACTCCTGAGACCCCAAAAAACCCCAAAAATCCCCCCAAATATACCTCTGGGAGGAATTTTGGGGTCTCCTGGGGGTTGCCATGGCAACAGGGGGGGTAGGGATGACGAAATCGCCATCAATGGTGTTGCCATGGAAACGGGGCCACAATGGTTGCTACGGTGACGGCCAGCATCCCATAATAACTGCAGGTTGGATGGCCAGAGGAGCAGCGTGGGTGTTGCCATGGCAACAGGGCCAAAATTACACTGAAATTGTTGTCATGGCGACTCCGAGCATCCCATAATAACTCCGGCAACATCACCATGGCAACCAACCCGCATCGCAGCTTTGGCATCGCCATGGCAACGCCTGGCTCCTCCCACCCCAACCCGCGCAGCTCTCCCAGGATGCTTTGCGGCTGCAGCTCATTTGCATCCTCATTTGCATGCCAAGCCCCTCCCCCTGCTGTGCCACTCCCCCTCTTTCGATGTATCAATAAACCTCTATATTGATATGGAGGGAGTGGCAATCGATATGCTAATGAGGAGGCGGGGTCGGGGAATCTCCATGGTAACTCTGTGTCATCCCTGGAAATTAAGGATTAATTAAGAATTAATTAAGGATTAATTAAAGATTTATGGCTAAGAAGGAGATTTTATTAATGGGGTGTGTCTTAATGGGAGGGCACGCCTCCAAATTAAATATGTGCTAATTAGGGAAATTCCCTTAATGACGCCACCCTCATTAACACCCCCCTAAATAACACTACAAGAGACCCTTAATTAGTCTATAATTAGCTTTAAATTGCTAATTATTGAGGTGCAATGTTCCCTAATTAATGAACTTTCCTTAACGACTCCACCCTCATTAACACCCCCAAAATAAACACCACAATAAACTAATAATTAACAGTATAATTAATAATAACGAAGCACCCACCAGGAATATGAGGCTAATCTCACTCAATAACCACCTTGCTAATTACCCCCACTTCGTTAACCCTCCCAATTAAGCAAACAACCTCCTCAACCTCCTGGCCAATCTTGCATCTCTCTTCCCCCACCTCAGTAATTACCTTGCTAATTACCCCGTTAATCAGGGTTAACTCGCTAATTCCCTCGCTCATCCCTTGCTAATTCCCTAATTAATTAATTACCCCTAATTAAGCAAACAACCTCCCCAGCCTCCTGGCCAGCCTGGCGTCTCTCTCCCTCGCTGCCCCCCTGACCCTCCGCAGCTCCCTCCTGGCCCCGGCGTGGCCTGGCTGGACCCTCAGCACGGCCGTCAGATCCGCCATGGCGGCCTCCAGATCCATCATGGCCGCCTGTGCCACACCCCCGCCTGTACCTGGCCTCCAGGTGAGCCGGGTGGAGCGCCAAAGCCTTGCTGGCGTTAGCGGCTGCGGCCGCCGGGAGGCCCAGGCGGAGCTGGACGGACGCCAGGCCGGCGTGGAGCTCGGCCTTGACCGCTGTGATGTCCGGCGAATACGGTGGAGGTCCTCCGGCCAAGATGGCCGCTCGGATGGATCGGGAATAAACCATTCCGGCCGCGCTGA
Source organism: Entomyzon cyanotis (assembly GCA_024500445.1). NCBI lineage: Eukaryota > Metazoa > Chordata > Aves > Passeriformes > Meliphagidae > Entomyzon > Entomyzon cyanotis. Next base: position 105,816 of record JAKEPQ010000097.1, on the reverse strand, counting down.
CCATCCCTGCGGTCAGCAAGGCTGCAGCTCTGGCTTGGCCGGACGTCACTGACCGCCAGCGCTGCGTCGGCGGCGTTTCCCAAAATGGCGGCGCTGGCGTGAAGCGGCCTAAGCGGATAGCCACAGTCGCCATGGTAACTCCGATCGGCCGCAGCAACGCCAGCTCACCACTGGTCATCGTTTCCAAAACGGCGTCCACCAGGTTGGCCCAACGGCCTTCGGCTGAGCCGAGGTGGATGGTCACCCAACGTCCGGCGTTGACTGCGGGGGAAGGCAAACCCCAGGATGGCGGAGGGGACGAGGGGACGGCGAGGAGGACGCGGCAGAGAGAGCCGAAGCCAGGCTGGGCGAGGCCGAGACCAGGCTGGACGATGAGTTTGGACCATGCCTGGTCTGGGCTTGCCTGCCATTGGTCAGCCCTGGCCTCGGACAAGGCCTCGTCAGGCCTCGGCCATTTTCCCAGGCCTTCCTCAGCCCAGGCCTCATCAGACCTCAGCCGCCATTCCTCACCTCCCTCATCCTCATCCTCACCAAGCTCCGCCCCCCACCCCTCAGGCTCCGCCCACCACTCATCATCCGGCGCTCTAAGCCACGCCTCCTCCAGTGACCAATCCCAGGCGTCTCGCGTGCTATTGGTTGATGCTGGTAGAACGGTGACATCATTGGTGAGGTTGTCAGGGGGTGTAGCCTGATTGGCTGGGGGTTGGGGTGGGCTGTTCTCATTGGCTGCAGCTCTGGGTGCTGCATCCTGATTGGTTGGGGTTTGTGGAGCTGTGTTCTTATTGGTCGCTGGTATTGCTGTGTCCTTAATTGGAGATTTGTGTTCTGCGTCCTCATTGGTTGGAGTTTTGTGTCCTTTATCCTCATTGGTTAATGCTTTGTTTTGTCTGTCCTCATTGCCTGGGGTTTTGTGTTCTCTCTCCTCATTGGCTAGCTGCAGCTCCTTGCTGCCATTGGTCACCTCTTGCGCCTCTGCGTCCTCATTGGTTGAGCTGCACCTCCTCTCCCCCTCGTTGGCCGAACCCTCCAGCAGTGCATTCCCATTGGCTGCCCCGATCTCCTCATCTTGCTGCTGATTGGCCAGCGCTGCCTCAGCATCTCCTCCCTCATTGGACTCTCCTTGAGCCGCTGCTTCCCCATTGGCCAACGCTGCTCTTTGCATCTCTCCCTCAGCCAATCGCGATTCCCCTGGAAAAGAAGGGGCGTGGCCTAAATCCGAGGGCGTGACGTGCCTTTTCAGTGGGCGTGGCCTGATTGGGTTTCCCCTCCCCCGTGGGAAATCCCCATCCCCCCCAACGGAACGGAAGTTACGTCATTTCCGCCCGCGGCCCGCCAGGCCTCACCGCGCCGGGCCGCGGTTGCCATGGCGACTCCGCTTATTTCCCATTTTCCCTCCCGCCGGTTTCCGCAGATTCTCCTACCGTTTCCGGGGCCTGCGGCTCTCCGCTCCGAGGGCCGAAATGGCGGCGGCAGCGATCGGGGGAGAAAACCGAGCGCCCAGCAGCGCCGCGGCCCCTTTAAAACCCTGCGGAGCCCTGAGGGAACCCGGAAAATCCGCTCTGCGCATGCGCGGCAAGGCGGGCGGGACGCCTATTGGGCGATGAGGATGAACAGCGAGCGCTGATTGGTCGGCTGAGCGGAAGGGGCGGAGCGAGGGCGGTGTGAGGGGAGGGAAGATGGCGGCGCTGGCGCCGGAGCTGCTGGTGCAGTTGGACCCCGGGAGGTTCCGCGCGGATAATCTACTCGAGGCCGAGGATTGGGGTGAGGCCTGGGCGGGGGGAGGGGCGGGAGGGGGAGGGGAGAGAGCGTGGGGAAGGGAGGGGAGATCTGGAGTGGGGAGTGGGCGTGGCCTGGGGAGGGGGCGTGGCATCACAAGATATTAATTATAGGCGTGGTTTGAGGAGGGGCGTGGTAGCATAATATAGTTTGTGGGCGTGGTTTTGTGTGGGCGTGGCTTGTTGAAGGTGTGGCATCATTAATATGTTAATTGCGGGCGTGGTTTGGTGTGTGGGCATGGCATGAGAAAGGGCGTGGCCTTAATAATATGTTAATGATATGTGTTGTTTAGCATGTGGGCGTGGTTTGAGAAAGGGCGTGACACCATGAACATATTGATTATAGGCGTGGCTTGGTGGGTGGGTGTGGCTTGAGAAGGGGCGTGGCTTGTTTATGCAACACTTCTGCATGGGCGTGGCCTGAAAGGGCGTGGCAGTTTAATTGGGTGTGGTTGGGAGCCTAATTTGCATATTTCAATCTAAAACAGGGCGGGGTTTAATGTGGTGTGGTTCCCTCGGGGCGTGGCTTCAGTGCGATGGGTGTGGTTAGCATAGTGGGCGTGGTTAGCAGCTAGTGAGTGTGATTGACATCGAGTGGGCGTGGCTTTGTGCTGACGACACCCCTTATGCAGATGCCGCCCTCTACGGTTGCCTTGATGATCGCCTTGACCACGCCCACCTCTTCCCCTCCCTGGACCCTGACCCTATGGTAAGCCACGCCCATTTCCCTTAACCCCGCCCACTTTGGGGCATGGTTTTCATTACCACGCCCCCATATGGGCGTGGCTTGTATGACCACGCCCACCGAAAGCACTGAATTTAACCCTTTCTGCCCCACAGTTCGATTGTGCCTTGGCTGGGGGGGGCAGCGAGAGCCCCCCTGACCCCCCTGGCACCAGGAGAGCCCCGGGGGCTTCCCAGGTGGGATTAGGGGCATTTTGGGGGATTTTGGGGGATTTAGGAGGTTTTTGGGTCACCCAAACCCCCAAAATTCCCCCCAAAGATCTCCAGGTGAAATCCGAGCCAAACTCTCCAACCTCCTCGCACTGCTCCGACTCCTCCTGCTCCTCCGAGCCCCAGATTTGGGTATGAAACCCCCAAAAAACCCCCAAAAAATCCCCAAAAAACCCCAAAACTCAGGTTTGTTCCCACAGGCCCCAAAATCCCCCGAAATGGGGGTGAAGGTGGAATCTCCTCCCCCGCTGCCCTGCGCCCCCCAGGAGTCAGGTGAGTTGGGATTTGGGGTTTTATCTGCCCCAAAATCATCCCAAAATACTCCCAAAAATGTCCTCAAACTGCCTCAAAATAGTCCCTAAAATTTGCTCCGAAATCCTCTCATAATTTGTCTCAAAATTCTCCCTAAAATCCCCTCAAATTCCTTCAAAATTTGCTCCAAAATTTTCCCAAAAATCTGCCCAAAACCCTCCCCAAATCCCCCTCAAAATCCTCCCAAAATCCCCCCAAGCCTTCCCCAAATCCCCTCAAACCCCCCAAACACCCCCCAAAATCACCCCAAATGCCCCAAACTCTCCCCAAATCCTCCAAAAACCCCAAAAATCCCAATTTTTCCCCCAGTTCAGCCCCCCAGGGGGTGAAGTCCGAATTTTCCCCCCAAAACTGCCGAGGAAATTTTCTGGAGACCCCAAAATCACCCCTGGGAGCCCCAAAATCACCCCAGAGCCGCCGAGGGAACCCAAAAATTCACCCCAAAATCGCTCAGAGTCCCCAAAAAACTTTCGTCCTTCAGACTCTGCCTGGGAACCCCCAGGGGGGCATAGCAGGTGAGATTTTGGGGATTTTGGGGGGTTTTGGGGGTTTGGGGGAGGTTGGGGGATTTTTGGGTTTTTTTTTGGCAGGACTTTTGGGGAGGTTAAGGGGGATTTTGGGGAGGTTTAGGGGGATTTTGGGGGATTTTTGGAGATTTTTGGGGGGGGTTGAGGGGATTTGGGGGAGTTTGGAGGGAATTTTTTAAGATTTTGACATCATTTAGGGGTGTATTTTTTCAGCATTTTGGGGCTGTTTTGGGGTGGTTTTTTTGAGGGTTTTTTTTTAGTTTGGGGCTATTTGGGGGTGAATTACAGGTGATTTTGGAGTGGATTTTTTGGAATGTTTTTCAGGGTTTTTGGTTGGATTTTTTTTATTTTAGAGTGGATTTTAGGGTGAATTTTGGGTAATTTTGGGCTGTATTTTTTGGAATGTTTTACAGGATTTTGGGGTCATTTTGGGGTGGATTTTTGGGTAGATTTTGGGTAAATTTCATGGATTTTTGGTGTCTCTAACCCCCTTTTCCCCCCAGTCCCAACCCCAGCCGTTCTCCTCCCCGGGGGTCTCCTCTGCCTGACCCCCCCAGGGCCCCCCAAGGCCACCATTGTCCCCAGAGTGACCACACTGACCACCGCACTGACCACCACACTGACCACTGGGAGCACTGGGACCACTGGGAATGCGGCTGGGAATTCCCAAGTGGACGTGAGTAGCCATTGACCCCCAAAAAGTGACCATTGACCCCCAAAAAGTGACTACTGACCACAAAAAAGTGACCATTGACCTCCCCAAACTGACCAGTGATCCCCAAGGTTCACCTGAGCCTCCCTAAGAGTTACCTGAGCTCACTTGGGCTCACCTGGGAGTCACATGAGCCTCACTAAGAGTAACCTGAGCTCACCTAGGGTTACCTGTAAGTCACCTGAGCTCACCTGAACTCACCTGAGCTCACCTGGACAGGTAAAATCCCTCCGTCGTCACCAGAGGATGATGAAGAATCGCGAATCCACCAGCCTGTCCTCTCCCTGTGTCACTATGGGTCACTTAGGGGTCACTTATGGGTCAGCTGGGAGTTACCTGAGCCTCACCTGTGCCCAGGTAACCTCACCTGGTCTCACCTGGACAGGTAAAGGCCCTGAGACACCAGCAGGGGATGATCAAGAACCGCGAATCCACCAGTCTGTCCTGTCCCTAAGTGTCCCCAGGTGTTACCTGAGCTCACCTGAGCTCACCTGATCCCACCTGCGCAGGTGAAGGCGCTCAGGAGGCAGCAGAGGATGATCAAGAACCGCGAGTCGGCCAGCCTGTCGCGCCGGCGCCGCAAGGAGTACGTGCAGAGCTTGGAGCAGAAACTGCGGCTGGCGCTGGCGGAGAACGAGAGACTCAGGAGAGACAACGGCGCCCTCAGGAGGAGACTGCAGGAGCTGAGCGGGCAGGTGAGACACACCTGGGGATCATGGGATACACCTGAGACACACCTGGGCACACCTGGGCAGACATGAGACACACCTGGGCACACCTGGGATACACCTGGGATACCCCTGGCCACACCTGGCAGTCATTGGGATACACCTGGGCACACCTGAGACACACCTGGGCACACCTGGGAATACCTGGGAGTCATTGGAATACACCTGGGATACACCTGGGGCAGGTGAGACACACGTGGGGATCATGGGATACACCTGGGATACACCTGGGCACACCTGGGAGTCATTGGGATACACCTGAGACACACCTGGGCACACCTGGGCAGACATGAGACACACCTGGGCACAGCTGGGAGTCATTGGGATACACCTGGGATGCACCTGGGGCAGGTGAGACACACCAGGGAATCATGGGATACACCTGGGGCACACCTGGGCACACATGAGACACACCTGGGGTACACCTGGGATTGACCTGGGCACACCTGGGATACACCTGGGAGTCATTGGGATACACCTGAGACACACCTGGGCACACCTGGAGTACACCTGGGATACACCTGGGCACATCTGGGAGTCATTGGGATACACCTGGGATGCACCTGGGGCAGGTGAGACACACCTGGGGATCATGGGATACACCTGGGGTACACCTGAGACACACCTGGGCACACCTGGGAGTCATGGAGTAACACCTGGGGATGCTTGGAGATTATTGGGAGTCATTTAGAGGGGAAATCAGGACACCTGGGGACACCTGGGACAGGTAGGATTGGGATAGAGACCAATCCCAGGGGGTCCTGGGGGTTCTCCAAACCCCTAAAATCCCCCAAAATCTCCCCAAAATCTCCCCAATTTCCCCCAGCCCCCCCCCGGCCCCACCCCGCGCACCTTGGCCTGTCTGGGGATTTTCCTCCTCCTCACCTTTCACCTTCGACCTCTCAGGTGAGTTTTTGGGGCTTCATTTTGGGGTGGGGGGAGGGGCAAACCAGACCCCTCCCCCCTCATCGCCCCTCCCCCCACCTTTCCCCAGCCTCCCCCAAGCCACGCCCACGGAGCCCCCCCCGGCCGCCCCTCCCCCACCCCGCCGGCACCTCCTGGGCATCCCGGAAGTGACCAAAACGACTCCTGAAATTTGGGGGCCTCGGCCGGAGCCCCTCCCCCACTCCTTCAGGTAAGTCCAGAAATCTCCAAAATTTATTTTATCCAAAATTCAATTTTTTTGCCCAAAATTCCCTTTTTTTCACCCACATTCCCTTTTATTTCCTCTTTTTCCCCCAAAATCTCCTTTTTTCCCTCAAATTTCCTCTTATTTTCCTCAAAAATCTCATTTCTTCACCCTAAAAATTCCCTTTTTTCTCTTTTTTTCTCTCATTTTCCTTTATTTTGCCTTTTTTCTCTCCAAATTCCTTCTTTCCCCCCAAATTCTCTCTTTTCCCCCAAAACTCCCCCTTTTCCACCCAAATTATTTTTTGAGACTCCTTAATTTTTACGGGAAACCCCAAAAATTAATTTTTTTTGGATTTTCCCCCCAGAAACTCCACCCTGACCTCCCCTTGGGTCAAAAACCCCAAATTTTTGGGAACCCCAGATTGCCGAAGCTTCAATCGCACTGAATCCCTGCGGTAGGTTTGGGAAATTTGGGGAAATTTTGGGGAATTTTTGGGGAGAATTTGGGGATAAGTTTTGGGGGAAATTTTGGGAGAATTTTTGGGGGAACTTGGGGAGAATTTTTAGGGAGAATTTGACGATTTTTTGGGAGAATTTGGGGGGAATTTTTGGGGAGAATTTGAAGAGAATTTTTTGGGGAGAATTTGATAATTTTTTAGGTCATTTGATGGGAATTTTTGGGGTAGATTGTGGGAATTTGGGGAGAATTTTTGGGGGTAATTTGATGAATTTTTGGGCACAATTTGGTAAGTTTTTGGGGAGATTTTGGGGTCTCTGACCCCCCAAACCCCACAGTTTGGCCGATGAGCTCCGAGGTTGGGTGAGGAGACACCAAAAAATCCATCGAGGGAAACCTGGAGAGAAACACCTGAGCGACCAGGTGAGGAGTTTGGGGAAATTCTGGGGAGATTTGGGGGATTTTTGGGATAGATTTGGGGGAATTTGGGAGGATTTGGTGTGAATTTATGGGAATTTGGGGAAATTTTGGGGTTCCTGGGGAGTTTTTTGGGGTTTCTGATGACTTTTTGGGCTCTCTGACACCAAATTTTGGTAGTTTCAGGCTTTTCCCTCCTGGAAAGCTTCAGGGGGAACTCGGATTGTTCCTGCTGTGCCTCCCAGGGCTGAGAGGTGAGAAAACCCCAAAGAAACCCCAAATTAATCCCAAAACTCTCCCCAAAAAAACCCACAAAAATCCCCAAAATTAAAAAAAAATCACCAAAAATCCCCCAAGAATTAAAAAAAAAAATCCCTAAAAATCACAGAAAAATCTCAAAAATCCCAAGAAAATAGCAAAAAAATTTCTCCCCCCCCAAAAAAAACCCCTAAAAAAACCACAAAAAATTCTGCAAAAAGTCCCCAAAAATCTGCCCAAAAAATTTCAAAAGATCCAAAAAAATGCAATAAAATCACCAAAAATCACAAAAGTATTCCAAAAAATCACCAAAAATTCTCAAAAACCGCAAAAAATGTCCCCCAAAAAATCCCCCAAAATAATCCCAAAAATTCCCCAAATTTCCCCAAATCTCCGCAGGGCTCCCCCCGGGCAGCTCCAGCTCTACCGCAGTCCTGACCCCCCCTGAGCCCCGAATTCTGGCTGCGATCGACCGCAGGGACGACACTTTCTACGTTGTGTCCTTCCGCAGGGTGAGCACATTTGGGATTTTGGGGGTTTTGGGGTGTGTTGGGGATTTTTGGGGGATTTTTATTGGGATCTTTTAGGGTTTTATTGGGATTTTTTGAGGATTTTTTGTGGATTTTTTTTTATTTTGGAATTTTTTGGGAAATTTTTGAAGGGTTTTTTTTGAGGGATTTTTGAGGATTTTTTGGGATTTCGAAGGATTTTTTAGGGAACTTTTGGGGGTCCTTGGGAAGGATTTTGGGGGGATTTGGGGGAAATGTTTGAGGTTTTGGGGAATTTTGGGTGAATTATTGTGAGGCTTTTGGAGGAATTTTTGTGGGAACTTTGGGGAGTTTTGGGCTCCCTAATTCCGTTCTTTCCCCTTCCAGGACCACCTGCTCCTCCCAGCTCGAAGTCACAACAAAACCTCAAGACCCAAAATGTCCTTGGTGATGCCAGCAGCAGCTCTGAACGGTGAGAAAAACCCAAAAAATCCCCAAAAAATCCCCAAAAAATCCCAAAAACTTCTTCCAAAAATTTGGAAATTTTTAGGGTTTTATTGGGAAATCCCCGCAAACCCCATTTCTTGGGTTTTTTGGGTTTAATTTTAATTTCCGCGTCCCCCCAGACTCGCTGAGCGGCAGTGGGCGTGGCCTGCAGGCCATGATGCAGGTGGACTGCGAGGTGATGAACACGCGGGTGATCCACGTGCGCCGCCGCCGCGCCCCTCCCCCCTCCCGCCCCTCCCCCACCCGGAAACCGCGGAGCCTCGTGCTGGGCGGGGCCAGCCCGTGAGCCACGCCCATTTCCGGTACAGGCACCCGGTACTTCCGGTTTCTAGCCGCACTCACTTCCTGGTTTTTTCCACTTCCATTTCCGGGTTTGGCTTTGAGCCAATTTCGGGTTTGGCCAAAGCAACTTCCGGCTCTGCCCAGCCAACTTCCGGTCTAGGCCACGCCCCTCGTTAAAGGGGCCGCACGTTCTGCTCCTTTGAGTTTTCCTTCTCAGTTTTTTTACCCAAATCAATAAAAAAAGGGAAAAATCGTTCCGGATTCGTTCATTGGGGGAGAGGAAATTTGGGAACAATTTGGGAATTCTGGGGGGAGTTTTTTGGGGAATTTCTCAGAATTCGTTGGAATTTTTGAGATTTTTTGGGGAATTTTTGTGAATTTTTGCGATTTTTTGGGGGGGTTTTTAATTTTTTTTTTTTTTTGGGAGTGATTTTTTGACAAATATTTCAGGAATTTTTCACCAATTTTTCCAACGAAATTTTCCAGGAATTTTTCATTAACTTCCCAGCGACCTTTTCATGAAATATTTTATATTTTTTGGCAATTTTCAGGTCTTTCCCTCCATTTCCAACCACAAACCAAACTCCAAAAAAGGCAGAAAAATCACAATTTAATGACATTTCAGGACCCCCCAGAAACCCCCGGTGTCCCAATGAGGATTTCCAGGCTACATGTCAGCATTTTTGGGATAAATTTCAGGATTTTTAGGACAAATTCCGTGATTTTTTTTGAATTTCAAACACTCAGGAGCCACAGGAAAAAAGCAGCAGCGACAAAGAGGAAAACAGAATCTATTGAGGGAGAATTTTCTCCTCCTCCTGCACCTAAAAACAAAAAAAACCCCAAAAAACCCCAAATTAGTGGATGAGGATCCTGAGGAATTCCGGAATTTTAATTTTTAGGGAATTTTGGGTTTTTAGGACTCACCTGGGGGGTGGGGGAGGAGCTGGGAAGGGAAAACTTCCGAAGCCAAAGGTGAAGTGGAAACCACTGGGGGAGCCTGGGGGAGGAACCTGCAGGATTTGGGGATTTTTGGGGGATTTTTTGGGGAATTTTTTTGGGAATTTTAAGGGATTTTGGGGGGAATTTTTGGGGAGATTTGGGGGTTTTTTTGGCATTTTTGGGAGTTTTTTTAGGGGATTTTTTTGGGTTTTGGGGAGATTTTGGGGAGGAGTTTTGGGCGAGGTTTGGGGTTTTGGGAGGATTTTGGGGCATTTTTGGGCAAATTTTGGGATTTTTTGGGGGTTATTTTTAGGGGACTTTCGAGGTTTTGGGATTATTTTTGGGTGGAGATTTGGGGCTTTTGGGTTTTTTTTTCAGGGTTTTTTTTTGGGTCTTTTTTATGGGATTTTGGGGTTTCTTTGGGGTTTTTTTTTAGGAGGATTTTGGGATTTTTTTGGTTTTTTTTCAGGAAAGGTTTTGAGGGTTTTTTAAGGGTTTTTTTGGCTTTTTTAAGGTGGATTTTTGGGGTTTTTATTGGGATTTTGGGGTTTTTTGGGGTTTTTTTTGGGGTTCTCACCTCCCGGTTTTCCGGCTCAGCTCGATGCCCTCGAGGACGAGGAGGAGTTTCTGTTCTGGGGGAGAAACGTTGAGAGAATTTTCAGGAATTTTTTTGGGAATTTTTAGTGAATTTTTGAGAATTTTTTCACGAAATTCTCATGGATTTTTTTTTAGTTTTTTGGGGGGAATTTTGGACAAATTTTTCACGAAATTTTCAGGGAGTTTTTGGATTTCTGAGAAATTTTTTGAGGAGTTTTGGGGGAGAATTTTTTGTGAATTTCTGAGAAACTTTTCAGGATTTTTTCACTAAATGTTTCATGAAAGTTTTCAGGAACTTTTCACTAATTTTTCGAGGAGTTTGGAGGAACCTTTTGCGAATTTCTGAGAATTTTTTGGGATTTTTTTGGGGGAATTTTTGCAGGATTTTTGCCGAGTTTCCCCAGGAATTTCCCCAAATCCCACCGAGGGTCTCTGCTGCTTCCTCCTCGGCCATACAAAGGAACAACTTTGTCTCTGCTGATCTCAGAGCCACAAACAGCACAGCGATGGTGACTTTGGAGCCACTGGGGGAGAGAGAAAAAAACCTGACAGAAATAGCCCAAAATCTGCCTGAAACAGCCCAAAATCTGCCTGGAATGTCTCAAAATCTAAAACGCTTCAAAATCATCATAAAACAGCTCAAAATCTGCCGAAAATAGCCCAAAATCATCCTGAAACACCCCAAAATCATCCTAAAACACCATAAAACAGCTCAAAATCATCCTGAAATCCCCCAAAACACCCCAAAATCATCCTAAAACACCCCAAAGCACCCTAAAATCACCTCTAAAACAGCCCAAAACCACCCTGAAACTCTTCCCAAAATCCCTCCAAAACCATCACCCCAAATCCCCCTAAAACCCCCTAAAATCTCCCCGAAACTCCCAAAAATCACATCTAAAACATCCCAAAACCACTCAAAAAACACCCAAATCTCCCCAAAATCCCCCAAATTTCCCCCAAATCCTCACCTGGTGCAGACAAGGCCAGCTGAGGGGAGGAGAGGAAAGGTGGACAAAATCAAAACCGGCTGAGACCCAAAAACCACCCAAAACATCCCGAGACCCCCAAAAAGCACCCAAATACCCCCCAAAAAACCCCAAAAACACCCAAAAATCCCCTTAAGACCCCCAAACACCACCTACAGACCCCGAAAGTCCACTATAGCCCCCAGCTCCCCTTAAAGCCCCCAAACCCCCTGCAGACCCCAAAAATCCCCTTAAAGCCACGCCCCTCACCCAGGCCACGCCCCAAGCACCGCCCCACGACAAGCCCCGCCCAGTCCGAAACCACGCCCCTCACCAGTACAAATGCCCGCAGCGGCCAATCACCGCTTCCCTGGCGGGTTCCAGGCAGATATTGCAGGAGAAAGCGCCGTTATTGCCTCCATTCCCGTTATTGCCGCCGTTGCCGTTACTGCCGCCGCCATTGCCGCCGCTCGCCGCCATCTTCCGCCTCCCCTCACGCACCGCCCTCGCTCCCCATTGGCCGCTGCGCCCGCTAATCAAATCGCCGCGCCGCTATTGGTGAAGATCCACGAGATTCCGCCCGCCAAGAAGCGCGATTGGCTGTCAAAACACGGCTTCCTATAGGTTTTCGCGCTTTGACAGGCAGTAAGGTGAACCAATGATCTCCTGGGACAACATGGCGGCCGCGTTGCCGTGGCGACGAGCCAGTTTCCCGCCCCATCGCCGTTACCACGGCAACCACGCACGGTGCGGAGGAGGGGCGGAAAGCGCCGATTGGTCCGTCGCGCTGTCAATCAGTGACGTCACTTCCCGCGCCGGGACCAGCCCGCGCCGCCGCCGCAGCCGCCGCCCCTCCCGGTAACCGGTTGGGCCTGAGGGGAGCCGGGAGGGCCTGGGGGCTCCCGAGGGGATCTGAGCGTCCCGAGGCGTTCCGGGGAAAGGCCGCGGCTCCCTGCGGAGCTCCGGATGCTCCGCCGCCGCCCCCGGAGCTTCCCCGCCCTGCCCCGCCCGGTTGGGCCCAGCGGAGCCCTGAGGGGAGGGCGGGGCGCGGGTGTGGCGCGGGCGGGGCGGGAAAGGCCGCGGGGGGCGAATTTGGGGTGAAAATGGAGGCGTTTGGGGGCCTGAGGGGGGTTTGGGGTGCTGAGGGGGTTTGGGGGTCGTGAGGGTGTTTTGGGGTGAAAATCGCGGGTTCTGGGGTCCTGAGGGGGAATGTGAGGAGGAGGTTTGGAGAGGTGAGTTGGGGATTGCCGGGTGGGGATTGAGGGGAATTTTGGGGGTCCTGAGGGGATTTTGGGGGTTCTGAGGGGATTTTGGGGTGAAATTCGCGGGTTTTGGGTCCTGAGCAGATTTTGGGAGTCCTGAGGGGGAATTTGGGGAGGGGGAGATTGGGGAGTCCCGGGTGGGGTTGGAAGAGGATTTTGAGGCTTCTGAGGAGATTTTGGGGTTTTTATTGGGATTTTGGATTTTTTTAAAATTTGTTTTTATTGGGATTTTTAGATGTTCTTACTGGGTTTTTTTGGGATTTCAGACCCAAACTCAACCCAGGGAATAATTTAGGATTTCGTGGGGGTTTTAAACTATCTTTTAACCCTTCCAGCTGCAGTGGAGGTGTCGGTGGGGATGGATTTGAGTATTTTATTGGATTTTTTAGAATTTTTTTAGGGATTTTTACAGGATTTTTAATGATCACTCACCCCTTTTCCCCCCAAAACTCAATCCAAGGAATAATTTAAGATTTCCTGAGAGTTTTAACCATTTTTAAATTATTTTTTAACCCTTTCAGCCACGATGGAGGTGTCGGTGGGGAACGAATTTAGGTTTTTTATTGGGTTTTTTTGGGATCCCTGACTCCGCTGCCCCCAAACTCAACCCAGGAAATAATTTCAGATTTCCTGAGAGAATTGAACTATTTTTTAACCCTTTTTCCCCTTCCAGCCGTGATGGAGACGTCGGTGGGGGATGAATTTGAGGTTTTAATTGGGGATTTTGGGCTTTTTATTGGGATTTTTAGAGGTTTTTATTAAGTTTTTAGGGTTTTTTTAATTGGATTTTTAATAATTTTTTAGGGAATTCAATGGGGGTTTTTTGGGATCTCAAGCCCTAACTCAGTCCAAGAGATAATTTACAGTTTGCTGAGGGTTTTTAATTATTTTTTAACCCTTTTTTCCCCGTTGCAGGCGCGATGGAGGTGTCGGTGGGGACGGCGGCGCTGGCGCTGGCGCTGCTGCTGCTCCCCCTGCTCTACGAGCGCTGCGGCTCCTTCCGCTTCTTCTGCAAGATGGGATTTTACAACGGCTGGATCCTCCTGCTGGCCCTCGTGGCGATCCCGCTGTGCGCCCTGCGCGGCCGGGATGTGGAGAACATGAAGTGAGAGGGGAATTTGGGGTCATTTTGGGGAATTTTGGGTGTTTTTGGGGCTGGATCCTCCTGCTGGCCCTCGTGGCGATCCTGCTGTGCTCTGCGCGGCCGGGATGTGGAGAACATGAAGTGAGAGAGGAATTTGGGGTTAATTTGGGTGGTTTTGGGGCGTTTTTGGGGTTTTATCCTCCTGCTGGCCCTCGTGGCAATCCCGCTGTGCCCTGCGCGGCAGGGATGTGGCAAATACGAAGTATGGAATCATTTTGGTTTGATTTTGGGTAGTTTTGGGACAGGTTTGGGTTGGCTGTGGTGGGATTTGGGGTGATTTTGGGTGATTTTGGGGCAGGTTTGGGTTGGCTGTGGTGGGATTTGGGGTGATTTTGGGTGATTTTGGGGCAGGTTTGGGTTGGCTGTGGTGGGATTTGGGGTGATTTTGGGGCTGCTATGTCTCTAACCCCCCATTTCCCTATAGGATCATCCGAGGTTTGATGCAACATGTCAAGAGGCTTTATGGGATCCGCATGGTGGTCAGGGGGACTCAGAATTTCCCCCCACGGCAGCCCTATGTGGTGGTCAGCAACCACCAGAGCTCGCTGGACCTGCTGGGTATGGGGCTGCCCCATAGATTGACCCATAGATTTGTGTCCTATAGATTGCTGACCCCATAAATCTGCATCCCATAGTGATCTGACCCCATAGATTGTGATCCAATAGGGTATTGATCCCATAGATTGACCCCTAAGTGACCCCTGTGTGACCTCTGAGTGACCCCCAGCCTGCCCCATAGATCCTGACCCCATAACCCCAAACCCCATAGCCCAATAACTCCATAATCCAATAACACAAAACCCCATAACTCCACAACCCTAAACCTCATAACCTTAAACCCCAAACCCCCAAATCTCGCAACTCCAAAACCCCCTAAACAAGCCCCAAACCCCACAGGGATGATGGAAGTGCTGCCGGACCGCTGTGTCCCCATAGCCAAACGGGAACTCCTCTATATGGGCGCGGTGGGCGTGGCCTGCTGGCTGGGCGGGATCATCTTCATCGACCGCAAACGAACTCACGACGCAATTAGCGTCATGGCCGAGGCTGCGCACACCATGCTCAGCCAGGACGTGAGTTTGTGGGGTTTTTGTGGGGATTTGGGGTGATTTGGGGTGATTTGAGGGCATTTTGGGGGGATTTTTTGGGGTTTTGGGGCAGTTATGGGGCAGAAAGTCATGGTAGTGACATCATCAGTGTCGTGGTTGAGGCCAGTCACACCAGGACTGAGTTGTGGGGCAGATTTTGGGTGATTTTGGGGTGATTTGGGGTCATTTTGGGGTGGTTATGGGGCTGGGAAGGGGATTTGGAGTGGTTATGGGGACATCTGGGGCAGTTATGGGGCAGTTTGGGGCAGGAAAGTCACACATAGTGTCATAATCAAGTCTGTCCACACCATGCTCAGCCAGGACTGAGTTGTGGGGCAGATTTTGGGAGGTTTTGGGGTGATTTTGGGGCCGTTTTGGGGCAATTATGGGGTGGTTGTGTCTGTGCCCCACAGCTTCTGAGCCCCACAAGCTCTGTGCCCCACAGGTTCGGGTTTGGGTTTTCCCCGAAGGGACTCGGAACCACAGCGGCTCCATGTTGCCCTTCAAACGCGGAGCTTTTCACCTCGCTGTGCAGGCCCAGGTCAGCTGTGGGGTGGTTATGGGACTGGGAAGGGGTTGTGGGGTGGTTATGGGGTGGTTATGGGGCAGAACACCCCCTGACCCCTCCTGCCCCACAGGTCCCCGTGGTCCCAATTGTCATCTCCTCCTATCAGCATTTCTACAGCAAACGGGAGCGAAGGTTCACTGCCGGTGAGGGATGTGGGGCTGGGATGGAGCTGTGGGGCTGGGGGGATGTGTGGGGCTGGGGATGAAACTATGGGACGGAGGTGGATCTATGGGGCAGGGATGGATCTATGGGGTGCTGTGGATCTGGGATGGATCTGTGGGGCAGGGATGGATCAGGGATGGATCTATGGGGTGCTATGGGGCAGGGACGGATCTATGGGCAGCCACTGACCCACAGCCCCATAGGGCAGTGTGTGATTCAGGTTCTCCCCCCGCTGCCCACGCTGGGTTTGGGTCCGGCCGACGTTCCCGCGCTGACCGACAAAGTCCGAGCGGCCATGCTGGATGCCTTCGAGGCCCTCGAGGCTGAGCTGCGCCCCATAGCGACCGAGAGTGACCCACAGAGACCCATAGCGACCCAGAGTGACCCACGGCAACCCACGGAGCCCCAGAGTGACCCACAGAGTGACCCACGGCAACCTACAGCTGCTAGAAGTGACCCACGGTGCTCCACGGCCACTAAATGTGACCACCAGAGTGACCCACAGCACCCCATGGCCTCTAAAAGTGACCACCAGAATGACCCGCAGCACCCTGTGGTCACTCAGAGTGACCCACGGAGAGCCAGAGGGACCAAGAGTGACCCACAGTGCCCCACAGCCACCCAGAGTGACCCCCAGAGTGACCCCCAGACCCCCACGGGGACCAGGAGTGACCCATGGAGTGACCAACAGAGCGCCATGGCCACCCAGAGTGACCCACAGTGCTCCACGGCCGTTAAAAGTGACCATCAGAGTGACCCATGGCGACCCAAGGGGCCTCACGGTGACCCACAGCAACCCACGGTGACCCACGGGGAAAACCTGCAGTGACCCTGCGGCCCCACAGGGGACCCCAAAGTGGGGCTGGACTGACCCCCAAGTGGGGACAAACTGATCTCCAAGTGGACACAGTTTGACCCCTAAGTGGGGCCCGGAGTGACCCCACGTGAGGCCCCAACTGACCTCCAAGTGGTGATGAAGTGACCCCTAAGTGGGGACAAACTGACCCCTAAGTGGGGCCCAGAGTGACCCCTAAGTGGGGCCCGGATTGACCTCTAAGTTGGACACAGTTAGACCCCCAAGTGAGGCCACAATCAACCCCCACACGGGGCCTGGAGTGACCCCCAGTGGGGCCCAAATTGACCCCCAAGTGGACACAGTTTGACCCCTAAGTGGGGCCTGGATTGACCTCCAAGTGGACACGGTTTGACCTCCAAGTGAGGCCACAATCAAACCCTAAGTGGGGCCCAGATTGACCCCCAAGTGGACACAGATTGACCCCCAAGTGGGGCCTGGATTGACCCATAAATGGACACAGTTTGAGCCCCAAGTGGACACAGTTTGACCCCCAAGTGACCCAGAGTGCCCCACAGCGGGATCTGGGTGTGGCCAGGGTGTGGCTGGTGCTGATTGGCTGTGCAGCCAAGCTCCACCCCCTCAGGCTGTGTATTTATTTTGGGGGGAAAAGTGGATTTTGCCAAATTTCCCTCCTGGCTTTTAATAAATTCCCTCAGAACCCCCTGGATTTTGGGGTGTTGTGACATCATTGTAGATGGGGTGACGTCATCAAAGTGGGGAGTGATGTCATTGGGACAGGGTGATGTCATTGGGTTGGGGTGACATCATTGGGTTGTGATTGGGATCAGGACGGGGAAAAATGGACAATAAGCCCCTTAAAAATTGGGGAAAAAACCCTTAAAAATGGGGGAAAATAGACAAAAATCCATTTCTGCCAACGAGAAGCCACAGTTGGTTCAGAGAGATGCTGATCGAGGGCTGGGAGTGGTGATGAGGGGAGGAGGAGAGGAGAAAAGGACAGAAAATAAAGAGAAATTGGGCAAAGAATGGGAATCATCGGGGTGATCAGAGCAATCTCCTGGCACCAGGGGCCACCTGAGGCATTTTCTGGGATCTGGACATCTGGACGCCTGGACATGTGGGGTCCACCAGCATCATCTGGGGTCCACCAACACCATCACCCCAGACCTGCACACACCAGAGGCTCCTCCTGGAGCTCGGACACCTGGGGTGCATTGGGGTCAAATCCTGCAGTCCATCGGGGCCAGGCCTGGGGTCCATTGGGGTAAAATCCTGGGGTTCACTGGGGTCAGACCTGGGCACTTTTGGGGTAAAATCCTGGGGTCCATTGGGGTAAAATCCCGGGGTTCATTGGGGTCAGACCTGGGCACTTTTGGGGTCAAATCCTGGGGTCTATTGGGGTAAAATCCCGGGGTTCACTGGGGTCAGACCTGGGCACTTTTGGGGTCAAATCCCGGGGTCCATTGGGGTAAAATCCCGGGGTTCACTGGGGTCAGACCTGGGCACTTTTGGGGTCAAATCCCGGGCTCCACGTGGATCATGTCCTGCAGTCTATTGGGGTTCTGTTCCGGGTGCAGCTGGGTGCATCAGATCCTGGGCTCCATCCGGATCATATCCTGGAGTTTATCGGGGTTCTGTGCCAGGGTGCAGCTGGGTCGATCAGATCCCGGGCTCCAGCCAGATCATGTCCTGCAGTCTGTCGGGGTTCTGTTCCAGGTCGATCAGATTTGGAATCTACCGGGATCGTCCTGACCCCATGGAGCCAATCACAAGCCTGCCCCCGTCAGTCTCCCTGGTGGTCTAGTGGTTAGGATTCGGCGCTCTCACCGCCGCGGCCCGGGTTCGATTCCCGGTCAGGGAAAACTTCTTTTATTCCTTTTAATCTCTCGTTTTAGGTTTTTTTGGTGGAAAATATTTTTAAAATTTAAACATTTCAGAACCCTCCACAACATAATTTTCTCCTCTTTTTGTCCTTCTCCCTTCCCCCGGGGCTCCCCCTCCCATCTGGCCCAGCTCCTTCTTTTATTGACCAATAAACAAACAAACAAATAAATAAGCAATAATGTGAATTGCATTTTTTCCGATTATATTGATATGAAAGGCATTTACCCACTGCTGAAACAATTGCAGTTAAATACTGAAATTAAATAAAAGCGATTATTGAGGAGTTTATTGTTTATCATGCATCATGATTATTTACAGGGATTAATAATTTCAAAAGGGAATCAGAATTTTTAAAAAGGAGTAATAATTTGGAGAAAGGGAAAAAAAATGAGAAAAGGAACAATAATTTGAAAAACAGAATAATACTTCGAAAATAGGGTATGAATGCTGTTAAGCAGGGAAATAAAAATTTAGGAAGGAATGATAATCTATAAAAGGAAAAACACAGCAAAGAAAACTTTTTATTTTTAAGGAATTTCTGTAAAAACAAGCTCTGTCAGGAGTGGGATTTGAACCCACGCCTCCATGAGGAGACCAGAATTCCCGAGGGAAGGAGAGTCCTTGAGTCTGGCGCCTTAGACCACTCGGCCATCCTGACGGCAGAAATTGCTGTCCAAACAGAGCTATTCGTTGATTTGAAAATCTGGATTTGTTGGGCTTTTCTATTTTTCTGTGGGGCGATTATTTTGTTTTACTTTGGGTTTTGGGGTTTTTTTTGGTCTGTTGCTTTGTGGGGGCTTTTTAACTACAAAACCCGGATAATCATTAAAAATAGGACAATATTTGTAATGAAAAGTAAAAAGAAATAATAATTTAAAAAGGAACGATAGTTGAGGGAAAAAGGATTTCAAAGTGGAATAATGATTTCTGTCAGGAACAATCATTTTAAAAGAATAAAAAGAGTAAACCCCAGCATAATAATAATTCTGAAAAGAATGATGATGATGATGATGATTTAATAATTTTAAAAGGAATAATATTTAAAAAGTAAAAAAGATTTAGAAAAGGCATAATAATTTCAAAAAGGAGTAATGATTTTAAGAAGAATGAAAATAGTAAAACCAAGAATTATAATGTAAAAAAGAATAGTGAGGAAATAATAGCAATAATAGTAATAATAACAACAACAACAACAATAATAATAGATTGTTACGGGAATAATAATATTAATTTAGAAATAAAAATAATTTAGAAATTAATGATCATTTAAAAAATTACAATAAATAAATAAAGGGTGAAAAGTATCAGATTATGGTAAGTAACAAGAAAAAGAAGCGCTCGCCCAACGTGGGGCTCGAACCCACGACCCTGAGATTAAGAGTCTCATGCTCTACCGACTGAGCTAGCCGGGCAGCTCCCTCCTGCGATTTCACCAAGTATCACTCTCATCTGGAAATACAGTAATTCCACCCTTTTTTTCCCCGGGAAATTCCTCAACAGACAGGTCTTTTTGGGGTGGAAAAGGCTGGGGAAAAAAAATCTCTCCAGGGAGGCAATTTTGGCTTTTCTGCCAATTCCGCCTTAGCGATCAAAATCCGTCCTTAAACACTTCCCCTCCTGGATAAATACCAGTGTCGGCAGCAGTGGGGGACGGGGGAGCTACAATTGCCTGGAATTGCCTGTAATCTCCTGGAATTTCACAGATTCCGTGGGAAAAGGACTTTTTCTGACCTCCGGTTTTGAGGGCGCAAGGGGGGATTCCGTGAGCACGGCGCGTTTCTGTAGTGTAGTGGTTATCACGTTCGCCTCACACGCGAAAGGTCCCCGGTTCGAAACCGGGCAGAAACAGCTCCCGGAGGCGCTTATTTTAAAAATTTCAGGAGACGACCAGGGAGGGGCCTTGTGCCCCAGTTTGATCATTCACAGGGATTTTTTGCACCCAGTGAATCGCCCCAAAGCTGTGTCTTCCCATCAGCCCCATGTCAACGCTTCTCTGCGGGCGAGGAATGAAGCAAAAATAGAAAAAATCATGGAGGGGTCAGTATTAATTAAAAAACCCCCAAATTAATTGAACGTAATAATGTGATAAATCAAAAATAAGAAAAACAATTAGAAAATATAAATTATATTAAATAAACATAGCAAAATTATTTTTAAAATGTGATTTTTGGTCTCCATTGTACTCCCTGGTGGTCTAGTGGTGAGGATCCGGCGCTTTCACCGCCGTGGCCCGGGTTCGATTCCCGGTCAGGGAAGAGATGCTCTAAAAATGAATGAATTCCGAAAAAAATTTTCATTTTTAACTTCGGGGTCCCCCAATGTCCTACGTGTCCCCTGTGGGTCACTCTCGTACCCCAATGCTTGTGGTGTCACGCGAAAAGTCCCTGGTTCGGAATCAGACAAAACCCCACCGATTTGGAGGCTAATTTGGGGGGGGGGAGGTTAACCATTTCCCTGGTTTTTTTCCCCTTTTTTATGTCCTTCAGCACAACATCCCAAACGCGGCTGGAATTAAAAGCTGTAAGGGAACGAATGAAAAGCGATGAGGGGAATGAATGACAACGACGAGGGAAGCATTTCCCACGGGATTTCGGAATACTCGGGAAGAGCCAAGGAGAGAATTTGGGTTCAGAATATCCCAGATTAGGTAAAAAAGAGCTGTTAACAGAGCGTTTCTGTAGTGTAGTGGTTATCACGTTCGCCTCACACGCGAAAGGTCCCCGGTTCGAAACCGGGCAGAAACACCTACTTTTTGGGGTTCTTCCCTGCCTGTTTTTCCAGCTCTTAAGGGAGTTTGGGGTAATTTTGTGGAGAACAGTGACATTTCCGTGTCATTTAGCTGAGGTTTGGACAGCTTGAAAACCAGCTTTGAGGCTGAGGGAGGAGCAGACACTCCTGGGTTTTGGGGTGTCTGAAATAGTTTGAATTGAGGAATTCCCTCTGGTGATCAAAAATATGAAATGCGGCATTTTGGGGTGTCCTTGGTCGCGTCCAGACTCGAGAGGGCAGCCCGAGTGGGTGTTGGGAAAAAAAACACAACCAAGGAAGGAAAAAAAAGAGCCAAAGCATATGGGGAATGAGACGAGGAAAAGAGAAGACAAAATGAAATAATTTTTTTTGTCAATTCCCACAAAATTTATTCTAGAACAGTTGGGTTTTCAGGTTTCTGTAGTGTAGTGGTTATCACGTTCGCCTAACACGCGAAAGGTCCCTGGTTCGAAACCAGGCAGAAACATTGCTCTTTTGGGGAATAAACTCCTTTTACCACCCACGCCCTAGCAGGGAATTAATTTCGGGATTATTTCGGGGGGTTCTGAGCCACTGGGGTGGGGTGGGGTGGCAGCTTCACCCACTCCTTCCTTTACATCCATCATTTCTGACGTTCGCTTCCCGGGGGGAAATTACTGAAAAAAAATTTCAAATTATCAAAGACAGGAAGGGATAATTCGCATTTCCACCCTGCTGCTCCATCAGACCTGGTCTTTGTCGGTCCCTGGCAAAGATGGAGAGGAAAGTGGAAAAAACCTTTAAAATTATCAAATCAAAATTAAAATTATCAAATCCAGCCATTCCTCTGTGTTGCACCCACAGCGGTGGTCCCGATGTGCTGGAAAATGAAGCAACAACTCTGCTTCTTTCTCCCCAAAACATTTTTGGTTTGTTCATCCCCAGGACAAACTCAAAAAAAAGAAAAGGGGAATTGAATGGAGTGGGAGGCATTGCAGTCACGCATTCCTGCTCCTGGATGGAGTTGTTTGTTCTTGGGACGTGACCTGGAATAGCAGCCAAAATTCCATGTTCAACATCCTCCCTCCCGGCCGTGTTTTGTAGGAGCTCTTTGCTCCAAATTTCCCATTATTCCATGGGAAATTACTGGGAAGGGATGTTAAGAGCTTTGGGCAGGTGGAGTGGCAGAGTTTTTCCTGCTGGGTTTCATCCTCCCCGTTCTCCTTCACTTTTATCCCCGTTCCTCTGGCAGATCCACTTCGATATCGTGTTATCCATAGTGTGGTGTGCTCGGGGGAAAAATCGGGAAAAAAATCAGTAAAATGGTCCAAAATCCCCTTGAAACCCAGGGATTGGGTTGGTCCCTTCCCAGAACCATCACCCACAGCTCTTGCCCGATTTGTGCGGCTGCTGGAATGTCCATAATCTGCTTTTTCACCCCCATGAAATGGGGGAGAAGCTGAATTCTAGGGTGTTTTCCCCCTCAGAGATGAGTCAGCCTCTGGAAAACTGCCCAGTTCCGGTGGAGTTTGGACAGGGTGTCCCATGTGGGGGTAAAAAGGGCTTTTTTGGGGTAATTTCTGAGCGCCCATATGTCGGAGAAGCCACTGAGGAGGAGGCAGAGTGGGAGATGAGCCAAGGATGGGCTGGGACTGGTTAAATCGGGAGGATTTTACCATTTGGAGGGTAGGGAAAAAAAAACAGAAAGAAACCACGCAAACATGCCTTTTTACATCGACTTCCACCCAAAAGTCGTGTGTCCAGGTCCTATTTTGGGGGGAAAAGCAAATACCGCAGCTCCCTGGTGGTCTAGTGGTTAGGATTCGGCGCTCTCACCGCCGCGGCCCGGGTTCGATTCCCGGTCAGGGAAGGTGTACTTTTGTCCCTAAAATCCCTTTAAAAAGAAAATTATTTTCAGAATTCAACATCTCATAATCCCCAAAACACCCCTTTTCTCTCCTTTTTGTGTCTCTCCCTTCCCGCAGGGCATCTCCTCCCACCTGCCACAGCTCCATCTTCTATCGAATAATAAATTGAAAAAAATTGAAAAAGAGAAAAATTGAAAAAATGAAATAATTTTGAAAAAGGAATGACAATTTGAAAAAGGGGGTGAATAACTTTTAAAAAGGGGGAATAATAACTGAAAAGGGAATAATAATAACTTTAGAAAGGGAAAAATAAGTTTTATAACGGGACTAACACTTTGGGTTTTGCCGTTGTGGGTTTTTTTTTTTTAAAATTTAAATTTTTATTTAAAAGGTTTTTAACTTCCTCGGAAGCAGCCGCGGGAGGTGCGGCGCGCTCTGCCCGGGTACCTCGGAAAGTCGCCCATCTCCTGGCCCGGGTGTGGCTTTTTAACAGTTGCTTCGATAAGTTACGTTGGGCGCCCGGCTAGCTCAGTCGGTAGAGCATGAGACTCTTAATCTCAGGGTCGTGGGTTCGAGCCCCACGTTGGGCGTCAAAAATTCATTTTATTTGCCTCTTCCCACCCAAGTCGGAGACTACTTACCCTTTATTTACTATAATATTTTAAACTATTATTCCTTTCCTTAAATAATTTTATTGTTTAAACTTTTATTCTTATTTAATTGATTTTTTGAATTCTTTCAACTTTTCTAATTTTTATCATCATCATTATTATCATTTATTATGTAATTATATAATTTTTCCTTTTTATTATTCCGGTTTTAACTATTTTTATTATTTTTAAAATCATAAAACCTTCTTGGAATTATTATTTCTTTAAAAAATTCCTATTACTGTTTAAATTATCATCCCTTTATTTTTTCATCATGCCCGGTTTTACTATTTTTATTCTGTTAAAATAATTGTTCCTTTCAGAATTCATTATTCCAATTATAAAATACTTTTCCTCTCAACCATTATTCCTTTTGAAATTATTATTTTTCACTTTTAATAACATTATTTTATTAAATTAGCCCTTATTAGTAGTTTAAAAGCCTCCACAATGCAACTGACAAATAAACCCCAATCAAACTGAGAGAAACCCAAAAACTTGGAAATGAGAGGTGTGCCCTAAAAAGGTGGGGTTGTGCCCTAAAAATGAGGATTTGTACCCCAAAAAGGAGGGCTTGGATTGGCACCAGGAGTTTCGCGCTCGGGAAGGTCTCGGTGCTGCCCGGGCAGCTGAGCAAACACCAGGATGGGTTTGGCACCAAAGGCCGTGGAAATAATCTGGAGCAGGGAGGAAGAAGAATTAATCACCTCCTAATTACCCCTGTCATTAATTAAGGCCATGGCACGCAGAGAAACTCCCGGGACAGGAGATTCATCGGCGCTCCGGGGCAGAGTTCCAAATCCGAATTTGCGGGTTCTTTGGGATGAGGGGACAAAGGAGCAGTGGAGTGGGGACCTTGCGTTCTTTGGGATGAGGGACAAAGGGACTCCGGGAGCTGGCAGTGGCCCAGGGGGTGACCATCGCGGCGCGTGACCATGGCAGGGGGTGACCATGGCAGGGGGTGACCATCGCGGCACGTGACCATGGCAGTGGGGTGACCATGGCAGGGGGGTGGCCATCGCGGGGAGGTGACCATCGCGGGGAGGTGACCATCGCGGGGGGTGACCGCGTGTCGCGGTGTTTGTCCAGCTGTCTCCCGAGCATTGTTCCCGGGAACAGCATCTCCCGGGGCTCCGGGGTCGTTCAGCCCCGAGAGCAGCGCGGCGATAAAGGGACCGCGGGGATAAAGGGGCCGCGGGGCTGCGAGCGCCGGGAGAGCCGAGGGAGAGGAGAGCAGGGTAAGGGACTTGAGCCGGGGGTTTTAGGGGATTTTCGGAGATTTTCGGGGTTGTCCTTGTGCGCTCTGTGTCCGTCGGTATCATCCCAACGTCCCTTCAAACCTCCCGGGGAACAGGGGTTTTTATGCTCATTTTTATGGCCAACCTTATTTTTAATATATATAAATTTATATATATTTGTTTATATATATTCTTATATAGACCTATAAATATGAAATATATAGGTACATTTTTCTTTTATATAAAATTTAAAAAACAATAGATAAGTATATAAATAAAATTATGATATATCTATATAACATATAGTAAATAATTTCTGTATATGAATAAATAAATATATATAAATGCCTTATATAGTACAATATATAAATAAATGAAGAAAATACATTTATGATATAGAAACATATTAAGTATAAAATACATAAATACATCACATGGTAAGATATGTAAATTAATAGATAAAATATATTTCTATTATACAAATATGTCCTATTTTATAATATATAAATATATATTTAATATTAATATTAAATTTAATTTAGTTTAATTTAATATTTAATATTTTATAATATATAAATATATATTTATTATTAATAAAACTATAATTAATATATAGTTTTATATTGTATAATTTAATGTTTACGTTGTGTACTCTTATTTCTCTATTTCATAAAATCAAAACCCATTTAATTTTTAGAGAATGAAGCATTTTACTAAAGCAATAGCGAATTTATGCCTTCAGTGAAAAAATAGTGGAAATAGTACACTGGCATGAGCCCGGCTAGCTCAGTCGGTAGAGCATGAGACTCTTAATCTCAGGGTCGTGGGTTCGAGCCCCACGTTGGGCGACAAGGACTTCTTTTGTCCTTTTCTTCACCCAAATCTGACCTTTTTTTCCTTTTATTGACTCAGATCTTGGTGTGGGTTCCGTTGCCGGCGCTGTGTCTCAGCACCTTTGCCAATAAAGTGCCTTTTTTCCCCTCATTACATCATTTCATTGCCATGGGATGCTCCTGCCCTGGAACCACAAGTACTAAAGTCACCCGAATTCTTCATATTATAGTTTTTAAGGATTATGTCATAATGCAAACCAAGCTTTTCTCGCCTCGTTTTGCCCCAAAAGGCACAAAACAAAAGCACCAGGAGGGTTTTGCCCGGTTGGGTTTTTTCCTCCACCCCATCACAGGGCTGAGCACGGAAGGGAACTCATCCCAGCAGTGAATTCCTGAGATGTTCTCATTCCAGGGAACGCCAGGCTGGGCTTGGAAACAGATGGAAGTCAGGAATTGCCCCACGATGAAGCTGCTCCTGCTGGGGCTGAGCCTCGTCCTGTGCGTTGGAGTCGGTGAGCAGGGAATAGATCAGGTTTAATAACGGCAGCACCTCCCCAGTCCATCCCCAGCGTCATCCCAGCGGGCGAGGCAGGATTTTCTCTGGTTCTTCTCAAAGTTCATCCCATTTTTTCTGCTCTGCTGCAGCTGAGGCCCTTCGGTGCCATGTCTGCAAGTACAAGGTCCCCTTGGTCGGGTGTCTCCGGGGCTCCAATGTGACCACCTGTGAGCGCCGGGAGAAGTGTGCCCTCATCAAAACCTCCCTGGGTGCGTCAGCTGAGGGTTTCTTTTGCTTTCCCCATCCTTTCCTTTCCTCCAGGGAGGTTCTTCCCGTCCCTGGAAAACCAAATTTCGCCCGTGGATGGATGAGGATGTGACGACAAAGCTGCTGGGAAAGGGTGGATGGGAGGGCTCGAGTTCATCCTCTCCACGGAGGTTGCCCTAAAAAAGTTTTAAGAAGTTGTTTTTAGGCCCAGGAGGGACTCTCTCTCCCAAAGAAGCCGGGGAGGGGGGGGTTGATGGTGTGTGCTTGTCTCTGTGAGTGCGTCCCCTGATTTTCTTTTAATTAAACCGAGCTGTGACTTGATTTGAGGGAGATATTTCTGAGATTGGTTTTTCACCAAAGCCCAAAGTGTGATTTTTATGGGGTTCGTGGCTTTCTCCTCTCCCCCGTAGGGAAGATGACCCTTTATTACCAGCAAGGCTGCACCTCCGCCCTGAACTGCGGCCGGGAGCGAGCGTCCGACGCCGAATCCCGCCTGACCTCCCGCTATTCCTGCTGCGAGACAGACCTGTGCAACGAGGAGTGGGGCGAGGAGCCCACGGACTGAGCCCCGGCGGGGCCAGGACGGGATCCTGACGCGATCCTGTGCTCCTCGACTGAACCCCAAATGCTCATCACCCGCAATTAGGGACGGCGGGACCCGCGGGGCTCCCTCTGTGCACCTTGATTTCGCCTCAGCTCTAAAATAAACCTTCAGGCTCGGCACTGGCGGCTGGATCTGGCTCGTGTTCTTGTTTCCCGGCTTCAGGCAGCCGCTCCTGTTTCCAGCTCTCCAGACTCAGCATTCCTGGTGGTCTGGGAACAGCTGGTGGCCCCGAATATGATCCTGACACCCAAACCCCACGGGCGAGCCAAGGAGCTTCCTCCTGGTCGCATCCCGGGTTTTTTTCTCTCCAGTGCAGGGCTGGGAAGTTCCTGGCTGGGAATTTCGGGAGAGGAACATCAGGGAGCTGCTGGAAGCCAGGGGAAATAAAAGATATGCGTATCCAGCAGATGTTCATTGATTTATCAATTTATAGGCGATAGATATTTATCTGACTCACATTGCCTTTTCCTTTTATTTTCCCCTCTTCCTGTTGGTTTGGGTGTCCCAACATCTCTCTAGCTGACCAACACACCTATGGCAGGTGGGAGATGCCCCACAGGAGACGTTCCTGCCCTTTTACCCCCAAATATGAGCAGCGAGATTAATATTTTTTTGACCATTTGGCAAAAGAGATGAAAAACTTCGTTCCTTTCCTAGCCCCGCTGAGCCTCTGGAAAGAGGGATGAGGTTCCTGGAGAGGGTTAAAGGGCTGCCGAGACCCCGGCGAGAAAGTCCGGCCTTGGGGACAGGTGGAGGGAGGTGCTGGAAACGCGATCCTGGCGCTGGGCAGGGAAAAGAGCTTTGGCACGGAGGAGAGGAGCAGAGCCGGAGCGGCCGGGAAGGAGGAGGAGGAGGAAGAGGAGGAGGGAAAGACCCCGGTGGGTGCCCAGGATAGAAGCAATGGGGGAGGGGAAGGAATGGTAAGTGAGACGGGAGGGGGGTGGTGGTGACAGAGGGGACAAATGGGGCACCCGAGGACCGGCAAGGAGCCGGAGCTCGAGTGGTGCCACGATGTCCGAGGCAGCCGCGGCCGCTGCCGGTCTCCTTCGCCGGAGCTCGGCGGAGCGGCTGCCACGAACCCCGTCCCGCTGGGACCCCGCGGCGAACCGGCTCGCCGCCCAGCTGGCCGCCTCTAGACCTGTCCCGACGCAAAATTCCGGGCGTTTCGGGCGATTCGGGAGGACGCCCCTTTCCGACGCCTCCGCTCCGAGGTACGCGGGAGCAGCCGGGGACATGGGGAGGGTTGGGATGCGCTTGTCCCTCTGTCCCTTTCTTCCCCGCACCCACCTCGTTCTCCTTGTTTTTCCCACCTGCCCGCGACTTCTGGCGCGGGTCTCACTCTTCTCCTTGGCTGGTTGGTCATCCCTGGGTTGGGGTGTTGATTTACCTCAAGTTCACAGGCACCACCTCATTCTTTCTCTGCAGA
Organism: Entomyzon cyanotis; assembly: GCA_024500445.1. Classification (NCBI taxonomy): domain Eukaryota; kingdom Metazoa; phylum Chordata; class Aves; order Passeriformes; family Meliphagidae; genus Entomyzon; species Entomyzon cyanotis. The sequence continues at coordinate 77,727 of JAKEPQ010000097.1, read as the reverse complement.
AACGTGAGGAAAAACGCACAGAATTTATGCGCTTTCTTTACAGATCAAAAGAAACAGAAGGTGGGAGAGAAGGAATTCCCCTTCCTTAGGGTATATATATATATATATATAAATAAAATATATATAAAAATATATATAGGAAAAGAGCCAGATAAACACTCACAGAGGTGGTAATGTTCTGCAGGACAATTACAGCACTGGTTTTGCTCATTAATTTCCCCCAGCAGAACCTCTGGGGTTGGGATTTGTCTCCCTGTAGCTCCAGATGTGTTCAAGATCCTGACTCGGAGGTGTTGGATCAGCAGGGGCTGGCTTTCAAATTAGAATTTATGGATCACTCGATCTGATTTCAAGTCCTCATTACGAGAAGACAAATCGCTCTCCAGAGGATCCCACATTTCCCAGTCCATGGTAACAAGATCCCCCCCTCCCCACCCAGTCACCGGGTGACTGTCACTCCCTCCTGTTTGCCATGACAAGAGTTTGGTGAAGCCTCGGGTGGAAACCACCACGTTATGGACAACCCCAGCCCAGGAGAAATTATATTTATTTTATCATTCCCATTTAATGCCCGACCTCCAAAGCTGCACAAAATGTTCCTGGAAAACCAAGACTATTTTATTTTGAGATGCAGGACCCCAGTCCCGAGCTTGATCTTCATGGATTCGGGAAACTCACCCACAGATCTTGATAAGGGCTTTGCATCCTCGTGTATTCCCTTTCTTCTGTTGCTTTTTATGGCCCCTGATGGGTCCTGGAGCTCAACGAGGTCATCTGAGTCCCCAACTGGAGCTTCAGGGGTGAAACAGGACTTTAGCGAGGGCTCAGATGGTTCTCTGGATCTAAGCCTGGAGCAGCTGCTCCGCACAAGCCCCGGGGCTCAGATTTAGCACCAGCTCAGCCATAAATCAGTGCCATCCAGAGCCGGTGACACCTCAAACGGGAGGGTATCCTAAAAGATTTTCCTCTTCCCACCCCCGTGCTGAAAGGAGGAAAAAAAGCCCCGACAGCCAGGATTTGTGGGGAGCAGAGGGCAGCGTTCCTGATTTCCTGAGTGTCCCCCAGTGCCCAGGTCCCTGTCCCGGGGCTGGAGAAACCGGACACTGCAGGAGTGACCTCGGGCAGCGGCCGCGTTCCTGGAAGAGCACCGCCCCGCGGGGCAGGGTGCCAGGCATTCCTGCTCCAGCCCCGCTGAAACCATTCCTCACCCGCAGGAGAGAGGCCATGGCAGCCGTGTTCCTGCCCGGAAACCTCCAGGACGAAGCCACTTGCTCCGTGTGCCTGGAGTTCTTCAAGGACCCCGTGTCCATCGAGTGTGGGCACAACTTCTGCCGGGCGTGCATCGTCAAGAGCTGGAAGGACCTGGAGATGGACTTCCCGTGCCCGCAGTGCCGGGAGGTTTTCCAGCAGAAAAGCTTCCGCCCCAACCGGCAGCTGGCGAACATGTCCGAGATCATCAGCCAGTTCACGCTGCGCGGGGCCAAGGGCGCCGAGGAGGACGGGCTTTGCTCCAAGCACCGCGAGGCCCTCAAGCTCTACTGCAAGGACGACCGCAGGACCATCTGCGTGGTGTGCGACAGGTCCCGGGAGCACCGGCCCCACGCCGTGGTGCCCGTGGACGAGGCGTCCGAGGAGTACAAGGTCTGTCCGTCCGTCCGTGAGTTCCCGGGGAGACTCCCCGGGGAGCTCCGTTTGTCCCTGCCGTGTCACCCGGCTTTGCCCCTCTCCCACATGCCCTCCCGAAGAGCTGGTGGTGCTTCCCAGCCTCCCGAAAAGCTGGGAGAACGTGTCCTCTCTGGACGTGCGCACCCCTGTCCTGCATTCCCGTGTTTTCTGGGATTTTCCCAGGCACTACCTGGCCGGGAGGGGAACAGATGACCGAGCCAAACACCCGCGACTATTTCGGGGCTGGGAGAGCTTCCAGAGATGAACGAAATTGATCAAAGCCAGGCTGGGCTTTGTTTGTGCCAGGAGCCGATGGGAACAGGGCACGTCCCATCCCCGGTATCCTCCCCTCCTTTTTTTGGGGAGGGGTTCTGGTGGTCCTTGGGGCGGCCGGCGTGGGCGGCGCAGAGCCAGAGGGATTTCCCAGTGAGCGCATCCCGTGTTTTCCTCCCTCTCCATCCCACTCGGCAAAGAGCAAACCCTGCAGGCAGAGGGACGCAGCAGAGGAGAGAAAGTAACACCGGTCACATCCTTTTTCTTTGTTCCCAGGAGAAAATCCAGGGGCGCCTGGATTTCCTGAAGAAGGAGCGTCAGGAGCTGCTGGAGTTCAAAGTGAACGATGATAAGAAAACCCAGGAGTTGTTGGTATGTCCCAGGATGGGGTGGTGGGGAAGCCTGGAGGGGGTGAGTGTCCGAAAAAGGGAAAGGGGTGGTTGTCTCCTTCTTTCTGGCCCCAGCACCATCAGCCACAGCCTCAGCCGACTGCGGCAAAGGTGCTGGAGCATCTGAGAGCTGGGCTGGCTCTGGGGCACTCCTCCAGTCTTCCTCCTCCTCAGCACATCAGCCCTGTGGCAGCAGAAGGAAGAAAACCCCATCCCACTGAAAATAATTGCTCTCCCAGACTGTCACCCCCAAGACAAGTAGCTTCGAGGGGCTGATGTTGCCCTACCTGGGGCAAATCCCACCGAACCACCATGGTCCATCTTGCTGCTCTACCATCCCTGGGGTTTTTTGATACAACAGCAATTTCCCGTTATTTTGGTGGCTGGCAGGGTTGGACACAGTCCAGCCTGCCCCGAGCCCTGGGGTCAGGTATGACGCCGAAGGCAGAGCATGAAAAGTTCTTCTTTGGGGGCTGGGTGGACCTGCTGGACCTGTCCTGAGGGACAATGTGGAGTGAAGAAACTGAAACACCTCAAGGTGCCAAAGGGTGCATTTCCTGGAGCAAAATGTTCCCGTTTGCCCCTGGGCTCTGTCCCGAAGGGGACTCGGGGTATTTGTGATGGCAAAAGCAATGGGAGCTGGGATGGTGGCAGAGCTGAGGAATGAGAGATCCCAACGGGCAGAAGTTTGTCTCTCCCATGCCTACCTCTTCCCAAGGCTTTTGTCCGGGAATGCTGCCTGCCGTGTTTCCTCACCCCTGCCCAAATGATGGCTCCCAGTCCCTCCAGGCCAGTGCTCTAAGCTCACCATCAGACCCTTCTTCTGAAAACCCCTTTTTGCTGTGTTTCATTTCCAGAAAACCATTGAGAGCGAGCGGCAGAAGCTGCTCTCGGAGTTTGAGCGGCTGCGGCAGTTCCTGCATGACCAGGAGCACATCCTGCTGGGGCAGCTGGAGAAGATGGAGAAGAACATCTCCAAGAGGCAGAATGAGAACATCACTGACCTCTCCAAGGAGATCACACTCCTCAACAAGCTCATCACCGAGCTGGAGGAGAAAATCCAGCAGCCCATGCTCGAGTTCCTCAAGGTGAGATGTCAGGTCTCAGTCACAACCTTGTTCCTCCTTTTTCAATGTGTTTATCGATCCTGTAGAGGTGTTTTGGTGTAAAAGTCCTTTTTTATTCTGCCCTTGATAAGACAGATGATGTAAAGAGGTGTCTGAGTGCCCTGAGCTCTCTCCAGGAGACCAGACTCTCCTTTCCAGGCTGGGAAAACAACCCCGGGGTGCCTGAAATCCTGAAATTCTGCAGCTCTTTTCCCCACCCTGGATGGCAGGAGGGCAGTGGGTGACCTTTGAAATTAGCTTGTTTTTATTAGATGGAGCAGATTGTGCTGGTGGTTCCCCCAGACCTGCACAGGGTTAAATTCCCTCCCAGCCTGCATTCTGGGCACTGTCAATATTTGCAGATGGTTTCAGGACTTAGCTGTGGGTGGAAATTCGCCCCACGTGGTCTCTGCACAGGCAGCACCGGCACTCACAAGAAACGACCCATAACAATAGTTGTTGTTTTATAAAAAAGCAGTTTGGAAGCTCTGGGCTGGCCCCAGGGTCCTTTCCCAGCCCCTGGGAGGTGCCTCTGGCTTTGTGTGGGCTCAGGAATGTGTTTTGAGGGCACCAGAGTGGGCAAATAATGGCTCAGTTCAGTGTTTGTGTGCTGTGTTGCAATTTTATAGAGTGTAATTGAACCTTAAATTACCTCCATGATCCACCCTGCCTGGGGGAGGATAATTTCCTCGTCCATCCCAGGGTGGAATAAGGAATGCCAAGCCTTTCTTGGTGGTGGTTAGACCATGGGAGTCCAGAAGTCACAGAGACATCAAGGTTCAAAATTGTTCAGGTTATGGCAGGGGCCTCTTGGGCAGGTGGATGTTTGCAGGTACCTCCTGTCCCTCGAGGCTTCACATGGGACCTTCCCAGAAGTGGGAGAGCAGCAGGGAGACCTCAGAAACATCCCCACGGCTGCTGGGTGTCCACATGTGGGTTCACAACAGCCAAATACCAGCAGAGGAACCAGAGAGATTTTTAGGTTGCCTGTAGATCCTCCTGACTCACCTGGAGAACCTGCTCAGAGCAGCAGGTGGAGGAGAAGCCTCTGAAGGCACCTAGCAGCCTAAACCACAGCACATTCCATGGGAACAAAGCCGGAGACTTGTGGATGGCCATGGGGAAGATCCCCCCGAGCAGCCAGGCCTGGAGCTGCTGCAGGGTGGGGTGGGATTTGGTGGGAATATCAGCTGCCGAAGCTGGAATCCAACACCTGTGTCGTGAATCCATACCTGCCAGCTGCATCCATCAGGGATGGATATCCCGGCTGGGTTTGATAATTGGGAATCTCTCTGGGGGGACAGAGCATGGGGATTTCACTCGATCTCTCTTTTTCCTTTCCAGGATGTGATGGGCGTCATAAGCAGGTATGGAATTCTGCTCTCCCTGCTGCCTCCAGGCTTTCACCCTCCCCATCCCTGTCTGGAGGTCAATGTCCACAGTCCAGGTGCCAGAGGGAGGCACCAGGGAGGATGGAATTTGCCTCCCACTCTCTGCAAGCCCTGGGTCTCTTCCAGCTTCTTAGAAATCTGATTTTCACAGTCTTTTCCCTACCAGGTAGCTCCTTCAAGGGTCCAGTGAGACCAGAAACCCCAAATTCCCTTATTTGCTCACCACAGTTCCCTCAGCACAGCAGTTCAGGCACCACCGAGCTCCAAAAATGGCATTGGAGCTGCAGCAGGAGCAGCTGGAGGGTGGGGTCTACCCAAAAAAATGCCTCCATCACCCCAGAGAAGCCCCAAAATCCATGCCCAAATCCTGATTGCCTCACCCCAAGGAGGGTGAAATCCCAGCGGCATCATCTGGGGGGGATGGGGCAGGAGTGTCGATGGCAAACAGAGATGGAAGGAGATCAACAATTTCCTCATTGTTTTTCCCTTTTTCCCTTGACAGGAGCGATGACGTGAAGTGCCACAAGCCTGTCCCTGTCTGCACTGACATGAAGATGCATGTCTGCAACTTCTCCCTCAAGACCGTCGTCCTTGAGAAAGTCTTGAAGAAATTCCGAGGTGGGTGGAAAACATTTAAAAATAATCCCTGGCCTTTCCTGGAGCCGGGAGGGAGCGGGGCGAGTGCCAGGGGTGCTGCTCGAGGGCTCTGGGCACTGAAATAGGAGCAGAAATCAAGTTGGAAAGGGATTCTGGAGAACCTTTTTCTTGTTCTGGAGATGGTCACAAGCAGGAGGACACTCTTCCTCGCCGGGCTGCTGGGGAAGGAAATGTGGGGTTGTTTTAAAGAGGGGAAAATCCAAGCATGAGCATCAGTTTTGGTGCAATAAAACCTTTAATTTTGAGGAGTTTCATGCTGAGATCGCAAAGTCCTGGGCTTGCAGCAAAGCGGAAAACCACTAGATGGTGCTAAGGGCTGTAAAGGCAAAAAGCTCCAAAAATAGCTGTAGAAGAGAAAAACCGATATGATTTCTAAATGGAAATTACACCCTGGGCCAAGAATTGCCTTAAAGTGTGCACTCAAGGCTTGAAATTCCTGAGGCAGAGATGTGGCAGGGCACGCTAAATATGGTTTCAATAGATCCTGTGTTTTCTTCATGCCCAGAAGGGGTTTTTAATGAAAATTAAATATATTTAGCAGGGATCCTCCCCTGTTGCATGAGCAAGTGGGAGGTGGTTCTGCTCCACCCTCAGCTCGTGCTGGTGCTTTGGTGCCACTGTCCCCTAAAGGAGATTTGGAGTGTCCCTTCTGTCTCTCTGGTGTCACCATTCATGTCCCTGTCTCTCTTCCTTTTCAGAACACTTGCAGGACGAGCTGGGAAGAGGTGAAAAAGGTAAAAAAGATGATATTTCAGATGTGGCACCCGGAGCAAAGACTTGAAATTGTGGTTGTATTTTGCAAAGCCAAAGAGAGTGGGACAAAAAGGAAGGAAAAGAAAAAAAGGAAAACACACTCTAGATTTTTTAAAAAATTTTTTGTTTTTTATTTCCTTAATTTCTTCTCTCTCAATGATTTCCAGATCCAGCCTGCTCAGCTCCAGAGCTCAAAGCCGATTTTTCTAACTGACGCCGGGGATCTGACAGCTCAGCCAGGTCCTCTCTGCCTGTTTGCACTTAACAAACCCACAGATTTGAGCCCAAAAAGCCATCCCGAGCCACAAATGGCTCTCAGTCTGCCAAATTTGTTCTGCTGGGCTCCTGTTTCTGCCAGGGAATTGGGATGGGGGGTGTGAGCTCTGGCATCGGCTCCAGTGGGAAGTCAGAGGGGTTAAATCCCAGCAGAATTTGGCTGATTTCTGAAGTTATTTAAAATTTTTAATTAAATCCCAGCAGAATTTAACTTGTTTTTTTTTAAGTTAATTAAGAATTTAACTCCTTTTTGTAGGAGAGGTCATGAATTTGACTGGCAAACCCAGCCCACAACTCTTTCCATGCTGGATGAGCCCCCAGGAATGGGCTCTGCAGGAATTCTGGAATCAGCCTCATCCCTCTGACCTCACCCTGAGATTAAAAACTGCTCCACCCCCATCCCCCTCAGTGGGAAGGTGCCCAGAGCAGAGTTTTCAGAAGAAAAGGCTCATTTTTTGCTTTTAAAGCTGTGGTTTCCAGCACGGGTGTCTCGAAGGAGGACAACCCACGGGTTGGACCCTTTCCAAGGATTCTGCTCACGAGCAGCTCCCCCCAGACACCTCTGGAAATGCCAAAAGTTGGCAGAAAACACAAGGAGGAATGTGGTGACCACCGTTGAGAAGCCCAAGGCCCCTTGCTGCATGCCCAGGGGGTGGGTGCATGTGCAGAGGTGTCACTCACTGTGTGCTGTCCCACGATGTTGCGGTTGAACCTCAAACCCAAATCCTGATGGCTCCAGGAGCTGGAGATGCCTGAAGAAGGAGAACACCTTGTAGATAAAAAAAATCGGCATTGATGAAATTGGCTCATTCTGACCCATTTCCCCATGGTTTTGTTGGTGGGATTTGCAGTCTTGATTCAGGAGATGCTGCTTTTTGGCCATTTTCCCACTTCTGAGGAGGAACCTGGTGCTTAAGTTTTGAGGAAAAAATTATCCCAGCCTTCCCTGTCCTTGTTATGACTTTCCCCACCTTTACAAAGCAACATGAGGCTTTTAATCCCAGTGTGGCTCTTTTGGGAAATTTTTACGCCATTTCCTGACCCAAATATATGAATTTTGGAGAGCGCACAGGCCTTTCTGGTGCGACATCTGCTGGTTTCAGCTCCTGAGGCCCCATTTTAGATTCCCCCCAAAGTGTCTCATGGATTCATGGTGACTTTGCTGACTACAACCACAATTTGAGGTCGCTCGTTGCTTCCTCTGAGCCTGAGTTTGGAAAGGGGGAAAAAAAATAGCTGTTGGGACCAAGCTGCACCTGTGTGTTTGGTTTGGGCTGCTCCAGGTGGAAAGATGCCCTTAGGTCATGGTTTCCTGCAAGGATTTGGTCGTCTTTGGAGTGGTTTGGGGATAAAAACACCATGATTTGTGATGCCAGCGGGGTGCAGAGCCCACTCGTGTGTGGATGAGCCAGAAACCAAGATAAAAAATCAATTCATGTGGAAAAAAGTTCTTGATCTAAGGCCCATCTTTGCTGTCAATAGCTACGAATTATCTGCACGTGCTTTTGTGGTGTTCTTTGCTCCTGGTGGCCTCGTGTTGTTGCCACCCCATTTCTCACCAGCACCAGCATGAGATCAACCCCCCTCCCCACCCCCGAGGGAACTGGGGTGTTCATGGGGGGTGTCGGTGTGGGGTGTTCTTGTGCGCTGGGATTATTGGTGTTGGGATGGGGTTACTGCGGTTGGGATGGAATTATTGAGGTCCATTCTGCTCCAGAAACTGATAACCCCCACCCTGAGCTGGGCTTTTCATTGCTCAAACCCACGCTGAGTCCCAACCGCTGTCACTGTTGTCCCCAACAGAGGACCTGACCCTGGACCCTGACTCGGCGAACCACCTGCTGATCCTCTCTGCTGACCTCAAGAGTGTCCGCATGGGCTGCAGGAAACAGGAGCTGCCTGACAACCCCAAGCGCTTCGACACCAACTCGCGGGTCTTGGCCACCACGGGCTTCAAGTCGGGGCGGCACTACTGGGAGGTGGAGGTGGGGCCCTCGGACGGCTGGGCCTTCGGCGTGGCCAAGGAGTCCATCCGCAGGAAGGGGCTGACGCAGTTCTCCCCCGAGGAAGGGATCTGGGCTGTGCAGCAGAACGGCGGTCGCTACTGGGCTGTCACCTCACCCCAGCGCACCCCACTGTGCCTCAGCCACAAGCTCAGCCGGGTCCGGGTGTACCTGGACTACGAGGGGGAGGAGGTTTCCTTCTATGACGCTGAGAACATGCAGCACATCTTCACCTTCAACGTGGCCTTCCAGGAGAAGGTGTTCCCACTCTTTTCAGTGTGTTCCACTGTCACCTACATCAAACTGTGCCCCTGAGGCGCCTTGGGGAGTGCCGGGGAAGAGCCTGGCCCCTGGACGAGCTCAAAAGACTCAAATCAGCGTGGTTTGGTGGGATGTGGGCTGGGGGATGGGCAACCAGGTGGTCAGAGGAGCATCACAAGGAGGGTCTTCAGAGCAGTGGAAGCAGGGAGATGTCCAACGGTCCCCAGAAATTGTGGTTTCCAGCTTAAAGTTGTGGTCACCAGTTTGAAAGTTGTGGTCACCAACTCAAAGATTGTGGCCACCAACTGAAACCCAGCCCTGGACCAGCTCAGCCAGTCAGTGAGAAAGAATTCTCCAGGTGTTGGTCGTGGCTCCGGGTCTGACCCTGGATGGGGGTTAAAGGGTCAGTGGGAAGCTTTGGAGTGACCCCTCTACCCCTTTGGAAGCACCAGTGTCTGAGAAATGGAATATTTATGGGGTTAATGACCTGTGGGAAAGGTGGCATTGAGCAGGAAACTTCAGACACCCATCCAAGGCAAAGAGCCTCTTTTTGTCCACATGAAATCCAGTCAGAAATTTCCTGGTTCCTTCTTCCACCTGGGGTAATAATTGTCCCCCAAAAACTGTTTTTTGGATATCATGAGAGTTGTCTGAGTTGTCCCAGGTGACCACTGGCCACCAGGTCTGACTTGTCCAGCTTGGAAAAGACACTGTGGGGTTTTGGCAGCTCTCCCTATCTGGTTCTCCACACATGAGAACCTCCTCTGGAAGACCCTGAAAAAGGTTAAAAGGTGCTTTTTCTGATTTTTTTTAAGTGATGTTTGTCCTGCTGAACCTGAGAAAGACCCACATTTGTCCCTGTGGTGCTCCCGTGCTGAGGCCTCTCTGTGGACAAGATGTCCCCAAAACACCCCTGGTGGTTCTCATGCTTTGTCTGGATTATGGTGCTGAATCTTGTGTTTCTTCAGGTTCTCAGCAAAATCACCTGCTTATCCTCATTTCTTGTTTCTTTTTCCCTGGAAACCCTCAGTCTGCCAAGGAGCCGATGCTGAACTTGTGTTTGCTTTGTCCACTCTGGTTTTGCCACAAAAAAAAAAAAAAAACCCAAAAAAACCCCCCAGTGTCTTCTTGCCTGAAGTTCTGAAAAAGAGGGTTTCTGGGGTTGGTTGGCTTTGGAATCTTTTCCATAAAATACATAAATCTTTTTAGGAAATACAGACTTGGGGTGAGGTGGGGGGAAGGTTTATTTCATCTAGAGCAATATTTCCCTGGTGGTTTGAGATGACAAAAAGCAGAAACATCCCAAATTTTCAGCTGTTGGGTTGGTTCCTACCCTGAATTTCACATTTTTATCTTTCATTTAATGAGTTAAGTGGGAAATCTACATTATTTAAAGGTGCAGCATCTCTTACAAAGGTGAAGCACCGAGCAGGGGGTTAAAATGCGTGAATTT